>CAHIKZ030005588.1:2602500-3260000 GCA_903632075.3 Acanthosepion pharaonis | reverse complement strand
GTTCAAAATTAAAATATTTACTTTATACGAGTACCATACGTAGTTGTATATTTTCATTTAAACATGTATTTGGTCTTAGGTTCTCATTAACGTGTACGACGACAACATTTACACTAGAAACACTTACTAATTTTGTTTTGAACGACATGCCTTGTCTAGTTGGCTAGCTTGAATTTCTTCATCACTATATATATATATATATATATATATATATATATATATATATATATATATATATATATATATATATATATATATATATATATATATATATATATATATGCAAATATAGGTAACTATACTCGTTTTGAAAAACCCTCGAATTTTTGATTTGCCAATAATCAAATCAATCTCGAGGAAAAAGGTTTTAAAAAAAAGAAAGAGCTAGAAACATGAAAGTCTGTCGAAAAAATCGCACAGATATAGGTTTGAAGCCCCAAGAAAAAACCCCGATACGAGTAAACAACTAACTAACAAAGAGCTCAATACAACCGTAGAGCAGATCTAGATAAACCTAGTGAGCCAGACAAACCTTGGTAGGTTTGTCTGGCTCACTAGGTTTATCTATCTATCTATCTATCTATCTATCTATCTATCTATATATATATATATATATATATATATATATATATATATATATAGATAGATAGATAGATAGATTATGGGGGATGTCTTTGTGTGCGTTTAAACCTTCAGATATAAAATATATCCGTAAAAGCAATATAAAAGACAAAAGGAAAACTTCTACTATCCAAAACAATATATCCAATCTTAACACTATCAAACACTATCAAAATAATTACAACCACATTCAAAATTATTACAGATATAATCACAACAAAAATGTCCATAATTGTAATTCTGAAAGCTCTTCCTTAAAATATATTCTTGAAATTTGCAGAAATTAAAATAAAACGCATTTATGAACATAAGTAACATTCCATACATAATAATATATCCAATGCATTAAATATACCTAGAAATAAGAGAAAATATCTTTCTTAGACGTAAATATATTGACAGTGCAATTATCGATTATTGCCAATATTTTAAATATCAAAAGGAAACGGTTAACTCAAGACCTTTAAATGTTTAAAATAAATACAATTTATAAATAAAATAATAAAATAAATACATTTATAAATAAAATAAAATAAAAATATAATTACATGAAATAAATAAATATTCAACAATAACGACAACATTTACTCACTTAGCCTCCTCGATAGTCTACCTTTCCTGACACAGCTAATTTTGAGAATATTTTAGCGCATTCTCAAATAGAAAATTGGAAAACATAACGATATTTCCCTCCATTTTACTTCTGTGTATAATCGCAAGTTACAAAATATAAATATCCACATTTAACTTCATAAAGTTCCTCAGAGGATGAAATGCGTTGGTAAGAAATATTTTCTTCTCATACATATACATATATATATATATATATATATATATATATATATATATATATATATATATATATATATATATATATATATGATACAAATGTATATAACTACAGAACTTATGGTAGTTCTTAGGTGATTAGTTTCTCTGAGGACCTCTTGTAAATATGTGTAAAGGAAGCTGTAAAGAGTCATAATCTCCATGTCCTGAAGGGACACAGCAAATAAAAGCATGAAGATATATGATTCAACATTATGATACCTTCTTTAGCATAAAATGGATGTGTGGGTAGTGTAACTGTTGTAGACACAAAAAATGTAATAGTCAAGCCGAGTTCAAATTGCCGCCTAGTTTATTGCATTCACTTCTGCACAGATGCCCTTGGGAAAGGTATGAAATTATCCCATTATAGCATAGCTATAGAAGGTTAAATAGAACGGTTGACTTGGCTCTTTAGCCTTGGTTGACAGCTAGTCTAAGCGAAGGATTATTAAAACTTCAAATCAATGGAGAAAAAGGGAGACTCCATCACTATCTTTACTAAGAAGTCATGGCAATTCCCACTTCACAGAAATAAAAGAAAGAGATCTATGATTTCCTAAATCCTGAACAGCTATGACATGATAACATTGTTTACAAAGATTTTGACTGGATGTGGTGTAAACGGTCTGTGCCTATTTCAAAGTTGATAGTGAAAACGCAAAAAACAACTAACTTACCAAAATCAAAGTACCTAGGTATATCTGTTCGCCAACGTGACTTTTCCAGCTTCTTATTATTTTCTCTCCAGAAATAATCCTAAAAGAAAACGTAGCAACAAAATGATTTTATGCATTGCAGTGTAAAAAGAAAAGGCGAGAGGACAACTTATACGAGATCCTCATTATATCATTACAGAGAATAATGAAGAGAAAGCGTCAATATTCATATTAATAAACATTATTTTTTTATTATTTTTACACATGTAAAATATTAAGGTTAGCTGCAATTTACGTTTATTTGATTACTATTTTTTATTAAAAATCAAATTCACATCACTAAGAATAAGAAAATCTAATATCGACTGTAAGCCAACCTTCAAGTTTGACAATGTTTATTAAACTAATAGTAAACAGAATAAATAGTTTATCCATAACCTTAGGAAGAGTCATTAATATTCAGAATATTCATTAGACAACTGAAGTAGCTCTAACATCTCAGTGGTGAGGTAAGGCTGGTGGAGGAGATGGGGGGTAGCTGTTTAATTTATGACCTCGGAAACTAAAATAGTCTTGATGAATGGATGTGCCCTCAAGGAATCCCATACCATGAACGACTATTGGGCCTTAAACTCAACTCAAACCGCAGATGGTACTCGTGCATACGATTCATCGCTAAAGATGCAAAAAAAATGGTCTGTTCCTGACTCCTCGTGTTATCCTTTAATTTTAAGCCTAAAATGGTGTACTGCAGTTATATTAGGGCGAGAGCTGCCCAGTCTTCACTTTCCAATCCCGATAGAGTCCAAAAGTGTCACCGCGTCTTTATTGATGAATCACCCTCGTTCCCTCCGTATTCCTTTGGTGAGATGTTAGTTCCACTCGAGGAGCTTCTTCTCATGGACCATTGCACTATGGAACTAATTCCCAAGAGAATGTTTTATCGATCACTAGAATTTTAAACAGTTCAAGTCTACAGTTAACCTTTATCTTCACCTCATATCCGCATAAACTGTAACTATTACTCTGTAAACCACGACCTTGAGTGTCTCCCGGGCCTTGTACAGGGTGGACCTCTCTGTAAAAGTACCTATTGTTGTCAATGCAATATTTTAATTAAACCATGTTTAATCCTTGTTCAGTGTGTCTCGTAAAAAGAAAAGAAAAAATATTTTTTTAAAGAAAGAAAATCAGCGGTGGCTAAATGATCATTAGTTTATCAATTTGGCAAATCTATTTTCGCCGCCCTATGTACACCAATGATCGATAAAAATCCAAACTGTATCTGGTAGGGCGGGGAATTGCCACAAGACAACGTTATCGTTGTACAGACGAATTAGAAAATGAGCTTAAAACTTTCATACGTAAAATTATAGTTTTATCAATGAATAACAGAGAATATGTGCATGGCTTTGGGGGATTTTCTGCGAACGTGAATCTCCTTTCGCGTGAGAATGTCAGACTGTCTTTTCCTTCTCAGTTCAGGCGATTATGTATCTTTCCGTACCTGGTTGTTGAGCACATACTAAATGCAACTGAGTCGACGACATGTTTATATGTTAGGTACAACTGATATCCTGTAAGGTAAGAATCTGCATCTGGCAGCTAGAGGTCTCTTTACAGACCAACCCGCTGATGTGCCTACCTTGTTTGATTCTCCGGTGTGACCTCGATTGCAAAGTTTATTTTGGTATATTTAGAGCGAACCTATTAGATAATGGCGTCATCACAAATCAACATCTTTTAGAACAAAGATTCATTAAATTCGATTCAGATCACTTGGTATGATTGAATTCCATACTACATTACACACTTTTGCCTATGATCCAGGTAATAGCGCCCATTATAGGGAACATAGTTTGCTAGTGAGGAAATTTAAGGAGGCGGCATATATCGACTTGCTGACGAGAGAGTACGGAATGCTCACGATTTCACATTCTTTATTTATCCATATGGTTGTTGGAAAACACCAATCATCTGTAATCTCTTGTATGCTTAACGTACTTACAGAAAATTGATTGGTTAGTTTGGTATATTTGTGAACATTTTTCATTCAGATTTCTTTTTCCTGAGTCAGAGAAATATTCCGTTTTTCTCATGATTTTATTTTCTCTTCTGACGAGGGTTGAGTCTGGATCGACCGTTAAAAACAAGTATTTAAAATATGCGATACATTGTTCTAACGTTTATATAAATATCTCATATTTGAAAAGCACTTATTAAGGTTGAGCCGTGTGTAATTTCAGCTTTGCGGAAACACTTGTAACGACGAATATATCACCTTAAATTCTAATATACGTGACAGATAAGAATAAATTTAGAGTACACTAAAATACCTTTTTTATATATAATATATTATATATATTTTTTAAAATATATTTTTTACGGCTATGGTAGCGTACACAGTGGATTAAAGGAAAAATATTCTTCTGTCTGACAACTCAAAGTCGCGCACTGCAGCAATAGAACAGTCAGGTTGGTCTCTTCTACCCGTCTGCCATATTCACTTAACCTTACACCAACCGATTATTACCTTTTTCGATCGCTGCAAAACGCTTTGATGGGGAAAGTTTATCTAGTGACAACCAGATTCAAGAGTTCGTCGAAAACCTTTTCGCATGAAAACCTGTAAAATTATACTATATAAAGGTATCGAAGAGATTTATATAAGTGATAACATGTCATTGTAAATAATGGCTAATATATAACTGAATAAAATTTAATTGTACTTTATTGTTTATAATCGAACTTCATATGTTGATGAAGTTACTGCATATTAGTTCTATCATTTATTTTGTATGATTTTTACAAAGTATATATATTTTCTACATATAAAAAATTGACAGTCTTGTGACATAGATTTCCTATAGATAGATCATATTTTGTTTTGTCTCCCGGGATTCACCTTATATTGCTTTACTCAATTCTTCCGTTCTTTGTTTCATGTCAATTTAATATTTTTTCTTCATTGTCTCTTTTCTTTCCTCTTTCAAACTATGGCTTACATATTCCTCCCTCTCTGTCTTCTTATTCTCTTTCTCTCTCTATTTTAGTCCATCTACATCTCCTTTTGTTTTTACATCTTTATTCTACTAATTTATCAACCGTCGTTTTGCTCATTTGCCTTCCTTACTAAAAATGAAAACAAGTTTATCCATATTAACTTCTCTTTCTACATATTTTTTATAGTCTTCGTTCTTTTTTTTAATTTATGATTTTCTGACAAGTTATCAGTTAGAAAGATGAAAATTCCTCAGATTTTGATATTTGGTGATTTGATAAGATTTTTGGAAGCTGGGCGGGCCAAAAACATTCCAGTCTCTACATGTGCACCCCCGATTTTTGTGCAACCTCTTTTCCGTTACTGTGCCGGATTATCCGTACTGCAGAACCAACCGATGTCACATAACAACAATACAATAATACACCTCCTAACAACTTTATTAGTTCTACATTATCATCAACTTTAAATTCGCGCCACCCATCGCCAGGTGAATTAATCAGACAATCGAGTGAAATTTCATTACTGGCTTGTAATTTTGTTCGGGTTCGATGTGGCACGGGACTATCAGTTGCCGGAAAATCAGTGTTACACCTGTGTTTTACGTTAATCTTAATTATGCGATCGGAATTTCCTAGTTGCCAGTATTATTTGCATTAGAAAACAAGATAACATTTAACTCTTCAACTCTGGAATTGCATTACGAGAACTAACGTTCTTTTCTTGTTTTATAAAATCTGGATGAAAAAACAAAAAACAGAAAAAAAACACCGCTTTATTTCATTTTTATTTTGCTAATGTTATTCTATGTTTATTTGATTTTCTTTTGAAAGGAAATGAAATCTTTCGGTGAATTAACTAAACACGAATTGAAAATTGTGCACTAAACATTTTCTAGGTTTGAGATTTTATTTGATTTCAAAACGACATTCTATGACAGCACAGATGGCTAATGCAGGTGCAGTAAAAATACAAGAGGAATGCTTTCGACGTCTAATTGAATGACTAAACAATTTGTTCAGCGGATGTCTTGCTGAGATCCGAGCTAATATCAAAACATGCTTTACTCAACAATGATATTAATCATTCATGCAAAAATGCTGCCGACTTCTGATTGAAAGGCTTTGGGCATTAAGAAACGATTAAAAAAAATTAAGCTTTTGTGTTAGAAATGAAAATCGGGCAAAGTTACCCAAAAACATTTTAAGTAATCTCAGTTTGTACTCTAATCATGTGGCAACATTTATATAAAATCAAATGATTTATCTAACTGAATACAGAGTTTTTATTTAAGGATTTATTCACATACATGCTTGCTTCTTTTTTTCTGTTAACAATCAAATACTTGTTTTCTTTAATGTGCTATCAACATAACATTCAGATAAAGACAGACTAAAATAGAGCGATACATACACTGATAGAATGAATGAACATTGCTAAAGTCCGTACAGAATGTCGCAGTATAAACCGCTGATGGGGTCTGTGAGTATTGAACAAACAAACGTGCAGGTGTGCTCGGAAAACTCGTAGCTGACTACTATATATCTATATATATTTATATATATTAGGCACGAAACAGACCGTTGTCTTCGTGTGTTGACATCAATATCAACTTTTACACATACACACATTTTACATATATAAATATATTATAAAATGGACCAAGTCCGACAATTATTTTCAGACATTTTTATGTTTAACATTCTTTTTATAGATGGTATTTATCAATTCACCCACAGGAATTGAATGTGGCACAAGGCCTTTTTAATGTGGGTATGTCTGAGCCCGTAGGCCCAGCCAAAAATAAAACCCATCTAAACCCGTCCAAGCGGGCTAGTTCCGTCAACCTCCCCGAACGAAACCCCACCCTTCGGCGGAGCTTCGTCCGGGTTCCTCTCTGCAAGCAGAGAGTTCGACAGACACCCGGCTCGGCAGCTCACAAAGCACAGATACTACACTTTGATCCTAGCCACCGGGCCGAGCGGGTATTCTTTTTAGAATGTCTGAGAAATTTTTATGGAAAATATTCCTCCTCCGACAGGATTCGAACCTGTATCCTATACGGAACCGTCATATAGCCTGACGTGATTTTACCGATTTCGCCACAGAGGATCGATCGGTTAGCAAGTTTAAAAGCAGTAAATTCGACCTTGCTTTCACGGGGGGTGATGGATAATGATTCGGAATGAGATGCTACGTTCAATTACGTGCAAATAACATAAAGGATATGACCCATTGTCTCCTAATATTTAGCCAATACCTAGGATAGAATAGAGGAATTCATATCCTTTATGTTATTTGCACGGCAAATAGACTTGTTGTTAACCAGTCTATCGCAGAATGTAACGGCAGACTACTGTTGGAACTAATCAAGTCAATGATGAATCGAAAATAAGATGATCTGCGAACCGTGCATCACAGATGGCACTTAAGGAAGAAAAGGTATTCTTCCGTCTTAGTCATTATTAAGAACTTGGTATTGTGATTATAGGACATAACATGTTGTTGAATAAATCCTGACGTATTTTGGATCGCTAAAATTGGAATCAATTCAAAGTGACGGTATATATAACAGTTGAAAAGAAAAGCATGCGTCGATAATTTATACGTGTTGTTTTTATATGCGCATTAAATACTTTATACGCACTTCAATACACCATATATATATATATATATATATATATATATATATATATATATATATATATATATATATATATATATATATATATCGAGATAAAATTGTAGCAACTCGTCGGATGCCTGAAATTGGAATATAAAATACTCTCTCACTCACTCCCTCTCTGTAGAGACGAGTTCTAATTCCAGTTGGGTTTGTTGTATCAACTTACGCGCAAATACCTTTGGGAAATGTATAAATGCCCCTCTTCTGGGCTAATTAGCAAAGCTTATATTATTAAACCATTTTCATCTCCAAAAAGCATACTTGCAATCTAAAGACATTTTCTGGGTTTAAATAATTTACAAAGGGTTCATAATCCGTAGAAAATGAATCAATATTTTTTATGTCTTCGTGATAGCTTAAAACGCATAAACATGTGAAAGATAACCATTAATTTAACTTTTTGGTATCACTTCTTTAACTCTTTTAGTTTCAAGGATGATTACATATGACTTCAACCATAATTGTTACAAGAATGGAGAAAAATATCCCATGCGTAGAATTCTTTCATGTATCTGTCAGTATTCCCGAAATTTATTTATTTATATATTTCTATTTATATACGACATGTCGAAACGATATAATCCTATATATTTCAAATACACTTTCAACAAAGTATTATTGCGAGATAAACCTTGATGTTTTAATGGGACACAAGAAACAATTACTAAACAATCTTTATGATTGTATCTATTTAAATAGATGTATGTATATACATTCTATGTATCGTATATTACAGAAGTGTTGGTCAAAACTGTTAAAGGATTCAGCAGATCACAGATACATGTCAGTTATTTGACTTGATGCATGTTGTAAAAACGGTTGCTGCTAGGTCATCCCTGCCCGATGGTGTATATTTGATATGGCTTTGAGCTGTAGATGTTAAGGGTTTCTATATCACTTAAAAATTAGTACATTTCAAAAAATAAATCGTTCTTTCTCATCAACCTAAACTTCTAACAACGCACCAGACCAGAGAGAATTTTAGGATCGAATTCGCTACATGGTTCACTTAACTGTTATACATCAAATTACTTTATAATAAACAAAAAATGTCACTGCTCGTAAATAATTAAGCAAGTCTACCCACTAAAATAATGTTTATATTAATACTAACTAATAATAAAAATACCATTGTCTCAATTTACCTTTTGATCCATTCTTAAAGAATCTAACTTATATCTATCTAACACAAAGTATACATGCTAAAAGTGACACCACGTGACGCTGGCTGACCACAAAAAGTGAAGACATTAGAACTCCCACTTACACAATTACGAATAAACATTACCATCTGATGTCCGTTTAGACATACAAGAATCTTCACAAATTAACATAGTATAGAAAGGGTAAGTCGATTTTACACTTTTTCACAAACAACTTTGGACAAGACGAGATCGTTGGGATTTAATGAGATAAATATTCACACCAAATTTGAGATTCCTAGTTTTAAACCCCTTTTGAGGAAACGTAACCAAAAATTGGCATTAAAAATGCTTTTAAAAAGCCATTCACTTTGGCAATATTTGATTGAAAAATGTTATCATTTCAAGAGTGAATCAAAAAAGTTTGCTTTATTTAATAAATAAATTTTAAATTAAATGAAAACTAATTCAGGATAAATATGTAAATAATCATGTCATCAAAAGCTTCAGTGTTTCAAACTTTAGAAACAAAGCAAGGCGTTAGTTGACAACATAATTTTTCTACAAGAATGTGTCCATGACTTGTATCAAATCCATAAACTACATGAAAAGCTTCAGATGTTAACTTCATTGCTCTTTCAACATTCTGAGAATGTGAAGGAAAATCAGACAACTCTAATTTTGTGTCATTTATAAGAGATGCTTGAATTTCATTTTCTGAAAAATTTTTCAGTAGTTTGCAGGTTCATGAATTCTATTTTGTGATAGATGGATTAATTCTGACCCATGCAAGACTAAGGTTTGATGGATGGTATTTTATTCAACCTTTTCTTGGAATGCCTTCCCAATTTTGAAAGGATAAAAAATCGATTTCTATTTCATAAAAGAGCTACTTTTCTCACTTCCAATTCTTCTGACAACACATTCTCAGATTACAGAGCAAAACCATTATATTGGATATTCTTGAATGCAATATTTTGAATTCCTCCAGACTGTTTCTTAATCCTTTGAATTATAGTGAATACATACAGCTCCTCGTTATGGAATATGCTATTCCCCTTAATCTCAAACCAGCTAACTGCATACACTTACTTCAATAATGAATCTAATAAGTTGGTGAAGTTTGTCATGGAGTTGTGAAGGTACCTCTGGTAATCATACCCGTTAACCTAGTTGCTAAAGTTAACCATCTACTCACTTTCACACCTGTAAAAGTGGGCCTGTAAAAGCAGTTGGGTTTCTTGTTATCCTATGAACCTATTTAAAATTAGCTCTGAATGGTAGCTCATTCTGATGTAATGAGCAACCAACTGTATGTAATTTTTGATGGAGCTTCTTCTCCAGAGCAGATACAAGGCCTGCTTTACATCCAGTATTTGTATTTATGTTATTCAGAAGAACAGTCTTAATAGTGTCTATACTACCAAATTCTTCCAATAATCTAAAAGTTTCTTCTGATAGAACTTAAGTGGCACATGTAGTTGGAACTATTCTCTATGAGTCAGGTATTTTCCCTGTCTTAGTTTCTGCATCTCGAGTAAATGTTAAATGATGTTTTGAGACCTCCCCATTTTTTAATTTAATGTCATCATTTCCCCATGTAATATCTTTATTAATCTTTGACTTCAACTACTCCAAGATATGCAAGCTTTTTAATACCATCAGTATGTTTTTCAGTGGGCCATTACTTTTATTTTTGCCTTTTCTCTATCTATTTTTTTTCGAATCCAAGAGAAAGGCATAAGTAAGAAATGCTCCAAGTTAGAGGAAACATCTCCCCTATCTTTCGTATTTCGTCATATATTTTCATAAAACTTTTGAAAAATATTACACTATAAACAATCATAAATTCAACTACTCAATCAATTGATATTATACTTTAAAAATTTGCAAATTTTTTTATCTTATATTTATTAAAAAAGAATTCTTATGTAAATAAAAACAAAACGCACGCTCATATAACGGTATAAAGGCAAATAATCATGAATAAAATTTATATCCGGTTCTTGAAAATAAAAAAAGTTAAACTGATGTTTTTGTCTATTAGTTTTTCTCCGAAATAAAACTATCGCTTAAAATAAATTAGGACATGTTTATGATTTATAAACTAAAAAAATAGTTTTTAATTTAATTTATCCTAACATAACCTGCGATTTGAATACAGCGATATTGACTTTTTTATCTATATGTATTAAATTTGTTATGTTTGGCATATCTCTCTGTGTAGTAGTAGTAGTCGTAGCACAGTTCTCCGCGTTACGTTTAGCAAACGGGTTTGCTAAGCATAGACCCCATGTTCACCAGTTGTTCTCTATTTATACTTGTCTATCTAATTTGCATACGATACTACACCTCCATGAATCGGAGAGGTCGTACACCCTTGTTTTTTTTGGTTTTTTGCTATTCCTGATTATTTTCGAACTGGGTGGTCCTTCCTCTTGTCTTTATTGTTTTCTCTTTAATGGTGATCTCGGTCTCTTTTCATTTTCTTCTTCATACTCCTCCATCTTTTTCCTTTCCATTTCCTACTCTATTCCACTTTTATAACTTTCTGTCTCTTCTTATTCTTGATCTTCCATTTCCACTTCCTCCACTTCGTCTCTGCTTCTTTTGGTCTGCATATGCCAGTATATTTTGTCCCTTTTTCTCAAGTATAGCCGTGTTATGTTCTTTTTGTATCAGG
Source organism: Acanthosepion pharaonis (assembly GCA_903632075.3). NCBI lineage: Eukaryota > Metazoa > Mollusca > Cephalopoda > Sepiida > Sepiidae > Acanthosepion > Acanthosepion pharaonis. The sequence continues at coordinate 3,248,380 of CAHIKZ030005588.1, read as the reverse complement.
AAATTTGCTTCATCTGGATCAGCTTCTTTATACTTTCTATACCATACCTTTTCTTTCGTTGAAAAGGGCATAGTAATGGGAGTTCTGATTTGTCTTCCTATTAATGCTGAACGGCTCAGTTTCCTTTCCGCATGTGGAATGGATCTGTAACCGAGAAGCATTTTTGGTAAATACGCTTCTTTGCTTTTATTAAATGGTGAGAATGCTCTAATCCAATTTTTAACGTTTGTACCATTCTTTCTTCAATGTCATTAGAATGTGGTTGATACTGTGGTGTCTTGTATGGGATGCATCCAATCTGTTTTAACCACGCACAGGTGCATTGTCGGTGACTATTGTCTTAGGTACTCCATTCCTTGAGAATATAGTTCTTAGTTCTTGCTTTATTGTGGTGGCTTTTCTGTCTTTTACTCTGACAACCTCTTGCCATCCCGTATATGTGTCCACTAATACTAACAAACCCCTATCTTTGATATGAGCGTGATCCATGTGGACATTAAAAGATGGTTCTGCTTCCTTGGGCTATGAGTGAATATTTGGGGCATCTCTTAATGTATTCCTCTGCTTCTTTTGAATATTCAGGCCCCCCAGGCTTGTACCTTTTTTTGCATTGCTGTTATGACACAGTGTACGTCATCATGTATTCCTTTTAATATGCCCCTTCTCTTTATTTGTGGAGCTACTATTATATCCTCATTGAATATTATACAATTTTCTATGGTTAGTATGTGCTTCATTTCTTTAAAGGGTCGCTCTGCTATCTAACAATTTATTATTTTTTATTCTCTCTACTATTCTGCTTAATATTGAGTCTTGCTTTGTTTCAATTTTGAGTCTACTTAAAGGAAGAACATCTGTTTCTATCCAGTGTATGAAACAGATGTATGAAACAGAAGAAAAACAGGAAAATTCTGAAGATAAAATATCTTCAGAATTTTCCTGTGTTTCTTCTGTTTCATTCTTGAACTTTGATCTTCATACAAAATCTACGTGAGGATTATGTTTCCTTTTACGTATAGTATGTCAAAATCGAATGCCATGATCTTTATCACCCATCTTAAAATCCTTGACGATGTGACTTTTGGCAATTCTTTTCTCGGGTTAAATATGAATTCCAATGGTTTGTGGTCCGATTTTAATAAGCATGTTGCCCTTTCCATGCTCCACGGAATCGCTAGTGCTTCTTTTTCAATATTCGAGTATTTAGTTTCTGCTGATGTTAACCTTCTTGATATGTAGATGATTGTGTTGCCTTCTTTTGATAGAAGAGAAGCAATCGCCTTTTCACTCGCGTCTGTTGTTAACGTTACTTATTTTTGTGGATCAAAAACTTTTATTGTTGATTTGTTCCTCAGTATTTTCTTTAGTGTTTCAAAAGCGATAGTTTGCTTTTCTGCTCAGTTAAATTCATTGTTTTTTTTTATTGCGTAATTGTACAAATAGCTCTATTACGTCGCTGTATCTTGGTATGTATTTACTCTAAAAATTTATTAGCCCCCAAAAGGATACTAATTCTTTTTTATTTGTTGGAGCAGCTATTTCTGTTATTTTCTTTGTTGATCTATCGTTGGGTTATATGCCTCCTATTGATATTTGATATCCTAAATATGATATCTTCTTGTAATCAAAATTACACTTGTCTTTGTTTACAGTCATGCCTGCTTTTTTAATGTCACTAATGTTTGCTCTGTTTTATATTTTAATTCTTCTTTAGTTCTTGCCCCTACATATATATCGTCCTGGTATATTATTATATCATTTATATTTCCTAATAAGACTCTTTCAATTGCTTTTTGAAAGCTATGGCTCGAAGTCTTTCTCACAAACGGAAGTTCATCTTAGTATGTCTATGGGGGTGTTTCTCGCGGTAATTTCCTTGTATTTATCGTCAATTTCTATTTGGTTGTATGCTGCCTTGAGATCAGATTTGAAAAGTGCTCCATTTTTGCTAACCCGTCGCTCGCAGTTTATTGGCAAAGTAAAAGAGTCTGAACATATCTGGTGATTTACCCCTATGCTGCAATCACCACAAATCCTTAAATCTTTCTCAGGTTTCTTTATCGCTACTATCGGTGACGCCCAATTTCTACCACCTTGAGTTACTCTTTGTAGTATGCTTTGTTGTATCGTTTTGTTTCATTTGGATACTACCAAAGGTAATATATGAATTGGAAATTTTCTTGACTGTATATTTTGGGTGATAATTTTCTTTTAGTCAAATGATTGCATTATAGCCTTTCAATAATCTTATTTCATTATCTTCTGCTGTCATGGAATTGATTAATCTTGCTGTATCTACTTTTAATACATCAATTCCTAGTAATTCGTGATCTTTTTGGCATTCTATAATTGTAATGTGAATTGCTTCAAAACGCTTGTCAGTTTCCAAATTGCCTTGAAATGTAACCATTAGTTTTATAGTTATTCCATCAAATTTCTTTAATTTTTTTTTTTTTTTTTAATTTAGGTAGTCCTAATTTTATCCAGAAACTTTTTGGTATCAACGTAACTTGCATTTGAAATATCTGGCCATTTATCCTTATTTTTTCTATACTTCTTTTTTGTCTTTTCGTGTAAGAGGTTCAGCGTCTTCGGAGGGGGTTTGTACCGTTTGTACTCTTTCTATTTTCTTTTCGTATTTGCATACGTTCTAAAAAATGAGCACTTCTTTTGCAATTTGAGCTTCATAGAACTGGACATCTGTACTTGCTATCTCATGATTTTTCTCTAATATCTACATTTAATTATGGATTTCGTCGGGCTCGTCCAGTACATTTCGAATTCTTCTTTCGGTTGATTAAATTATCTAATCAACTCTAATTGTTGTAACAACTCGACGCTAGCTTCCAAATTCATGCTACTACTCTGTAGACATTCCAGTATTGTGGTTTTGGTCTTTCAAGCCTTCAATTATTCTGAAAAGGATTAATCCGTCTTCTATAGTCATTTCCCGAGCTCCCAACTTTTCAAATTTACAATACTTGACTCGTTCTTTCAATCTATGTAAGTATTGTATAATGGAATCATTGTGTGCTTGTCTTGTCTCTAAAAAATACTTCTTTCAGCAATAACCAATCTTTTATATGGTCTTATGTTCTTTTTTTTATCATTTTAATAATTTCTTCAAATGTCATTTCTTCTAATTCGCTCGGGTAACACATTGTCGAAATTTTCTTCACAGCTTCGCACCGAGCAGTAGCAAGAAATAAATCCGTTATCTCGTTCTCTTCTCCGTCTCTTAATTTTTTCACTCTTGCAAATGCAGCAAAAGTTCTCCGTGTTTGTATGTATTCTGGGTCGTCCAGCGAATTTAACGATCCTATCCGCGACGCCATTGTTATGTTTGGCATATTTATTCGTGTAGTAGCAGTTGTAACACAGTTCTCCGCGTTACGTTTAGCAACGTTCACCAGTTGTCTATTTTTTCTTGTCTATCTAATTTGCATACGATAATACAAAAGTAAAATTTATAAAGGATGTTATTTCTTATAATTATGTGTGTACTATTTTATGTTTATCTTTAGTATTTTAAAGAAATATTAAACCTTAGTATTAAATTGATTGCTCTTCACTTTATTGTTAGCAGAGAATAATACGGCCTGGTTATTTATTTCAGTTAACATTGAAAGAATCTCAAAGATATTAATTTGGTTTCAATTGCTTTACTTCAAATGGAATAGAAATTTTAACGTAAAATGTTTTGTATTTACATTAGTCGGACTATTGTCCTCATCTTTGTCGCCATATTTGTCACAACGTTTCGGCCGTTGTACGCTCCGGCCTTCTTCAGGTGGTTGGAATTTCGAACTGAACCCTTTATTTCGATCGCTGGGGTAGACTGTTCTAATTCCACGTGCCATGTTTGATGGATGTCAGTTATCAGTTATCTCCTGCTAATTTTCCCTCTGAAAGTTCTCCTTGAGGACATCTGGGTATGAACTTCTGAGTATTAGGTTTATAATACTCAGAAGTTCATACCCAGATGTCCTCAAGGACACATGGCACAGTGGATAAAGGCGTTGGTTAGATCCAGTGACAGACCCAAAGAAGGTGAGTTCAATTCCTGGTTAAGTCAGTGGAGAACTTTCAGAGGGAAAATTAGCAGGAGATAACTGATAACTGACATCCATCAAACATGGCACGTGGAATTAGAACAGTCTACCCCAGCGATCGAAATAAAGGGTTCAGTTCGAAATTCCAACCACCTGAAGAAGGCCGGAACGTACAACGGCCGAAACGTTGTGACAAATATGGCGACAAAGATGAGGACAATAGTCCGACTAATGTAAATACTGTACATAATACCTCATCTCAGAAATATAGACAAACTGTAAAATGTTTTGTGATTTGTTTTATGATATCATGCCCCAACTATTTAAACTTGTCCAAGGGTCTGATTTAAAAAATTAATCTACCCTAATATAGAATTATCTAAGTTTTAAGGCACGTGATACGTGACTGATGAATGAGAAGTAACCCAAACAAAAATTGAAAATATCAGCGTTTCTGTCTTTTTTCTGCTTTCTCTCTGATGAAGCTTTGATAAAAATCAAACACGTTAGATTGATATACGTTTCCTATTTGTTCTTTAATTCATCATCCTGTGGGATTCCAATCTATATTTAATCTTCATTAGATCTTTAACTCATATGTATTTATATAAATAAATAATCAGAAACATTGTTGTTAGAGCAGGATGCAATGTTTGCAGTAATTACCAATACTTCCATTTACTGAATGATTTTTTACATTTATTTTAGAGCAGAATCTCAAAATTGTTTTACTTTGATTTTTTATGCACTACGTATTAATTCTTAATTGTTAATGGCATTCAAATTAAATACTCATCTACATTGACTTTAATGTACATGTCTTCGGTATGTCTTCGTAATACAAATGACACAGGGTCATTAGATGATGTTTCAAAATATCTGTACTCTGAAGAATTATAGTAAGCCTCCAATTTAGTTACAGCCAAAATTCCAAGTTTTATCTCCTACGTTAAGTCGAGCAAGATTTCTTTCCTCATGTTAGATTGTAGCCTGAATTTCGAAAAAAAAAATCTCATTAATTGAAGTAACATAGCTATTGGTTAAATAGTAAAACTTCTATCTGGAAAAGTCATTTCTAACTTTAAAATATAATGCATTATTCTCTCGTAAGAAAGAAAATAAGAAATATTTTTACCATTCGAAATAGGGTCTGGTTTTAAGTAAGCCTCAATAGGGTTGATAAGCCGTAAAAAATTAATCATCAAGTGAAGATAGTGATAAATTTTTTGGCGCTTATACACTGAGCTTAAATAGAAAATACTATGATTGAAGATACACAAAAAGATGCATTTATTGTGGTTGTGAGTCACAAACTCGATTCGGTTTACCATAGATTCTTCCAATTGCCTTTCCACACTGAATGAGTGAATAAAATACTCAATATATTAATATTTAATTTTATCATGATCTGCGTATTTCATCCTCCTATCAACCTCTGACAGAAGCACAGTGTGAACGTTTCAACCTCTGTAATCATTTATGTGTTTATGATGACCACCAACATTTTGCCTAGGAACGCCTGAGATTCAAATACTATATTTTGAAACAGGTACGCAGTAAAACCTTTTAAAACCTTCATACGGTGTATCTTTGTTCCACTTCTTGACTAATTTTATAAAATACAATTTATTCTTCAATAATATGAATATATTCCATTCTGTGGATGTGGCACCAAGCCATGATTAGATCATCTTAATACTAAGAATCTAACCGAAGCGAGTTAGATTATATCAGTACTTTCTTAGGAATTAATTTCTTTACGCACCAGTGATCTCTTTCATACCTGATGCCATCATTTCTCTTACAATTTATCAGCATTCGATTAAGTTGATTCAGATCTATTGGCAACGCTTCAGATTTTCTTTCTCTTTTGCCCAAGGAAAAAAGTACACATCTAATCGCTCCTGCCACTTGTACCATCACCAGTTATTGAGACAGTTTTCTAACTTGTAACATTGATACAGAAGAGACACAGAGGTAATTTCTAATGAGATAGTACACTATCTGTCCATTCTGTCCATATACATCCATATACAGGCAATTTCTATAAGTGACTGATATATCCATTGACAGCAATGTACAACGTATGTTGATAATATGATTATGTGGCATTTTGTTTTTGATATATAATAATCTATTTAATCGTTTAATTCAAGCAACTGGTCAAGAGCGTATGACGTCATAATGTTACAGCTTTCATAACTGTAACTATTATGAATCACTGTCCAAGAAACTTACTTTGTTTCAGTTATAATATATGCGCTTGTATCGATGACTTTAAACCGACCTTTGTTTTGAATATGTGGACTTAGAAGAAAATCAAAAGTGAAATACAAACAACCATTAACTTATTTATTTTGTGCACAGTCCTATAGCCTCTTTCTCATATAGGTGATATTTTATCACTTCAGACCTCATTTTTATTGCATACCGATATTATTATTAAAACTAACGTTTAAATCGATAAAATCTATTGTATTACTAAATACTTTACTTTAAATAATTATAGAGTTTGCATTTGAAATATAAGTACATGATTTTCACTTTGTCAAAATTATTTATTTTTACATTTATTATAAAGGCTGTGTCGAAATGTTCCCGCTACAAACTGACAACGGCTAAGTGGTCGAGATTAAATGCCCTATATCCTGATATAAGATTATTTTTATATGATTGCATTGTATAAAAGCAGTTTTTTTTTAAGAAAATGTCAGTTTACAGCCATTCACGTTATGTGTCTCATGGAGCTTGCATTAAAAATCTTACACGTGACAGACAAAAAGGACGAAACGTTACAGCTTACACGTAAAAGAACCCGCGATGTCATGCATTTCTTTGCTAGCTGTTACTATTAAAAACAGCAACTCTCTTGTAATAAGCACATTACATTATAATAGATTGCACTTAATAATCGGCAGTTCTTTAACAAATTCCTTCGTTCTACTTTAAATTAATTGTGTTAGTCAAAAGCGAAAATTATGTTTTGTTTAAGCCATTGTGATCACTGCGAAACAAATATGCCGGTAAACTCGTCACTTTATTGAAAAAATTAAAGAAGTAACTGGTGAAAGCAAATATTCGATTGTATTCGCTCTTCTTTTGTAAAAGCCGATTAGTTTCTAAGTCGCCTAATTTCGTCAAATAAACGTAAAATAAATGAATAATTTTCATAATGCTATCAATAAACTTGCTCGAATGAATGTCCAGTTCTTTGTATTTTCTAAATGTATTCCTACTTTTGAATTTATATTTCCGGCTTTTGTTAGTCTGTATCGCTAACAGACGCTCTGTCTCCAGATTCGCATACATTGATATCTCAAGAATAAAATAAACAAATTTTATTATTAGAATTTTTATTGTTGCTAATGTGTAAATGATATATTTTGATATTGCTTCGGTTTATTCAACATAATTATGTGTCCACAGTGCCAAGTATATTTACCCGGCCTCCCCACCAATGTGACACAAGGTCGTTTTAACGTGGGGAGCGCCATACACATACTTATGTATATGGACCAAGGACAAAATTGATTTTTGCTCAGTCCCCGCGCCCACTGCCAAGTGGCATCGGTATTACACTGACCCAGCCTCATTAGTGCGATGATGAAGTTGGAATCACCGAAGCTGAGTACCTTCTTCCATCTAAAATGAGGAGAATCAGATCATCACTACAGCACAGGGACGTTAAATACGCCTTAGTAAACCATTTCGGTCCTAAAACATAATTGCCTTTATCCTTTCTAGATAGGTAAATAATAGCATTAGAAGGATCAATTAACGAAGAGAAGAACTAACTGTAAATAGATCGGTGATAATATTGTCATTCCATTTATTACAAATATTTCTATAATTGTTGTTATCCTGTCTATGAGATTCCCTTTTACGTGTATTTATTTTGAAGAAAGGGAAAATGAAATCATTCGCACAGTTACCAGAATATTGTTGTTCCTAACCAATCCATCTTACCATAGTACTCAACACTTTCTATACTTAATTACAGGATTCATAATTGTTTTCTTTGCTGATAGTTTTGTGCTATGTTTTTCGGCATCCGTTTTTTACGTACTCCTATCGTTATTTTATTATTGTTAAAAAAGAAGAATTATGAAAAGAGAAAAAAGAAAACAGATGTGGGAGAGTAAGAAAAGTAATAGTTAGAACACCGTGTTTTTTTCTTGTATTTCAATCATAACATTCAAGATTTTTATTCGTTTTCAGAAATTAATATTAGTTATTTGTTTTTACTATCACTGTCATATTTTTATACCGTTTTATTCTCAGGCACACATTGTTTGGATCTTCTTTTAACGCAACAAGACTGAACTATGAGCATGCTCAGGATTTATTTGATCTTCTACGTATTCAGATCGAAAGAGGACACCCCTGGTTATTGTTTTTAATTTGGCCCCAAAAGAAGTTGTTTTGTACTTTAAATAAGAGAAAATTATTATACATGGTTAAAAAGTGAGATGATTTTTTTTATTAGAAAATGTTATTATGACAAAATGTCTAAAAGTATTTTATGATTAAATTTTGCTCTCGTCAAAATATACTCCGTTAACCTTGATTACTGCAGCACACATTTTTGGTATTTGTTGCAAAAGTCTCTGAAAGTATAAGTGTGTTAATTGATTCTGTTCATTTTCAATGACTTTAAGAGATCTTTTTTTCATTTCTTTTTTCACTCTTCTGTCAAGTACATGTCATGCTAATTCTGGGTGCTGCTTCTAACATTTGAATTGTAGAGAATGTTGCACTGTAAACCTTTGCCTCTGTTTCGGACATGATTTGGAAATCAGTTTAGTGCCACATTTCCTTCGTCTTATTTATTCTCTTAATGTTTACACCAACAATTTATTAAGTTGCTTTCTTTTTCACGATATATCATTATGTCTCTCTCTTTACCCTACTCTTTCTTTCTCTTCGTGCCACTCATCTCAACTATATATCTGCTAACATATGCAAATCCAACTGAAATGATTTCGCAAATGTTTTAACATAACACTGTATATTAAACTCTTTGAAATCTTTATAAATACCATCATAAATATTTTCATATGATGTTTTTTAGGTGATCGTAAAAATATGTTTTTAATAAAGTATAGCAGAAATGGAGGAAGAAAATAAATATCCGTCCATTCTATCAAAAGTATATCTTACATAACTATGGACATACAAAATTCATTTTAGCTTGTAGTATCATATTGCATTGCAAATCTGACTCTATTGATAAATGCATTCCCAGAGACAATGATTAGATATGGCACGCAATGATACAATATTGCTCAGAGGTTTTTTTTTCTGTTGAAATGATTTATCGATCAATCTAGTGTTGCCATATTGACTTCTTTCTTGTGGTAATGAATATAATTTTGCTTTTAGAAAAATGTTCGTTTTCGACACTTTCACTAGACTTTCACAATTTGCTCTCTGCAATCTGTAAAAAGATGAAATCTATATTCATTCAAGACATGGACGCTTAACTTTTGTTGCCTTTAGCAGTGTTTTCTTTTTTTATTATCGTTTTCCTACGTTGTTCTGTCATCTCTTTTATCCAAACCCATCGAATACGTTACTTACGGTTTCTCGTCACTCCTCTTGTTTCAATATGGTATGTGAGTGTCAAATTCCCCAAGCTCTGAGGCACATCATGAGGAAAGAAATTTCGACTGTCTTTTCCTAAACATAAGTGTTCTTTCCGTTTCTATTTTTCTTAAAACTTCCTTGTTGTTTCCATTTTCCATTAATGGTATTCTCAGCATCCTTCTGTAGAACAATATGTCTGTTATCTCAAGTATCCTTTTTATCTGAGGTAAAATTGTCCGGCATTCACTGTTAAGATCTAATATCAGCTAGCGTTTCAACACTTTTCTTTGTTTCTAAATAAATTTTCATGTTTCCTAATACTTTCTTTAGATTATGGAAGGTATCTTTCTCTATTCCAGCGCATCCTCGGATTTCAGTGTCACATAAAAATAAATTGTTTTAATATGGAATCTCTTTAGTTCAGTAGTCCCAAATTACGATTCCTTCGTTTGGACATTAACAAACCTATCTTCTGGATGCCTATTGATTTTGGTCAGCGAATAGCCTGCTACTCTTGAATTAGTACATTTCAATCATTATTACCAGTTTGGAGACAGGATCTATCACATAGCATTTTAATTAAAAAAATCATTGTTCGTACAGTAAATAGCAAAAGCTGGCCTAGGGTTGAATAGTTTACGCTAAGCAATTTTATACCTCGAATTAGATTATTATGAGAGGGGCTTTCTATATCAGAAATATAGAATGTTGACACTTGTCAAACCTGAGTATTTTCTCGAATAAACTCCAGAGATAATTATAATAAGATCAAACTTGTTTTCAATCTTAGTTCTTCTGAATATTGTCGAAATATTGGGAAAACTGTTACAATGTCTTCTGCACGACTTGTCGATGTGAACTTAGGTGACTGGTAGAAATAAAAAACGTTATTCATGTCATTTTTATGACTAACTCCATCTTTATCGTTAACATCATTATCATAATATGCTGTGTTACTTCTCATCATTTATTATTATTATTATAATGTATTTATTCCTAAGATTCAAAAGTTAAAAAGCTAAAAATATTTGAGATAATAAAAACTCTGGGAGTGAAAAAATAGCATTAACAACAATAACAAAAGAAATAAAATGCTTTCTATATAAACATGCAGTCTATGTGAAATTACGTCACGTAACCAGAGAAGGAAGATAATAATGAATCGATAATATTGTCGGCTAAATCTCATTTCTTGTTTAAAAAAATCAAAGTCAAGTATCGAAAAGTAAATTGAAGCCTATCAGAAACTAATAAAAATAAATTCCCTATTTGTTTTCAATGTGGCTATTATTTTTGTCATTAGACATTTTTTCTATGTTAAATAATCATTTGACCAATTGACATTCATTGTTCTTTCTTAATCATTATCTATTAATATCATTCTCATATATACATATGTGTGTGTGTTCGTGTGTGTATGTGTGTTATCTACGAAGATGCTAGAGGGATACTTAATCCTGACATAGATAAAGTTGAATCGAAATTGAACGCGAAATTTTCATTCTATAATGTAATTAATATTTCACTACTGAAGTAAGTCCATTGACAACGAAAGATATGCTGAAATGTAAATTTCTGATGAATCTAATAAATACTTTACTTTAATAGCTAACGGAATTATTAACTATATATATATATATATATATATATATATATATATATATATATATATATATATATATAAAAATTGATTTTCCCGTCTGTTTTTGACGCATATGACAACTTAACCAATTGATTCAGTTATGAATTTTGTGCGATAATCTTAATTAACACTTAAGACTCGCTAGTGATTTACAAAGGAGGCCGCATATGGAGCAAGATTGTGGGATGAGATCACTGTTAGATTGTCTGACATTTTAGATCTTATTCTCGCTCATTGAAGACGATACAGACGAGCAGATTGAAAACTGAAAACTCCACTAAAACACTATTCTTTCCAAGGCTAAGCGCTCGAGGGTGTTATGAGATATATTGACGGCTGAAAGTTGCTCTTCAGCTTGTCTTTGTATCTAAGTCATGGGCGTCATACATATCTGTAGCCCTGATCTAATCGGCTGTACGTAGGATCTTGGGTATCCTGTCATCAGACATTCTCAAGACATGACCAGTCCGCCGTAACTGAAACTGTATGAGTAAAGTCTCGATTCTTCCAATATTAGACCTGTCTAACAGGTCTACGTTAGTTGAAGACTAACTCCACAGGTGGCACGCAGACAGTTCTTATGGAAAACATCTAGCTGGCGTATATGGTACTCGTATGGAATCCACGACTCTGAGCCGTACAAAAGAATGGCAACGACAACAGCCCTGTAAACCCGAATTTTCGTATCCACAACCGATATTGAAGTTTGCCGAAAGCACTGGTAGCCTTAGCAATCCAATGCATGTAGTTGACTTTGCTGCCAAGATAGGTGAAAGACTTTACATAGTTCAGGGCTTTGTCTTCTACTTTCAATGGTCTCTCTGGAAATTTGTAGAATGGTGTTTTTTGTTTCTCACCACAGAATTGCTTTGGAGTAGGACAAGGTTGGTGCACAACTTCAGTTTTCTTTATGCTATGTTTAAGACGAAAAGCTTTACATGCAGCAGAGAAATGATTTATTAGATGTTGGGCCTCCTCAAAGGATGTCGCAAAAAAAGCATCATTTACAGCAAACAACAAATTACGAATAATTTGTGTACGAATGTGGGTCTTGGCTTTGAAGCGCTGATGATTGAAGAGACCACCAGTTGTTCGAAACTGAAACTTGGTGCCGCTCTCTGTGTCTGAGAGTGCATATTTCAGCATCACCGAGAAGAAAAGGGCAAAAAGATAGGGGTCATGCTTGGTGCCGTTCATGATATCAAAGAATCCTGACATCATACCTTCAGACACGAGATGATCACCTTTATAATGTTTTCTGAGATGCCGAGTTTCCTCAAGATTGACAAAGAGCCTCTCAATTCACAGTGTCAAAAGCCTTCGTCAAGTCCAGAAACACCATGTACAACTCCTGGTTTTTCTCACGAACCTTCTCTGCATCTTGACGAAGAGAAAATATCATGTCAATGGTGCTACGACCCGACCGCGCTATTTTTAGTGGGTAACCTTCTTTGAGTACACATTCTGTTTATTTATTAAACAATATATTTATTTATTTTCGTCTACTGGCCTGAATATTCGTGAAATCTTATTAAAGAAATATATAAGCTCCTCCGCCGGATTCGAAGATGCGTCCCGTTGTGGAGAGGGAACTGTCGTTGGATTTAACGTGCTCGAACCGACTGAGCTGCAGAGAACCTAATCGATCAGACAAGGTTGAATAGTGCTTTTAAGCGAAATTCCTCTCGTCATAAAGACACTACACAACCACTATATATATATATATATATATATATATATATATATATATATATATAAAGTAAAAATGAAAAAAGTTCTTCATCCTTTAGGACATCATCAGACTAAAATGATGTTTAAGTTGATGCGACCACACATGTGCATGAAGGTGAAGGAATACTAAGAATTTTGCATTTAAATTTTATTTTTTTAATATATGTTTTTTTTATATATTTTGATTCGTTGGGTTTCTCAAGAAGATCCACATTTCTATTTGGAATTATTTTACAAGCCTTTTTCTTTGCGTTGAATATGGTGTAATTTTGTATTGGATTAGCTTAATGTAAATACTGAGGGCTCCAAATTTGAAGAACCGATGATTACTCTGAATTTTTTATTTTGTTGTTATGGTGAGAATAGAAATTTATGAGATTATTTCTATTTGTTGATTTTCGATGGACACTTAGCTTTAGGCTATTGTCACTGCAATGTAACATGATATCCAGGAAAGGTAATGTTTGTTTCCGTTTCATAAGTAAATTCTATCGTTTGTTCGAATTTGTTTAGTTTATCTACAAGGTCAGGTACAATAGTTTTTCGGCAATATATTGATTGATTATATCTATCTATCTATCTATCTATCATATATATATATATATATATATATATATATGTGTGTGTGTGTGTGTGTGTGTGTGTGTGTGTGTGTGTGTGTGTGTCTGTGTGTGTGAATCTATGTAGGTTTGTATTTGTGCACTAAGGCAGTATTTGTTTATTCAAATATATCTAATTAAATAGTATAAATGTTCTGTGTTTATTGAGTTTATGCATCTTCCTCTCCAAATTACGAACTGCCATTCGCAATAACTGATACCAACTCAAAACTCAACAATTTATGTGAAGGAAACATACTTGCCCAACAACAAGGAATAAGTTCTCAATCTAGTCATATAAAGATATATATGTTTAGGATGCAATAATCATTGATCTAGATATTTGTTCACATTGACGTACCTTTAATTATATAATTCTACGTATATCCGTAGGTATTATTAACACCTGTCATCTCAGCTATAATAGGGAATGTTTACTTAAATATAAATTAGCAATAGTAAGATGCTTCCGTAAGAGATCGCCAGTTATTCCAGAAAGAATTTACTAACATAAAACAAACGATATTTAACAATGGCTTTACAAACTACTTTATAGACAGATAAAAAATTGTTTCTTTCAAAACTAAGCATCAATAACATATTTCACAGAGACTGTGGAGATTATCCACATCTAATCTGCTAAGACTTGGCACTTTTGAGACCTATAAAAGGAAGGAATTAAGCTACCTTTTTACACTCTAGAATGCATTAGGCACGTGATGCGTCCTGTCACCTCCATGGAAATTGCTTTAGCCCCCGACTTTTAGCTGGCTGCTTAATTATATGTCCAGTTACATACACATTTTCTAACAAAGAGTATATGTTTCTTCTTTTTCTGCTACCTCTGTACACAAGTATTTTTCAGTCACAATGGACATATTTAAAAATGAAGAATATGTCTACTTTCAGCAACTAGTATTTTGTTGATAACAGCACTTACACTACTTATTTTATTAGTAATAAATACTTATAATAAATATTTAAATATTTAAAAAATAATTGTTCTTGAAAATAGATAACAGTTTCACTAAAAGCGTTCGAAACAAACAAATTAATTATTTTTACACGCATTAAGTTAAAAAAATGGGCACCTCTGAATGGTGCAATGGTTAGCAAGCTTCACTTGCTGGAACAATTACGGCTGAGTAATGAGTTACTAGGTGCTCCTTACTTACAACGTTGTGCCACATCTAAGATATGCTTAGAAAGTCACCATTAAGTTCAGAAAAGTATACACTTGCCCGTATACAAGAAAAACATAATAAAACTAAATCAAAATTACCTGATCAGACTTGTTCAACGAAACATGCATTAAAGATGGATTGCTAGTAAATTGCACAACTAATTAATTATTAGAAATCCTCTATATGCTCGCACTATTCATCTTAATAAAGAACCTTTTTGAAGAAGTCTTTGTAAAAGACACACTTTTCTCGATACGCGAGAGAAAGTGACTAAAGTGACATTATTGAATGTGAAGATGGTAAGTGTTTCTTTCTATTTGCCTTGAAAGTAGCCAAGAAATATCTCCTCGGAGAGGTCGTCTCATTAAGCAGAGAAACAGCCCAAAGCTGTAAAAGCTGATAAGACTTTTAATATTTACCATCCTTTAGCACAATGCCAAATGCGCGTCAGATGTTTGTGTTGCATTAAGCCTCCTAACTGGGAAGATATACCTGCCAAGAAAAATAGCATTCGAAACCCTGGCTTTTTAATTACTACCGGTCACCAATTACTGCCTCTAGAAGGAAATAGGCAACTATCTAAGCAACGTGTCATGTCCAGAGAATGACTTTTTCTGCCTATGCCATTCGGAAACAGTGCCAAAACTTTTCCAAGTTGGATAAATATAATTACTTCTAGCCCTTTAGAGTTAGATGCCGTTTATTTTATATATTTGAAATCTTAAATCTATGCGTGAAGCCTCATTGTCTTTAACTCAGTGGAGATTAGCTGATAGATAGATAGATAGATAGATAGATAGATAATCAACGTAGCTATTTTTGCATATATACAACTACTGATTCCTATAGAAGCTGAAAAAATATGCTTAAATCCCATCAATAATGAGATATATGCAAACTATTTTTATAGCTAAACTTCTTCAATATTATTCTTACCATTTTAGGATATTTAGGAATATTTTACTATGAGGACACTTAAAGGATATGAACAATGATTCCTGGTATTGTGCAAGACAAGTTTTTACCATTTCGCTCGGATTCGCTACACGGATTTGTGTTAGCCGTAAACGGGATTAACTAAGTTATTCTAATTTAAAGCAATCGATAAGTTTTAACTTCTTAGTCGACGTTAATTTCAGATGAAGTATCTATCTATCTATCTATCTATCTATCTGATCGTCCTCAAACAAAAAATCACTTATGACCACATATTTCTAACTATTTTTGTCATTCATAGCTCTACTGAGTTCTTCCTTTCTGTTTCCATGTATCAGTTGATTGATGGCTTTAATTTATCTCCCGAGCCTACGGGCTCCGAATCACCCCGCAGAAAAAACGGCCTTGTGCCACATCCTACCTTGCGAAGAGGTTAGTAAATATTAGTCTGTTGGAGTCAGTCGAGTCGAATTTCTAAAGGCGTCACGGCGAGTAGCCTAAGCATAACATAATATGATAACCGCTATGTGCAGTTACCGTTCTGAGGGCAGAAATTGGTTTTATTTGATCAACTAAGCAAGTAATTAAAGAGCCTTCAACAAAACTATTGCTATTTATAAAAAAAAAAAATAAGGAAATATCATGCTGGAAACGAATAACAAGTCAATTATCATTGAATTTTTAAAAGATGAATATGCAATTTCTTCGTTCAGCAAGAGCCTCTAAACTGATCAAGATAGAAAATTTTATAAATATAAATAATAAAAATGTATTTGATGTCACAATTTTAATTAATTTTCACTATTTTGTGCGGACAAACTCCAAATTTGAACTCTATGTATTAGTTTAATAGAGGTGAATATAAAATTATAGATGTGGCATGGATATTTTAGCATCAATTGATAATATTGTGTTTGCAACTATTCAACCTTGAAAATGTACAGATTGTGTAATGGTCAGTGGCTCGGAATAAAAAAAAATCGGCGGGTAGAGTTAGGATCCATTCTATTCATTTTCTGACAAATATCCTTTGGAAAAGTATAAATCTATCTATGCCCCCCAGTAATGGGTTAAATAACAGCGTAGATGGGCTCTTAATCCAAAAATATACATAACCCTGGCGAATCACATACGACACAGTTTTAAGACAGATTATGGAATTCACAATTTATTGCAGCTCGAGTTTGCGGATCCTATAATGACTTCATTCAATAGGGTAGGTAGATGAGTTATAATTACAATGAACTCTTATTTGTTGATTGATTTGATTCAGTATATTTAAACATAAAAGCGCTAACCCTTCAATTGACAGTGTTCCTAAGATTTCTGTAAGCTAAGCTAATTTCCTAACAAACTGTGTTGTTCCTCGCCATAACAACCGGTGTAGTGCCTGTAGTTCAATCTCGAATTGACTATCTTCACACTCGTATAGTCATAATGAGGAGTGGGCGTCTTGCAACCTAAGACAGTTTAAAGTTGTTCATTTTCTTTCTTTTATTATCGAATCAAACAACAAAATGAAATTTTCTTTCCTATTCTCAACACAAATGTACATACGTATTTTATTCGTAGTCTTTACATAAGAAATGTCTATCAGAGTTGGGATTAAGCACAATGGAAAAAATGTAAGATCATTTGAGGAACTTTCTCAAGTATCGATCTTGCAATATTACATCTGGCATTTTTATTCCTGTCAAAGATGATAGAAAATCTCATTTCCTTTTCCCTGTTTGTATTGATTCAAGAGTATATAGACATGCACTAACTGGACATAAAAAATTAATGTTACTTCATATATATATATATATATGTGTGTGTGTGTGTGTGTGTGTGTGTGTGTGTATGTGTGTCTGTGTGTCTGTGAACGATACAATGATTCTTTTCCCACATTATACCTGTCGGCAGTGTTTATTTTACTTTTATATCGTTAATGTGAACGAACTGGTTTCGTAATATTAAATGTTTTTTCAGTCCTACACTCATTTCACTGGTTAGCACAGAAAATTCAAATTTGTTGTGAACGTAATTTAAGTTTTTTTTTCTTTTGCATTTGTGAAACAATTTTCAATTTATAAAACCAAAAGAACTATCATTTCGTAGACGAGCAGAAAAGAAACACAAATACAAAAAAAAAAAAATTAGAAAATACTAACACTGAAAATGCTACCGTCCTGTGTTATTGAAGATTACTACCTTCATTTACAAAAAAAAAAAAAAAAAAAAAATGAAACGTTTTCTAAATTGAAGGAATGACAATCAATGAATTATTTCTTAAACCTAAAAAAACATTCATCATAGAGAATATTTGTAATCATGACAATAACACCTTCGACTATTACTAGCTCCAATAGAATTGGCAGTAAGAATAATTATGACTTCTACAAGACATTGTACAATCTTCTAGTTATTAACGTAAATTTACTCTTGGCAACCATGTTAACGATGTCTCTTCAGTAATTCAGATTTTTTTATTCCTTGAAATATTCGTATCCCTGTTTTTCTTCACGTTATAATTTCTCGTTGTAAAGATGTCTAATTCTCTAAAACGTTCAGCAATTTCTATTATATCTTTTAACTGCCATAACTACATTTTGTATTACTCAGATTGTGTACTCTAATTTTTTTTTTTTTTTTTTTTTTTTTTGGTAGAAGGATTGATGTAAGTTTTAATACCGGCGAATTCTCTTCCTCTATTTTATCTTTTTACTCATAGCCTATCAACGTCATTTTTCCGGGTGCACTGTCAGCAAATTTCACATTTTGTTTTCGTTTTGTTTTTAGTTGTTGTTTGTTTGTTTTTGCATCCGAACATCTCAACTCTTTCATTGTCCAGTTTAGAAAGAATTCTGAAATGTATGTGTTATTTATTTATTTATTTTAATCATATTTCTGTTAACACGTTAAGGAAAGTCTAGTTATTTTAAATATCGAGAGAACTGGTTGCGCAAACTAGTTGTAACTTTGCAATGTATCAGCGAGGAGATTAAGGTGTATGTGTAAATATAGATTGTCCCTCGGATTTATTCATTTGGTAGCGAGGCTCCATTGAGCTTGAGTTTTGTTTTCGACGTATTCACAATAACCGAGTGAGATGATTCTTCATTTCTCTTACAAACCTGTTTTGGCAAAAAATCGCATCTCCTTAGTAAGTCAGCCATTTACAGTCTGCAGGAACCTCCTTGCGACTTCTGAGCTTTCCAAAAATTCAAATTGCTGCTGAAAGTTCTTGGACGAGATTAAGGAGGAAGCAAACGGATGATAAAGACAACCCCGAAAGAGAAATTTGTAAAGGGAAAGTGAAAGGGACATTAAAATTAATTCTTGAGGTTAGGAAGTTCTTAAAAGGACAAAGGTAACATTGCTCAGGTGGGCTATTTGTTCATTGATATTAAATGTTTAGATATTTTCCAGACTGACTACATTATTTATTCATAAATTTTCTTGGACTTTGTTTGCCGACTTTTTTCTTCATTTTATTGTTTGCTTGTGTCCGTTTTCAGCAGTGCAAGATAAATATAAGTGTTTTAACAGAGGACCGAAAAAGCGAGACTGAAATTCGAAGATGCGCTGGGATAACGAAAGTGCCTTCCAAAAGTTAAGTAAACTATTAAGAAACAGGAAAATTTTGACAGAAAGAAAGAAACTGTTATGCAATTTCAGTGAAACCTGCACATTTTCCTCAAAGGTGAAAGAGAGATTGAAGCAACAGAAATCTGGTTCTACAGAAGGATGCTGAGAATACTTAATATGTGAGCAACGACGAAGTTTTAAAGAAAATAGAAACAAAATGGACATTTATACTCAACATCAAAGAGAGAAATTTCTTGAGCACATAATGAGGAAAGAGAACTTGGAAAAATTTACTCACAGGACATATTGAAAGCAAGATGGACAGAGAAAAACAATACATAAACTACTTAGTGAATTGATTAAATGGTTGGTAGAACAGGATTTAGCAGAAATAACAAAAAGATGAAATTTACTAAGAGCTACATAGGAGAAGAAGTTGTGGTGAACTTTGATCGACTATGTGATGTAGGGATATGGTTAGTAGAAGAGAAAAAAAACTGAAAATAAAAGTGAGTTATGTTACGTGAGTTCGCAATCTACCACCAGTGGAAATGATTATTAATTCAGCGATAATATGCATCTTTCTCAGTGTCATCCCTGCCGTCAGAACCATCTTAGTCATTTCTCGAATTTTCTCTATCTTCCAATCTTGATTCTATTGCTAAACGTATGATTTGAAACATTCTTCCTGCAAAGGAAACGCCCCGGCCAACTTTATGTTTCATAATTTGGTCTACTAACAGAAGAGGTTCTAGAATTTTTCCAACATTTCACCTTCTTCACTTTGCCTGCCATATCGACGACCCGGTCATTTTTCATTTTCTTACTGTCATATCCGGTCTTCTCACTTGGATGGAGCTAGACGGTTTGGTTATCAAAGTCCCAAACTACCTGATGTTTAATTTCCTGATCAACCACTAGCATTTGCCGGTATCAAGTTATGGCTTTTTATATTATGTTATGCCTATATTTGTGTTCATTTTGAATTCGTTTTCGGCATTCACTTTCGGTGTGCTTAATCGTTGTTATTTACTTGATACGTGTTTACAGATGGCATATGATCTTTTTACAAGAGATCAATTAACAGCAAGTCTACTCATTAACTAGTGCTCTCTTCTTAATATAATCGTTGATTTCAAAGATAATTTCAGATTCAGCAAACTTGTCTGCCAATGGACTTCGCTTAACACTGCTTGGTACCGTTGCTATCAACTGTATAAAAGGAAAGGTCTCTCTCTCGCTCTCTCTCGCTCTCTGTCACTCTCTCTCTCTCTCTTTCTCTCTCTCTCTTTCTCTCTCTCTCTCTCTCTCTCCATCTAGAGAAGTTTCTTTGCCTTGGCAGACCAATTGGAAAAAGGAAAGGTCTTTCTCTCTGTATCTCTTTTCCTCTTTCTTTTTCTCTCTTCACTCTCTCTACTTTCTTTCTCTGTCTCTCTCTCTCTGTGGGGAAATTGCCCTGGCAAACGAATTGCTTGATTTCATCAAACAACGAGGTACACATACTCACACACGCTATCGCTAATTTCATAGATGCTTTATCTTTTCTCTTTTTTAGCTGTCTGTATAAGCATAAATGTAATTTACTCTTTCTCTATTGTATCCTTTATATGAATAAAAACTACGTAATATTTTCAATTCGCTTATTTTGAAAGTCTTCACCGTCATCCACACGCAGTAACTTCCTCCCACTGCAAATTGGTGACCCCGATGTGACTGCGAATTTATCACTTCTGTTTAGATGTTCAAGTCACATTCCCATGGATGAACGGAGGTGGGTTCATGATGTTTGTATTTGAACGCCCAGATTTAAATTTCTGGCACGCAACAAACTCAATTACTCCTTTGACATCCAGTTTTCCCGTTATTTTCCTCAAGGCTTTTCGAGGCTATTCTGAGGGCAAGGGATTTTTATTATTACTTAGTAGAAAAAAAACACAAATATTAGTTTTCCCTTTAAAACAGTTAAGTATTTTTATCGTTTTTGAATTGCTCAACTTATTTTTATTAACTGGGTAAGATATGATATTATTAAAAAATTGAACCAAGATACGTGTGGAAACTAGTGACAAAAGGAAATTTACTAGAAAGTAAAGAATATCTTTCATACACACACAACATATATAAGGAAACTCAGCATTGCATCGAGCCAATTATATTAAATTATAAATCAAGTCATTTTTTTACAAAATTTACTTTCTTTAATCTACACATTCTTAACAATACCTCTGTTACAATAATGGCCAACGCTGCCGCTACTACTAATACTATTATTCACAATAGTTTCCTGGCTTGTTTTAGATGAACGTCTGATAAGAAAAATCTGTTATTTTCTATTCATATATATCGAAAGGCATTTTATACTGATTTCGTATTCCAGTATTAAAAAATGAAAGAGATTAATGATTTATGATTCCTTATGAGAATTTATGACCTTCATTAAAAGGAAACTGAAAAGATTAAACGTTATAAAACATTTCTTCTATGATCTTCGTTCCTTTTAGAATTTGAGCAATAATAGCACTCCACAAACCCCGTTCTTTCTAACGTTTCGTAAATTTTATCTTTTCTCTATCTTTCCTAATCTCTATCTTGCGAACCATTTACACAAGTTCGTTAGGTAGGTTATTCGCTGTTTTCATGTCCCTTTTAACATGTCTCGTGAGTGTCAAATTTTCTACGCCCTCTTTCTTCATGGTGTGACTGAGAAATTTCAAATGTATCTTTCTGATTTTATGTATAAGTGTGGTTTCATTTCCATTTTCACTAAAATCATTGAAGTTCCTAACATTTTGTCGCTGGCATTCTCAGAATCCTTCTGTTGAATCACATGTCCGTTACCCCAAGTCTCTTCTTCATCTATGATAAGATTGCCCAGCATTCACTGCCATATAGAAGGAGTGATATTACATAACAATTCAGTATTTTTTGTTTTGTTTCTAATGAGATTTTTCCTGTTTCTTAAACCACTGAAAAGTTTAAATACTAAGAAAAGAAAAAGAAACTTATTTCAAATATTTTCTTTCTTCTCGTTACCATATCGTATCTATTCTCCCTGATTTAACTTTGTGATAAAAGAGACGAATAATCAATCTTCTTTTTGACCTGGAGCAATTTACCGAAAATGTAAGAATGTAAAACGTATACGTTTCTTTCACATTTCTGGAACGAGGAGTTATTATTATTTACAGCGGACCCATCTTTATCATTATCCCCACATCGTTTCGGATGTTGTGGCGTCCGGCCCGTTTCCTCTGTTGGGTTAGGAAACCTTTAGGGAATTTCGAAGTGAACACTTCATTCAGACTACGGGAATAGATTGTTCTCGTTCCTCTGTGTATATCTAGGAAACTTTTCTTTTCTTCTTTTTAGTCGTGCTCCTATTTCCATTAAATATGTGTGATTGTAATATGTAGCGCAGGGATTGAACTCACAATTACTAACCTAGTGTATTAAAGCATTGTTTTATGAAGTTGGTGTCATAGAAATTGTTCCGCCGTGAAACTACCAAATACTAACGGTCCTAAAATCCATGCAAACAGTAGTGTTAGTAGAAGAAATAGCAATGAGAGGTTCTATGGAAATTCTATGGTGCAGCAATACTATTTTAAAAGAGAATAAATACAAATAAATTTATATGGTTTATTAATTCCGCAAATAGATGTAATGGATATCGGCGTGGAAAGTGGAATGGGCGAGGCGAGTTCAAATTCCGGGTTGAGCTCACTTTCGCGTAAATGCTCTTGGTAAAGATACAAACCCATTCATTCTTCCCCAGCTATGGATTAAATAGTAAGGTAGACGGGGATCTCTAATCTTTGATGACAACCAGTTTAAGAGAAGGAAAACTCCGAATTCCAAACTGCAGTGTAGGCAAAGGGAGAACACGTCACTCTCTATCTTAAGAACACATGACAATTCACAGATAATAAAGGAAAAAAGGAAAGGAATCTGTGCCGAGCCATGATCGCTCACGCCCTGAAAAATCCTGTTATTATAGAAAATGCAGATAAAGAAATCATTATTTAAATGAGAAAACAATATTAACTTTGTTTTTCTTGAAATTCATGAAACATATTTCCTTTTGAATTTTTCTTTTTACCTTGTCTACTCTGCTAGATTATATATAAACCCTTCTGTGAAATAAATGATATTTAGTTTTCAGTAGATAAATACTTGATCTGCAAATTACTTAATAATGAATAATAAAAAAAAACTGATAAAGGTCGGAAGGCACAGTGGTCGAAACGTAGTATTAACAAAGATAAGGAAAATATTCATTAGAATAATGATAATACCTAACTCCGAAATTCAGACAAATTACTTAGTATTTTTTTAGTAAGATCGATTCTAACGTAAGACCACATTAATGAAACACTCAGTATGTAATGAATTCATTTGAAAAACGTTTATGTGACTAATTAATTAGCGATAGTGATAATAAGTTATAATAATAATAGTTTCGAACAACGAAAGCTAATAATAAATCATTTAATGTCTGTGAAAGCCATAATTCCTGCTTAAGTTGAACAGAAACAACTAAATCACACTGCGTATCAGATTGTTGGGTTCAGTCAGCGTAACGAATAACAGTTATGACCAGAAGAAAAGTAAATTACATGCAAGAAAAGAAAGAAACAAAAATACGAACAGAATGAAGTGGATTCAATGGGGCTGGTTCAAAATTATTAACATTTAACAAAACCCTTTATGGTATGACTAAATAAATGCGTAGTGATTGATTGCCTAAGTGGAACGTAACAGGAAGAAGGCCAATCATTAATGCTTAATATTAGCGCCGATCTATTTTGGAAAAAATTACTTTTAACTAGTTGTATTAATCAAGATCATAAACTCCTTGGTAACCAATTTTTAATACATGTTGATATATGAAAATATCGCCAATTTTACAAGTAGCCGAAATAAACGATTACATGCATGAGATATAGGTACTTTGGAATATAAATAACCAACAATACTTAAATACTTGCATATTATAAATATTTGGATGGCCATATGGTACGTTAGTGTTCTGTTCATGATATCCAGTTTCGAATCTCACTATGATCGTTGTGTAACATTCTTGATAATATTGACCAAAGGAGACAATCCCAGTGTGCATCACCGTTAGGAAAAACGGAAAACTATTCCATGGATCGGTTCAAGCCTTGTGAGTAAACTTATGAGTCTGGAGGTTGTCGATGTGTGTAGGAGAGCAAAGACACAAATCCACAACTAATTGGTAGAGAGAAGCACTTTCGCCATTATTGTCAAGTTATCTGAAAATAGTGTCCTGATAAAAGCACGGGTCCCCTAGCAGTCTGGGATGTATTTTGGGGATGTATTGGCCTATAAAAGAATAGTATGAACTGAACATGTATAGAAAATGGAAACAAAAAGGACACTCATACTCAAAAGCAAAAAGATACAGTTAAAATTTCTAAGGCACATTATGAGAAAATAAATCTTGGAAAACCTGATACTGAAGGCAAGAGGGACACACACTTATTTACGATCCATCGCTAAAGATGTAGATAAAATGGTCGCTAACAATACCGCTCCAGATTGCCTTTATAAGAGTTACAGATCAAACCCAAAAATGGAGTAGTTGTCATATTTGGCCGAGAGCTGACCTTCCTTTCCAGTCTCGATAGAGTTCAAAAGGGTCTCCGAGTTCTTTGTGGTGACGAATTATTCTCCGCCCTCTAACCTTTCTCTCACAGGCCAGTTGTAGTAAGTCCCTCGCTGCTCTACCGCAACTTCCATAGAAAGTGCTCAGACGAACTGCATTCCTTGGTTCCGCAAGGTTTAACCTTCACGGCTAGGATCGCCCTATGCCACTTATATTTTAGCAAATCACACACTTTCTCTCCGTATTCTATCGAACAGCATTTCTCTGCGAACCACTGCTTTGTCGAACCGACACCCAAAAGGATGTTCCCGATCACGATAATCTTAACCTGTACAAGTATAGGGGTAACTGTTATATCCTCCTCCTATGCGTATAAACTGCCTCTTAATGTAACCTTCTACCGCGAGTGGGCCGGGCCTTGTACAGCATGAACCTTACTGTAAAAATAAGAAAGAAGCGAAACAAGACTGATCGCAAAATACTTTACTCATACAGTGTAAATATTACGCTTTTTGGATCTTACTAAAAACGTCCATGATTTTAGGAAGAAAATGTAATAGTTACACACATACACACACACACACATATATATATATATATATATATATATATATATATATATATATATATATATATATATATATTGTGTATGTCTGTGCTTTGTTAAAAGTGCCCAGTTGTATTAAATTGTTATTGATTTTTCACCTATGTGAATAACAGATTTCTTTTGTTGGATTATTATAAAAATATTTCAAATGAGTGTTCGTTACAAGCGCAACAAAAATCCTTTTCAATGATTTTTTGTTGCCCTATTGAAAATGACAGGTGCTACTGTAGACATTCTAAATGTCGCTGAAAATAGATAGTCTTAATTTCAGAATATGTTCAATAATGTAATGGCTGGACACCCCTGCCAGTCCCTATTGCACATTTGTGTTTGTTCAGCAGATCTCATCTGTTGTCTATATAGCCTCTATGCTAAGCGGACCTTAGTTACAGTTTCTTGGAGAGTATCTGGTGTGATCAAGGCCAGTACGCCCAAACCCTCGGCCACGATGCGACTTCATGTGAGTTGTCTTCGAATAGTTACGCCTACCCAATTTCGTTCAACCCGTTGTATGGTTTTCAGGCACTTTCCAATGGTGCCGCACGCTGGAATTGCTTCTACAGTCCGATAACATCAAGTCACTTTCCTGACAAATCGACCATAGTGAGAATCGAACCTGGGTCTCATGATCGGAAAGCTAACGTTCTAACCATACGTTCTAACCATACGTCTAGTATTTTGTAATGTTCATAGTTGATTTTAAGCGTTGTTTTTCGTTTGTTTTGTTCCTTATGATTGTTGAGAATTACGTTTCGCGTGTGGGAAAAAATCAATAAATAAAATACATATTAAAAAAAAAATCTCATCACTTTAGATATAATAAAAAATAAACCAATCTGTCACGTTTGTAAAAACGCTGATGGAACTATTGACTTTCTACGTGCTTTACTGTAACCCCAAATGAATTTCAATATAGACATGTTAGGTAGGGAAATATTTGCATTGGAAGAAAAATGCTATAAACACAAACCGCCACCAATGCTAGTAGTCGAAAATATTCCAGTGCCCCGGGTCTTCAACATGCATGTCGACCGCAGAAGACAAGTTATAAGAAAAGACATAGACGAATGGGATATTGTATTAAACAAGTACATGTTTCTATAGCCTGTGTAGTTTGGCTTCATTAATAAAATACGTAAAACACTAAACACAAAAAAATTATTTTATCAATATTCCTAAATACATTAACAAATAATAAAACTAAATTTTTAATAAGAATAAAAACCAAAGGCTGAGACATATGCGATATGAAGAAAAGTAAATATGTTTTTACAGTGATGGTCATCCTGTACAAATATCAAGAGCCACTAGAAAGAAAAGCTTATAAAGTAAAGAGGTACAATTTATGTGAATATGGGGAGAAGATAAGGTTTAACTTTAGACTTGAATATGTTCAGACTTTAGTGATTGAGGAAGCATCCTATTGGGAGTCGTTTCCTCAAAGCAGAGGTTCGTGTGATGAAGTTTCTCGAGTAATACTTACATATCACTAAAGGAATACAAAGAGAATGATGGTGGTGCACAACAACGTGCATGGTATAGCCAGTCTTAGCCATGAAGGTTATAACTGGTGGAGCTAATGAATTTAGTTCGTCTGGAAATAACATTACTAGTAACGACTAGTTAATACCAATTCTCTTGTCAAAACAACGACTTGCATAATAAAAGCCGGTCATTCAGTATTATTCAATCCTTAGTAATGAATATATAATGTACTAATGTCGTATGTATTAATTAGTAATATAAGTTCATTTTCAAACTAAAATCAGAAATTAATTTCAAGTGGTTTCAACCCATTAATTCTACTTAGTACTGATGCCTACGAATCTATGATACGGGCCTTAAAATTTTACTACATCTCAGTTGTCATAATTTTATTGTAACCTAATAATGGATCATATGCAATATAAGTGAACAATTCGATTAGAAAAATTAAAAATAAATACAAAGTATCTAAACACAAATTAGAGAGATGTCATAGATCATTCCATCATAAATAAATCAACAATATTTTGCGGCAATCTTTAACATCAATTTAAGATTTTTCTTGTTAAAAGACTGAATAATTTAACACATTTGACTTTAAAAATAAAAATAGTGAATTTTATATAGTACTTTTTCGAGATTTAGCATGAGCAAAACAAATTCACGGAATTAAGGGGGAAAAATGCCATCAAAACAGGCGAAAATTTGTCATCCTTTAATAGTCCTTTAATTTGTAACGTATATAAATGTAAATAGAAAAAAGAATATGTTGATAAGATAGCGAGTGTCACAAAGCATTGCCCGGAGCCCACAATCAGTTTTGGCCACCGCCTGTCTGGGGGTTCGGGCGTAGTACGCACCAGCCTTATATCTACTTAATTTGACGACATTAAAAAAAACAACGATATTTATTGCTCACTATATACGTTAGTTTATACATAGATTTTTATTTCATATAACAAATATTATTTTTCAGTATAATCTCCTCCCTTGTCTTTACATTTAATTCAGTGGGGGGATATCTATAGGACATTACTCAGCGAAAATTTCAAATTGAATAGGCATCTCGACTTCAGTCAGTTTCTCCCTGCCATTACGCGGCTTCCATTTGTCTTTTCTCCAAATATTTTCATGACATTTGTTCTAATGGGCTTTCCTCCTTGGTGCTTCAAATGCATGAATTTAAGCAATGCTACTAAATTGAAAAGTAGGTCTGACCGTTTTACGCAACCGCCAGTTCTATTCGAATAGGTTCTTTTCTCGTATTTCTCTTCCAGTTTTTGCTTCCCTGCCATCAACAATCTTCCAAAAATTATAAACAACGGCAATCGTCATCTTCGGTTTTCCTGAAGAATGTTCTTTTATGGTCCTTTCTCCCCATTTCTCACTAAACTTTTCTCATACTCTTTCACTACCAATAATCCCATGCATTATCGCCTTGTTTGGGATGAAACGATCAAAAAATGAAAAAAATAAATAAATAAATAATCTAAACAATTTATTATAGTATGAAATTATTGATCTGCCTTCATATATTTCTGTAATATGTATTCTTTTAGTTTCTTTCCTCTTTTTCTCTAATCTCTCTTTATTTTCTTTCGTCTTCTCTCTCTTTATTTTCTTTCGTCTCCTCTCTCTTTATTTTCTTTCGTCTCCTCTCTCTTTATTTTCTTTCGTCTTCTCTCTCTTAATTTTCTTTCGTCTTCTCTCTCTTTATTTTCTTTCGTCTCCTCTCTCTTTATTTTCTTTCGTCTCCTCTCTCTTTATTTTCTTTCGTCTCCTCTCTCTTAATTTTCTTTCGTCTTCTCTCTCTTTATTTTCTTTCGTCTCCTCTCTCTTTATTTTCTTTCGTCTCCTCTCTCTTTATTTTCTTTCGTCTCCTCTCTCTTTATTTTCTTTCGTCTTCTCTCTCTTAATTTTCTGCTATTTTCTTGCATCTTTTTCTCCTTTCTATATTTTATCTGATATTTTATTTCGTTTCTCTCTCTCTCTCGCTCTCTCTCTCTCTCTCTCTCTCTCTCTCTCATGTCATTTTGTTCTTCCATTACTTTTTTTTTATCAATTCGTGCATTTACTCCCAAATTCTTTTGCAACCGCATTTATCATTTTCGACTTAATTTCTTCCATTTTTAGATTTATTCCTAACCCCTATTCCACTTGTTCGTTTTCATATGAATACTTGAAAGGTAAAATATATGTATCAAATCCAATCTTATAATTACAAACGAAAAGAAGATTATTATTTCTTTGATTTGTATAAAACGCTTATATCCTACTTCGTTTGATGTTATCTAATCTATCTCCTACGTATGGATAATTCTTTATTGAGTTATGTAGAGATCATATATAACGGACACTTGTCAGAATCTTATAATATACTGATAGAAAAATTTTCTTTTAAATTTCAGTTCCAAATTTGACTAATATCTACAGGTGTCTTTTAACCAAAAGAATAGAATTTTACTTCATCGGCTTCAGTCACTTTCCTGTAGCTTCCCTGTGTCTTTTTTTTAAATAAATATTTCTAGAGTAATTGTTCTTATGAGCTTTCCGCTTTGTCACCTACACTTTATGAATATAAGCTCCATACTAACGCGGTGGCAAGCTCTCATCATTTTTCAGTTGGAATGGCTAGATGTAACTGTAAGTTCTATGCTAGCAGTTTATTCTCTCGCACTTCTCGCTAGTGGATTTCAACCTATTGCTTTCTAGTCAACTTTGATATTCGAAAATTTAAATGCAATGTCAATCATTAACTTCTGTTTTCTTAATTTCTGTTCGTTTATTGTTCTTTCTCCTTAATAATGTTCTCTTTTCCTCATATTACGTCATGCTTGGGAAAAAGTGATTTTTAAAAAATCGGTCTATTTTTTAAATTTTTTGAGTGTGAAAGGATATGAGAAAAAGAAAACATTTACTTTGCAGAGTAAATTTCCTTTAATGTTTCTTTTTATTAATTAGTATTTTTGTAAGAAGTATATTTCGTGAAAACAGAGTTGATTACTTTGAATCTATAGGTTTACAAATATAAAACTGAGACAGATTTTCGATTGGTATGAGTTTTATTTTATTTAATTTCAATTATATGATGGAACTGATGCTTTCAGCTGTAATAAACAGTTGAAACGTGAATTGATTTTGAATTTTGATGAACGATCGAACTAAACTTATTGCAGGTTAAAGATATAAAGTAATATTTGAATAATCACTTTATCTTTAACTGTGTCGTTTACTTTTCTATTTTTGAAAAAGAACTTTGCTGTCAAACTATGTGAATATATTGCTTGGCTTTATTTCTAAATAGTGTCAGAGAAATCCTAAAGAGAATAACCATGGAATGTATTCTTTGCAATATAAGACATATTCAATTCAAATGAAAGTAAAATCTTGTGAATTGCAACCAGGCTTTCTTTTAAGAGAAGGCAATTAAAAAGATTAATTGATGAATTTGATACTAAGTTAAAAAGAGGGTATGTGATGTGAGATTGCAAATGAGTCAGGTGAAAAGCTAAAAGGACACAAGTGTACAATTCTTTATCTTTAACATTTACGGTCAAGCATTGCCTCTAAAATGGAAATATTTCTTCTTCCAAACAAGGTTTTAATAAAAAAAGAAAAATAAATAGCCTTTTTCTAGTACTAGCGTTTAACAAAAGAACTTATATCAACTATTTGACAATTCAAAAAATCGGAAAAAAACATAAAGGATGGCTTAGTGGTTGAGCAAAGAGATGCGTAACAGTAGACCTGAGACTCCAACTCAAGTGGCAAATAAGCATGACAGAGAAAGTTCTTGGTTATTAGCACGCAACCGAGACATATGGAGGGATTTGATCAGATGTTCAGTTGCTTAGTCACCCTACCAGCACAGGCCGCAATGGGACTGATGAATATCAAAAAAAGATATTACATGAATGTGTGAATGTATGCCTATAAAGTTATAATGAATATTTCTACTTACAGTATTGTTAGGCTAACTTTCTTTCCTCTTCACTAATTAGTCTCCACCGCACTTGAGGGTCTATGTGACACATAACAGCCAGTCAGTAAAACTTAAATGTCAGTTATGGGATAGACAGCGCGAAAAGAAAATATTTTCCTGGCGCACTAGTAAGATATAAACATTGGAAACGTGACATGCCGGACTTGTGAGTAAAGACCGCTTTTGTTACATCTACTAGCTTTCATTTTTAAGGTCGGAGAGAAGGCGTGCAAAATATTTCTAAGTTTTTATAGAAAAATAAAACCTTTCTTTACTTTCTTCTGACTTCTCCTTTGTTGTCATTATTTCTTTATTTGTCGCACACAAGGGCTCGGAGACGTTTTTGAACACTGTCAAGGTTGGAGAGTTAGGTCTGGGCAGAACCCGCCTAAATATGAGAACAGTACTCCATTTCTGGTCTGATCTTGTAAAGGCAGAGGATAGTAGAAGTCAGGAACTTATTGGAGCGGTACAGAGAGCCGAGTATTTTACCTGCATCCTTAGCAATGGATCATATGTACGAGTTCCACTTCAGATCGAGTGTGAGTTTAAGGCCCAACTCTCTTCTAAATGTGACATGGTCCTCTTTATTTATATTAAAATTAATTAAATTGAATTGCATTAATCATTTGAGGTAATGAAATTAAATATAAACCCCCAGTCTAAAATTTAATATTTCATCTTTCATTCTTTCTTTCTATTGCTTCAAAATTGGATAATATTAAGAACTCGCAAACATCAGGTGATCAAAAAATTAGGTCACAACCAAATGGCCTTGACCGCTTTTGAATTAGTTCAACGGTTCGATTTGAATTCATATATAGCGTTCAACAGCCGGACGTAGCACTCAACGTTACTTGTATCCCCGCAGTAATTCGTCAGAAGAATCGTAGCCGTTACACCGAGAAGACGTGCAAATGTTTATTTCGTTCAACGTGAACTGGCTCTCACGTAAAATTGTCTTCAGTTCTTCTAGAGAGGAAAAGTTAGAAGCTTCCGTGATCATCAGGAACTCAAAAGCCAAGATGGACTGTATCCTCCATGAATGAAAATCAAAGCTCTTTCAGGACGATAAACAAACACATAAACAACACTTATCGAACGAAATATTTCTACATATAACGGGAAACAACTTAGCCAAGATAAAACATGATTTGTCTACCTTGAACTATTTATAAAAAGAAAAGAAAAAAAATGATCAAAAATCATAGAAAAAATATAAGATTATTCGACAGATAGGTAAACCATTGAATATTTCTCTTATGAATTTTTTTTATAATTTCTTTCTATTCTCTTATTCTTTCTTTATC
This sequence comes from Acanthosepion pharaonis, assembly GCA_903632075.3. Classification (NCBI taxonomy): domain Eukaryota; kingdom Metazoa; phylum Mollusca; class Cephalopoda; order Sepiida; family Sepiidae; genus Acanthosepion; species Acanthosepion pharaonis. Next base: position 3,216,067 of record CAHIKZ030005588.1, on the reverse strand, counting down.
GTTTCCTTCTTCTCTCATTCTATATAATTATTATATTAAAATAAGTATAACTTTACATCTCGTGTTTGTTCTCTATACATTATTTGTGCCTGTATTTGTAATCTACTAAAAATTATATACTAATAGAAAATATATATTAGCCAAACTAACCGCATTTGTTACCTGCGATATTAAAATAATAGTTTTAAAATACTAGAGACAAATAAAATATGCAAATAAAAATAACAAACTTGCATTTCCATATTCACTGTATTTTATGGGGATTATATTATTATTTATTTTATTAATACATAAGATCTCTAACTTTTAAATTAAAAATGCATAGGTTACATGAGATGTCCTTGCTTTTACTAAATTCACCGAATTCTTATACAAGCTGGAGAATTGCCGTTTACCACACACACACACACACACACACACACACACACCTATATATATATATATATATATATATATATATATATATATATATATATATAAGACATTTTATTTATATATTCTTTTTATAGATACAAATATTTAAGTAATGTTTGTTTATAATAAACAGTATTAATAACATTTACCGGCCTGAATGTTATTAATACTGTTTATTATAAACAGAGCATTTACTTAAATATTTGTATCTATAAAAAGAATGAATAAACATAAAATGTCTTAGAAATAATTTTCGGACTTTGTCCATTTCATTATATATATATATATATATATATATATATATATATATATATATATATATATATATATATATATGTATGTATGTGTGTGTGTCTTCCTGAGAATAATGACACACAAGTTTTTTCACGCAATCATCTGGCTGTCGGCTAGCACAAAATATTGAAGTGTACATAAAATGCACACACCATCTATAATCACCAATGGGCGGGGGATAATACTGAACATCACAATTACTTTGGTGGCGTGGAGTACCCTAGAAAAAGATAACCCAACAGAGTCCCTAGAATGTCTTCGATAGTTTTGGAAACAGTATGGTTCCCAATAAAGGAGCATAACTCTAAAAACAAAATACTGCTTAACAATACACCACACTAAAGAACCCTCATATATAAGAGCATATAATTTAGGTAATGTACAAAGTAAGTTATTCTTAAGGGAATATGCTACCAAGGCACGCCGGAGGAAAAGATCTCAATGCCGTATTTAATGGCAGAGTATCAAAATACACACACATATACATACTTACATATATATATATAGAGAGAGATAGAGAGATAATATTAGTGGTAAACATAGACATACATATCGTTATATTTATTCTTTATATGTTTATATTTGATTTGTAACCTGTAGTCGATATTAATTTTGTCAAATTTTCTCAATTACACAGCAGCCCTTTCAGTAAATGTCCTTCAATTTTAGTTTCCCCCGCCCCATCTCTCTCCCCCACCTTATCTTTCCTTTTCTCTCCCTCCCTCTTATTCTGATCATTAACATTAGATCGTCTATGGTGTGTGTATGTCACCACGAAATGTATCTTTAATGTATTAGACATCCGACAACATTCATATTTCCCCCTTCCACTCACCTCTAGTAAAAAAAACTCTTTGTTAAGTTTTAATCTCCACCTTCTCTCATCTGTTACATATATATATATATATATATATATATATATATATATATATATATATATGTATGTATGTATGCGTGCGTGTGTGTCAATGGGCGGCAACCTTTCTAAAATAAGGGTAATTCCCAATTGTCATCGAGCATTTACGTCATCCATAGAAACATTATATATATATATATATATATATATATATATATATATATATATAAGTTGTATGGATATGAATTTGTGACAAACTGGTTTATATTTTAATATTGGATCTATTTATGCTGTTTGACTAAGTTTGGTGGCGGGTTGCGGAATCTACTTGTGTGTTTGTACAAGTACTGTAATAACTTATAATAAATAACTGTTGCTCTACTTTTTGTATGGAACTCTCTTTTAAATGAATATTATGAACGTTTTAATTTATATTCAGTCCGTTCTCTTTGCATTTGGTTACATACATACATAAACTTATAATTACAGATAACGAGTGTGCTGAAAATTCTTCAGTCTGTCTCACTTTCCAAAATCGATATTCTGAAGTTTGTTCAATGAAATACAACTCTTCCGAAGTGAATTAGGTCTCGAAAACCTCTTAAATACCTCTCGTAGGTAAATATAAGAAATAATCTAAAGTGAGAGGGAGAGAGAGTGCAAATATATCGTTGATCTGCATCGTGTATAATGCTAAGGTCTCTGGGAAAATAAAAAGAGTCTGTAATGGCACTTATTTATGTCTGAAGTACTTTCTTTTACCTTTTGTAAAGATTCCAAAACTACTTTTTACCTTGAAAACAAAGCCTTGGTATTGAACTGACTAGCGCTTACACCAGCACAAACAGACACACCCTCAATAAATACATACTTAGCATAATCAGTATTATCCGTGACTGTCTTTATTAATCTTCTACGTCTGCATTTCCATGTTGGATTCAAGAATGCCTAGGTAATAATTTCAAAACATCTAAAATATTGACTATTTTTGGTAATATCGGAAAATACAAAATTATGTCTGAATTCACAACATCAACATTCCAGCAAAAATATGGATACGCCTCTAGAAACATCGACTCCGCTTTTTCTACAATTTAATATAAATCGATCAATTGATTTAACACACCATCAACTTTCAATGGCCTCCAACAAAAGCACCGAGTAACCTATATACATCTCCCGATATTTCGACGTCTTTATCAATGATACTTGCAATGATATGTCTGCTTTCTAACCTAATTATCTTCCTTATAACACACCAATCACTTGTTGACAGTTTCAACCTATTGTAATCGCTTTCTATGTAAATCTAGTTATATCAATATTCAAAGAACAATCGATTTATCAATGTCAGATTATTGTCTATACAACTCAACATTTTCTTACAAAACCATGGAAACATTTTCATATTTAGCCACTATTCTGGATTGTACAATTGTTTCAGGATTGTCTTTTTAAGTTTCGATATCCATCGTTATTCTGATGCTCAGATCTCGTCTGCGTATTTTTACTGTTATCATCAACAGCGTTTAGGTTACATTCATTGTAATATTTGATAAAAAAAATGAGCCGGTAATACAGTGAACAATCAGTAAAGAAATTCATTAATATATCCACTGTACGGGTCCATTTTTAATGATAATCATTTTAAAACAATAGTTATTAATGAATAGTTTCTTTGTCGGTTAGAAGGTATGAATCCCCCCCCCGCACACTAGCAGGTAAACCAGTTGCCGCAGAAAGAAATGGCAACCTACCGCGGAAAAAAATCTGTCAGTCATGTATCGAAAGATAAATGATCACCAAAACGTGTATCATGTATGGGACATAACTGACTGACTGCTGGTAATATTTGGTCTAGAGGTATATGCGTTTTGCTGACAGATTAACACCCTATATAAGATATATATTCTGTTTTGTGTTTACTTAATTTTATACGGTCTATATGGTTAAAGTTTTCTTTGAACTAATTATTTTTAATATTTTGTTTGATCTATACATTTTTAATAATTTTGTAGGATATTTTTTGTTTTCTTTTTTATTTATTTCTTAAAGGGCCATATTATTCATTTATTATGAAATTTTAACTCACAAGATATAACGTTTGTCAAGTGCCTTGTTAAATTACGTTTCATTTCTTATGGGAAATGTCATCTGTCTTATGTTAAACATGTAGCTAAGTTGCAGTTGTATCGAATACAACGTTTAATTTGTCTGCGATTTTAAATCGGTGGTTCATGACCTTAGTGTAGGCAATTTTGATTAATGGATCTGATTATAAACAAAACAAATTCTTCTGCTATCTCCTCATCCTTCTTTCCTAACTTGTTTCTTTTTTCTTTGGCAGAAGTTTGTGGAGGAAAGCTAGAAAAAAGACAAGAATCCAATGCATGATTATGAGCAAAATGAACTGCCCAACATGCAAATTAAAAATTTAAGATACCAAACAAGTAGAACAATTTAAATATCTAACAAAGTGGCGAAAATGAGACACTGAAATCTGAATGCGTATTAGGATAGCGAAGGATACCTTTCAAAATTTAAACAAAGTATTAGAAAAAAGAAACTTTCGTTAGTTATGTAGTATCAGTTCTCCTTTATAAAAGTGAATGCTGGGCCATCTCCTCACAAATGAAGAGAAGACTTGAAGCAAAAGATATGTAGCACTACAGAATGATGCTGAGAATATCATGAACGAAACAACGAAGTTTTAGAGAAAACTGAAACAAAAACGACACTTGTAATTAATATCAGAAAGAGAATAGGGCACATAATGAGGAAAAATATAATGAAGGCAAGCGGGACAACAGCGCATAACATACCAAACAAACTTATGAAAATGGTTGGCAGAACTTGTTTAAATGGATGTTTAAATGGATGGCAGAACAGGAGAAATAGCAAAAAGAAAAAAATTACTAAAAGACACGGGACATGAATTTATATATATATATATATATATATTTATATATATATGTGTGTGTGTGTATGTTATTAATACAATGAACACAAATATATAAATTTTAAATAAAATAGGCTTATATTAAATACAATAATCTTAGATGCATAAAATATATAAAAAGGACAATACATATAAAATCATTTATATTTTCAACTGATCATTTTGTTACGAACAAAACATTACAAATATCGCGACTTTTACATTTATTTTAAACGCCGAATATAAATTGTAGCATTTTATCTAAAAAAAAAAAAAAAAGTAGAGCGTTCAATCCATAACTGATAGGCCGGTTCAAATGTGAACAATCGTCGCCTAGTTTGCTTTACTGAGGGTGACATAAGACTTTTGTGTATGATACGGACATTCAGCAATGTAGATTAAAATCAGATTTCGATAATGCTCAAAGCAAACGTTATTATGACCAACATCTTCCAAATATATCTCTCTATATTTCTGTGATGATGTATTGTAATTATTTACATTGTTCGGACTGTTGTCCTCCTCCTTATTATCGTGTTCACGACGTTTCGGTCGTTGTACATTCTGGACTTCGTCAGGTGATTGGAAAGTTACACGGACAAGTGGATAAAAGCGTTGGTTGAATCCAGTGACTTGACATAATGAATTGTGAGTTCAATACCTGGCTACGGCAGTGGTGAATAAAAACTTGGAGAGTTGAGATAAAGGGATATAAGTGAGAGGCATGGCACGTGGAACTAGAACAATCTACCCTGGTGGACGAAATAAAGGCTTCAGTTCGAAATTACAATCATTTGAAGAAGGCCGGAGCGTATAACGGCCTAAAACTCGTGAACATGACAATAAAAATGAGGACAACAGTCCGTACAATGTAAATAAATTAAATATCTAGCAAATAGTAATTCAGTTATTAATAATTCCTACATTATGTAACCAATTTAATGACTATGATGAAAAAGGAAACAAGCCTGCGGATAATTTAACAGTCATCAAATGTTGAACATCTTTTCCTCATTTTTCTTTGTTTTATTTCCGCACTGGAAAAGAGAATGTTAATAATTCGAACCTCCCCTTTCGTAATATAAGTTCTATCACCTATAAAAGCAGCTAGATGTCGGTAGCAATTGCCAAGAGACAAGGGATCAGAGTAATAAAGAACGCACGTCAATTTCACGACAGAAAAGATAGTGAAGAATTCGCAATTAGGATGGATGCGTGTTAGAAGTGTTGAGCATGAAGCACGTCGATATTTGCCAATAAATGACTGGAATTGATTTTCAGCGACTGAACATTGACCGGAAAAAGACAATTATGAATGGATTCATTATTAAGACATGTTTTACTGTAAGGGGACAGTCGTTCAATTCGCCATACCCGACCTCCATTTTCAGAAGCTTGTTTCTTGTTTGGCTCTTGGCCAGAAGATGAATTGAACGGTACAACACATTGAGTCACTTTTTTCAAATTTTCTTTTTGTGTAAGTCTAACTTAGCAAGTTTAATATTTTTCGGATTATATGGTGTTGTAGGTTGACATAATTAACTTGAAAATGAAGCAAGCATTTTATATTTGCTTATATATGTAGATACCCTTAGCTGAAAATGAAAAAAATCTTTTTTACACAAATAATTTCCAGCATAATATTCTTTATCAATGCATTTAATTTACGAATCTTTTATTGAGAAAAATCAGAGACAAAAATTCAGCTAATAAATCCGGGTCACACTACAGACTTATTGGTTGATTGATAATATTTGTGCGTCTGTAAGTTTTTATGTATCTAACAATATACGACAGAACATAGAGATTTACTTTCCAAAATTTACTGGAACACACGAGAATTTTTTCGCAAGTATTGCACGCATTAGCATTGATTACCTGCTACTAAATTTAAAAAGTATCACAAAATATTGTAATGCATATTTTAATCATCTCAAAATCTTATTAGCCTATGAGGTAGACAAGAGATTTTTAACTTCTGAAAAACTTCTCCGCATACGAAAATCTTTCTATCTGAATCAGACAGCATTTTTCACGATATATTCTAATATTAAAATCCTCCAAATAAAGTTTTCTATTCTTAAATTCCTGCTTTTTGAGCCACAAACACCAATGATATATATGTGTCATACATTACGTGAAAACAATTATAAAGTAACAATAATGAAAGCATTGTTTATTGAATAATAACTGTTACATTATAATTGTTGCAATTAGTGTATTAAATCTGTATACAAATGTAACAATTATTACTCCTTCACCGGCAACTATTTTGGGAAAAACGAAAGGAAATTTATTATTCGTTTTTAATATAGCAACTAAAAAACTGAAGCCGCTTGAAGTACTCGAGAGGTGGCTAATACTTCTACCAGACGTACGAGTTAACAAATTGACTCGTTTCAACCACAGAAGAACATAAATAGAATCAAGATTAACGTATAATTGTAGCTTGTTTTAAACGTTATTTTTTGGACGTGTCTTAAAAAGACACTTTCGGTACAAACGTATAAAGACGTCTACGCCGGAAAAGGTGTTAAGGGACAGTGTATTTCAGTGAGGAAAAAATGTCTGCTGATTATTTCCTTCCACATTTTTAATATTAGATTGGGTCAAAAAGTAATGACAAATGTATCCCCCTAAGTGACCGTTCCTTAAATATATCATAACAGTTGATAAAAGACTGGTGGCATACGCCAATGTTCAACGCAAAAGTCAGTGAATTGAGAAGGATAAATCTCCACACCAGACTCTCCAACTTTCAGTGAAATAAACATCTTGACATTCAAAAATATGGAAAGGTATAGCATACTTCGAAACTGAAACAGTAAAACACACAAACTAAGCAAAATATTACTGTAAAAGATATTTCAGAACGTCTTACTTTTAAATTTTCTATTTGCCATAGAATCCGGTTGTCAAAAGTTATACTGAGATTACATGAAAAATCTCATGCTGAGGTGACGCACATTCATTTTGATCCATTTACCAGGTTTCATTGTTATGTCTGCTATAAATTATGCAAATGAAAAAGGGACAAAGAATCATATGAAAGTTGATTATGATCAGACAAATAAGGAGATTAACACAGAATTTTGGAGGGTGTGTTTGCAAATATTTTTCTATCTTTAAAGGACATTTATTTCGTCACCCAAAGAAAAAGTAATAGCAACGTAAAAGAAGCAATCAAATTTCGTATAGCGCAAAGCGAAATCCGACCGTGTATATTGCGCTAAAGCCCTCAGGAAATATATAAATACATATCTTCTACCAGCAGACTGGGCTTTCTAATACTGGTTGGCATCAAGTCTAGAGGAATGACTACTTGAAATTCAAAACTATGGAGAAGGCAAGTGGAAAAAATTCTACTTTTTTCTCAAGAATCTATGGAAATTCGCAGGAATCCATAAAGAGCGACTGTTTCATGCATCCTGAAGTGGCATGATATAAAGAAACGTAACTTAATATCTTTTGATTTAAGAATCGGAAGATCATTAGAAATAAAAACATCGAATACCACCCGGAGGGATGGAGAGCAACTGTTAAGCACAAAAGAAGAGTGCCATAGCATGAACTTGTATGTCGCCTAAGGGTTCAATCCGTTCTATCAAATTAAGGGTATGATGATTAGTACGTCTTAACATAAAATATTGGTATATTTCATCATCTCATGTTTTCATATGCTTGAAATCAAGTGGGATGTCACATGTGTCAGAATCTACAGTAAAGCAGTACGTCTGAGTTGCTGAGGTGACTGGCTCAATTAGCCGACCTCAACCGCTTTGCGAACTTAAGATGGCGTCGAAACTAACATTCGATACAATAAGGCCACAAACGCGAATGAACTCAGAATGATACGAACAATATGATTAGTAAGAAATGTAATTGCATCACTGACATATTGTCATAGAAGAATTGCTTATATTAGTCGATGTGTTTTTATTTAATATGTTTAATGTTTCTCTGCAAGTGGCATTTAATGAAATTGCAGATAATTGAAGAATATTTAAACTGTCAAACCAGATGAATTGTGTGACACTCAGTGAACTGACATTACGGCATATTTTTGTAGATATTATATATATATATATATATATATATATATATATATAGGGTTTATCAAAAATACATTTTACAAAAAGAAGGATAAATATCCATATTAACAGATGTCCACAAATCCTTCGTTGTTGTGTTTAAAGTTTGCGGTAGACGTTGCTAAATGTACAATCCAAGATACAATCCAAAAATACTTTTACAAATTTTGGAGGTGACTTCCTGATCCAAAACAAGGTAAAATGCGAAGGATTTTCGGACATATGTTTAAATTAAGCTTTTTCCTTATTTGGTGTGAGGAACCCGTGCCCAAAGTTTCTAAAAGTATTTTGATACATGCTGTATATATGAAGCCGCACACACATAATTCCCTCTCACGCGCATGTGCACGCGTACACAACCAAATTACGACATAGAATTTTATGAAATTGATCCTAAAAAAATATTTATGCTGTTACCCTCGAAGAAATACTCTTTTTAGCAGGCACAATATGTACTATACACTATACTTGTAGAAATAAATTCGTACTTCAGGAGAAAGTTAAATCAATTGGACAGATATAATTTATTGTAACAAACGTTTAAATGCTACATAAAAACGTTAATTTTTGACGTCAACAAAGCATTAAATATGTCTTAACAGATGTTTCTACCTGACATCATCTAATCTGTAAATATTCGATTTATATATATATATATATATATATATATATATATATATATATATAGATAGATAGATAGATAGATAGATAGATAGATAGATAGTTCTAGTGAGCCAGACAAACCTACCCAGGTTTCACCTAAGTGGATCATCAGGGAAAGCTGGCTCCAGCTTTCCCTGGCGTCAGCTTTCCCTGATCGTCAGGGAAAGCCAGCTTTCCCTGACGATCCGCTTAGGTGAAACCTGGGTAGGTTTGTCTGGCTCACTAGGTGTATATCTAGGTCTGCTCTACGGTTGTATTGAGCTCTTTTGTTAGTTAGTTGTTTACTCGTGTCGGTTTTTTTTTTCTTTGGGCTTCAAACCTGTATCTGTGCTATTTTTTTCGATAGACTTTCATGTTTCTAGCTCTTTCTTTTTTTAAAACCTTTTTTCCCTCGAGATTGATTTGATTATTGGCAAATCAAAATATATATATATATATATATATATATATATATATATATATATATAGGCAGCATATCTTCATCCAAGCATGTTTCATCGAATAAAATACACGTATTATCCCTATTTACTTTTTATAATGATCCTTTCCCATTCTCTAATCTAGTTTCTTGATGTTAAGTTGAAAGAGATTTTTGCTACCCAAATATTTTTGATCTTCTACAAGATCATTCATAGGGGTATATTACAAAGACAGAATTATTGTAACTGGGATAAAATCTGTATTTTGTTGTGATTGTCATTACGAAAAACACGCCTGAACCTTGTTCTGTTATAATAATTATACAATTTTTATTTTATCCATTGTAGCTATGGGATCTTTGCAAAACAAGCGTCCGAATATAAGGGAACTGACTGAAAATCATTTAATCTATTTAAAAGATGTTATATTTAGTTGAATTTTCTATTATCTTTTCTTCTTTTTAGGGGATAGAAAAATATGTAAAACTAGTTTTCTGAAATATTGCCGAACATGATATAATAAAACGCAATAATAATTGAAAAAATAAGTACTTACGGTGTTTCAATTAGTGAAACATTGAACATCAGGCTAGAGAGAAACTTTTCGGGTTGGGAGCAAGTAAACCAATGTTTATTGGTATTTTGGTAATCAACAACGGTTACTGATAATCTTGGAAAGACTGTATTGGTTGTCATCAGAGAAAACTGTGGGAAGGGAAAAGAAAAAGAAAAATTAATTAAGTAGAATTTAAAAACATGAGTAGATAAGGATTCTGGAATTGTTTAAAAATATTTATTAACTATTAATAACACGTTTTTATTCTCTTACACAATGGGTATTTTCCTATAACAATGTTTATTGCATATGGGGATCCTCATTATTATTAAATAAAGACTAACATATTCATTCTTAGTTTCTCTGTTGTTTGAATAAGAAAAAAATCCTTATTATTCAAACATAACTCGTGAAGAGTTAAAATTCAATAACCATCATCATCATCGGGTATACAGTGAAAATTTTAAATCAAAATTCAGTCAAGAAATGAATAACTGTGTCAAAGTCTGGATATAGTTATCTACACTCATATATGCACACATATACACTCTCTTATTATTTAGATAATTTATTTGGATAATTTAAATTAATCCATCATTAAAGTTTTTCAAGTTGTAGAAAAATATACAGTTTTTACATCATTCGAAAGAGAAATAAAATTCTGTATTTTATTAGAAACATATTCTGAAATGAAAAAAACTTTAACCATCAGTCTTAAACTTATTTTTGACAGTATATATATATATATATATATATATATATATATATATATATATATATATATATATATATAGTAATAAATATATGTTTCTCATCGGTAGCACAATTGACTTTCATGCACGATGAATTTAAAAATTATAACTGTTAGTTTTCAATCCGACGATTGCATTGATAATGAACCTCAGAGTTTTGATACCAGTGAGGAACAGAATGCATATTTATTATTAGTATAAAAGTCAACTTTTGTATTAGCAGTAACAATCAGTGTGTGATACTATATATATATATATATATATTCTAAAAATTGATTTGGTTATGTTAGACGCCCTCCCTCTCTTTCTCTTTCTCTTTCTTTCTTTCTCTCTCTCTCTCTCTCTCTCTCTCTCTCTCTCTATATATATATATATATATATATATATATATATACTGAATTTTTTAAAAAGAATTTTTTCTTCTGTGATATTTTTCGTGGAACACACTTAGTTGCCACTTATGTACGCAGAGTGTAACCGATATCAGCGCAGACAAATAGAATCGGCAATCTGATTTCGAATTTCGAGTTAGTCTGTTGTCTTCACTTTTGCACAAATATCCTTAGAATAGATATGAATTTGCCTCTTCTGTATTCACCACTGTGTTCAATAGCAAGATAGATTGAGTTCTCTAGGCTAAAGTAGCGAAGGAAAATTGAATTAAAAAACAACCTGAAGAAATATTGGTTCTGTCAGGCTATCTTGCCCTAGACACACCCACTACTGCAGCACATATTCTGCCCCTACTACCCTAAAGATTTACGGGGTACATGATCGTAAAAAGCTCACACGATACATACATGCATTTTATTAGCATTAAATTATATGCCGCGGCTCAGTACTGTAAAGGATTAAATCCATGTTTAAAATAACAATTATTTTATTTATAAGGTAAAATATAGATATTATATAAAATATAGAACGCAACTGTTACGATTCATGCGAATAGGAAGCAGCATGTTCACCAGCTGACGATGTTAGATACAATATATGATATGACAAACTATTGGTGATTTACTGAAGACATAGTGATACATAATGATTTCTTTTTTTCTTTGAAGAATATTGAAATTGAGCTGAGATTTTAATGATCATATTTTGATGCCTAGAGATTCTATAAACAGTCCTGAACGTTTTTCCTATATTTGCGGGAAAAAAAAACTGGAAAAGATCTGATAAAAGATAACAGATTGTGTTTAAAAATACTTATTAGACCTACTTTAGAAGAGAACGTTGATACCTGTTTAAAATGTAAATACCTCACAGTATCTGCTATATTTCTTAAGGACACATGGCACAGCGGGTAAAGGCGTTAGTTAGATCCAGTGAAAGGACCCAAAGAGTTGTGAGTTCAATACCTCGTTAAGGAAGTGGAGAACTTGGAGAGGGGAATTAATAGCAGATAACTGATAACTGACATCCATTAGACATGGCATGTGGAACTAGAACAATCTACCTGCGTGCGAAATAAAGGGTTCAGTTCGACATTCCAACCACCTGAAGAAGGCCGGAGCTTACATCGGCCGAATCGTTGTGATCAATATGAGGACAATAGTCCGAATAATGTAAATAGTGTGCTATATTTCTGTTGAAGAACTAAAACAATATACAAAAAGAAAGCTCTTGAATCCAAAAGTTAATCAGTGTACTAAGAAATCGGAAAATTTCGCTAGAAACAAAGAAAAAAGTGCTAACCTTTATGTAATATCTTTCCTTCTGTATGACAGTGAATTCTGAACGATCTCAAAGATGAAAAAGAGACTTGAAGCAACATCTGGTTTTACAGAAGGATGCTGAGGATACCGTGGACCGAACACGTGAGCAAAGAGAAATTTTGGAAACAAATAGAAACAAAAAGGAAACTAATACTTAACACTAGGAAGAGGCAGTTGAGTTTTCCAGGGCATATAATGAGGAAGTAAAGCTTGGAAAATCTGATACTGGTAAGACAGATTGAAGGCAAGAGCGGCAGAGGAAAACAACGCATAAAATACTTAGTGAAAATGTGTAAATTGATGGCGGAATAGGCTAAAAAGAAAAAACAAACCCAGAAAGACAAAGTTTATTAAGAGCTACAAGGGACAGGAAATTGTGGAGAACCATGATCACCTACATCTTGAGGGGACACAGCACATAAAGAAGAAGTCGTGTAAAGGGAAAGAAGAAATAATTATAATGATTATTACGTTTTTTCCTTCAAATAACAGCAAAAAGAATCAGAATAAAATCCATTATCTTAATCTTCCATCAGTGATAAGGTCTCAACCACATAAATTTGATCTACCAATTCTTACTCCACTGTTAATCTTGATTATGTAGGAATTCTCTAAGAGAAACGACGACAGATAAAGATGAAGGTATTGTCCCAATATTTTCAAGCAATGAGCCAAAGCGGTTCTCTCAGATTGAACTATGAATATTTAGTGACAATTCTCACTATCCTCAGTGATGTAAAGGGAAAAAAAGAGGAAAAATTAGATGCAGGAACTAATTTTTATTTGTACTGAAACAGAGTCAAACAATGTTTTCACAAAAATGGATAATTGCTTTATTGCAATAATGTCATTGGTCTAGTTCAGAAATGCAGTATGGATTACAACGATAGCAGTGACATTAATCTTTCAGACCTGTATAATCGTGAATTACAGTGATAATTCTTCGGACATTTGAGCTCAGCTTTGTTTCGCTTCTGTTGAAATTAAATGTGTTTGATGATCCAATGGAAGAAATCCGTAATTAAATAGAATAGTATCATTATAGAAATAGGAAGTACAAAAATATTTTAGTTAATAAAACACTCAATTTGACTAATTGTCGACAATATAGGCGGACAGGTGATATCATTCTCAGCAATCCGTGTAAGAAAACCGATTTCATAGGGTGCTTTTAATTTCTCCCTTCGCCTAAAAAAGAAGACCCTACCGAAATCCATGATTGAAAACTATTTTTCGTACATTACAACTCAGAGTAGATTCCAGCGGCGGGGGGGGGGGATAGACGACAATCTAACTGGTTTAATAAAGGATCGCATTTATGACATACTATGCAAACGTGAAAACGATTATAAAGTAGAAAACATTCATCCTATTAAAGTTGTACTCAAACCATCTACAAAATATGTTATTGCGGATAATATCTAGAGAAAGAAGGTCTCCTTCAAGTTATTCATTTAGTATCGATTGATTGATTTCTCTTAACGGCCTATCAAACTTTTTCAGATTATTTAAAAACAGAATATATATTTCGATTTTAGAATATAATGCTTTACTGATGCAACTCCTAGTAATAAATCCATAGCTGGGGGAGAAGAGGTTATTATGAGTGATAGTAAAAAGACGAACCTTACGAAGAGCTACAAAAACACGAAGTTGTGGAGAGCCGTGATCAGCTACTTCCTGAAAGGATACGACACATTGAAGTAGAGCTCCTACTATCTATAGTCCTAGATCAATCTTGCTTTCAAGAATTGTGACACACCTACATCAGGTGGTAATCCCACGCGGTCATCCATTTAAAGAATGACAAAACTCGAAGTTGCTTAACTACGGTGAAAATACAATAACCGGGATCCCTTAGTAAATTTAGTCATTAGGTATATATAACATTTGATTCTTTGGATGATTTAAAACGTCTCATTCTATGAAAAATTTTACGTGATCTGTTTTTACGGCTTATCAACCCTTTATGAGTAATTTAAAGCCGAAACATATTTTTGAATTGTAAAAATAATTATTTTCTTTTATTTTTTGCGAGTAAATACTGCAGTTATACCTTTTTTAGAATAATAATGATTTTCTTTTAGAAATCCTACTATTTAACCGATATCTGCGGGAAGGAAAACAGGGAATGTAACGAACCGAGGATACTCTCTATGATGAGATATAAACAGTAGATGGGGAACTTTGCTGAAGTGTTAAAAATTTGAAAGATGCAGCGTACAGTAACTTGTAAGACAAATAAGTTAAGCTTGTATGGGTTTGCTTTATCCTCTCTAGTTTACAAACTTTAGATTTAGAGAAGTTTAATTTTCGAATCGTACTATGAGGTTGGTGAAATATTAAAATTAGATTCCTCACTTCGGGACATGGCCGATTGAACGTTTGTCCTCTTCAACAATCTCTATATTACAGCTTGCAATAGATGACTGGCACGAACCACTTCAAATGGTAAAGAATTTGACTATATGCAACAGAATAAGCAGTATTTTCATATATCTTTTAACATGACATAACACTTCGCGGCTATTCACATCTTCCTTTTCTTTATCCGTAAATTGCAATGGCTTCTTGAGAAAGATAGTGAAGGTGTTTACCGTTACCGTCTGCACAATTTTGAATTCAGAGTTGTCCACGACCTCTTAGACTTGCTGACATCGAAGCCTATAGAGCCGAGTCTATGTAACTCAAAACTGGGAGAAAGAAGAGTGATCATTACCTTTCAAAGAGCAGTAATACGAAGGGAACGCAACAGACGTGTTCGGAATTTGAACTCGGCTCGCCAATTATATTTTATGTGCCGCTCGCTGTAACTCTCCCACGTATATTTATCGGACAATATAATCCTTAGGAACATGATTGAATTTTTCATGCGAATCACTTAATTGAATTTATTCCGTTATTTTTAAGAAAATGATGCTGAAAAACTGGTCAGTTCCTTGCACCGCTCCAGTAAATAATTGAATCTTGATGCTATACTCTATCATTACAAAAGCCATATTAAACCAAAAAAATGAAGAATTGCAGCCACATTTGAGCTGGAGATGACGACTAGTCCTCACTTGCCAGAATTGCCATAGTTGAAATACGCCTACACAGCCTTGTGGGTGATGAATTTTTTTGCCCTTCAACGCCTTTCACACAGTCAAAACGACGCAACCGTTTCGCGACACTATTACTATTACCATGACAAATCTTCAGACGAACTACATTTTTTAGTCCGACATTCACAGCTTAAACTTGTCATGGTTTACGGCCATATCACGTTGAGACATCGCTCACCGAAGTTAAGCAAAGTTGAACCAGGTGTTGTATCCTTAGAAGTGTGCGTTTTGTAAGCTTGAATGTGCGGGTGGCGTAATGAATAATGGCTCTGAATTTGGAAATTGAAGAGCCAAGTTCCAATTCCAATCGGGTTCATTATATTCACTTCCGCGCAAATACACTTGTGAAATGTATGCATCCACCTCTTTTTCCCCCTAGCTACGGTTTAATTAGTAGAACTTCTATCAGCAAACCCATTATTATATAACAAAAATTCTTACTATCTAAAAATAAATCTGGCTTTAAATATCCAGCAAAAGGTTGATAAGTCGTAAAAAACAATATCAATAAAGACCCTTTATGTCATTTATATTGAAACGAATGATTATCACTCCTACCTCGTATTCCATTCAGAATAAGGTATTTCCGCTCAAACAGCTCCTTCCTACGAACAGACTCTCCAGCGGATGTCTCCCGATCACTACAATACGACCTCCTCCTTCTCCTATTTTGCCAATACAGTAACACAATTCAATAAGCCTCTACCTTGAGTGGTACTTGGGTTTTGTATTTGGTGAACATTAGAAAAATAAATATGGTTTGGTCATTCGTTATATTATTTTTCTTCTCTGTATTTGCTTGTGGGATCAACATGGCTTTTCTTCTAATTAAACTCGAAATGGGCGAAGGGATTAGGTTAACATATTTTTGACATAAGGTTGTGTGTCTTTGCAGCCTAGATCCTCAAAGTAACACACTTGTTCATTTTCATTGCCTAAATCTTTCATTATCATATTTTGATGCGCGAATGATGTAATAACTTCCGGCCCTGAGTGAGGAATTAGACGAGTTTGAATTCCAGTCGCTTCCAGTTATAATCTCTCAATCAATCAATCAGACGTTTGAAAGAATTCACAAAGTCAAATGTTATCACAAAGTTTATTAAGGGAACACGGTTCTCGTACGGTCACCATAGTTAAGCAAATTAGAGCTTGAGCAATACCTAGATGGGTGACCGTTTGGGAATACCAGGTGCTGTAAGTTTGGATGGACTGTAAGTTTCGAATTGGAAATCGGGGAGGAAATCATTCCAATTCCAGTCGAGTTCATTATATTCACTTACGGACAAATACCCTTGTGAAAGGTATGAATCCACCCCTGCCACCCAGCTATAGCTTTATTACTATGTCTTGCATCAGTAAATCATTGTCATCTTCAAAAATTCTTGCTATCTAAAAATGTTTTTCAGGCTTCAAATAACTTGCGAAAGAGGAATAAGCCGTAAAAAATACAAATAAATCGATCAATCAATACAAAGGGAACAACTTGAATGTAAAGTGTGTTGGAGTGAGAGAAATAGCCCTGGAAGAATAGTCTGTACAGACTGGGTCTGAAACTAACTACGTTTAAACTGATAGTTTTGAAACTGTCATTTTTATTACCCATAATTCACTTCGAGAAAATAAGATTGATTCTCTTTGCTTGTTGCTGGATTTTCTCGTTTCTTTCATCTGGACTGTGATTCTGAATTCACGTATTAGCATCAGTTTTGAATTGTCTGAAATTTTGATAGATGTGTCACGATTCTTGAAAGTAGGATCGATCTAGGACTATAGATAGAGCTCTTTTAATGTGGCATGTCCTTTTAGGACATGAGTGACCATGGCTCTCCACAATTTCATGTGCTTTGTAGTTTTTCGTAAGGTTTCTCTTTTTGCTATGTCTCATAATCAGTTCTATAAAACAGTTACATAAGATTCTTAGGTTATTCGCTGCATTTCTCTTTCCCTCTTTCCTTTGATATACACTGTAAGTGTCAAATTTTCCAAGCTCTCTTTCCTCATAAGGTACACTGTTTTCTTTTTTTTTCTAACAAAATTCTCCCGTTTATCTACACTTTGCTTATATTTTAGAAGGTATCTCTCGCTATTCCAATGCGCCTTCGTATTAAGGTATCACATATTCCCCTTTAGGAGATCTAGATTAATTATACGCCTGATGAAGACCAAAGTTTTCATCACTTGGCATTTTGGCGTAAAACAGAACGTGGATAAATAAGAATCTGGAAATTTTTTCAGTGAGTGTTTTTATGATTTCCACAAGAAAATGGACGTGTAATTTATTCAGAATTTTAAAAGTATATTTCTTCAATCTTCCATTCTTTGCCAATTAGTATATTCTTATACTTGCAAAATGTTCTCTAGCCACACGGAATTAATTTTTCGCTCTATTCCAACACCGTCTTCTATAAGCCAAGTATATTCGGTTCTCTTTGGACAAAACGTTCATTTTTATTATATCTTCGCTGATATTCATCTATTATCGGATAATATTCTGGGTCCAGAGTGATTTATTTGTCTAATATATCATTTTGTTAGGCTTCAGTAGTTTGCTGGCTTGATCTTTAATTAATAAAAGTATGCTCTAGTAGAAAATGACCTTTAGGGTCTTCGCTAGTTTTTATTTATTGATAGTGAAATAGGTTTGATATTTATAAGTCATTTCTAACAACCATAACAAAAAAGATATTATAAAATGGAATCAAGTGTCAGCACCTATTCTTTGGGAGAAGTGTTTCTTCACAATTATAACTTTCAGAAAACTATGTGAAATCATGAGAATTCCCCGCGTGGATTAAATCTTCCTCTGTTAAATTTAATGATTTCTTTGCACTTAGCTAGCAATCTGAGTGCAAGTATATATATTTTTTCTGGCTTAACATTTCACACTGAAGATGATCTTGGATGAGATTGAAAGTACTTGGGAAAATAAAAGAAATGTAAAAATCTACGGCGGCTTCCTTAATGTGTTTAATAACATTAAAGAAATTGATCCGTGAATTTGAGAGGATTAAAATAAAAATAGTCGTATGTCTAGATTATTCAGCCTAACATCTATGAAGGAAGATATGCTGCATATATATAAAAAATTATATATATATATATATATATAAATAATTATATATATATATATATATATATATATATATATATATATATATATTTATATTTATATGCACACACTTTTCACATATATATATGTGTGTGTGTGCCTGTGTGTGTATGCGTGTATGTGTGTGTTTTAACGACATAAAATTTGTTTATATATCAAGAAGAATTTTAAAGTAAGATGTACGACAAAGTGGCAAAAGTTTTTGTGTGATACGTTTCGTCCTTTAACACTTCATCGGACTAATTTTGTGGCAATTTTGGTGGGACTACTCTCGTTCGTGCGAATCTGTAATGAAATCAAACGAACACATAAACTTCATCCGATTAAAACCTAAAGGACAAAACTTGTCTACTTTGTCATACTTTTCTTCATCTTATTTATATATACGTGCATCCATCCATATATATATATATATATTCTGTTTATACATTATTTTTATGGATACACTTATTTGAGTAATTGCTCTGTTCTTTAAATTAATTCCATTTACCGGCCTGAATGCCTGAGAAACATCGTGTAAAATATGCGTTCTTCGACAGGAATTGAATCTGTATCCTATATTAAACCTGGCGTGCTATGACTATTCAGCCACAGAGAATTCCGGTTAAGTCAAGCTCGAATTATTTTTTTACTGTCGAAGAACGCATATTTTCTACGAAATTTCTCAAACATTTAATCCGGTAAATTTAATAAATACTGTTTAATTAAAAAGCAAAGTATTTACTCAAATAAGTGTATCCATAAAATATCACGTATATGTAGAAAATATATTAAATATTGTCAAATTTCATCCATTTCCTATTATACTTATTATTTGCATTGTTGTTATCATAACCTTTCAGACGACGTACCCTCCAGCCTTTTCAGGTGTTTGTTGATCCAAGTAACTTTAAGGGGATTTCAAACTAAGCCCTTTATTTAATCAAAGTTATTGTTACCTATGACTCCTCTTATATAATAAAGAAACAAATAGAAATTATGGCAGAGAGGATCAAGCTTTTCAGAAAAGGGCCCAACAGCCGAAACGGTTTGATTATAACAACAAAGATGAGGATATGAGAGAACGAATGTTACTCTTCATCCCAGAAATTCAAACAAAAAATGCTTACTAGTACCATGATTGATTTTCAAAAAAGTTAATAATAATAATAATAATAATAATAATAATAATACTTCAGCAATTTTCTTGTATCTCTTTCGTTGTATAAATATCGAAATGGCATTATTTTTGTAGTAAATATATACATCGATTATTCTAAGAATATTTATTTATATATTAGTACTTTCTCAAACGACAATGGAGAAATAATTAGATTATAATAAAAAGTGAATGAGAAATAGATACGAAATGATACAACGATAAATACAGACTAGAATCACACGTCAAAAGAAAATACGATTACAATTATAGTCAAGTTCAATGACAGATAAGCTGCAAAATCTACATTGATCTATTTAAGCAGGTAGATATCCATGTTCTTTCGATATCTTTTCTCAAGCCTGCACCGAGGAAAGTATTTTCAAATTGTTATCGATTGGAACCATCGATTCATGGTTTTCTGTCTTCCCAAGTGTATCATTACTGATCTGCTAATGAGAATAACTTAATTTACAATTCCATTTTTTCCTAATTCAATTATCTTTCTCGTACCGAGAGGAGTCTTACAAAAACTCTTGTCGGATTCGTCATTTAAGACAGGAATTAATAGTGTAACATTAGATGACTGTGTTGAAATAAGAATCCAAATAGAAAAACTAAGAAAAATAATTAACAATATATAAATATGGGGCAACGAATGGAAATTATTTTAATCATTTTGCATATTTATACAATGGACTCTCCCGTCGTCTTCACCGTGTGAGGATCCAAATGTTCAGCTCCGAGAACGGAACAGGTAGACTACAAGGCAGATATGATTTGATTATAGTGTTTAAGGTTTCTTCAGGATCAGCCATCGGGAGAACTAAATACAAAGAACTGGTATACATCGCGTGACACGAGATCCTCAAACACACTTCGGGTTTTGAATTTCAGTTTTCCATTTCCTTGATTGGTTGGCAACCAAGATTAAAGATCCTAGTCTACCATAGTATTTATCTATTTGTTCTGTTACCTCCTTATATCTAATTTTCTGGCGTTATGTTATAACCATTAATTATTTTATTCAGACTCATTTCTTTACATTTTTAATTAAAACGTTCCGGTTGCCGAGTTTTCAGGACTTCTTCAGGTGTCACACAGAATTTTGAATATCGAACCTTATTTTCAGAGGCATTCATTTCACTTCACATAATTGTTACAACAGGCACTTTTGGCCGCGAATTTGGAAATTGTTCTCTCTTTTGTCATGCTCTGAAAATAAACGCAGTATTTTTTTCAACGCAGCTATTTCTGAGATTTTGTTTAGGAAATCAAAAAAAAAAAGAACAA
This sequence comes from Acanthosepion pharaonis, assembly GCA_903632075.3. NCBI lineage: Eukaryota > Metazoa > Mollusca > Cephalopoda > Sepiida > Sepiidae > Acanthosepion > Acanthosepion pharaonis. Next base: position 3,194,722 of record CAHIKZ030005588.1, on the reverse strand, counting down.
TCCCTAATACGTTTTTTTCTGGACATTTCCTTTCGTGATATAAAGAAGTTAAAATGCAAGACAGGGATATGAATATACATATGGCGCTCAAATCACGGCCTGTAGATCAAATAGAGGTCATCGTTAACATATAAGAAATACAGTTCTTTGGCTTCTTATGGTAACAGACATTGGATGGAACATATGGAAGAGTAAATATATATCCTTTCACTTTCTGTGAGATTTAAAAACACAAAAGACATTCGCGGATTGTAGAGCGGGCGTTAGTCTGTTTATAAAACTCAACAAAAGGGAGTATCTTTTTCACATATGCTTTAAATATGCTTTAATTTAGGTGTTCTTTTTCTTTTACATTGTTTCAGATTTAAAATTAAAATCCGCCAATTATACACACACATACGTAAATATATATATATATATATATATATATATATATATATATATATATATGTGTGTGTGTGTGTGTGTGTGTGTGTGTGTGTGTGAATTTTCGTCACCTGAGGATCGCTAGAGCGTGAAACTTAAGTAGCGAATGGAACATACATTTTCTGAGTTGTCACGCTCGGAAAGCGAATCTGTTCTGTTTATCTTTTGGTCTTTTCTTCTTAATTTGTTTTCTTTTCCCCTTTTTTATTGGTTTTCTCTTTTTTTTGTTTTATTGTTGCTTTATTTCTCCTCCTTCTCCGTTTATTCTCTTCCTCTTATATCTGTTCTAATCTTTCTCGTCATTTTGCTCCTCTCTTTCATCTGTTTTTATCACCCTCCTGCTTTCATTCTTTTCCACTCTTACTCTACCCATATTTTTCTTTTAATTTCATCAGGGTATTCTCTTCTTATTAAATCCCTCTTTCTCTATGGCTGTGTTCCTAAGTGAAAAATTTGTTTCATTCACAATGTTAAGTCAATTACTAAAGGATCTAAGAAAATACCCTGTTCATTATACCACTCCATGAAGTACCCGATAAATTGTGCAATGTTGTATCTTTACAAGAGTCAGACCAAAAATAAATTATACCTTCCATATTCTGCTCAATTCTCACTTTTCAGCTTTGATAATTTTAAAATCGGTTACGTGATCGTGTGAAGGTGACTTTACAACTTCTTTCACACAGACGCAATATGGCAAGACTATCCCTTCTCTATTTCTATTTCCATGGAAAATGTCCAGAAGAGCTCCACTCTTTAGTTCCATCAGTTTAGTTCTTCATTGCTTGGACTCACCGCGCTACATCCATAGCATTATTTCCTCAGTTCCAAATGTAAGAATAGAATTCTCTAACATTTTTTTTTACCTTTGTGGAGAAAAGTCATAGGTGAGTGCTTCCCCGAATATTTTAATCTTGACCTCTTCACGTCAAGGGTCAATCGTAATCAATTCTCATAATTCCCACTTCCTTCCACCTTATCTTCCATACATGTCACACACCTCAGAAATAAAATTTCGTATGCAACTATACTTTGAAGAACTATTCAGTGAAAAAAGAATTGTCTGTTCCAAGCAACAATATAAATGAAAATAAAAATAAACTGCAGAAGTAGATCATTTTCTACTTACATATTCAATAATATGACGCGGTATGAAAACAATATATCTGCGTTGGTAAACAGGAAATATTTAGTTAAGTATAGTAATCAAATCCAATAGAAAATAGCGATAAAATTCAGTTGAAATGGCTTAATGCAACCATAAGTTCTATGCTAACTGTTTCTTTTCTCTCACTTTTCGCATGGAGAACTCTCTTTCGGGTCCTGGATTTCCAATCAAGTTTGATCTTCAAAAATTTAAATGCTATGACAATTGTTCTCTACGCTTCCATTGTTCTCGCTTATTAATATTTCTCTTTTATCTTATTCATTCACACTCAGTAACTCTTTGTCTTAGTGATTCTACTACCTTGAATGGGTTAAAATGGTTAATAAAAATATATGCATATGTAATCATTACAGAGTCATTCGCTATCGAAAGCATAATCTTTAATAACATGGATATAACAAACATTGTGGAAAATTCCTACAGCCATTAAATCTCAAGTTAGTGAAGATTCAAGCCAGCTGTTACAGTGGGCAAAATATATAAAGCATATGCATCAAGAGAATGAAGAGAAATTAAATACGTTAAAGTAGAGTATGTAGGGAAGAATAAAGATATAAAGAGATATCTGAAGCTTTGATGACAATTATCGCGAGAACAAGAACTAGAGGGTCATTTATCGCACATTGAATAAATGTGGACAATGTTCAGTCACTGTTTTAGTTAAAGATTGTTCTTAAACATTAATCTATCTATCTATCTATCTATCAATCTATCTATCTATCTCTGTCTATATATATATTGGAGTGTCTACACGGCCAGTAATAAATGCGCTTAGACATAAATGAAAGTGACGAACCTCGCAGGTGTAAGGAAGGAAATTGAAGCAAAACAAAGAAGTTTCCATTTGAAGTATTTTATTAGAATCACATAGAAGATCTGCTACGACATCAAATGCAATGCGCACTTTATCAGACGCTAATGTCTTTATTGTCGATAGGAAATACCTCTGGGTATGTAGATAACCAAAATTACTTTATTTCTCTAACTCTGTCCTCAGACATGCGCATATGTTCTGTATAGCAACACATCTTTCTCTCCCACCTGTCTGTCTATCAAATTACTTTTCGTTCTTTATATCAAAAACATGTTTCAATGCGTCTACTTTTCCAACATAGGAGCTGGAAAATTTTTCAAACATTAAGATGTTTGGAAATTAATTACATTTTAGCAAAACGGATAAACGGTAAATTAATTTTATTTAAACATTATTGATCAAAATAGAATTTATAAATTTTCGACATCAGCGGTTCAACGAGAAAACTGTTTTCAATTCCTTCCTCGTTTCTGAATACTCTCCCACTTTTAAAAAAATTGTCATCTGAAATTAAAATTTCGTAGTGTTAAATTTACTGAGAATTGCAAATGTGAAAGTATTTCCTGTAGTAATGATCTTATTTTTCCTTTGATTTGATTTACAGAAAAGCCCCTTATATTGCTATGGTTAACGACAACATCTTTCCTGATGGCCACTTTCAAGGTAATGTTTCATTTCCTCAATCGTCAGCAATAAACATCTGCATTGAAGTCCTCAGTAGCTCGTGATGGATGATGGCATTAATATTGCTCCAGACATAAATCAAGGACTTTTGTGGCTTTAGTCCTGGTTTTAGTTTTAACACTGATTTCGAATTTTGGGATAACCACTGTAGTTTTCGTTTTCTTTCGACATACATTTTTGCAGCGCTTTAAACAAAATGATGCAAAAATAAAAACTTAGAATTCATGGTTAAATGACTGCAGCAGATGGTGAAAAGTATTTTGGAACTCTTGAGGAACTTAACTTCCTTCTTTGCAAATTTTCCCATTTAAAACCTGAAATGACACATTGTCAGATAGCAACAGATGATCGGCTAATTCTCGACATAGTTTCCTACCATTCAGCCTTGTCTATACCTTGGTTGGTTGAATATAAATCCATAGCATAAATTGCTTTCAATCAGTCTCTCTCTGATTTTTGTTTCTTTATTTCACTGGATTCATTGTTTCTTTCTTATCATTGGTTCACCCAGCCATCCCAAATCTTCAATTTTTCTCTTTCCTACTTTCTCTACATTCATTTTCACTTCTTTCATATTCATCGATAGTTTCTCTTTCTGTTTCGCTCAATTTTTTTCGCTTCCTGCCTTTCTTTAATTTTCACTCATTTTCATTCCATTTTTCTTCATTTGTTGGTTGATATTGATCTTCCATATTTCTTGCATTTTTATTTTTCTCCTTCCATTATCTTTCTCTTTCCAATTTTCATTTGTGAAAATTCTATGCTATTCTTTTCTTCTGATTTTCCCTATTTTTCATCATATTTAATCTAGTCATTATCACAAAGATGCCTTTTATTTTCACCCTTCATTTTCATAAATCACATGTCTGTCATTACAGTTTTTCTTTAATACTTCGTTATTTTTATGTATATCTTTTCATTGTAACACCTAAACTACACAACATTTATTTCTTCATATTTATCGGCATGGAAAAGGAATATATCTATGAAACATCTTATTTAAATATCATCACTCGCAGTCATCCTTTCGCATTAAAATTCAAAAAGTATTTGATGATTTAACAAAGACCTTAAAGATACAACCAGTCAATATGCATGAATAGAAACATATCTGTCGTGTAATAAAAGTTTGCAAGTTAATGCGTGTGTATGCTGAGCTTTCTGAAGACTTAAAAGATGCAGTTTTCTAATAAATATAGTGTAATTCTATGTTGATTTCTAAGAACAATATCAATATTGAGTAATAATTATGCTACTCATATAGAATCACACATCTTCGTTGAATATCATATCTCTATCTATAAAAGGCAGATTCTTTTGTGTGTGTAACGAATGCACCGCCGCAATTTTCGACGGATTTGCACCAAAATTTACATGCACATGCTCCATGTTAGCGGGAAGGCCAAGTCCGACGTTGCATTTCCCAACTCCCATTGATAGTGGAAATAATCGATTTTTGCATGCTTCTACGGCAGTTTTCATGTAATTTGTAGCCATTTTCTACTGGCCAGAGTGAGAGCCTATAGCTGGCTGCCACGAATAGGAAGGAAGATTCTATTGGCCAGCGTGAGGGCCAACAGCTGATTGACACGAATGTTAACTAGCATGCTAGCATGCAAAAAAGAATCGTTAGCTGCATTCGTCACAAGTGGGAAAAATTTAAATCTGCGTGGCACTTGACTCCAATTGGCTCATTCACTTGCTTAAACTCAACGTTGATTCTGATTCCGAGAACTGGGTTGATATGGAAAAAGTATTTGTTGCTAACATTCTTTTTTCATTCGGTTTTTCCAGTTACGAGTCCTTTTTTTAAAGCTGATCGTTTTATGTTCATTTTGTTTAGTTCTTTTTTCAGTAACGGCAAAGAGCATTTCTTTAAAGGCAAGCAAGGGCAAAAATATTTTAAGTCAAGTGATAGCGATTGCTGTATGAGTCGTACGATTTTTGACTCAAGCAGGGCCAACGCCGAGTCATGCTGCTAGTCTACACTAAAAATCTAAGGAACGGAAAATTTATTTTATTATTTAAAGCCGCATTAATTCAAACTTTCTCAGAATATATATATACAAATATAAGTATTAGATATTCTTAACAGTTAGAAATTAATAACAAAATAATATTTGTCAGTTTTTCTCTTAATCTATACAACTTTCTTACAATTCTATAACTAATTCCAATAAAGCAACATTAAAACGCCATTTTATTTTTAGGCCTAAATGAATGTTTGTAAGTAACTCAAAATAAATGCTACGGCAATGTTAATAAATAAAGGCATTTATTGACTTTAATAGCTTCATCATTCAGCATAATTTCAGAATAATCTTTAGATGAGAAATGATTCCGGATAATTTTAAAATATATATTTCTTAATAATTGATTTATTTTTAATCCAATATTTTTATTACTTTAAACGTTATAGGTACTTCGTATTTGAAATAGAGAAATTTTATTAATTTAAAAAATTTGATTGAAAAAAAAGAAAATACTTGTTTATAGTGATTTTTTTCGTGGTCGAGGGATAAAGTACGCAGGTCAAACGGTGCTTCATTTTTCTCTTTCCTATGCATATTTAGTTATGCATCTGTGTACAGTTAAATATATGAAAAGTATGTTTATTCATTAATTGGAAATATAATAAATTAAAACTTGGTATGCGTGCGAATATTTGTTTTCCCCAACTCTTTCTCTCTCTCTCTCTCTCTCTCTCTCTATATATATATATATATATATATATATATATATATAGTCAACGACTAAATTATCCGTACACCCATCAGTTCTTAATATTTTTCGTCATTTCTCAGAATCTAATTCCCGTTTGATGCCATGTTTTTTTATATATTAATAAGCACAAAAAGTAATATAAAACTCAATTTTCAGAACAATAGGTTAAATACAACAAATTTGACAGGTGAATTATTCAAAATACGAAAAGACAAAATTATTCGTATACTATGAAAAATAGAAAATATCGGACAATTTTCACAATATTAATAGTCAATAGCATGGACCCTCATCTTTATAACTTTCTGCAATCGTATTCTAAAGTTTTGATGAGATTTGAAGAAGTCTTTTCTGTGATTTCCCTCCATTCTTCAATGGTTACACGTCCTAATTTTTGAAGGTTTTTGGTGATCGACGAAGTATTCGAACTTTCAATTCTTGCCATAGACTTTCAATAGGATTCAAATCATTGAAGGCCATGGCAGAACTGTAATCTTCTTTTTCTGAAGCCACGCAGTGACTAATTTAGACGTACGTTTGGGATCATTATCTTGCTGAAAAGTTAGACGCAGACCTAAATGAGGATTTAGCGCTGATAGTTGTAGATTTGTATGCAGAAATTTGATATAGTCCGCAGATTTCATTATTCCTCTTTATTGCAATTGTCCAGTCCCCTTTGAACTAAAACGACCACAAAACATCGTCGAGACGCCTCCATATTTTAATGTAGCCACTGTGTTATTTGAAAGGAAAGACTCACCTTCCTTGAGCTAAATATTTTGTACATCAATATTTCAATAGCTCAATATTTGTTTCATCACTCTATATTACTTGTTTCCAAAAGCAAATTTCTTTGTCCAAGAAGTTTTTGGCAAAATTAAACCAACAATGTGACATGGATTGCGAAGTAATATTTGTCGTGATCGGTTTCCATACAATCTGTTTCTATTTCAAAAAAAAAAAAAAAAAGTTTTATTTTGAGAGTACTTTGCGTTTCCCGAAGAAGTGTAGCTTCTTGATCGGGTTGAGAACTTATGAAGATTCCCTCGTATATGTGTTCTTTGGAACACGTAATGCGTTCTGCGACTTGATTAAATATTATCTTTGCATGTGGCTGGAAAACAGACCATTTAATCCTATAAGTTATCTTTGTGAAAACAAAGTAATTTCTATTTCTTTGGGTTGGACATAATCGAGCAAAAAACTTTCTATAAACATTTGAAGTATTCTAAACACGTGAAAAAATGTTTTGATTGTGTTAATTCATGTAGTATTTTTGTTAAAAATGATTATAGAGGAGCTGCAAAACTAATTGTGTCTGTGACTGAGTTTAATGATGGAAACTGCAAAAATGATACTGTTAACTGTTACACGAGTCCTGGGTCGTGGCTACGCCATGTGTACTGGGACCATAGTAACAGTGGTGTTTCTAGTGTAGATTTTGAATTTAGAGATTTCTTTCTCCTACACTGGTTACCGATCAAGGTAAAGAAGCCTGTAAGAGATGTATTCAGAACTTTCTCAGGGGTATTAGTACAGAAGTGAATGTAAAGAACTCGACCAGAATTCGATCTCTTCCTATCGCTCTTCCCGAGTTGATAACCGTTATATCCAATATTAATAGACTTTCGGGTTTTTTATTACAGTTATGTATTGCCGGATTTTTCAAATTTGTGCAGAATGATTTGACAGTGCATTTTTAATTCGCTTCACGCCTCAATTTCACTTTAAAGCAAATGCCACACTATTTTAAGGCTTTTTATATAGACCATTGATGCTTAAAGAAAGTGGAGGAAGAAACTAAATATTCCCTGTTCTTTTGTTTCGGGCTAACGCATCGACTTATAGTCAAGTCTTCGAGGATTGCTTATTTATATATTTCATTTGTTTATTTATTTATTTTTCTTCCGTGTATTTTTGTTTGGTTCTAAGCTTTTGAATTTTAAATAAAGTTTAATAGATTTATTTTATGAAGTTTTATTTAGCATTTTTGTTTATGAGTTTGTTGTAGGTAATGCAGTAAGTCTTTATTTTTGTCGTGGCATTTGAAAACGAATGCTAATATTTGAATATTTGAAAATGAATGTTAATATTTGAAAATGAATGTTAATATTTTAATATTCGAAAATGAATGCTAATATTTAAATATTTGAAAATGAATGCTAATATTTAAATATTTGAAAATGAATGCTAATATCTGGTTGTAAAGAGGTAATTATCCTCCAGAGAAAGGTTACACTGTTTAGAGTTATTGTTGTTAATCTGTGCTGTATTTCTTATTTCCCATAGCATTTTGATTTGATTTGGTTCATTCAAAATAGATTTAATTAAAACACTAGAGGGTTTGAAAGTTATACACAATTATTTTCTTTCTTCAATCTATCGTATTATTTTTGTCATTAAATCCTTAATTAAAAATTCTAAGAATAATCTCCAATTTATGTTTTCAACATCTGAAATTATTGAGAATAATATGAAACACCAAAATTCTGAATATGAACACAATTAGAATATAACAATATGTATACACGTATTGTTATATTCTAATTAAGTAATTTTAAAAACGAAAATACTCATATATATATATATATATATATATATATATATATATATATATATATATATATATATATATAGCTAATATTAGTGGTAAATATACACATACATATGCAAAATATATAAATATATATACATAGGTGCATACACATACACGTATATTTTTTGAATAAATATTCCAAGAGGATAGACTCAGGTAGAACTCAATGTCCAGGAGAGAGTAAGGATATTATATATATATATATATATATATATATATATATATATATATATATATATATATATATATATGTGTGTGTGTGTGTGTGTGTGTGTGTGTGTGTGTGTGTGTGTGAGAGAGAGAGAGAGAGAGAGAGAGAGTTTTCGCTTTTTATATATATTGAGAATATGATATTTAAAACTTTTTATATAAGAGCAATTTGAGGCAAATGAATGAAAAAAATGGGCACCTTTCGTCCTCTAGAAGGACTTCATCAGATCAAAGTAATGATTTTGTTGCTCGACTTATCTATGTGGACGATGGAGGTGGAGAGATATAAAACCTGAATAGTTGGTTATAATTAAGCATCGACATATATTTATATGGATCGCGGTGGAGATGTTGGAACGTTGAACTTGAAATTTTAATCTAATTTTAGTCTATCCGATTTCACTCAATTTCTTTACGTTTTCTGCTTATCCCTTTTTGTTATTAAATATCCAACGTTGTGATAAAAATCGATCTGCCAAGAAAGGTAAAATATTGTGAGAACCTGGAAGCAAATTACACTTTCTATTTACTTTAGCGTTAATAAATTCGTTTCTCTGTTATTTAAATTATGATCACACTGGTAATGAGTCAGTCATTAAGCGACAAGTGAAATTACATTGACGCTCATATATATATATATATATATATATATATATATATATATATATATATATATATATATATATATATATATATATATATATGACTAGTGAGCGACAAGTGCATTGAGTTTTATATATATATATGCTTCTGTTAAATGGTCTTTGTTTATTTCTGTTGTTAAAAAATGCCTTGGATTAATATGCTTCCCAAAACCTGTACTCTGATATTTGATCATGGAAATGTTGATTTTACGAAGCTGTTTGATCCGAGAAGTTTTCAGGAACGCATACAGAATCGCTGTGGTTAATTTAACATAAACTTTTAAATAAATCTCCGTGGACAAATGAATGAGATTTGTATGTAAGAAATATATTTAAAAACTTTTTATTATGTCCATTTGATATAATGAAATAAAATTAAAATTATGGTGAGAAAAATAATGTGAGTATATTCAGTGAAAATTTATAAGTTTTAAAAAATTTATAAGTTTTTAAAATGTTTCACCAGTATCTATTATTTTCATTAATCGAATTGAATTGGGATATTGTAACCGGTTGAAAAAATCTTCTAGATGATTTATTTTTAATAAATTTAATCATTTTGTCATGTTAAAATGTAAAGGAACGTTTGCATATTTTATAACGAATTTAATACATCCTTGATATTTATAATCTTTTGTGTTCATAAATACGATTTTTAAAACTTCTCTCATAAATTTCATATATATTACATGGGATTATATATATATATATATATATATATATATATATATATATATATATATATATATATATATATACACGACAGTTATTTGAATCATTTTCTTATTTTTAGGACTTAATATGGTAGTTTTAAAAGGAAAGATAAAGATATATATATATAGAGAGAGAGAGGAGGTGAGGCGATAGAGAGAGTGGACGTGTAAAAAGGGGGATAGAAAGAGAGAGAGAGTGGGAATCATTCGCAGTAATAACTGCAAGATTATAGCAATTTGCGTAACTAGATTGTTATAAATAAATATGTCGATTAATACAAAATTATATTAATAAAAAGCGCGCAGAAGAATCAGACCGAAAATACAACAAGAACAGTGCGGATTAGTTAAAGATATTAGAACAAGGAATGCAATTTCGAAGCGTTGATTGATCGATCCAGAAGTTGTGAGTTCAATCCCGTGTCGCATAACAAAAACTTGAAGAGTTAACAAGGTAAATAATTAAAACTGAGGTATCCATATTGTGTGGAGTTAAAACAATCTACCTATGTAGACTAAATAAATGGTTTGGTTCGAAATTTTAAGAAGGCCGGAGCGTACAACGGTTGAATCGTCGTGAATGGGACAGTAACGCGATAAACGTTGGTGACAGACTAGCCACAAATGTACAAGAATGACAAATATAGCCTCGTCTACATGGCAACACAGCGCCATCAACCGTAAACATTTTAGAAACTTAATAACTCAAAAATGAAGGATTTTCAGACATATTTTTATATGGACATTTGTCATTGGTTAGATGTGTGGAACCAGCTCAAAAAGTTGTAAAAGTATATATATATATATATATATATATATATATATATATATATATATATATGAGAGAGAGAGAGAGAGAGAGAGAGAGAGAGAGAGCGAGGTGGGGGCATCATACGTGAGTGGAAAGGATTCCGAACAGTTATTTGTTAGCACCTACACAATTACTTTTCCACGTATTTATAGTTTTATAAGTATTGTTTACTTTTCTTGCTAAATTCCTTTCTATCTAATGCGGGAATTGTTGTTCTTCAAGGTTTAACAGATATTGTGTTGCCCCATAACCTCCTGTGTGTTTATTGCAGCAACCACTTCATTCTATTTATCAGTCTGAAAAATCCATTAACGCTGTTTTTATGAACATAATGCTTCATCCGCCATTATCATGCTTCCAGGGAAAAGAGATGAGAGGGAGAAACGAAATCTATGCGAGAAGAAAATGCCTGTCAATTATATGCCCGACCTGTTAAGAATTCGAGGTAGGCACTGAGTCTTTTCAAGCAAATCGCTTATTTCTTTCCCCGAACGCTTATTTTAATGCTTTTTTTCTTATGTCAGTCAAGAGCCTACGCGTTTGTCCAAATCGGATCGCATTCCCTGCCAAAAGGAACTATTCAACTGAAACGAATATGTTAACAACAAATTCTTCTCAGGTTAGTACTTTTGCCTTACACGATTTTTTCGATCACCAGTGCATTCTCTTCCTTGTAAATGCATAATATAGTGGAAGTTTACAATTTTTAGCAATCATTTCAGCCAGGCTTATTTTTATAACCTTTTTCTTGGTTTTCGCAATTGATTTGAGTACTTGAAAAATTTCTCATAGCGTTTTCATATTGATAATTGCAATTTCACTCGTTCCATTCATAGTGATTGATGGAGAATTTTCAGATTCAATCCAATGAGTGTTAAATAATATAGCGTAAGAAATTATGGTTTACGCAATCTTAATTCATCAGTAATGCTTCTACCATTGTTGCCAACCTTTAATTTTTTAGAAAAGAGAAACTAAACTATTTTGTCACGCAGGTCTATGCAGTAAAAATAATGATTTTTGCCCGCTCAGGCATCACTAATACTTGTGAATACAAAACTAATTGTCAGTTTTGATATAAAAAGAGGACATAATTGTTTATTATGAATGTCGCTATTTTTTTAAAAAATCTGTTTACTACAAATTAGTTGGTTTACAACGCATGATGAATACTATTAAAACCAAATTCCTATTTCCGATTAGGTAAATACTCCACATGTCCACAGCTGCTATCCATTTCATTTGCAATGTGTCGTTGACAAGAAATATCAATTATCGGCTTTGTGCAGATGAAAAACCCATAGTATAATGAGCTAATGATCTCTTGTGGCCGGTCTTCTGGAATGATGCAGATTTACCTGCAGTCGAAGTGTTTGGTGTTTCAGCAGTCGCAAAATCCAGAATTTTGAAAACTGGTTTTTAAGGCAATAATACCGGTGTTAGACAAACTTTTACTCGCATTTACTTCTTTCATTTGCCTTTTTTACTAACGACTAACCGTAGTCAGTGCATCAGACTTAAATGTAAATTACAAGGGCGAATCTGATTGTACCTATGCCAAGTACGGTAGAAATATTTACCCATTATTTAAACATAAATATTTATCCGTTATTTAAACATTATTAGTATTATCACTTTATTTAAACATAAATATTTCCCAAAAATTTAAACAAATTTATACATATGTATTCGTAAAAATAGTTTCAAATTTTGCATGAAGTTTTCTAACATTCTTTTGTTTTATTGTTTAGAGTTGAATTAAAGATGATGGCTAATACATAAGCATGATCAAATTGCCGAGCTGAAATGATAAAACAGTTGAATGTTTTCCGAAACAGGAATAAACTGTTCAATTGCTACCAAAAGAATTGTAGAGGCCATTATTAAATGTACATAAATGGCAAAAAGTTACCCAAAAAAACAGAATTATCAAAGTTTGCAATAGACAACAAGAAAAAGAAATGACCAGGGCAAAGATTAATATAAAGCAAGCAAACAATATATTCAAGGCAAATTAACAATAATGACGCAAAGCAACAGTAATATAGCAAAAATTCCCAAAATAAAATCATGCAGGATTTAACGACGATAGCTGCTCTAAAAAGCCTCCAGACAAAATGGGTGATCAGAGGGAAGAAAATGTCCTTGTTTGATCTTATGAGAATCTTTTCATTGAAGGGCTGTGGTCAACTTTCAAAACGAAAAGGTTTACGCTACTACACAAGGAAGCATTCCCGAAGTTTTCCGAATACATTTCAAGTAAGAGAAACCAACTGGCATTATGGTTTTGGCTGCTGTTGCTTCTTATAGTTTAAAATCACATTTTGTGTTCATTGAAGAAGGAGTGAAAGTGAATAGTAGTTGACCATCAAATATCGAAGATTGATTGCCCTGGTTGTCATTCACATTTGGGTGTCGCTATGTCTTCACTCAAGACGGAGCTCTCTCACACACGACCAATTTGACGCAGAACTGCTACAAGGATTTTTAGTCAATTTGACCTCCAAGACCTAACATTAATCCTATAGATTATTATGGCACATATTAGAGAGCGATGTTTCACATATCTCATACTCAAATTAGACTTGAAAGAAACTCTTATAGCGTCGTGATAGAATTTGAGCGAAAAAGTTGAGAATTGGTGACGGTAAAGTTGCCATTTAGAATTGTAAACACCTGAAAAATAGTGTCAATCTATATAACAATAAACCTATACACTTTCATTAACCAAAACCTGAAATATTTTATTTCATGATAAAATGAATAATGAGTAAATATATATGCCGCACCCGGTATATATGTACGTATATATTATGTAGGCATATGTTGATGCGTTTGTAATCGTGTTGTTTTTATGCATTGGGTATAACTGTACTCATCTATTAATCTTTCACAAGATAATAATAAACGCAATTAGACTTGAGAATGTTACCCATATAGATGTCAATGTTCTGCGTTGAAAGGATATAATATATAATAATATCTTCTTTTATATTCGTTGTCCTTTCAGCGTGTTTCATAGCTCTCCACAACTTCCTGCCCATTGTAGCTCTAAGCAATGCCCGTCTCTTTACTATCCCTCATAGTGCCTGTTTTCCCATCCATTTACATAAGTTAGTTTTGTTTACTCGCTGTTTCCTTCTGCAACTCTTGCTTACTGTATGAACTTTGAGTGTCAAATTCTTCAAGTTCTTTTTCCTCATTATTTGCCCCCAAAACCAAAAAAATATTTTTATTTCTAGATAAAAGTGTGCTTTTCCTTTCCATTTTACTTAAAAGTTCATCGTTGCTTACATATCATGTGCACAGTATTCTCAAGATACTTATGTACAAACACTCCTCTACTGTCAAAAGTTTTCTCTTCATCTGGGAACAAATTGTCTAGCATCCACTACCATGCAGAAAGAAAAAGATATGGCATAGCGGTATAGCACTTTTTCTTGGTTCTATCGAATTTTTTCCTGTTCCTCAATATTTTGCTTAACATTTGCAAGGCATCTTTCGCTATTCCACTGTAAACGAGGCTCTTATGCAACGGTATGCAAATGTTGAAATGTTGTTCAGTCAGTGTCCGATATTTAACTTGACATATTGTCATTGCATATTTATTATGTCTGTTTCGTAATATATAATTATTGAAATCGTTTTTTTGTTCTTCCTCATCGGTTGAATCACAAAAAGAAACATTTCTTCGAAGTATAAAATAAGAGAAGCAACATTAACATTCTACTTGTTGATGAATGTTAATATATTAAAAACGAATGAATCGTCTCAGCATTTCAGTTCTGATTCCTATATGTAATTCGACATGATGTCTACATAGCAGAACCAATGTTCATCTTAAATATTATTACAGTCAACGTCTAATATTAATGTTAAAGTATTATGCGTACATCAGTATTAATTTATTCGATTCTTATTTTACTAAATAATAATTTGACTTTAAGACATTATACAGGGAACTAAATACAGGTACGCATTATGTGAGACAGTGGTCACACTGAAGTAAGATGTTCGTCGACTAAACAGACCCAGACAATTGTATATGGATGTCGTTATGATGCATGATAACGCCACCGACAACTTTATAAAAGAGTGTCACAAGCAATATGGTCAGAATATTTTTAATATATTCATCGCAAAATCCTGACTTGACTACTTTAGATTATCATCTAGTTAGTCTCCTCAAATGTCAGTTATCCGGGAAGCGGTTCCACACATACTATGCTTTTTTTTCACTGGTGGAAGACTGACTCCAGTTGCTTGACGTTTTTGAGTAGAATATTTTTGCACTCATACACCGAGAAGACAAGTGCATCACATATACTGTGGTAAAAATAACATAGAATATTGTTAAAATCTGTACAATATTTTGTTTGTATCGTAATTAAGATTTTGGATTCTTAAATATTTGAACATTATTCTTCGGACATCTCCTTTAAATAGGAAACCAAAGTAGGAGAACTGTTAGAAATTTTTTGGGGATTGATGTTTAAATGCTCTTCCTAGATTCCGAATATAAGCATGGCCTTATCCTACCTTTAGGCGTTCGTAGAAGAAAGTGTCTTGGTTGCGAATATGGTATAAAACTGCCAATTAGCCGGACTTAACACTCGATCAAAGATAATATGGTTGGGTAGCAGAAACACAGCTCCGTTCATCAAGATGACTGGATGTAACAAGCCCCATTTTTCTTCAGTCACTTCGTCTATTCTAGACGGGTGTCTGAAACAGAGCAGTGGGCGGCTGGACTTCGGAAAAGTGAGTGGGTTAAAGAAGATAATATTTAAGAAGGTGTGAGTTTGAATAAAGACCCTTCCCAATCTGTTTTCAAATAACGATAGTAACACTTTTTCAAAGTACAACACCCGAATGACATAAACAACAAAAAATCTGAATTTTAGTATATGAATTGAGTATTATGATTGACACTTTCTAACACTGCATCTGAAACTGAATTATTAAGACTATATTCAATGTAGGTAAAAGTTAGATATGTCAAGATGCTATGGTTGTTATCTAAGAAAATGATGCAATACATCACAGGGGAATATACAGTATTGTTGGAAGACACACTTTGCAAATAAGTGAGAAAAAGTATCAAGTGACAATGCAATTTTGTCGTTTCGTGGAATATTAAGCAGATTCATCAAATTGCCGATGTGACAAGTCAAAATCCAAAAATGGAACGAAACCATTTTCATTTAAAGACAATATATATATAGATAGATAGATAGATAGATAGATAGATAGATAGATAGATAGATAGATAGATAGATAGATAGATCGTGTATAAGGAGAAGGTCAAAATTATGTGTAGGGTCGACAATGAAGACCGAAGATGGCCTGTCCAGGAATGGCTAACAATCGTTGAAATATAGAAGTAGTCTTTAATATTTGCCAGACGGTAATAATCTAAAAGCTGGTCCGACATTTATAACTCTGACATTTGTATCAAAATTAGATTGGCGGAGGGAGACGGGCCAGCCTTTGGCACGAATATCGTGTTACTTAATGATAACATAATTTATTTTGAAGATTGTTTTCTATTTCTGTCTAAAATAGTAATGTCACATAAAACAAACACACACTCGTATGTGCATGTGTGTATGAAATTGTATATTCGTAATCGTATCGTAGGGTTAAAAATAAAAGAATTCATTTTGTAGCAACTGAGTGTAAATTTAAAGTTAGGAAATATCTTCCTTGATAGAAAAATATAGTTTATATGGCTATAAATATATCCAAATAAATGTGTGTTCTTAAAACAAAATGTGCCTTAATTGACTACATTTATCTGAAGAAGTATATAAGCAAATTTCTTTACATAGGCCCCATATCATGCATTTAATTCTGTTTTTTCCTGAATGTCGGTGGGGCTTTTTTAATACGCTGACTTTATCCCCAACACAAGGGTACGACAAACCTCAAAAGAATCTTCAACCAAGTAAATAATTACAAACTCAATTGAAAACGACCAATATTTAGTAATATAATCAAGTATAAATAATAAATATTGATCTATGGAATCAGATATGAACTACCAGTTATTGCCTTACTTGGGTTAAAATGATAAAAAATAAATATATTTTTATCATTTTAACCCAGGTAAGGCAATAAAGACACTAAGACACAGGGGATTACTGAATGTGAAAGAATATAAGGAAAAATAATAAAGAGAGAGAATTATAAAAGAACAAGAATTATGAAGATCGAAGATAACGACTAACATTGCATTTAAATTTTTGAAGCTCAACCTCGAGTTGAAAGCAAGAAACCGGAAAAAAAGAAAAGAAAAGTTGTTAGCATAGAACTTATGGTGATATCTATCCAATTCAAGTGTAAAATGACGAGACCTTTCCTCCAATATTGTACTGCGCTTAAATTCATAGTCTTGGTACCATGGAACAATTACCATGGAATTATTTGCAGAAAAGGCAGATAACGACGGTGGGAAAGTGACTGAAGTTGAATTTCCAGATAACAACTAATAACATTGGAGATTCCTCTTTGTATTTTTATTAAGAATATCTGAACATATATCAGGAGCACCAGACCATATCTGGCAATACATGGACAAATGGTATGTAAGACAGATACGGGCGATAAAGATAATCTAGCACAGCACAGCGAAACATCATTCCTAGCAGTATACCCAGCAATTGATTCAATATAGTCTTTCCACTTCATTTCAGCGGAAAATGAGTTACTCCATGGTGTTTAGTATGGAAGGCAGAATGTGCTGTCTCAGACAATTAACAGAGAGTAATTACATTTTTTTTTATTTTTACCAATAACATTGCTGTTTATATGAATGAATTATAAACAGCCAATATTTAAATGGAGAATGAAGTATAAACAATCAATTTATACAATTGTAATCTCGATTATAATCGATCAATATAGAAACAGGTATTGGCATCCAATATTTACAGGTAGTCTCAAGTATAAACAACTAAGTGTAAAAGGGCTGATTTCGAAATTAAACCATGTGTTGATATATCGTAAAATTTACCAAATCCATCACACCCACTCTCTATTTCGATATAAATATATGTATATATTCATATATGCCGTACTAGTGTGCCTGGGAATGTGAGGGAGAGAGGTAGTGAGATAGAGAAAAAGATAGGATGAAAATGGTATCGTCAAGAGAGAAAAACGTGGTTCTTTAGTTTTACTGTCGAGATTGCAAGTGTTGTGGGAAAATCTCCGATGAGAAACGGAAATGAAGGATAATTTTATAAATCAATTTGTTCTCCGAGTGTTAGGGTAGTCCATTTTTACTGTGCTCATTCATCAGTCAACAATGATATAAAAATCTGTATTTTTAATAAATGAATTCTAATTTTGCTTTTGTCGAAACTCGAACAGGTTGTTAGAAAAAATACTTTCTACTAGCCAATTAAAATACAATTCACTATTCGCAAATGCCGCACATATGAGTATATTACTGTTTACATAAATATACGCGCGCACTTACAAATACACACACTAATACACACAGAAACACACACACATATATAAGGATGAGATGGAAAATCTACTTCACAGACACACACATATATATATATATATATATATATATATATATATATATATATATATATATATATATACTTCAAACATATATAAATCTATATATAAATCATCTATATATAAATATATATATATAATATATATAAATATATATATATAAAATCATATATGTAATATAAATATAATATATAATATATGTTATATATGAATCATAATATATATAAATTATATATATAAAATCTACTTCACACATAGACATATACACACAAAATATACAGACACAGACACACACACACACATATATATATATATATATATATATATATATATATATATATATAAGATGAGATGGAAAATCTACTTCCACTTGAACCCTCAGAGCAAACCTAAAGACCAAAATAAAACTTGAAATCTCAAAACACTCCACTTAGTAATAAATTGTTAGATCCTTTCGAACGCGACATGCTTAATTTAAAAAGATATATTTTAGAAAGTCAGTCAACCAGTTCCAATCCCAACTCAAAAAGACATTAAATATATAAAAAAAAATCTAACAAATTATGGATCAATGCTGATAAATCGAAGAATATTTACAAAATTGATCCTATGAATATCACCATCTAATTCTAAATAAAATCTCTAATTCCTATAAGAAAGACAGGAACAGTAATTATCTATTGTCTTTAAATAAAGAAACTGCTAAATTCGCCTATAAATACGTAAGTGCACATAAGGTGGGTACAACTCATATGATGAATGCCTAGCTACTTTTTAAGGACCATAAACCCAATTTTCAAAATGATCTGCAGTACCGTTTGATAAACCCTACCAAATCTGAATCAGGTCTGATTTCCAAAGATATTCTTAAGAAAATAACCACATCTATAGTAGAAAGATACCCCATAAATCTTTGGAAAGATTCCTCAGATACCATTAAATGGCTCCAGATTAAGTCTAAGTCATTTATTCAAATTGATATAATCGATTTGTACCCCTTCATGTCTGAGAATCTATTAGAAAATAGCTTAAATTTTGCAAAAATTTATATAAACATTACCGATAATGAATTAAAAATTATAATGGCTTCCATACAATCTATTTTAATATTTAATGACTTGGGTTAAAAAAAATAATGAAAATTTCGATGTCTCCATTCAGTAAAAATAGCAGAATTAGTGTGTATATATATTTTAGATGCCCTAAGTAGATACTTGAACCCCAAAAATGTAGGACTGTACAAAGATGATGGACTCATTGTTATTCCTAATAGCAATGGTCCTCTAACTTCTAAGTTACGAAACAAAATCGACTTATATGCACGTGTTTATCGTTGCTTGGAAATCATCCATGTAAACAGAAACAGACTATCATCACATTCTTGTCCGTGTATTGCTTAATATATTGTACAGTAATTGTCATCTTTGATATTGGCTTATGTAAGCCGAAAGATTAGATTGGATTAAAAAAATATGTATCAATATTGTGATTTTCTTTCTTCGTTTAATGATAATTTTATTAAGCTTATCAGATGTTGTGAAAAGAATTTACATAAAATAAATAGACAACACTTGTCTATATTATTTAATAAAACATGTATAAATGAAAAATAAATACAAAAATATACATATATATATATATATATATATATATATATATATATATATATATATATATATATATATATCCGAAAAATCTCCGTTCGTGAAATTCCGCTGATCCGCCGGCAACATCAATATTTTTGAATTTTTGTTTTTTTTAGCGGTCTTAACGTTTGCTTATCTCCCATTGTTTCAATATTATTTTTTGAACCGGTCCAACTGTAATAGCCTGTTTATCTATCATTTGAACGTGAATCGTAATTTTTATCGTTAATATATATTTTGTTCTCATGAAATAAAATTATTTTTCTCGTGACACCGATTAGTTGACGAAACATTCCGAAATGTCGTAAATTCTCTCAGGTATTTATTATATTTGTATAATCGAATAAATTGTTAAGTCTGTTGCTATGGAGATTGATTCACTATGGCGTGATTGATAATTCCTTCTGACCATAATCTATCTTTCCTATTTATAAATCTATTATTCGTCTATGTTTTAACTATTGCCACATCTGCCCTGACGCCTCTCCTATGTTTCTGGATAATTTAGTCAAAATTCAAAGAAAAGTCTACAATATTACCAATCTTTACCTGGCATCTCGGATTCAATTACTTTCTCACCGTGCCTTTTCTATAAATATTTTTATGGAAATTATTCTCATGCTCTTTGGTATCATGACTTCATGAATTTATGCGTAGATTGGCGGCTAGGTCTCATCATTTTACAGTTTGAATTGTTGAATCAAACCATGTTATAAATAATGGTTTGTTCTCTGGCACTTACAGCTTCTTGCTTTCCGGTTTTTCTTCAAAAATTCAACGTCAATAGTCATCTTCTGGTTCTGTGAATCTGTTCTTTTATTGTCCTTTCTCTTTTTTTCTGTTTCTTTCCTTCTCCGTTTCTTTCCTTCTCTGTTTCTTTCCTTCTCCGTAACCCATTGCGTCTTAGAGATTTATCGCTTTACTTGAGAAGAAATGATTAAATATATATAATCCTATTGTAATTGTGCTTGTCTCTCTCTTCATTAGTTAGCACGCCGTTGCACCATGCCAACATCTCATAAATAATGAATTATTCCGCATTTTGATCACGTGGAAAGTGGCGAAAAGGCATTACTTAGTTTCAGTGAGAAAATGAAAGAAAGAACAAAGGAGGAGAGAAGATAGTAGTGGAAAGAGAGAGAGGGAATCAGTTTAAGCTGGTAAGAACGCATACTACACTTTGATCTCAGCCAAAAACCCGAGTAGCGGTGGCGACGACGTTTTTCAGACGCACTGTATCGAAACAACGAAAACCGAGTAAGACAATCGCCAGAAGAATCCAATTACCATAAATAAAATAACAATGTCTGCTGAATTATTTTAAAATTATTATTAAAAGAAAGAAAGAAAGAAAGAAAGAAAAAAAAGAAAGAAAGACGTGTTTAATGTCCACTGCCAATGCCTAAAAAATAATGGACTATTCCATTTTGAGCGCGTGAAAAGAGGGGAAAAACCACTATTTGGTTTCACTCAGAAAAGAAAGAAAGAAAGAAAGAAAGAAAGAAAAATAAAAACGTTTAACGTCACCTGCCAATACCTAATAAATTATGGACTATAAATAAAGAAGGGGAGATAGAGTGAAATGGAAAAAGTTGTAAATGTTAAATCTTATTATTTCTACCCATTTCTACGGGTATTTTATTCGTACGGAAATTTAACGTATTTTTAGGTCTACAGAACTTCTGCCCCAAGTGCTCAATAGATAATTAGAGTAGAGACATACTATTTAATAAATTTAGTAATAGTTCAATGGACTTACAATACTGACCGACTAAAGAGTTCTCCGTCAATGATTAAATGTTGTTACAATTTTAAGGAAACTAGCATGAATTTGAATTTTGAAATGTCTGATTAGTATTTTTTCTAAGGATTTGATAAATTTCAAGGAGTTTATTGAACATTAACACAGGCGAGCGTTTTGAAGCGAAACTCTAGAAACGATAAATCAGATAAGTCCATTGAACTTTTAATTTATAGCATATATGCACAATAAGCGATACCAGGAAAAGTTTCATATAAAAAAAGTTACTCATTATTAGTATACATCCATACTTACCTCTTATTGTTGCATATACGGTGGCAAACAGATCACTGGGGTTTAGGTATTTATACAACATCCATCAAGTATGTATCAGCAACAAAAATCAGAAGAAAGACAACAACAACTATTTTTGGAATTACATAAACAACAAATGGAATTCCAACAAATTACGCTTCAGAATGCTGAACTACAACAGAAACAACTTAAAGAATTACTCTTAAATGCATTAAAAGGCTCAAACTCTGAAAAAGATACAATATTCTCCCAGAGTACAATCTACAATACGTACCAGAGAACGACAAAACGTTCGAGACTTTTTACAGGCGCTACGAAGATATTTTCAACGTAGACTGTGAACAATGGCCCAGTAAAAAAAGGCTACGTCTACTATTGAGAAAACTGGGAACTACAAAACATAGTAGGTTCGTAGACTTCATACTACCCAAGAAAACCACTGACTTGGATTTTTCAGAGAGTATTAAGCTCCTATCTGAACTATTCGGGCCTAACACAACCTTGTTCCACAAACGTTGGAAATGCCTGAACACAGTCAAGGACAACCAGCAAGATTTTCTAACGTTTGCAGCATCGGTAAACAAGCTCTGTAATGATTTTAAACTAGCCGAACTGACTGCCGATGATTTCAAATGCTTAATTTTCGTACAAGGTCTAGTATCAGCAGAAGACGCTGAAGTCAGACGACGGGTACTGACCAAGCTTGAGAACGAACAAGGATTGACTCTCCAAAAACTGGCATAGGGCTGTCAAAGAGTAATATCTGTAAAGTGTGACTCAAACACTATCGAGGAATCAGGTGTGGTTCAGATTAATAAAATCAGAAGCAAGTCTACCTCCTATTCCCCTCAAAAAGAGAAAAGGCAAATCTCATGTCCTAAATTCCGCAGTAAGCAAAATCCAAACATGTTAAAGAAAACGTCCGGACCATGTTACCACTGTGGTAAATGGCATTGGATGAAATTCTGTCCAGTTAAAAACAAAAAATATTGCAAAAATTGCAATAAAAATGGGCATACTTTAACTCGGTGCTGGTACGCCAACAGAACGAGAAAACCCAAAAATAAAATTAGGCAAGCTCAATCTGATAATATTGTCGATAGGAATTTAAGGAAATATGTAACTGTGGATATTTTCAATAATTCCATTAAATTCCAGTTTGACTCGGGTTCCGATTTTTCAATCATTAACTGGCGTACTTGGCGAAAATTAAACAAGCCGACCTTATTAAAAACGGATAAAACAGCAAAATCCGTAACTGGCGAAAAGATTAACATTTTAGGCGAGGTAATACTTACAGTAACACTAAATGGAGTTACCAAAAAGCTCAAAGCCTACGTATTGAAAACATCAGTTAACTTATTGTGAACAGATTAGATAGAAAACTTCAATCTTTGGGATTGCCCAATGAGTACATTTTGTCGCAAGATACAAAGTACAACGTCCAATTTGGTAAATCTCAAAAAGGAACTCAAACAACAATTTCCCCAGGGTTTTTGCAGCGGCCTTGGGAAATATACTAAAATGAAAGCTAAGTTCAAGTTGAAGAACGGGGCACAACCGTTATTCAAAAAGAGATGGAATGTCCCTTTCGCTGCTCTAGAGCAAATCAACAAAGAGTTAGATAGACTCATTCCAAAAAATACAGAAGTCTTTGAAGACTCCACCATTGAACTCTAAGGACAAATTGTGAAATCAAAAACATGATCGCGAGTACTATAAGAGAGCTCCCAGTTACTTTGGCAGACATAAAAAGGGAGTCTCGAGAGGATGAATTCATTCAATCCATAAAAAGCAAAATTCGCAATAAAGACCCCAATGTGCCTGAAGTTTTCTCCCTCTGCGATAGTGATTTCAAACAGCCTACAAAGAAAAATCCTCAGGGATTTTCACATGGGACATCCGGGGAAGAACCGTACGAAAAGCCTCATGCGCTGCTATGTTTATTGGCTAAACATGGACAAGGGCATAGCAGATATGATAGAATCATGCAAAGGATGCACGCTTGCAGCAAAAGCTCCAACCACGACGTGCAAACCATGGCCAAACACAGCCCATCCATGGCAAAGAATTCATGTCGATTTTGCAGGGCCTATAGACAACATGTTGTGGATAGTCACTCAAAATGGCCTGAGGTCCTACAATACAAAAGACCAACCACAAACTGCACGATCGGATTTCTACACGAGCTGTTCGCGCGTTTTGGCGTGGTAGATCGTGTAGTTACAGATAATGGCACTCAATTCACATCAAGTAAATTTAGAAACTTCTGCAAGTCATATTAGGTGGACCACATTACAACGCCTCAGTAACACCCTAGGTCGAATGGCCAGGCCGAAAGGTTCGTGGACACTCTAAAAAGGGCTTTAAAAAAGGCACTACGCACACCGACAGATAGAGCATTGCTACAGTTTCTGCAGGTGTATCGGATAACCCCTAATCCAAACACGCCTATGGGAAGCTCGCCTCAAGTCTGTCTTCGACAAACTTATTCCACGGCAAGCAAAGTTCAAAAAACTGTATCAACTCATAAGAAATATTTCAATCCTGACGATAAATTCTTTTTCAAGGCTTACAAAAACAACATAACATTCTGGGAAGTAGGCACCATAAAACAAAGAATTGGCGAACTGGTCTATATTGTCCAAGGACCGAAAAACATTCACAAACGCCATTGGAACCAGCTCAGAAAATGCCGGTTGAAGGAATCGGTAGAATCACTACAAAATAACTGTGAAGAGCCGATCGACGTAATTTTCGATCACTTCGATCTCGACACGCCCCAAGTCTCTCCTGAAGTGCGACTCTCAGGAAGGAAAAGTTTTACGTTTTTTTTTCTCCTTTTCAAAAGAAAAAAAAAAAAAGAAAACTCTTGGAAGGGGTGTGTGTGTTGTGAGACCGTAACATACCTACAACATGGACTCTTCCAGGACTATATAAAGTATGCGATATAACACTCTAGGAGAGAGAGAGAGAGAGAGAGTGAGAGAGTGAGTGAGTGAGTGAGTTCTAATACCGTAGTATCAGCCGCGTACGACTACCAATATTGGACGCTAGCACATAGTAAGCTCCGCTGACACTTACACTATCTTTGTAACCTTTTTGTTTAATATATCTTTTTTACCTCTAATCCGTGTTCCGTGTTTTCCTTCCGTGGTCCCAACTTTGGATCCACATCAATTATATATATCTATATGTATCTACGTATGTATATACACATTATTGTATGCAGATAATATTAAAAAGTTTCACCGTAGCAGAGCACGAGATATCATCTGTCATCGAACTTTTCTTAAGCGTCGGATAATCATTTCTATCGAAATTGCATATCGTGTTCGATTACCATCAAATTTTTAGCGCAACGTATATTACGCTTTTAATAATTCCAATAAATGTTACATTACACTGTGGCTATCCTCAGGATATTGGGCATTGTATTCAACAAAACCAGCTGTATTCATGCCAAAATAAAAGAGGGTCGCTGATAATAAAGGACGTAAAATATTTCAAAGTGGGAACGAATACATCTAGGATCTCTTCCACAACAAAAGGGGAAAATACGCAATGCCTAAAAATATGGAAGGACCAGAAATTTTAAACTCTGATATGAAATCAGGACTGGTCAGTTTGAACAAGCTTAAAGCAGTAGGACTAGGTGGAATTGTAATCGAGGTGCTGGCAGTGTTACATGACTTCGGTCTTACAAAATTGGATATAATTAAAATAGACGACAGTATTAACATCCAGGACGATCTAAGAGCGCTACCTATGAACCCAGGTGCAAACGAATAATCAGTCTCATGATCCACATAAAAATACTAATAGAAATTCACATCAATAGAGCGCATAGCAGAATTAGACCGACGTACGACCAGAACAGTGCGGTTTCGTTAATGATGCTGGAATAAGGAAAGCGAAATTTATTTTTGGAATGATATCAGAAAGAGCAATAACAATGTATAATGATGACATCAGAACCTATGTTTTATAGACTATGCCAATGTGTTTTATAATGCAAAATTGTTGGTATATTGTATGGCACAATTTTTTTTTTTTAAATTACGAGGCAAATTTGTTTTATTTCGGAAGAATACCCCATAACTTATACTGGAAGCAAGCCGCCTGCATACGGATAGGAAATGAATTCAGTAAATGCACAAAAAAAAAAAAAAATAAATACATGGGCCTAAGATAATGATGTGTCTTTTCACCGAACTTTTTTAAAAACCATTTCACCCCAAACAATGCAGTAATTTCAATAGTAGAGAGGGGGTGTTAGAAGGAGTGAAAGTGAAAGAGAAGACTGACGATAGAAAAGGAATATCATTATTGCCTACACCGTGAAAGGACATTTTTGACCATTCAACCGCCTTTCTGTAGATGCCTCTTTACATGCGCATTTATATTTGTTCAACATCCGCAAAGCCAAACTGGAGGTTATACTGCAACTATGCCGAGCGGGATTTTCTGTTTCTCGGAGATTAATGCATCATGTGGTGTTATCAACTGTTTGAATTATGGCAGTTTACTCAAAACCCCGATTACGATGATCTTCCAGACTAATAGAATCAAATAGTTATCTTTCTGACAAATCGACCCTGCTAAGATAGAAATCATTGTCTTGTGGTCGGAAAGCAAACATTCTAACCGTTTTATCACAAGCCCAAAGATAAGATTAATAAGTTTTTATTAAATTATAAATGTATATGTGTATGTGTTTTTTGTGTATATATAAACGCATTCACAATAAAGTATTGTGTGTGAGTGTGATAAAGAAGGTGGTTTAATGAATTTGTTATAAACTAAATATTGGTCTTAAATCTTCCATTTGCGATGTTAGAACTTTCTCATTTTGAGGGAGAATTTGATTAAGTGTATTGATAAGGAAGGAAGTTATACTCAAATATAAATGTTGCTTATTAAAGTATCCAGTCATTTCGAATACTCCGAGAACCAATTACGCGACCTTGATATAACTTGACAACCATTTAGAAAAAACCTTACTACGTATGTGTAAACAAATACTCTTCTGTAAGTTTATCAGTTGACAGTGAAACGAAACACCATTCGACTGTCTCATATACTGTGTGACAGTCGCATTCACAATGACATCTGTTACTGGGTTTTTGCTGAAAATACTGCATCACCCAGGAGTATTAAGCCGACTGAAGTTAACTCCTTTCGACTTCTATCTTTTAAAAAGGCTAACAAAATTAATTGAAATGGAGATTTCCAATTATAGACAAAATTAGGTGTATGGGGAAAGCGGTAAAACTGCTGATAATTTACGGACAGTTTTAGAATTTCGAAATAACACTGTGATAAATATGTTAGATCTGAAAAGGAGTACTTTGAAGAGAATTAAGGAGTCTTTGTTCGAGATATTAAATGGCTAAACCACTTTCACAGACTTCAGCTAATTAAATAGGAAGAGCAAAAAAAAATATCTAAAATTGAAAGAAAATTTAAATCCCCGAATGTTAATAAACATTATTTTGTATTTTGTTCCTTTTATTTAAAATGCGCATGCGCAAACTTAAACAAATATACAGAATATAGTGATGTTGAAATAAATAAAATTAAATGTTCCATGAGCTGTTTCTCCTGAGTTTCGCAGATATTACTTCCACTCGTCAGTGATATATGTAGGAAAGTAAGTATACTTGTGATTTTCTCTATACATGTGCGGCGTGTGTAAATACATATCTATTCATATGCATGTGTCAAGTATCAATTAAATATATATCTCGATAATGCATGTTTACATAGGTAGATAGATAGATTGATGACTTGAAAATTAAGTATTTCTGTCTCTTTTAAAAGTTACTATGTGATAG
The DNA here is from genome assembly GCA_903632075.3 of Acanthosepion pharaonis. Classification (NCBI taxonomy): domain Eukaryota; kingdom Metazoa; phylum Mollusca; class Cephalopoda; order Sepiida; family Sepiidae; genus Acanthosepion; species Acanthosepion pharaonis. Next base: position 3,166,857 of record CAHIKZ030005588.1, on the reverse strand, counting down.
GGTAAAGCTTTTGGGTACTCAAAACTGAATCGGCAATCCAAGTTCAAATTAGGTTAACGTCTGTTGTGTTCACTTTGCATTAATACCATTAGAACAAACATAAACTAATTTCTTTCTTCGCTCGGTAACGAGATAAATAGTAGGGTAGACTAGGCTTTTTCGTGTAAGAAGGCAACGGGAAGCAATTTCGTTATATTTCCAAAGAATTCATTGTAATTCAAAGATAATAAAGAAACGGAATCTGTAGAGAATTATGATCCCCCCCCCATTCTAAAGAGAGGTGGCATTTCAAAAATTTCAACCCATGAAACAAACAGAAAAATATTACACCCTACATGGATTTCCTGGAAAATATTGTACAATATGTGGATACCATTATTCCGAGAATTTTTAACTGAACCATTGATTTATAGCGTCAGAATCAAGTTACCTAAGAATAGGGAGATAAAATGTTTTTTGATATATATATTTTTTCATTATATGTCTTTTAGATGTTTTTACTGTTTTTATGAGTTTTTAAAGCCGATTAGTTTTAACATATCATTTTCAGTATTTTTAGATTCCATTGCTTTATTCGATATATTACGAATAATGAGATTATATTTTGTTGAATCTCGACGCATTTGCCTGTTCAGTTACAACCTATGTTATCTATTCGTGCGAATGGCAAAATAATCCGCGCAATCTTCCATGCTGTTTGTCATCGATTCAAAGTTGCATTCTCTTTCTTACTGGAAATAGAACGTTTCAGTAAATTGGTTATATGACTAAAAGTTTTTAACATTAACACACACAAAAAAAGATTATTATTGGTTGTTATATTTTTGTCGAATTTGTACCGATTTTATTCTCTGGCAAAATATGAAAATATTATCTCGAAAAGGAAATCAGTTAATTTTGTTGTTTTTTCTTTGGGTTAACTGGCATACGATGATAGATCAATTACTCAGTCGCCTGAGAAGAGATATTTACTGAGGTTTGAGCTGAAATAAATCACATAAATCATTACATCACATAAATCATTACATCATTTTGATTTTTAATCGATTTCACTCCATGCAAGGCAGTAAAGCCACTAAGACACAAGGGGTTACAGGGCGTGGAAGAATTAGGAACAGAAACATTAATTATGATCGGGAGAGAAGAGTAATCAGGAGGATCGTAGCTAGCGATTGACACTGCATTTAAATTTTTGGAGATTAAAGTTTGAAGGAAAGCCTGGAACCGGAAGGGATTTCCACGATCGAGAAGTGCGAGAAAAGAAACTGTTAGCATAGAACTATATGGCTACATCTAGCCAGCTCAACTGTAAAATGATGAGATCTTGACGCCAGTCTAGTTCTGCGTTTTAAAGTTAAAAAGGCTAGGTACCACAGCGAAGAGCTCATCCAAATAATTATGAAGGGATATTTATAGAAAAGACACAGAGAAGCAGCCTTGCGGCAGTGGGAAAGTGAATGAAGCCGAGCCGCCATATCAGGACCAATAATATTGCAGATTCGTCTTTGGATTTTATCAAGGAGCTCCAGGTAAATAGCAGGCACCGGATCATATGTGGCGACAATATTCTAAGCTATATTTTGAAAAGGAAGGACATATTTAAAAATAAATATTTTTGCATAAAGTAATTTTTATCATAAGGCAATAGACTGTTGATTTGTATAAATTTATTTTATTTATGTCATAAGTTTTGTTTCATTGAATTATAGACATGCATTTTACTTTTTATTTAATGGGTATTATTTTTAATCCCAAGTAGTATTAATTGCATCTATTTGCTTGAGTAATTTCAGATGTTATACATCTTATACTTATGGATTTGTCAAATTCCATTGGCTCACGATCCATCGACAGTGCATTATTCTCAAAAGAAAACAGAGGGTAGGACTCATATCTGAAAGGGACTGCAACTACAAATAATCATTGTTATGCTTTCTAACTATTTGTTAAGCTTTTGTATATATATATATATATATATATATATATATATATATATATATATATATATAGTTTATGAAAAACTAGGTAATTCGTATGGGGTAAACCTAAGGAGGATAAAATCCAGAGAGCTCAATGTAAATCCAGAGCAAATAATTTAAATAAAAACAGACCATAAGGTTCCATGTAATAAATTATTTCCCACAGCCCTTTTAAAGGACTGCGGATCATCAGATTATACTCCCAAACAAAAAATGTTTGGGAGTAAAAGTCTGATGATCCGCAGTCCTCAAAAGAGCTGTGGTGAAATAATTTTGCATGGAACATAAAGTTGTCTTTTTTTTAAATTATATATATATATATATATATATATATATATATATATATATATATAGAGAGAGAGAGAGAGAGATAGATAGATAGATAGATAGATAGATAGATATGTATATGCATATGTATATATTAACATAATATTTTGGAATATCAAATCAATTTAAAGATCAATAATACGTCGGTTTCACATCATTATGATCATTGTTATTGATTATCTTTTTAATTCATTGAAGTCGAATGATATATCACCCGAACCTGTAGTATATGACTTTCAAATATCTCTTATTTAGCTGAATACAGAAAGTATAACAGCTTTTCCATAACTACTAAATTTGAACTGGGAGAAACATATACCTTTTCTATGCGCCATTGTTATTGATTATCTTTTTAATTCATTGAAGTCGAATGATATATCACCCGAACCTGTGGTATATGACTTTCAAATATCTCTTATTTAGCTGAATACAGAAAGTATAACACAGCTTTTCCATAACTACTAAATTTGAACTGGGAGAAACATATACTTCTTCTATGCGCCATTGTTATTGATTATCTTTTTAATTCATTGAAGTCGAATGATATATCACCCGAACCTGTGGTATATGATCTTCAAATATCTCTTATTTAGCTGAATACAGAAAGTATAACACAGCTTTTCCATAACTACTAAATTTGAACTGGGAGAAACATATACTTCTTCTATGCGCCATGTCTCTTCAGAACGTTAAGTGATCATAGTTCTAAAAAATCTCCTCTTCTTTGTAGCTCTTAAGTTTTGTCTTTGTTATCCTTCCTAAGCCAAGTTCTACCATCGATTTATTCAAGCTCTTTAGATAGATTATACGTTGTATTCCTTTTTCTTTCTTGCCTTCAATCTATCCTCTGTGCATCACATTTTCTAAGCCCTCTTTTCTCATTATGTGCCTTACAATATCAACTGACTCTTTCTCATGTTAGGTATGTGTTCTTTTTGTTTCCATTTTCTCCAAAACTTCATTGTTGCTTACATGTTCCGTCTATGGTCCATCTCTGTGAGGAGATTGCCCAGCATTTACTGCCATATAGGAGGAGTGATATAACGTAAGCGTTCAGCACTCTTTACTTTGTTACATACAAATATGATTTGCATTAATAGATGAATAATTTACTCTGCTTACTTAGATATAAAACTCGCTGACGCTACGAATTGTCGTTTCAATGAAGAAAGATTCGACACCTTTATCAAGAATATCTACAAAATCGAAAACGGAATTCACATCTCTTTCAATCAGAATGTTTATACTTTAAATCTTTACATAATGAAAGTTTTCCCTCTTGACAAAAGTCAGAAAGATCCTACTTTTGCTGGTAACAATGCTAAATTTAAGATGGAAAGAAAAAGCCAAATATGGTGGATGAGATTCAAAGTTGCATTCTTTGGGGATATTGAAATTGAAAATCCTTTCCTTGAGCTATAAGTATTTCAACCATACTTGAATTGTTCCAATCTTTTAAATGTCAATATCATCATATGCCTATATTTATTTTTAAATATATTCTTTTTTAATATACAGCGGTGTATATTAATCATATATCCATAAGTCTACCATTCGTCCATGCTTACAATATTGCTGCCAATTCAGAAAACAAATATTAACTTTAGTTAAAGTTATAACATATATATATATGTGTGTGTGTGTGTGTATGTGAGTACACGTATTAAGAATTTGCAAACCCTAAAATGTAAATGTAGGAATGGCTTTCTAGGCGGATCTCATCCGCACTTAAATTATCTGAAGAACAATCTACATATATGCGGTCACATATGTAGGAGTGCCTGAAACAGTCGGTGAATATGAACAATCATTGATAAATATCGAATTGTCGGTAGTTGAAACGGATTTCCCTACCCACTTCAATAGGTACGAGAACGTTGGTTAGCACTTCTGTAGTAAGAAAAATAAAACCTAATAAAATGGCAGATGAACTCAGAGTCAACGGCTAGATAACACTTGTGTCTCAATAAAACCATTGAAAAAGTAAATGTAAACTCACTTCACTTACAAAACAACCATAAGAATAAACAACCTACAATACTCTAAATACTTTTATTAAAAAGATTCATGAGACTTTATTGTTTATAAAAGTCTACAGGAAAGTCATGTACATTAATAAGCAATATCATTGAAAATCTTTCTACTTGGCTTCCCACTCATTGAATTTTCTGGACCATTTAACCTTTGCTGAAAGTGACAACAAAAATAGAATGGAAGGTTGAAAAGAAAGAAACCGTTGAATGACTACAACAAAATGAAACTGTATTTCATGGGAGTGGTGAAGTAATTATTATATTTACAAATAAAAACAAACAAACAAAAAAATGTCAGGTGCCATTAAAAGTTGCTGAACTCTCTCCTCTTGTGTCTCAAACACGTATTCGTTTGCTTATTAATTACATCGATTGAAGGATTCTGCATACATTGATCTAAATTTATAGTGTTCGGAAATACGTTACCGGAAAGACAATATTGCATTTCTTTAGGACAAAGGAAGAAATCAATCAATGTAATGATATGATGATATTGACATGTATATTTGGAATACTTATATCTTAAGGAAAGGATTTTCAATTTCAGTATCCACAAATCAAGAATTAAATGTATTTGTATAACAGTACGAATATTTTAACTTTTAACAGTACGAATATTCAAGAGAGTACATTCTGATACTATACAAAATTACCTAATCGTATATAAATAATCACGTCCATTTTTTTGTAAAATAAATTGCATAACAAGTGTATTCCATATTGGGTTCTGTACACTATAATTATATGAATCTTTCCCATCAAATATCCTGCTGCTAGTGAATGCGCGGGTGATGTAATTGATAGCGGCTCGAAATGAGAAATCGGAGAATAGTGTTCGAATTCTAGTAAATAATTACTCTTGGGAAAGACATGAACACATCTCCTCTCCCTCCGCCTTAGGAGGACTTGTATTTGTAAAAAGCAGTGTGATGTTCAAAAAAGACTGTTAATGCAATATTCACTCGTAAAAAATATTATTCTTATAATCTTTTTAGATTATAAGAATAATATTATGCTTCTGCTTTAAATAACCCAGAAATAGATGGTATGCCGTAAAAACAAACCAGTCAATTATCTCCCTGTCCTCAAAGCATACAGGCTACATATATGATCTAAGTCCACTGTTGTGCCCAGTTTAAAACAACACTTTATTTATCGTTTACTTTGGATCTATAATTATATGACGATTGTTGAGTGATAATAAAATTAAGTTAAATTCCAAAGGAAATTACTTCTAAAGACACCTTTGGACTTTTGATAATGCAAGTCGTAGATGATATTAGTGGATGAATTCATTGTTAAAGATGCAGATAAAATGGTCGGCTCCCTGTACCTGACTCTTGTTATCCTCTATATTTAAAAGAGACAGATAAGGTTGAAAATGAAGTATTGTTGTCATATATGCGCGAGAGCTTCCCAGACCTTACTTTCCAGTCTTGATAGAGTTCAAAAGCGTCTCCGAGTCCTTGTGGGTGACGAATTATTCTCCGGCCTCCAACCTCTCTCTTACAGGCGGGATGTGGCAAGCTTCATGCTGCTCTATCACTAGTTCCACGGAAAGTACTCGGTCGAACTACTTTCCCTGGTCCCATCATTGCAAACCTTCACAGGAAGGGTATGCTACTTACATAGTAGCCAACCACCCACATTTCATCCGTATTCCATCGGTGAGAAGTAAGTTCTACTCTAACAGCTTCTTCCAGCTCTGTGGAACCGACTCCAAAGAGGATACTTTCCCGATCACTGCAATCTTAATCTGTTCATGGCTAGGATTAATTATTATCTTCTACTTCTATCCGTACAAACTGCCTCCTAAAGTAATACTCTACCTTGATAGAAACCGGGCCTTGTAAAGGTGAAACTTACTGTAAAAAAGTGGTCAGTTTATCTTCTGAAACATTTATGGACATTAATTTTACAATATTCGAATTATTCCGTTTATTTTTAAGAGCTTATAAAAAGGTTTGTTTATATATATATATATATATATATATATATATATATATATATATATATATCATCTATTAAATCTCGTATGAAATACGATGTTGGGCTGGAAAGTGTATAGGCTGACTATAAAGGAATAAAACTAGAGCTGTGAAGTCTTGCATGCATTAATTTCAGCTCTTTTTCGTAATAACTGCATTGTTTATTTCCCGGAAAAGTGACATCATTAGAATGCGATAAAGTAACTTATTTCTACTAGCAAAAGTTACCTTCATGCATACTGATAAGATTTTTTTACTAGTGTTACTAGGGGAAGTTCATTCTAAATAAATTATACACGCCCAAGTATCAAAGACAGACAATTATTATTATTATTATTATTATTATTATTATTATTATTATTATTATTATTATTATTAATGACTTTACTAGATGAACCAGACGATCCAAGACTGGAAGAGATATAACACTTGTCATTTTTCACTTTTGACTGAAACATGCTAACTCGTTCCTGGACATGGGTGTTCTGATTAATGAAATGACTTAGCAAAGCGTTTAGTTATTTTCTTTTCTTGCATGTTTGATCCAAGCTTATCACCATGAAACTGTCCAAAGATCTGACAAGTCATTTAATCTTTTACTACAGAACAGATACCGCTGTTGGCCGAAAAGACGCAGAGGTAGTAGATGTGTAATTACACAGCTATTCATATAAAATAGTCGATAGCTTCTAAATAAAATACCGAACAGACTGTGTGAAAGGATTGTATGGGAGTACAGACTAAACGTCTTTTGCTGTTTTGGTACATTTCTGTGTAGAAATATTTGAGTCTGCTCGCCCATGTATGCGTAATTACGTGTGATTTCAAACTAATATTTTACTTTTTAAAAATGTCTTTGTGTTAATGTGCGTGCAGATTAAATGGCTTTTGAGTTTTCAAACAAAACATTTTGGTATTTGTCCTCCTATAAGCCAGTGAGTGTTGGACTATCTCCTCAATGATAAAGAAATCTTGAAGCAACAGAAATGTAGTTCTACATAAGGATGCTGAGCATGCCATGGGCCGAACATTTGAGCAATGACGAAGTTTTAGAGAAAATGGAAACAAAAAAGAAATTTATACTTAACATCAGGAAGAGACAGTTGAGGATTCTATGGAACATAATGAGGAAAGAAGGCTTGGAAAATCTGATATTCACAAGACAGATTAAAGTCAAGAATGACAGAAGAAAACAACGCAGCATTATTCGGACTGTTATCCTCATCTTCATTGCCGTATTCACAACGTTCGTTTCGGCCGTTGTACGCTCCGGCCTTCTTCAGGTGATTGGGATTTCATACCGAACCCTTTATTTCGCCCACCGGGGTAGATTTTCTAGTTCCACGTGTCATGTCTATTCCCGATGTTTCAGTTATTTCCCTTTAAATCAAGGATACATGGCCTATTGGATAAAGACGTTGGTTAGATCCAGTGGCTGGGCCCAAAGTGTTGTAAGTTCAATACCAGGCTACAGCAGTGGTGAACCAAAAATTTTTAATTCATATCCCTCGAAGAAGGCTGGAGCATACAACCGCAGAAACTTTGTGAATATGTTAATGAAGATAAGGATAATAGTCCGAATAATGTAAACAATCACAATACCTCATCTCAGAGATATAGACAGATACTTAGTGAGCTTGAGTAAATGGATGGCCAAACAGGGTTTAAAAAAAATAACAGAAAGACAAAATTTAATAAGTGCTACAAAAGATAGGAAGTTGCGGAGAGCCATCATCACCCACATTATGAATGGACACGGCAAATGAAGAAGAATATATGTATCTCTCAACATGTTTATGTCAGTATGTGTTTCTCTGTTAGTACGAACTAACTGGCTTTTGCTTTTTTTGAGCACTAATATTTTATTACTTTCCTGTATATATTTACTTCTATTGTGTGGGTGTGTCTGATGGTTTCACTCAAAAAATAAAACAACTGAGTTATTGACACGACTAAACTTACAATCTGGCTAACACTCGTTAATCGATGTATGAGCATTGTATATACCGATGTTCCAAAAACCTTGGGTAGGTGCATAGTTTCTAGCCCGGCTGCAACTTGATGTGGCATTGGTTTAACAAATTATGTGAAAACTCCTGAAAGATAATATGTCGTGCTCTCTCGTTTGCTCACCACGGACCACTGATATGTGTATATGTTGGATTTTGAATGTGAATAGACCTTCATGACTCATAAATACTCAAGGAGACTCATGGCGAGAGAACGTAATCGTCACAACTTTCGTCGGGCGTCTCCAGAATGCTTTTGAAACCAGTTCTAGGCATGTTGAGTCCGATGATAGGGTATATTATCATTCTCGAATAATACATCGTTGTTGAGGTATATGGAGTTTATAAATGATTGAAAATTGCCAGAAAACAGTGCAACGTAACTATCACTGATAAATGAAGTATGTTTGGACGATCAGCGAAACACATCCTCATGTCAATATGGAACGACCATCAGCATGAACATGTGGAGTCCTTGGTATATGGTACGACTTTTAGTCCAAAGGCAACACTTGATCAGAGCGTCGACAGCTAATTATAAATAAATGGTGGAAGAAAGGCAATGCTCACAGTAGTCTAAATGATCACAATGAAAAAGAGAACATATGGCGTTGCAAAACTTTCCTTCTCTAGAATCAACTAGACATGTTAATCTCGAATCCAGAAGGGATTGACAGTATAATCAAGATCTTATGATAATATTTAGTTAACTTGTTTTAATATAATAAAGGGTTCTGATATAGCATACACGTTGTGGATAATTATTAAAAATATTCAGGTCACATTCACACCTATATCCAAATGTCATAGCATCTTGATCCGTACACAAAAATGTCATACATCTTTTTATGCGATGTTTGATCCAGGCTCATCGCCATGAAAATGTTTAAAGATCTGACAAAGCCATTTTATCTTTTACTCTCTGTGTGTGTGTGCGCGCGCGCAAGCACGCGCATGAGCGCTGGCGTTTAAACTACTGTTAAAAGTTTTGAAATCTTCTGATAAAAAAAGAATATGAATATAATATAAAATTAAAGTCTTCCTTTAATTATGCTTCTTTGGTGCAAGAACGCATTCATGAATAACTCATATGTTGCGTAACTATTACAATCCAACCGTGATTTAATTATTCGCGTATAACACAGTTGTGTATGTTTTATCATAAAACATCAGATTGCCTTTCTATAAAATATTTAATTTTTAAATAATAAATGAATATCTATCTATGAACCCATATATATATGTGCTGATGTACCAGAGTTGATGGCATAGGTGCTAAGTTTCTTGTATAACCTCGCCTAGCCCGTTGACGTGCTATCGATTTCGCAAGTGATCGGAAGTCTGAAGAGATGTGGAGCCATGCCGTCTCTGCAACATCCGACAGCTCTCTCATATTTGCAGGTGCAGGATATTAATGTTTTAGAGAAAGAGAAACACGAATGATGAAAGAAGCAAAAATATTGATGTTAATGCACATTGCCTGTTACACGTGTAAAACATGTAAGATTATTAATCTAAAATTGCTAAATACTCCCATCAAAATTATAAACTAAGCCACAGAGAGGCACAGGCACAGGCACGCAAACACACACACACATAAACACACACACACACACACACACACGTGTGTGTCGGAGAGTGAGAGAGCGATACTTGACATCTTCGTTATTTTTCTCACTAATAAGCTCGGAATTTCAATCAAATCCCATTTGTAAAAAGTCTCCGTTGTTTATGCTTTAAATAGAAGTGCATACTGATAAGCATCGGGCATTTTGGACGAAGGAATTCAAAATAATTTGCTAGTAATTCTACGCCGTTAAACGTATTTGTCACTGCAACCACAGTCATTTTAATTCGAAAAATACATTTCTCATTTAATGGAAAGTTAACTATAATGGACTTTTTCTTTTCTTTGTTAATCGAACTTACAAGGCAGTAAAGCCACTAAGACATAAGGTCTTAGTGGATATGAAACGATTGGAAAAGAGAAAATATTAAGAAAGAGCGAGAACAATAGAAGAGTAATCGGGAATTAACGATTGACATGGCGTTTAATTTTTTCAATATCAAAGTTAACCAGGAAGCATGGAGCCAGAAGAGAGTTCTACAAGCGAGAAGAATTGATTATATATTGCTGCCAACGTAATACCGTGCTTAAATTCATAAAGTCAAGGTACCATATCGAAGAGTTCTTCCGAACAATTATCATGGAATTATTTATAGAAAAGGAACATGGAAGCAAATATACGGTGATGGGGAAGTGACTGAAGCGGAGACGCCAGGTCAGGATCAATAATATTGCTGATTCTTCTTTGGATTATCTATATAAAACTAAAAAGATAATCAGTTTTTTTTTTAAGAGCAATTTATTACTCCCATTTTACTGCAAGCAACCATTAATTTTGAATTTATGTTCAAGAGATATTCTGGGTGTCTTACAGGGGAATAGGGGTTAAGGCATTAGTTCCTATTGTCATTTCTCTTCAGTTATTTGAATTTTCAGTCTTTGGGTTGGATAGAGCGTTATTTAATTTGCACATGATTCTTTTCGGAAAAAAAACTTCGCATAAAAAATGGCTAAAATGAAAATGTGTAGACAAGAGACTGTCATACGATAGTTATAGTGATTTTCCAAGCGTAGCTTGGATGTGGCTCAAGGACAAAATAAAAGAGGCACCCATTGAGGATCGAACTCTTAGTCATAATTGTTCTAGCGGGACAAGGTTGCTAACCATTACATCACCTCGAGGTGCCCCGGCAAACAATAGTTATAGGTTATGAATGGATTGCGTAAAGAATGCTGGAAATGAGAACAAAGCAATCATCCTGGGGTAAAAAAAAAATATATATATATATCTAGTCGCGGATGGCTTAGTATTACAAAGATAACATATACACAACGACGATCAATATAGACAAGCAAGATAAAGAGGCTAGTCAGATAAAGGTATTGATAGATGTAAAGATGTCCACTGATCGTGTTCCTCTCTGTAGATCGATGAAATAATTCGTGTTCGCAGCTGAATTCGAATCGACTCATTTTTGTTGCCCTTTAAACTTATCAGGTTCAATGTTTAGCCTCCTGACGTGCGTAATATTAACAGGCGAGGCTATTGTTTTATTGGTTTCCCAAAGAAGATCCAAGAGATCACGGATGCGATTCGGAGACTGGCACCCGAGAAAGAGATATCGTTGTTTTTCAATGAACCCGTATTAACATTCACTGTTTGGTTGGGAATGGAGAATGTGAAAAAGTGATAATTGGAGTGAACATGTTCGACAGGAGTAAAAGTTTAGCTAAAGCTGTGGAATAAGTACATCAAGATGCTATCAATTTGAAATGCTAAGAATAAATCTAACGTTAAAAATAGATCTAACGTAACAAGTTTTATATCACATTATCAGAGAGACGTGTTGACTGGTTGTTCCAAATAAAGTGTAAGCTTTTTGGAATCATACGTAGATTAAGTAATGCAACATTTTTTTTCTAGGGTAGTTGTAAGTGAATTTTCAATCCCAAATTTAATATTCATTTAAATATTTTAATATTCATATCTGGAATGACTACAAGTGGTGAAAACTCTACCAGGTCTGTCTGAACAAAATATATATATATATATGGGTTCCTCGTTTTACTGTGTAATTATTGTAATGACTCAACATAAGATATCCGTGTGTCAATATTTTACAAGCACATGATGTAACTTATATTTTCCTATTGTATACCTGGTTTCACCCTGTTCAGTAAATCAGGCAATCGATTTAGAAAGACTTATCAGTTCAACACATATCTGATCAAATGACTGAACATCAGAATTGTTTTTTGGTCTAGCCGGCAATTTGCAGCATCCCAGGTGATAGGCGTGTATAATTTTCCAGTATTTTTAATAGCATTAAATAAGTTATCTTATTAACAACCATAAAACAAACAACCAAACATCAATTTAGGAACAAAAGTACTAAATAGATTTTATGCATAAAAATGCAACGAAAACACTGACACGAGAAAACGCGGGACACATAAAGCAAGTCCTGACACGCGAAGACGTGATAGTTAAAAAATGATAAAACTTACTTAGCAGAAAAATGACAATGGTTTATGAAAGCTGAAAGTACGATTTCCTTTGACTTTCTATGAAGTTACGCTGATATTCTGGAAATTATCGTGTTCCATTAAGATAAAACAATTCTAGTTTCGATACACTAAAGTTTTCAATTAAATTTTGAACGTCAATTTTCTCTCTAAATTTTCTCCAAATAAGGAATAAGACACTGATAAAATCAAAAAATAACCCGATGATACAGAGTTTAGTGAATATACCTCGTGATGAAGAATTTCCTATTTCGACACAATCATAGTTTCTGAGACGGTAAAGCAACGTGTGGGCGAGAATTGTCATACAGCAGTACGAAATTTCAGTTTTATTGTCCTGCAAAAAGAATTTTTTTTCTTTAATTGCAGCGCCCAGAGTTCGTGGGTAATTGTTGTAATAATCTCTAGTGATATTTATTCTGTAATTACACAGAAATGTGCCACAAGGCCGAAATAGGGGAATGGGGAGAGATCGATCTTCTTCTGTCTTAATTATAACTTAGCTAGCCGCAAACACTGACCCAATCGTACGAATAATATTACTTACACCAAAACAACACTTTCATACGTACCTTTCAAACTACAAGCACCATAATACTTCATCGTCTCTATGAACTAAACTAACCAATCCCCATATATACAATTCAATGTCTGTGGGGGGGGGGAATAAAACAACAATTCTAAAAACTAACCCCAATGAGTATTTACAATGTGATCACAAATCTATTTACGAGAAACTAAAGAAAATATAATGTAATAATCTGTAGTATGTTCTCCACTAGATTTCAGAAATTCGAAATACAATGCACTTTTCCTTTTCCTTCAAGTACGAAACAATAAATTTTTATTTTCTGGAACATTTTTGCAGTAAATACAGGCTGTCCCACATCTATCCATGATTTTTGCCAGTTCCAAAAGCGAAAAATGTTTTTTTCAAGCCTGGCTTGAAATGAAATACTGGTGGTGTGATGCTGTTCATTTGAGTCGAACCCATTTTCCAGATTTTTTTTTAATCTCCAACATTCATTAGAAATGTCGTACACATGCTGAGTAATTGAGCTAAGTCTTCCAGCCTATTTCAACCGTGACGCCATTTTCGAAAAGATTTTCCTAGTAATCACTTTTAAATTTTTATATTCTATTCATGCGTCATTTATACGCTAAATTCTCTTTCCTTGAATTGTAAAAACCATTCATGATACATGTTCCCAACCATCTTCCTCAACAACCATTTTTGCATTTACTGAAGACTTTTCCACATTGATATGAAAAGGTTGCAGGATTCAGATTTCAGCTTGTCCATTACCAGTTTTATCAGCACAAGATAAATTAACACTTAATACACAGTTCTAAAAAAAAACATTTTTTATTCAGGTACTCAGTTTTAAAAATAACGTTGCGCTGGAAATATTTGCACAAACCAAATAATAAACTAGCGAAATTGAGATTTGAATTTAATCAGAACACATCTGCATTCAGTCAAAAACTTTCACAGTACGAAGGAGGAACGAAACTATCTCTTCCTTATGCACAGCACAAAATCTAACAAATACATCACTTTTTTTAAAAGGGTGAGATTGTCTGGGTGATAGCTTTTCAGCAAGCACTCGTAATTGAGATAATATTTCCAGTAATTTTGCATTTAAAGAAGATATGCAGTCATTTTATTGCCAATATGATGCACTCGAAATGAACAGCTGATGAAAGTTCACATCTAGGTTTCTTATCGGATGCAGACATTACCTTGAAATTTTAAGTCGATGGACGAAGGAAAGACAAAAATTATCCGCACTCTTGTCTAAAGATATGTTATGGCAAAAGTGCGGATAATTTTTTACTTAACCTCGTAAAAGCATAAAAAGAGAATCAAAAGTCATAAAAGACAATTAAAAAGCAATTTAGTGCAAAACTAACAATAAATAGAAAATGTTATTTTATCATCAACTTGGTTTCAGATGGAACTCCAGACCTTTTGAGGAACAACTGTTTGATTTGCCAGCCATATACATGAATTAATTTCAAACCTGTACCATTTGGGAAAACCAAAATACGCATAAAAGTAAATTATTATACAAAAGTGAACGCTATAAATCTATTAATTTGCATTGGTCTGAACTTACTTTGAATGGCATTTAAGATCCTTCTGTCCCATGATTAGTTTACTTTATTTCAGAGACACCATCTTTGAATCCGAACGATTTTGTCTGAAGTAAAGGACATATAAATGTGATACAAGCGAAAGAGTCACGCTTCATGCAACCAATAAGGCTGATCTGAATAGGCCAGTACGGTAATCAAGGCATGTAAAGAGACACTAATGATAGTTGGGATAACGAAAGAAGCTATGAAGAGAAGATAAATTCTGAAAGAATGCATCGCATATGTGTAGACTATGGGGAAAGAGAGTCAAAATAATAGACCGGTTTCTTTTCCCGAAACATAAAAGTAAGAATATATGGCTGTATAGACATGCAAAGAGGAGAATGCAGCATATAGTTGAGGGATTTTTCACTTCAGAAGATTATGAACCTTAAATACCTTTTGTATGACGATATATACGAGACGTGTGCTGAATAATTCTCAGCTATACACACTTCCTAAAATCAAATTGGTTGATTTGAAAATCTCTATATAATTAGGAAATCGGAGAGAAAAGGAGAGGGAAGAAGTAAGGAAGACTGACAAACAGCAGACGGCATCGCGCATCTTAGATGTCACTGGTAACAAACACAAAACAATCTTTATTATCAGCCCTCCAGTAGATTTAATGCAAAAAACAGACTTGACTTGGAAACATTGTTTTCTTCGCAGTATATCCAAACTGTAAATTCTGTGAAGTTATACTTTTAAAACAATGTTTTTCGACACATTTCTTCTCGAGAACAGAAAAATACTCAATTCTCATATGAGGAATATTCCGAAATAACCTCTCGATTTAAGACAGTCCTTTCGAAAGAGCACAAATGTTGTAAGAATCGGCATCATTATTGTTGTAACTCACTTGAAATTTCCTTGAAGTTAGTGTTGTGTCTATCATGGGAATAATAGGCCTAGAATTAAGTCATGCACTCATATCGATAAAGATGGATTTAATGGTATATTAGCCGTTTCCTTATAGGGAAATATTAACCATTCATTGACTGAGAATCCAGTACTGTTGCCGGTTGAAATTTATAAGAACTTTTTATTAAAACAATTCTGCAGAAAAATAGCTTTCTTGTCCAGTAGCTGTTATCGCTCTTTCCACCATTGATGTGGGCTTCTTTCCTAAACTTTTATTTGAAGTAATGTGGAATGTCTATTTCCTCTTCGAGTTAGATGTGATATCCGTTTTAGCTGTTACTGCTGCTAAAAGTTCTGATGTGGTTTCTATTATTTGGTACAGTTCTTATTTGTTACAGTTAATGTCTATCTCCTTCATTTCTCTCTCATTTTTCTCGCTCTTTCTCTCCATCTTTCTCTCCCTCTTTCTCTCTGTCTATTTCTTCTTATTCCTCTCTCTATCTCTCTCTCTTTCTTACCCTCTATTCTCCCTCTTTCTATATATACATCTGTTTGCTTCTGTAGAAAATTTAAAACTTTGTTGGCATTTATGAGTAATCAAGTTGTTATTGTAAAGATGGTTCACAATGGCTAAATTCCTGTTTATTATGAAAGCTTAAGTAATAAGATGATTCTCTATGCATTAATTTCTTAAAACTTAAACAGTTCTTCATTTATTATATCTTGTATGTGTGTGTGTGTGTGTGCATGCATGTGTTTGTTTTGTTAAACAAGACTGATAAGGTACTTCTTTTTTTTAATCAATTTCACTCTAAGCAAGTCAGTAAAGCCACTATGAGACAAAGGGTTACTGGGCATGGAATAGTCAGAAATATAAACATTACTAAGGAACGAGAACAATAGAAGAGTAATCAGAAAAAACAGCAGATAACGATTGACATAGGATTTACACTTTTGAAGATAAAATTTGGCTGGAAAGCATGGAGCCGGAAGGGAGTTCTATAAGCGAGAATTGCGGGAAAAGAAACAAAATAGAATTGATTGTTTCAGCTAGCCAGCTCAACTTTGTTTTATATTATATGTTTCTTCTATGCGTGCAAGTATCTTCTTTTCTGGACTTAATGAATGTAAAAGCTGTTCACATGTTTCATTTCACACACCATTTATTATAGTAGTACTACAAAAGTCTTTGAAAATGGTTAATAGCTGAGTCGAAAAAGATCAACAGGTCTTATGACAATTATTATATTCATTAAGTCCAGAACAAAAAACACATGCATGTTTCCCTGTTACTCTTGCGTTCAAAATGTCCTTTCTACAATATCTTCTAGAAACACCAAATCTTTCTTGTTCTAAGTATAAGCGTCCTTTTAGTTCCCATTTTCTTTTATACTTCCTCATTTCTTATATACAGCGTCCATGATATTCTCAACATCCTTCTATAATGCCACATCTCTCTTGCTTCATGACTCCTCTTTATCTGTGAGAAAGTTGTCCAGCATTCACTAGCATATATAAGGACAGATATTACATAGCAGTAAAGGACTCCTTTTTTGTTTCTGATTAAATTTTCCAGCTTCTTAATACTTTACTAGCTTTTGGAAGGCGTTTTTCGTCCAATGCACATTTGAACTTCAGTTTCACATTTTCCGTTCTTTGTTCAAATTCTTTTGTTATTGCACTTGTTTAATTTCCACATTTCAATTCGCAGTTCGAGTCTTCAGCTGTTCTTCTTGCTGACAAACATACATTGTCCTTTTATAATTAATGGTTAGTCCTTTTGTCTTATATTACTATATTTCTAAGAGCTTCTACAGTTCTACAGTGTTCATTGTATGTGTTAATATCGTTCCCTTCGTGTAGTTTGAAAGTTCTCGGTACAACCAACAAGGTATTCACAAAACTCGATGTTTGGATATTTGGCCAGACTTCAAGAAGTTGGTCGATTAGAGAGCTTTTCAGCACCCTTTGTATATTTTTCTTTTCTTTATTTCAATGTTTTCGCACGTAAGTCTCATACGAATGTCACTGAATTGAAAACTGATTACGTTGTAATTCTATTCGTAAGCACTGGTTCACGCACTTGCAAAGTGTTTACATTTAATCTGAAAATCCAACCCTATTTATGCAATTTTTATGCAGGAAAGAATTATTTTCACCTCGAAATCTTGCATGAATATCAGTTAAATCGAATGCTTAATCATGCTTACGAAGAATGAAGTAGTTTTTTTTTCAGTTCATCTTGGAAATCGAACCTATCAAGAAAAAAATGTGCAGTGGCATTCGATTAGGTCCGATATTCAGCTCATGGGATGGGCGATATGGCATGAGAAAACGACATATGCTTTTGTGCTTTCAGGAAAAATCTTCGTGCATGAATTCATTTATAAAGATCTTACATGTAAAACAGTTCTAAATCCAAAGAGAAATTTATGAAAGAAAATCGTTTCCGTACGAAAAAAATACGTAAGAATCTAACGGCAAGATTGAAAATATATTCGTGACAAAGATATGTATCATATTGTTATAATATATTCATGAGTCTAAGGCCTTACATTATATATATATATATATATATATATATATATATATATATATATATATATAAAACTATATTTGACATGTTTATATCAACAGAAGAACGGATTTCATTTCGAGCAAATCTACATTGGTTAAGGTAAAGTACTTCGGTCTAATTTTAAAAACTCATTTTTGACTCTCGGTTTTGTGCCACACCTAAGCTTCCCTTAGTAAATCACTATATTCGTTAAGACAGAACATTATTCATGTTAGTCTTCTAAACGGTGGACTGGTCTCACTTTAAATGTATTGCTTTCTTTAATTAGATTTTATTAATTTCAACTCAGTTTTTATCTATATATTTGTCATAATAGTTTTTCTATCGCACCAGTTTAGTAAGAAGGAGTCCGGCCGTATATTAACCAGTGAGATAAACTGAATTAAAAAACAAAAATCAATCATTGTCTATAGAACTAAATTGAATTTCGTTCTGTCTGATCAAATTAATTTTCACTTTATAATGTTGGATCATGGAAACATGTCAAAACAAAAAATTCCAAGATATTAGATTTTAGATATCTAGTATTGTCGCATTCTCATTCAACTTTATTATAATTTATTCTATATTCATAAACATTAACATCACTACAAAAATAGAACATTTCAACACTTCTGGTGTCTTTCAAAAGATGTTTTGAATGTAGAATAAAGACAAACGGTGGACTGGATCTCACTATTTTTAGTAATGCTATAACATGTTTATGCAATAATTTTTGAATACATAACATTTCTCTACTCTTTTAAGAACAGTATTTTGGGTTATTAATTTATTCAACTCAATTTTTATATATATATATATATATATATATATATATATATGCTGTATGTATTAATGTATATTTGAGCAGAAACATTTCTTTCTAATATCTTTCATTAAATAAGGCAGATAAAAAAAATTCAATTTATTTTTTATTTAGTTTTTCCGGCATCCTTACGTTTTGCCGTTTTGTAGAAGTAAGGGAGTACCAAGATTTCCAAAAATGTTCACTGTTCCAAGTGCTTTCGCCTATTCAATATCCATTTTCATAGGTGTTTTATCTCTGGTGGTTGTTAGTTTTTCCTCAAGTTTTGACTGTTGCGTTCTAATTTATTTTTGTGTTGTTTTGAATAGTAGCGTTCATTCCGAGCTTTCACTTGTTGCCCGCGGTTAGAAATCTTGTGAGCATCTTTCTATTTTTAAAAAAAGTTTTAACACTGAATTTCCACTATTAAATAATTTGAGATTGATAATAGTAGATAAATGTTTGATATACAGGGACTCTTTAATAGCGAGATGTTTCTGATAATTTGTTTTATATAGAATTTTAGTGTTTTAGACCATTTTCTTAATGGTTCTTGTAAATTGTGGGGTTGATAATGTTTCTGGATTTGGTCATGGAAACAATGAGGTGGTCAAAACAAAAAAAAGTTTCGAATTGAACGCTCCTGATTCAGATATTAAGTGTACTTTGATTTTTGATTACTTATTTTCTTGCATAGAGACAAAATATATAGTCAGTGCATTATTTAAAAAATTCAAATTCTCTCTCTCTCTTCAACTCTATATATATATATATATATATATATATATATATATATATATATATATATATATATAGGGTGTATCAAAATAAATATAAACATTTGTTCACAAAAAGTTATGTTTAAAATTTATCTGTTAAAATACAACCCAAAAGTACTTTTATAAACTTAGTGGGTGGGTTCCTGACACCAAAATAAGGCAAAATATCCATGCAAACCTATATCCAAAAGGCCATCGTTGTACCTCAACACAACATCTCATAATAAATGTTCTAAACACGCGTGCACCCGTCGGATCATTGATTGGCGGACAAATATTCTCACACAGTATCTAATTGTTTCCCAGGTCCCCATGACACGTTGGTTTTGAATTGTTCAATGTGGCCCCAGAAAAAATTCAAAGATCGGAGGAACGCAGGCACCAACAGGTCCTCCCCTATCTAGCCATTTTTCGTGGTAAATGTCACTCAGTGCATCGCCAACAATGTGACTGAGAACCACATGCGTCTGCGTATTAGCCAGCAGGTCTGGACTTGTGTTCGAAATAAATTCCTGTAGTTGGTGTTCTGAAAGAACAATCGACCTACCAAACAGTCACCTACAATTCCAGCGCACAATGATGCTGGTCTATACACTGTATTGTACCATGAGGATTCCATTCACCCACAAATGTTAGTTGTGGAAATTTGTTATTCCATCTCTTTTCAAAGGTTGTTTCATCCGTAAACAAGCGTGAAGAGACAACAGATTGGCAGTTTGTGCAATTTTTCCTGAATACCATTTTAACATTTTATAAATATCCTGTTATTGCTAACAAAACACTTCAAGAACAAACGTTAAACGTTTTAGGGTTATAAATGACAAATTTCTATATGGCAACATCTCATCAAACGCAAACTTTCTTTAAAGTTAATTCAAAAACGAAAGATTTGCGGAGATATATTTATATGGATATAAAATTTATAAAATTATTTTGCTATTATATATATATATATATATATATATATATATATATATATATATATATATATATATAATAAATCATAGTTTAGAAGTATTATATTTGTATAAAAAGGCTTATCCGATAAAGTGTGTGAATATAAGTGGGACACTGATGTCAAAAGTGAAGAGAGTCTGTTTTATGATAGAACGCAATCTTCATGAAACACTGTCATCTCTTAGTACTGATCTCACTGATCCCACTAATTATATTCCACTAATATAAATATGTATTTATATATGTTTGATGAGCATTTTTAATAAAAAATTATTTATTGAATATTTTTACTTTTTCGCGTATAAGTTTTTCGTTTTTCCTCATTTGACGACTTTCGCAAAAAAAAATGAATTTTAGAGATTTGGAATTTAACAGATATGCCATATATAACCTGTTACATGACAGTTTTGCCGTTTTTGTAGGAGAAACTCGACGCAAAATGTGAGATGTGTTTCCACCGAAATTCACTGATAATATTACGAGTAGATTACGTGAACAACGAGGAAGTTGAAAAGAAAATCGCAACTAGAAAAACACTTATACGTAAAATCTAAAACGGACAGTGAAATTTCTGGAACACTCTGGAAGGCTAGAGTTTTGGAAAACTGAACATTCACAAGACATTCTGAAGAAAGGATGGGCAGATGGCAACATCGACTAAACTACTTAATGACTTTCTAGCGAATCAGACATTTGGTAAAGGACACTGTATATAATAAGACAGTTTTTGTTTTTGTTTTTTTGTAACGTATTTCTTTTATTAAAATCTACTAAACTAGGTACCTCCAAAAATGTGTATACCTAAGGTATAAATATATTTTTCATAAAGGAAAGATTTTTTCGAAGCTTTCCAACTGTTGAAAGCTAAACGATTAAATTTTCTAATTTAAAACAAAATAGTTTTTTCAATTAGAAATTTGTTTTGTTTTGATATAGTTTCTGAAAACGTTACTTTCGTTTAGCAAATTTAAAGTTAAATTAATCCTGAAACAAATATCACTCTTATAGCATAAAATGTTGCAGGTTTAGTACGGTGCGACATAACGTTTTTTTTTTTTGTTAGAAATATGTCTTATGTTATTGAATTACCTATCTCTTTCATTATTTAATAGCTAAGATAATGATAACTAATTTAAGTATTAATATTTTATTACATTTTTAATTTAATAAAGAGAATAACTTTAATTATTATATTAAATTTATCTCACTGAGTTATTGTTTAATTGATAAATTTGAGATAAGAACTGATATCAAGGGAATTAACCCAAGATCGAGACAACTTTTTGAAACAGGTAATTTTTTTAAATGACACTTTGAGATATCATACTAAAACAATATATCAATCTGATGCACAAAAATTTTTTTAATTATGGTGAAATTTTTGGTAGCATTATTGTATTAAGCTTTAATTTTCGCTTCGTAAATATAGTCTTCATAAAACTGAAAAAAAAAACTAAAATTTTAAAACATTTTTAAAAAAAGAAAAATGAAAAAAACTAAAAAGAAAAATGCAAACAATTTTTGTAAAATTTATATTCATCGAATTTTTTGTCCTTAATGTATATTATTTATAAAATCAAATCAAACCCATCTAATTTGATAATTAGATAGTTTATTGTCGTTTTTATCTTACGATTTGGAGCAGATTTTTTAAAAGTTGGCAGTAGCTGTGAAAAAAATTGATGATTTAATTTCTCCAAGGAGTCCTGCTCATAAGTAATATAGACAATTTGCGAACTATTTGAAATTCTAGAAAATTTCATAAAATTAATTTATGGGGCGGGGGAACAGATGTAAAAAAAAAAAAAACATTTTTACCAAGATTTTCTAAAAAATAAAAATTTCAAAAATAAATTCATTCATTTTTGAATAAATCCTGAAAGTTTCATTAAAATCAAACAATTATTTAATTTTTGCAAAAATTTCCAAATTAATGGGTTTTCCCCCTGAAACTGCTCCACTAAAATGGCCATTACAACAAGTGTTACAAAGCTAACAAAAAATAAACGAGATATTTTACTCAAATTTAGAACGTGTTAGAAAGAAGAAAAAAAATTTAACAAATATTTAAAAAATACTTTGATCTTTCCTCTTAATAATAACATAAATATTTTAACGATGAAACTTTGTTTTTATTAAGTTTGCGACCTTTTATCATTATGCTATACTGATATTTTAGCGAATTATTGGCGGTATCTAAACCTATGTCCTTTTTCATTGTCTTTCGACGTTTTTTTTTTTTCATTTTTATGAAAAACAAAGATTTTATCAATACAAACTGAATACAAAATCAATTATATTGCTCACGTCACAAGGCATTTAGCGCATTAAGATTGTATGGGAATCATTTGTATGCATTTTAATAGGAGTGGTGAGTGTACGGTAACGGTGTCAGATGAAGCCCATCCCTCTTCTGGCTGTTTGTTTTTAATTCAATGTTTTCCTTCTCCTAGACAGGTTGACACCTGAGAAATTAGTTAGCCCTTTCATCCCTTTCTCAAGGTTATTTGTGCGAAAGTGAGCATAACATACGTGTCAGGGATTTTAACTTGACTCGCCAATTTTTCTTTCCGAGTCGCTAACCTTTATAACATCCGGATATCCATGTGAATTTTATTCCTTCTGTGAAAATAACGTAAATAAATATCAATAACATCTTTATGAAAAGAAATGTAAAAGAGTAAATCAGGAAATATTTACAATTGCATTTCTCTTCTCTGCGGTTTCACTTACCGCGGTATCAGTCTACCTCGATCAATCCTAAAAATGTCTATTCATGTCTACGTTTTTACTAAATCTCAGTGAATACAAGGTTCGAGAAACACTCAAAGTAGATTTTTATAGTCGAAATACTGTGTGTAAAATGAGTGGAAGAGAATGTGGTAGAGTCATAGGAAATATGAGAATGAAGAGGAATGACCTTTTACTTGAGGAGGTAAAGCGTTAAGCGAGCACCTACAAGATGGTCTGTTGTGATAGTTCTTAAGAAATAGTTTTCAGAATAGAACATCCTCCTTATACATTTTTAATAAATTACGCCCCAAGCAAGGCAAGAACTATGATATGGAACTATGCTGAGTGGACCAGAGTTTACAGTTTCTCGGAAGAGAGCGCATAATCTTTGAACAACGCCAGTTCGCTCAAAACTTTCGGTCAGGATGATTTGTGACTTCGTGCTAACACAACCACCGTTGACTTCCAAACAGTTACGCCTTGCAATTTTCACTCATAAACCTTGGGTCAACGCGGGGTATGGTTTTCCGGCACATTCCAAAGGTGCCGTTGCGCCCCCCCCCCACCCCCGAGACAGTTAGCAGCAAAAATAAACTTTTAAAAAAAATGATGAGATTCGAATCCGGGTTTCGTGGTTGGAAAATTAACGTTCTAACCACTCGGCCACACACACACACACACGCAGAATGACGACAGTCTGTTTCACGCTAAATGCAATCGTCAGGCCATGAAACAGATTGGTTGTTGACTTCAATGTTCTCTTTTATATTTACATAGGCTCCATCCATAATACTGAGAACTTAACCCATATATATACCATACCTTAAACTATATTTTGTCATATCTATCTATCCATCTCTCTCTCTTTATATATATATATATATATATATATATATATATATATATATATATATATATATGTTTGTGTGTGTGTCTTATCATATATACTAATTGAATCTAAATGTGATAGAAACGAGAATCCAACACCTGATGCTATACAAAATATAATCCAATATAATTTTGCCTCTTCGAAATGATAAATAAAATACATAGGCTTCACACAGAATCATTCTCCTCGTGTTATCAATTACAGACAATCAGTTAAAAAGTCGAATTCAGAAAGCCATTCCTATTTTGCAATGAATTCTTTCTTTCCTTGTCTAGGAAACAGTCCGCCTAGTCTATTTACACCGGTAAAAATTCGGTAACATTTCTGAAACTACAGTTGAATTTCTTTCATTGTTTTTTTTTTTTTTTTTTTTTTCACTAAAAGAAAGAAAACACTAATAATATTTTTTTTTTAATCTGGCTGCGTGAAAACCTTCAAACATTACACAACTTCGGATACATTAAATAAAAGAAAAAGCAAAAATGAGTAAACAAGGACTGCATGCAGAATCGAAGCCCCGTGATGTTTAACGTTTTTGAAATTTATTTTTAATAGTCGTTTCTAATTGAGCGTATCGATTTTGTACTTTCAAAGAATAACTCTGTAATGGAAGGTAATCAGGAATTTAATCTGTAGGATGAGCCTTTATTCAAGAGAGTTATTATGCAAATGGCACTTGTTTTATGAAAGCTTTCGTCTCCTACTGTTTAGTTCGATAATTACCTGCTTTCTACAAGCACATACGTTTTTCATCTTGCTTATATATATGTGTGTACGCGCACAACCATTTTCAAATAAATACATATCTTGTACAAAGTATATTTATGCGTGAATATATATATATATATATATATATATATATATATATATATATATATTTGAAAACTACTTACTGTAGTCGTATTTTACGCGCAACCGCAGGTAAGAAAGACGATTGGCTGATTATGGTAACAGTACGCCCACATGAATTTCGAGCATCCGAAAAACACATTGAGAATTCTAACAAGTGAACGCTTATCCACCCGCCAAAAAGGATAACATGCAAATAAATACTGAGAGATTCATGCATTAAAATAAACTTGAAAATTACCGTTTTGTGTATGTTTTTGTGTGTATACGCGTGTGTGTGTGTACATACACGCACAATTAAATTTTATTAAATTCAATTGACACGGCCAGTCTGTTTGATTTTTATTAGATTGTTCCAGTTTCCGAATATGTTGTATATCGGAATAAAACTTTTGAATAAAGTCTTCATATTTTGTGGTGTATTCAAGCACTTTAGAACACCTACGTCATTGTCAAGAACTGAGTGTTGTCAGTGTGTTAAACAAGATATTTTTGGTTACATCCTGGCATTTTTTAAACTGCTGGGATTTTAATCAATCGAAAATTCTGTCATGCATAAAGGTTAAAGGCTAAGTGTGTATCAAATAGTTATACGTATTCTTATATTGTACGCATATTAAATGTTTTATACACACTTCAAGAAGACATCTGCGTAATGTGTGTGTGTGCATGTATATGTGTGTGTATTCACGTCTGTTAAATTGGTTACAAAATCTGTGATAAACAATATTGTAAATTTTTTCTTGCAGAGAATTTAAAGTGTCCATTTATACGTTTGGCCTATTTGTTCTGTTCTGTCGTAGCAGGTCAAGGCTGCCAGCTTCGACAAAGTTATTTTCAGACACAGACAAATCTCACTGTCAGATTTAAAGAATTAAATTTTATGAAGCAACAATGATTTTTTTCTTTTAAATTTAAGTTTTCTTTCATTTAGAATTTAAAGAATAAATAAGTGTATAATCGCATATTCACATTCAATTTGTTTCTCGTTCTTATTCATATATCTTTTGGGCTTCGTCTACAGAGGTAATCTTTTTTATTTCAATATCACACAACTTTACGGTACAAAGCCGTCACCTTGCCGCAGCTACTGCACAGAAGGAGAGGCTAACTCAACTCTTACTTACTTTGTCAAATGTCAAGCGAATTTTACATCCTACAATGCAAAAGAGAGAATTCATGTTCTTTTCACAAAAAGCAGCATGTGGATCTTTCGATTGGGTGTTTCCGTTAGGGCTGGATATTTGCATAAAGATAAGCTTCGATTAAACGTTTGAGAAATAATTTCGTTTCTTTGCTATTATCTCATCATTTCCTTGAAAAAATCAAATGAGAAATTTCTCAAATAGCCTACATCATACTCTTATGCACATACAAAAATATTTAAAATTATTAACACTAAAAAGCATCAGCAAGTTCATGTGTGTGGGGTGAGATCTGTGTCGAAAGTAAAATCGGCAAGACGAGTTCAAGTTACGTCCTAGTCTGTTGTGTCCAATTTCGCATTAATGCTTTTGGAAAAGGCGTGAATTCAATTACAGAAATAAATATCAATATACTAAGCACTCCAGCCTTGAGTGGTAGTCAGTATAAAAGAAAGATAAGTTTGAATTCAAAATCGTCAATGAGAAACTACTCCAGTATCTTTCCCAAAAAGGTATGTCACTACACAAATAATTTTAAAAAAAGTGAAATCTAAACGGAAGATAACATTAAGAATAAACAAGTGTGTAATATTATGTAGCATGATTTAAGCTTTCAATCGACTGGCACGCGCCCTCTTCACATACGGAGAGTGATGAAAATTTCTTGGTCCAACCAAGAAGAGATTTTCATAGAGCATTCTGATGATTGGTCATTTGTATATATTTTGGAAAATGGGTCGGGGAACTTTTTGATTGTCCCGTTTTATTCAGGCTTTATTTCACTGTTCAAAATACAAAAGTGATTTCATCTAGGGACATAGGATATGTCCCTGTGGCAGTACCTTCTTATATCATCTCAAGCCTCAAGCGAAACAGCAGAACATTTCCCAGACGCAGTCAGCACAAATAGAGACTAAGATAAATTTAATATTTTTTAGATATCAAGTTGATTAGTAGAAAGGTACAATGATTGTAAATATTCCATAATCTGTTGGAGATGGCTCAAAAATTATATAGATTTTGGGGTAAAAAGGATGATTCCTTTTCTGTATCTTCGCAAAAATCCCATTATTTATTCAGTTAATAAGTCTGGCTTAACTTTTCAGAATTCATCCATCTTACATTCAGTGCAACCTAACATTATCTATCTATCTATCTATCTATCTATCTATCTATCTATCTATCTATCTCTCTCTCTTTACATTCTTGTTATCTCTGTATGTGTGAGTAAGTGTGCATATATGTGTGAGGACTGAAAGATTTCATAATTTAATATCTGCCATAGAAATAAGATTAAAACTTATATTACTTTGTGTGCTTGCATATTCAGACATCACAGACAAATGGAAAGTCCGAATCATGGATCCCAGCATTTTGCATGGATAACTGCTATATGAGATGTTCTCTTCGGGAACCATGAGAATGCAACGGAAATGGAATACATGACATTATAGGAAAATCAAGAATTTTTTTTATAAAAATGGAGAGATATTAATATTGCTGTGTAATACAAAACTGTTTTTGATCTCAATTTTAAAATGGATAAAGTCAGATTCGACCTCCTAGCCGGGTGTCATTAGAATTATAATTAGCATGTGACCTTTACAATTTTCATTGCAACCAAATAATTAAATTATTGGAAGAAAATTGATATGTGACAATAAAAGAAAAACATATGATCATATAGTTTTTACTACGTTCAAGATATTAATCACCAGAGGTCACCAAAGGTTCATTTCGAATTTAATTTTTTTTTTCAATAAATTGTATGGACTGAAAAATGTTTTCTTTCCAAATTTGGCACAGTCGTGAAAAAATAGCTTCGGGACAAAATTTGCAAAACAAATGCCCCAACAATGGAAAAAAAAATTAACGTCGGAACCAATCGCGAAAGTTGTCGCAAAAGCAAAATCGGGACAAACTCCGAGTCATATATCTGCCCTAACCGCTAAAATGGACCCACTCGCGACACTCAAAACGGTCACACTCATCACGCGTAGTTAAGGGTCAACCGACCCGCCACAAGCTTCAACGCCAGGCTTGTACACAACCGATTCCACTATCCTCCACGTCGCTTCCCTCGCCCACAGAGATACGTTCCGTCTCGAGCATTTATATCAGCAATATAGAGAATTTTATTTTAACATGTCTTCTTTTTATTCCAACTCATCGGCATTACTTTTCGTTTGTTCTCTTGCAGCCATATGCTGTATATAATACTTCGAAACTTATAAATTTACATTACACTTGCATTATTCTCTTAATTATAACGTTGCAAACCTGTTTCTTTGTGTTATTGTTCTTATAAAGGCAACCAACTGAGTAATGAATTGTTAATATATATATATAAATACTGCTGCGTGTGTGTTTGTAGAAACACGAGATTTGCGGATTAGTGAAGTAATGAGGTAATTTATCATTCGATTTGATATTTATGCACCTTCGTAGTAAGAGAAACGCTTGAAATGATATTTCTCGTACAGTCCTCGATCTTTAATTTTGAAAATGGATAGAAATCAAATATTTAGATTCCCATTAAATCTTTGTGGAGATTTAAGTTTTATTAAAACAAAAAACTTGTGTGATTTACCTTCATTTTTTGTCGTAAAAATATAGCAATAATTTTTAATTCCTTCAGCTGTCGGTCCATTTCTGCCCTTTTTTCGTTCGTTCAATATGTCACTCTTTTTGCGCCCTCTGCCTGCTGTTTTTACTTGGTCGGGTGCATGTATGCGCATAAGTTTTCGATAAGCAATTTGATAAGATTGTGAGAGATTTTTATGAAATTTAGTTGCTAGTTATCTGAATTACTAGAACAATTACGACTGAGTGGTGAGTTCGATACTTACTGAGTGCCCTATACTTTCGGCCTTGTGCTACATATAAGCTACGCTTAAAAATCCTCCTTTATAGAACAATCCCTGATTAGTAATAAGTAATCGGAAAAGCTTTTAGATATGTATGAAAAAAGATTTATGAAAAATTTTATAATCCAAAAACAAAAAAAACAAAAAAATATTGAAACTATTCAACAGCAAATACTTTCAGTTGTTTATATTTGGAAGATCATTCGGTATTATTCTAATGAAGGTGAGGTAATATATAAATAATACAACACTTGACACCTCTATCACGCCAGCAGTATGTAGAGTTGATAGAATTGTATTAAAAAATACCATCTGCCCAAGAGTATTTAACAAAAGCATTCTTAAATTTTTTCAATTGATTTATTTGATCCAAGATCCGGATTATTGTATTAGTTTAATTCGAACATTCCAATTAAATTAGGAAATTCAAGTGACGTATTTATTTGAAAATTATATTTGCTAAGCTTACCTTAGCTGGTACATTGATTTGATTAATTCGTTTTCTACAGCTTATTAACACATTGCAGGCTATCTAAAGCCAGGAAATATTTTTAAATTGTAAGAATTTTTTTTAGATAATAATGAATTAGTGATAAAAGTCTTACTAATTAACCCATAGCTGGGGAGAGAAGGGGGATAAATACCTTGCCCAAGTTTATTTTCGCGTAACTGAAATTGGAACACGGCTTTTCGATTAACTATCCCGAGACCTTATCCATTACACCAGCAGCAGCACATCCAAAGCACCTGGTATCCCCAAGTGGTCACCATCCAGATACTGACTAACGTTGGTTAACTTTGGTCATCTTACAGGAAGCGGTGTTTTCAACCTTATAAGCAGTGTAAGTTCTAGGATACATGAGGAAATGAGGTTCGAAAAATTTAACGCTCACAGGACATATTAAAGGCAAGAAGAAAAAAGCGAGTAACTTAATAAACGAGATTATGTAGCCGACTGGCAGAACAGAGAGAGGAATATTAAATAAAAACATTACAAAGTGTAGGAAACTTCCTTGAATGAACACGTCAAACAGAAGAACCAGAGTGAACTTATTCAAAGTTACCATATGAACGTTAATTTTCCTTACCTAAAGGACTGATAGCAATATTCTATCCCTTAAGCGCGCTATTTGTTCATTTAGTCTATAATAAATGTTTTTGTTTTCTATTAAGTTATAACAAGTAAAATCAAATGGAAGATCATTTTTAAGCAATTGGAAGTCAATCAGGATTAAGAAACATGAAACTCTTAGGAAAATTATTTTTTTATGGAAAACTGAAACAAACAGTTCTAAAGGAAAAACATAAATTTTAAATCTTTATCTCACTTCGTTTTTCCCCAAAGCAATAACCGATTCAATAAACTACGTTTAAGAAATGTTTTCCGTATATTTTATTTCAGGAAATGATAAGATTGGTTGCCGGAGATATTGTAAAAGTTTCTATTGGGAAAATAGAAAACTTAGGTCTAACTAAATACAGCTGAATGGCAGAACATTTTCTACATTCACTGGATGACTGAAATAAAAGACTTATTGAAATTGAAAACTTTCAAGCAGACTGTTAACGTACTCGATGCAAGACTTACCCACAAATTACAGGACGATGTCAGACGCACAAGTTAATATTTAAACAGGAGTTTAGTTTCACATTCATCCAAAACTCAAATAACTTTTGGGTATAGTCTGAAAACAACTCAACAAAATCTCTAGAAAATAATAGAAATTAACCCTCAATGCCCACTATATATTTAAAAATAAATCAAAAATTAAATTAAATTAAAAGATTAAAATTTTAAAAAAAAACTCCTATCAATTGTAGGTTTCTAAAATAACTCTGTTCTTAATTATAGATTTATAAAACCCGGTTTTCACATACTAAAGCCCATCGACCCAAAATAGAATTGTGGTTATTAATGGGTTAATATGCATTATCTCTTTTATTTTAATCAGTATCACTTCATGCAAGGCAGTAAATCCACTAAAACAGAAGGGGTTACAGGGTGTGAAAGAATTAGGAACAGAAACATTAATAATGAGCAGAAAGAGGACAGAGTAATCGAGATAGTAGATAGCGATGGACATTGCATTTAAATGTTTGCAGATTAAAGTTGGCTGGAAAGCATGGACCTGAAAGGGAACCACAAACGAGAAGTGAAAGAAAGGAACCGTTCGCATAGAACTTACTTCTACATCTAGCTTAGCTAAACTGTAAATTGGTGAGATCTCGACGCCAGTCGAGTACTGCGCTTACATTAAAAAAGTCGAGGTATCATAGAAAAGAGCTCATCCGAATAATTACCATGAAAATATTTATAGAAAATACACAGAGAGGCAACCTTACGGCACTGGGAAAGTGACTGAAGCCAAGTCACCGGGTCAGGACCAATAATATTGCTGATTCTTCTTTGGATCTTATCAAGGAACTCAAGGTAAATATCAGAGGCATTGGACCATTAAAGCAGCAATATTCTAAAAATGGGCGAATGATAGACTTATAGATATGTAAGATAGATTCTGGAAAGAAATAATTGTCTCGCACGACACAGTCCACCGACTTTCTTAGCAGCTGACCTAGCAATCTACATCTTAAGAATCCGTTTAGTGGGAGAATATCATACAAACTTCTTCTGTATTTTCTGTGTCCCCTCAAGAGGCAGGCGATCATAGATCCCTACAACTTCCTGTCTTTTGTAGCTCTTAATAAGTTTTGTCTTTTTGTTATTTCTCCTAAATCCTGTTATATCATATATTTCCACTAGCTCATCAAGTATGTTATGCGTTGTTTTCCTCTGTCTCTCTTTCCTTCAATCTGTCCTGTGAGTGTCAGATTTTCCAGGCTCTCTTTCCTCATTATGCCCCCGAGAAATGTTAAGTATAAATGGACTTATTGTTTCCATTTTCTCTAAATCTTCGTCGTTGCCCACATAATCGGTCCATTTTATCTTCAGTATCTTTCTTAAGAACCACATTGTTGCTTGAAGTATCTTCTTCATCTTTGAGGAGATTATCCAGCACTCATTGCCTTAGAGGAGGACAGATATCACGTAAGAGTTTAGTGCACTTTTCTTTGTTTCTTTCTATATTTAAGAAGAATCATATTATAAAGCATAAGCACACGAGTTTCAAGAGTTTCTTTTTTTTCTTAAAATAGAAATATATTAAATATCTTTACACAGATTGTAATAAAGAAATTTTATTTGCATCGTTATTCAGTAATTTCAAAGCGTATATTTTGCCCTATTGTAAATTTACATGTTTTTCTCGTGATGGGATGACCAAATCTAGCGCTGAGATCAACATGCCGCGCGACCACCAGTGAAATACTTAACTATTACTTCTATCTTACAAGTCTCCGTATATCACAATATAGCCGAGAATTATGTCCCGCAGATATCAGGAACCTGATGCATAGTAGACAAGCTATCTCTGCTGGTTTGACTTACAAAAAAAAAAAAAACTTGTCAAAAACGTTACTTGTAGAGTAATACATTAAAATAACGATTTATACATGAGTGCGACAGATTAAAATAAATAAAAATGGGAATAAACATGTGTTTTTTTATGTCCCTTTAACCATAATTTACTTTGTTTCTCTGTCCCAAATGGTGGACTAGAAGGCTAACTCATTTTGTTTGAAGACGATGAGAAACTGTCTGATGAGCTTCCATAAAACTTAAAACAGAATTTCTAATATCCTGCACCTGAATCTACTTCCCAAGTAAGTGAAACTTGATAAGAATGCATTGCTGCAAGTCACATGTTTGATGCAAACTAAGTAAGTCACTAGGCATTCTTTTTTGTTATTGTTGTTATTACGATACTGAGATACAACCTTACCAAGCTGCTTGATAGTGTTATGGAAACCTAACAATCAACAAACCCTGGTGTTTTAGTATCTTTTGTTTTCTTTAATACTTAGACATGACCAAAATAAGCGTTAACTGTTTTTTTGCGTGACTAAGCCTGGATGATGGGACGTACTTTATGACTTTTACAATACAATATTCTTTCTTTTCTGTAATTTACAATGCGGTACAGACAATTTTTTTTCAAAAGGTTTTAAAACACTTTTTGCATCCACTCAATATGTATGCATATACATTAAACTCATAAGATCAAAAAACATTTTCTATGAAGGCTAAGTCTATGAGCTGTTTCTGATTGCATAAAATTTGGCTCGTTGAAAAATTAATTTCGTTCTTGGAACAAATATAGATTTATTATTATTATTATTATTATTAATAATAATAATAATAATAATAATCTGCAACTTTTGCGGCAAGGCAACTGTAGGAAATTGGTACGAACAACATCCAGACCCGGTTACAATCGTAGGACCTGTAACAATTTTATGGGGCTTTACAATACACATGCCTTAAACAAATGCAAAAAATTGTTCTCACAAGTACAGCTCACACCTTACGAAGGGCTTCATCATTGTAAAATGTATGCTCATTTAAGTACAAAAATCATCAGTGTGATCTGAGAATTGGAGACAGTCCAAGGTGGGACACGGAAGGAAATAAATATACAACAGAAATGAAGGGAAATAATAATAATAATAATAATAATAATAATAATAATAATAATAATTTATTTTAAGTTTATTTTTTATTGTCCAGTGACTCATTTGAAGCGGACAAGAAACGTGTATGAGAGGATAGTCAGAATCTTCCTAGAAGTATAGGTTCAGCTATCAATTTCTAACTTCTCATAATTAAACGATATAATAATTATCAATGCGTATTTAAATATTTCCTGTCCCATCTGTAGTGGGGAAGGAGGTAATTCAACTTAAGTTAGTAAATTTATGAGTGATTAGTTTCCTTGGTCGTTTTAATAATCTATATAAATAAAATATTTATCTGCATTTAGATAAAATTAGCTCCCTAGCAAAATTAATCCCAAGTTTAATTAATCAGTTCCTTTACTCTTACGATTCTTAGATTTTGCTTTTATTTGTTCGATTCTTCCATGTGAAGTACTTTGTCTATTAAGTCTTGCTTCAACTTGGTCTTGAATAGGCTTTGTCGTTTTTGTTGTCCTGTTGCTAATCTTTTTCCTCGGAGTAATATTTACATTTCTGTTATATGAAACACGTACACAAACAAGTACAAAATGAATATATTTATATTAGGCTTTTCTTAAAATAATCCTATATTTCACTGCTATGAATTATGTCAATCAACCAAGGTAGAAACAATGTTGTAGGACGGGGTATAGATATAGGCAGAGGTTAGGTGATTTTTACTGTTTGATAAACATCATTATAGAGAAAGTTGACAATAGCTAAAATGTTCAGAAAGGAACCGTATTAAAGATCCACTTATAATACTTACTTTTAGCGACTTAGAATATCTCGCACTTTTCACATGCTAAAAACAAATACTTTTTTTATTTAGTTTGATTTCCTAACCCACAGGACTCGCAGAAGTCTACGCTATCGAATAACCAACTGCTAACACTCACGCATGAAGATATTTATGGGTCTCTACAATGGCTTCTGCTTTTTTTCTTTTATCTCTTCCCTGGATTCATTTCTCCCCATGAGTGCGCTTTTATTAAATATTTACTACAGGTAACACGAAAAAACATTCGTATTCTATTTTTAGACAATAATCGGTGATTAATCAATTTAATCTCAGATAAATAACAGACTTATTCGTGGATTCATATTATTTACAATAACAATCTTATCTTTCGGAAAAATAGAAATATTTATAAGAGTTTAAGTTAGTGCGAAATTTGCGAATTCCACAGATTTCCTGTTTCATATATGAAACTCATGCATATTAATTTATTTTCTACTGCAATATTCATGATAAACTCAAACTGTGCCTCTGGTCTCCTGTTAACCTGATATCAAAAGAAGGAATAATGATACAATCAAACACGAAAGTGATCAAATTGGGTTAACCATACATCATATGATCAATGGTAGCAATCCCAAAGTGACTATTTTTCTTCTTGCAGTTTTCTTTTATGTATATTCTTAGGTATATTAGTAAGTCCACCGCCTACTGATGAAAAACATTCGTTTTACCCAACAAATATTTCTTCTTTCAAAATAATCTTTTACTTGTCATTGTATCAATTTTATCAATCATATAGGCCGAGCATTATTCAGTGAAAATTTCAAATCCATTTTAACTATTAATAAAATCTCAGGCTATGAAATCATTGAGTCATTCTCATATTATTGTTTTATATGCCGTGCCCCTTCATACGTTGGCGATCATTGCTCTCCACAATTTCCCATCCTTTGTAGCTCTTAATAAATTTTGTGGTTTGTTATCTGTTCTAAACCATGTTCTGCCATCCATTTACTCAAGCTCGCTTGGTAGGTTATACTGCTATACAGTCTTTCTTAACTTTAATCTGTCCTGTGAGTATCAAATTCTCAAGGCCTTCTTTCTTCATTATGTGCCCTAGAAATCTCAATCGTCTCTTTTTGATGCTAAGTATATCCATGGTATTCTCAGCATCCTTCTCTACAACTATATTTCTGTTACTTCAAGTCTCTTCTTCACCTGTGAGGAGATTGTCCTATATTCATTGGTATATTGGAGGAATCATATAACGTATAATTCTTATAAGGAATATATAGTCTGCATTAGATTCTCTGCGACTAAAAACGGTTTTCAAAGGGATGATATTAAAAACATGACGACATCAGCTTATCGTGATACAGAAAGAGGGATTTGCAGATAATTTTTAAAAGTCAAGAGGACGCAAAGTTTAGTTTGTTAGTTACCGTTTTCATTACTCTGAAATAAACTAAGGCACCACAGCCTTACTTAAGCGAGAAAATTTTTCCTCCGCCAAGATTCGAATCCTATCGGAGGGCACATTTTTTAAATTAAAACTCTGGATTTCACAGGCAAATAGACATAGATTTACACTGTTAAAAAAAAGCATATGTATGATCAAACATGAAATAGCCACTAAATATAACACACACACACAGGCACAATATATATATATATATATATATATATATATATATATATATATATATATAAAATATAATGATAAAATATGGTGTTAAGTTATGCTATATTTAAGGGTTAAGTACTCAATATTAAGGATAGAGCGTATGTAAATACAGAAGTGGACATTGAAGTCAACACCCAAAGTCGACAGTTTGTCCCATGCTTTTACGCTATCGTAAAATCCCAACACTCACGGAGAGATAGAACCAAGTCGAGTATCGATTAAAATAGCAGAAGGTAAGACGAATAAAGAGAGAAGAAAAATCAAACGGTCATACTGAAAAATATCCGGTTTATTTGTTTGGAAATTATATTTTGTCAAGGAATTAAAATACAAATTTAATAAGACCTCGTGGTTTGATTTGCTTCGATATTTCTTTTTATCTTTTGGATACTGATAGGGAAATAGGATTCATAAAAGTCATCAACTGTTTAAATTGCAAGCTCATCAGCTAGCGGGATAGTTGAAGGTGTGATCTGCGAATTGGGGACAGTCCAATGTGTGATCTGCGAATTGGTGTCAGTTCATGATGTGATCTGGGAATTGGAGAGAGTTCAAGGTGTGATATTCAAATTGGGAACAGTCCATATTATGATTTGGGAATTGGAGACAGTTCGAGGGGTGATCCGTGAATTGGGGACAGTCCAAGTTGTGTTTTGCTAGTTGGGGATGTCGGAATCCACCAGATACAGAAATATA
The DNA here is from genome assembly GCA_903632075.3 of Acanthosepion pharaonis. Lineage (NCBI taxonomy): Eukaryota > Metazoa > Mollusca > Cephalopoda > Sepiida > Sepiidae > Acanthosepion > Acanthosepion pharaonis. The sequence goes on along the minus strand of CAHIKZ030005588.1, from coordinate 3,130,150 downwards.
ATTGAGTAGTGTAGTAACAGACAACCGAAAAGGTGACACATAAATCCGAGGGTGCGTTGGACTAGAGAACAATTCCTATCCTCCCATATGGTAGATAATATGCGATCATTTCCTCACAGATGAAAAGAAAACTTGAAGTGACAGAGATATGATTCTGCAGATGTATTCTGGGATTACCATGAAATAGGGAAATGTGAGCAATATATAATTGGAGATTGGAATGAAAAAGGACACTTATACTTGCAAGGACAAAGAGGCAATTGAAATCTTTGGTACAGATAATGAGAAAAACTGGCATGGAAAATTTAACACTTACAGGATATATTGAAGGCAAGACAAGGAAAGGGAATGTCTTGATGCAAATGGATAGCAAATATGTTGCTGGGAGGAAAGCAAGTGGACAAACGTTGCTTAGCATTATGATGGATAGGAAGCTGCGGAGAGCTATTATTCCTTACATCCTGAACGGACACGGCATATAAAAAAAGACTAGGAGATACATGAGAAAATAATAGGATAAAAACAGGCAAAAAAACTTATTCATTTATCCCTCTTGATCTTTCTCTCAGTCTACAATTTTTAAGTCAAGAGTTCGCTGAGGTTAGTTTGTTAGTTCCCGTTTTGATTACTTTGAAATAAACTAAGGCACCACAGCCCTACTGAGAGAAAGATCAGGAGAGATAAATGAATAAGTTAATTGCTCAAGAGAATTTAAAATCTCGTTCATTTATTTAAAAAAAAATAGCTTTGATTAATAAACCGAATGTTTTTGACACTGTTTCCCGCGTGAAGAAATCATTGGAATATTGCCTTGTTTTTCTTATGCTCTCACGATTTTTCTCATTCCACATGCATATACACACTAGCTTTTATCTTCAAAGTTGTATTAATTTTTAACAAATGCGCTTTACTCGCTTATACTGTTTTTCATTTGAACTAATTAACACGTCTATTATCTAATTCTTTTTACGTTTAAATTGTTTTCAATTATAATTTTACTTAACTGCGTAAACAAAATTAACTGGAAGATTTATGAGTATGTGTTTTTTCATCCATTTTTTTTTACTTTTCTAACTATAATTATCATTATTATGAACTAGTTTTTTTTTATTTCACTGAAGCAGACGTTAACATATGAGAATGTTATCACTTCCTCTACCTCATTTTTCTTTCTTTTTCTTACTGAAACCTAACATGACAATTTTTTTTCTTTCCTTCCTCATGATAAAAGAGAATAGTTCATTATTTATGGGGTATTGGTAGGACGTAACGAACATACTAACTAACGAAGTAACTGAGGAAACATCTAGAATAATAAGCTGTTTCAAGTACCAAGTGATTCAACGCTCAACATTACTGAATCAACTTTATTTTTGCTTGTGGCCTTACTTATATGTGGGTCAACCCGTGGTTTGATGTCCATGTATCACACCCTAGGACTATATTATTAACAAATCCCTTCCATAACAAATTGATTATAGTGAGATTCGAACCTGCATCTTAAGGTTTGATCACTTATATACATTGGTCTACCAGTAATAAATACGAACATATTTACATATTCGGTGCCATGGATAAATTTTCATATAAATTATGCAAAAATTAAAATAACACTGGCATTTCATTTTAACAGATATATTAACCAAAATTACACAGAAATACATTGAAATACTAAAGAGTAAATTCATTCAATTAAATCGCCATTGGCTTCAACCATGGCCTCCTGACAAATTCGGAATCTCCTGCAACTCATCTGGATGATCTCTTTGTATAAATTGGTCAATGCTGCAATAATCCTTGCTTCAGTTCATTTTTGGTGTTACAAGGAGTTTTGTTTGTCTTTCGCTCAACTGACCACACATAGTAATCAAGGAGGTTGCAGTCAGGGGAGTTAGGTAGCCAGATGTAAGGAGTGATGTGGTCGCAGAAATTGTATGACGGCTATGACTGAGTTCTTCTGCTTGGGTAGCATGGTGCAGAGTCCTGTTTCCAGACATATGTTCTTCCAGCAGCCACCCTCTGGACCCAGGGGAGCCTCAAATGTTGTATATGAGGCCCGCCCCAACAAATTAGGGAGTTCTTTTCTTAGAACGATCAGAGTGAGTTTTCTGAACTACCTTACCTTCGAAATCACCATTAGATTCATCCATCAATTCTCTGTATTGTCCTCAGATTGTCACCCAAACACTCTGAAATAATCGTATTGGAGGTTCCGGCGCAAATGCTAACCAGTGCAACATGCCATTTCTAAATTTCTGGCGCAGTGAATTGCGTCATGGTACTCTTTTTCTCACAGACGGTGCCAAATTCACCCTATTATACTGTGCAGTCGACAAAATCAAGAACAAACAATGTGCATGCACGAAATTAAAAACATAAAATGGCGTCAATTTACCCATCTTACCCTGTACACGCATATATACAAATGTTTGTGTGCATACGCATGTATCTGTAAGTCTGATGACTCAAACGAAATCAGCAGCTTTTTTCTTATTTTATGGTACCTTAAATCTGTCGAAAATTCCTTTCGACTTAAAGAGTAAATCAGAAGCCGATCTAGTACAATAAGTGTTGCGAAACACTACCTAGTCTCGCAACCTAAATTTCAGTCAGGGATCAATTAATAATGAAAGAAGAGAGACCACGTAACGATTCCGTTCTCATAAAGTCCTCTCAACAAAAAAAAATGAGAAGGGAGGGAAGGTAGGCCTTAAGTAATAAGGTGGAAGACCTGCGCATCCCACTAATTCCGGTAAAAAAAATTACAAAAAACAGTGCATGAAGAAGCCACGTTTTGTATTTGATGCTAAAACGACTTAGATTCCATTTTACCGATTCAGCTTGATTCTTTACTTTGGTTCTGGAAAGTTTGAAAACAAAACATTTATCAATATTTAATATAAAAGGAAACTAATATTTCAATGTAACACCGTTTGGAATCTAGAATAAACATTTCTACCCAGGCACGGTGCAGTAACGAATAGCGGCTCGGATTGAGGAATCGGAGAGCTGAGGTGGAATTTCTGTTTAATTCATTACATTCACTCACGTGCTAATACCCTTGGGAAATATATGATTCCTCTTCTTCCCCACCCCCCAGCTATGGGTAAATAGCAGGACAGATCGGGTTATTTAGCCTTGCATAGCAACTGGTCTACCGCAGAAAGAAACGGTAACCTACTGCGGAAAAAAATCTGCCTTGTCAGTCATGTATCAAAAGATACATGATCGCTTAACCGTGTATCTCGCATGGCGCATAACTGACTGATCCAGTTTTGTGGGAAGGATGCTCTCTTATGCATACGGGATATATAAGTTTGATTTCGATGCACCAAATTACGGAAAACGTTTTAAATTAAATAATGGACATCACAATAAGTAATGAAGATTCAAGTATTGTGTTGTTTAATCAACACCCCATATCATTACGCATAAATTGACTCTTGACTTGAAGACGTTATTATTGTAATGTTTAAGAAAGCAACCATGCGGGACTCTGTTACACAAAATAGCAGTTCTTTGGGAAAAGCTCTGATTGTAATTTTATATTTATATTTTGTACAGAGGGAAATGCGGCTGATTCGACTCCGTTGAAGTAGCATACCGTGTCCTAGCTGTGGAGGTTTGAACTGGTAAAGAATGGAGCTAATCTGAACATAAAATAACGATCGGCTTAAAACGTTAAGTTTGTGGGAAATAGGCGTAGAATGCAAAAAATGTCTTGTCCCTCTACGAAAGTCATCATGGTTGAAGTACTTCAAATATTGTATTTGAATTGAAGACATATTATGTTAGTAGGTGTGATATTAAGCTGTAATGGTGCATAGAATTTAAATTTACTTAACCAGTTGCTGTAGTCTAGATTAGAACAACGACCTTTGGCTTCAGAGTTAAATTCGCATGTGATTTGGATATCGAATATTGCAAGACGCATTTGTAAATGCATCTTATGTTGAGGTAATGTGGCAGGAATTTTTGACAACTGACTTCATTCCAATGAAGCCTTCTACAAACACGCACACATTTATATATATATATATATATATATATATATATATATACACTGTTTATCTCTCATTTACGTATCGATTAAGAAAATTGTTTTAATTAAGAGAATGATTAATGAATTTATATTTTTTCCGTGAATTGATTTTAACATACGATGAATATTAAAATCAAATTGCGATTAGCTTTTGCTCAGAATCAAAATCTTGCTTTTTCACTTCCTTAATCAATTCACCCTAATCAAGGCAATAAATTCACTAAGACGCAGGTGTTCCTAAGTGAAATAATAATAATAATATAAGAAAAGGAAGAGTATTATTAAAGGGCGAAAACAATAAAAAAAAAAACAGAAATGAAATCGACAGAAGATAACGATTGATATTGCATTTAAACTTGATTGTAAACTACGAAAACAATAGAGAGTTCCATTGGCGAGAAATGTGAAAACAATAGAGAGTTCCATTGGCGAGAAATGTGAAAACGAAACTATCAGAATAGAACTTACGTAACCATTTCAACTGAAAAATGATGAGAGATCTTAACACCAAACTAGTAATGCGTTCAAATTCATATAGGCCAAATATCATAGAGAAAAGTTCATCAGAACATTTACAACTAATTTCACTATTTGATTTGTTTAGTATGAGACATTATAAATCAATTTATCTAGCACATATATCATAATTTATCCATTCCTCATGTTACTAATCCTTATCGATTGAAAAATTGGACGATTTTGTTTTCTGCTGAAATTAGAGAAAAATGTCTAATTAGTTACATGTACCATCGAAGTAGATCAACAGCAAAAAACAATGAATGGGAGAATAGAAATAAATTTCAGATCAAGAGGATTCATGAGAGGAGGGGCGAGTAAATGAAACATGAAGTAGAAAAGAAAAAAGTGGAGAAGTAGGAAACGCGAGCAAGTGTAATATAAATTGAGAAAAGCGCGCGAAACTAATTGAATTCCGATATTTTTTGTGACGGTGATCATTAAAATAAAAATTTTGTCACGTGTTACTTGAATGATGACGAATATATCACTTGGATAATAGCGAATATGTTACTTGGATAACGGCGAATATATTATTGGCTTCACGAGTATAATGTCATACTAATTTTTTTTTTTAAATATACTGATTTTTCTAGTTAATGTATGATTTCCTATGCAGCATCTCCAAGATTCTGAGAAGTTGTCTTGTGGATTAATTTTCTTGGTTAATTCTACCGGTTTTGTTTCGCAAGTTATTGAGAACAATTGGGAAAAATCTGCACCAAGTTGACCCATGAATTACTTATCAATGAGTCTACGTATTGCAGCCGTGCGACAATACAAAAAATGTACTGGAAATCAATTGTTTATCGTGAAAAAGGCTCGTATCATTCAGAAATCAAAGTCTCAAATCACTGCAGAATTTGAGGAAATTTATATCGAATTGTGTGTGTGTGTGTATGTGTGTGTGTCTGTCTGTCTGTGTGTCTGTCTGTGTGTGTGATACGCTGTGCCTGCTTGGCTGTAATTGTGCATTGATCACAAGGGAGTGCTGGGCAGATGATGAGGAGACTTGAAGCAAAAAAAACGTGTTTCTACAGAAAGATACTGTGAATACCATGTTCGGAGTATGTAAGCAAAGAAAAGGGAAACAAAACGAACAATTATACATAAAATTAGAAAGAAACATTTGAAATTTCTCTGACCCAATGAGGAAAGGAAGCGCTGAAAATTTGACATTCACAGGACATATTGAAAGGAGGGGCAGAGGAAAGAAGCGAGTAAACTACCTAACAAGATTTTGTAAATGGATGGAATAAGAGAGTATAGTAAAAGAAAATGTTGCTCAGAGCTACAAAGGTTGGAAATTGTGTATAGTTATGAATATCTACGTACTGAAGAGAAACGATACATAAATTAATCGCAAATCGTCTGTGTGTAAAATACAGACATTTTTATGGTATATTTTCTTCTCAAAAATGTTAACTTGAATGCTATGTTGTTGCACTTGACAAATATAAAACATGACTTTAGGATTTAATTGATTGCTCTTTGTTTTCCCAGTGTAGTCATCGCAATAACAATTACTCGAACAAATACCATTAGTTGTATCATTATCCGAAAGGAAAGATAAAGTAGAACATTTTCTAACGGTTGAATCCTGAAGGTATAAGTTAGGAAAATCTAGATTAAATTTTACTATTGTACATAGCCAATGAAACATCTGCGCGCACAAAATTATAGAAACCATTATTTCTTCAAGTCCATCTCGGTGAACAATCTATCTTCCAATTATTTCAATCTTGCATGAAAGTTTAACGCCTGTATAAAGAGGAAAGCCGCAGGTTATGGCTGGAGTTGTTGTCAGGCGACAGTGGAGCTGTGAATAATTCTAGTATAATTGTTAATAATAAATGTAGGAGAAATAGCTTGCACACAAATAAAATGCAGATGCAAAATTCACTTTTGCCATATTAAAAATTATATCGAATTACGATGCCGTGATTTGAAATGGTCATGAAGACTTTCACTGTTATGTCCACCTAAATTTATTTATTTTTAAATATTGTAATAGAGAAAATTAGCAAAAGCATTATCAAAAGAGTAAATTATTTACTTTTAACACCATGTCGCCATATTTCTTTTTCAGGTATAAATTAGAATGAAATAAATGAAAAGACAATCACCATATTGAATTATTTTTGAAAGAATTGCAGGGTTTTTATATATTTTTTATTGTTATAATATATGAAGTGGAAAAACAATATTGAATCTATTACTAGGTCAACTGCTAAGACAGTTGGTTAACTGTGTCGTGCGAACCCATTTTTCTTTCCAGAATCTATCATATATATCTACATGTCTACAATTCGTTCATGCTTAAAATATTACTGACACATATGGTCCGGTGCCCCTGCTATTTACCTTGAGCACCTACATAAAATCTAGAGAAGAATCAGCAATATTATGGGTCCTGGTCAGGCAGCTCGGTTTCAATCTCTTTTCCATCGCTGTAAGATTGCCTCTCTGTGTCTTTTCTATAAATATTTTCATGGTAATTGTTCAGATGAGCTCTATGCTATGGCACCTCGGCTTTTTGAATTTAAACGCAGTACTAGACTGGCGTCGGGATCTCATCAATTTAGAGCTGAGCTGACTAGATGTAGCAGCAAGTTCTATGCTAGCAGTTTCTTTTCTCCCAATGCTTCCTCGGAGAACTCCCGATTCCATGCTCTTCGGCAATTTAAATCTGTAAAAATTTAAATACAATGTCAATCGCTATCTACTGTCCTTTTGATTACTCTTTTCTCTTCTTGCTCATTAGTAATGTTTCCGTTTCTAATTCGTCCACACCCCCCCTGTAACCCTTTATGTCATTACCACATTGCTTCGGGTGAAATTGATATATATATATATATATATATATATATATATATATATATATATATATATATATATATATATATATATATATATGTGCATGAATAACATTTTTTATAAAACTTCTATTTTGACATGCATCGCTGATGAATTTGTGTCATTAGACAAAAAGAATTTTATTTCAACATGAATTACATTAGCTAAACAAAACGTGATTCATTTTAAGCGACTGAAAAATTGATTTTAACTTTAACTGCATCGGTTTAGAAGTCAGATTTTATCTAATTTCAGTTCAGTTGTTTTTTTTTTTTTCTACATTTATCTATTCATTTATTTTAAGATTTATACATGCCACGTTGTTTCAATCCGAATTTAGTAAGAACAAGAGACAATCGGAAATAACTCAACTCGTATATTAATCGAAGTGGATTCGTAGATCGTGACATTTTAAATGCTTATAAATTTAGTTTTTCTTTAATGGTCTAAATCGGCTTGACTTTCGATACACACACACGCACACACACGCACACAGACATACACGTGAGTGTGGGGGTGTTTCATAAAAAATAATCCTTAATATCAACTATGAATCAATGTACTAAGTGTAATCCGGAATTAAAAACATTACCTTTTTAACAGATTTTAGACTGTGTACACTTGTACTTATGCACCATTTACAGTATTACAAAAAAATCCTTGAATATGGCTAATAGAATAACTGAAAGCGCTTGGGACACTCAATCATTTGGACACTCAAAAGTCCCAAAATAGAAATCTCTTGATCCCATCCCAAAAAACTATGAATTTAAGTGAAATAATTGTCAATGTTTCTGTAATAAAAAATGTAATAGAGAAGGATTGCTGATATATATATATATATATATATATATATATATATATATATATATATATATATATATATATATATATATATATATGTGTATGTATGTATGTATGTAAAAAAAAATGGCTTGAAAGTAATATATTTTTGGGACCGTAGTCTCAGATTATTCTCTTAACTCCAAATGATAAGCCAGGACCTTTTCAGAGGTATTTGGCACTACGTTAATTTTTTGTATACGTTTGAGATTTTACTTATATTTTTTAATCGGAAATGTCTTATTTAAATTTGTAAATTTTACGCTTTAAAGTCTTTTCTAATTATTCTTCTGATAATGTTGGACACAAAAAATCATCCAGACAGAATAGCAAAAATAAGGAATCCAACCCACAACAGGGCTACCAACGGCAGCAACAACTAAAATTGACATCATATGTAACTCGAAGAGACCATGATGACATAATCAAGATAATTACATAATCTGAGATCATGAACGCAACAACGTAGTCCGAAAAGAGGAAATTGGAAATAGACGGTCATTCCCTCTACCACTAAAACCCTTTTCAAATTCACACACTCATGCATTTTTACACATCACTTACTAAAGAGGAGAATCACTTGATGATCGCAGAGAATCATGAAACATACAGTGTTAATTCCTAGGGTCACACACACACACGCGCGCTATATACATACAGGATGACTTATAAGTAATTCTATATTTTATGTAATATGGACTCACCCCTCTTGTAAGATTATAGTAGGACAGAAGAGTCCATCATACATAAAATAATGAGTTTACTATCACCTTGTATATACAGGGTATTTCACACTTGTTGAAACAAAGCAGCGATCTCTCAGATGGGGAGAGCTCGAGGAGCACGAGAATCTTGATGAGGGGGGGGACAGTGGTTCCAGCAGTGGCTCTGTGAAAAGTTTGGGTAGCGTCTTATGAGGTGCAAAGCTGAAGTGGAATCAGCACCTCACTCACCAGACCTGAACCCTCTAGATTTCTTCCCTTGGAGGTTCTCCAAGGATAGCATCTAGTAGGATTGCTGTATTGAAGACCATCATCACTGAGAAGATTCAAGCGATCACTCAGGAGGAATGTACACACGTGATCAACAACTTTGCATTCAACAGTGCCTTTAACCGAACAGTGGACATCTGGAGCATGTAATCTAGATCTCCTCTTGATATTTTACATTAATTTTTTTGATTAAATTGTTGTAGATCCTAAAATGTTATCCTTTTACGTTTCAATAAATGTAATTTACATTATTCTATCTTTTGAAATATTATCATTTAGTTTCTATAAGGAAAATTACGTGGAGAAAATTCAAAATTTAAAAACTCCGTTTATTCTTTTTTTTAATTTATTTTATGTTTTCATCTTTCTCACTTCTCCTTCGTTCATGATTCTTTAAAGTTTAAAATTTTTAAGCTACCATTTTTATTTTATTTCCTAACCACTTGGTGGTGACAAATTTTGAAAGGTAATTCTTGTGGGTGAAATAACTAGACAAATGGGGTATTTTTGAATTTCTCTTATATGTAATTCATATATATACATATATATACATATATATATATATATATATATATATATATATATATATATATATATAGTATGTGTGTTTGTGAGTGTATATGTGTTGGTAATATGTAATGGTTTCTGCATAGGTGCAATTCAACCTTACGATTATTTTCTGAATAGCTTTTTCTAGTTGGTTGGCGCGAAGATGCAAGACTATCGATTTAAAAAAGAAAGATCTTCTTTAACAAAAGTATGTAGATCTCCATCGTATACACCTGTTTAAGTAAATTTATAGCCACCATTAACCGTCCGGCTTTCTGTTTTTCTAACTTTTTATAACAGTTTCTATAGGCATATATTTACGCACACTTCCACTTCACGTATAAATTGTGAAAGCAGAATAACTTATATCATATTTTTATTACTTCCAAGCTCCCAAGAAAATTAAATTTCGGCATTAAATGACCCATAATAGTTGATATGCCGTTAAAAAAACAAATCAAGGAAAATACATTTGAACCTCATGGATTGGCGCTACAGAATCACAAAAACTGTACGAAATAACAGAAAACACATCACTGGAAGATTTTAAACAACTAAGATGGATAGGACTTGTAACTCGAAGAGGCAATAATGACATTATCAAAGATGTTGACTTTCCACAATATTTCAAACAAAATGTAAGGAAGAAAGCTTCCACCAACACTAGTGTACTTGAGAAACCTATTTAAAAAAAAATAATAGAAAATTTTATGAATTTCAACCGATAGTAGCACTGGCTGCTCGGTCAATGAATGCCGAATGTTAACTTTAAGGAAACCTTTAATATTATCATTCAAACTTATACGATTTGACATTTTCTTTCTTTTCGCAATAACACGTTCGATTTGATGTTACTATTATTAGCCATACTATAATATTTAGAGCACATATGAAACTATATATTCAAGTTCCGTTGTTATAGATGACAAACTCGAGTTACTTTTATTCTGTTGCTTTAGTTTATTTTTTTTTTTTTGCTTTGTTTTGAGAATTCAGCTGAAAACGTCTTTTACCGTTGTACATGTGTCCCTAAAACACGCGTGCCAAATGAACCTGGCAACAATATCAGTTTCTCTCCGCCGCTCACAGCTTTTTTCACGCTGTCGGTGATACCGTTTTGCTACTGAATCCATTCTTCGCCATTCTCACGTTACCATCTTCTCAATTTATCTATCCTTTTTCTTTTACTCAGCTATCACATTATTTGGTTTTAAATAACAGGAACTCATTCTCGCCCTATCAGTTGTTAATATCGATTGTCACCCACGCATTTATGGATTAATCTTTATATTATAGTTTGTTCTCAGTTACCTGGTGCATCATACACACAAAAACACACTCACATACACACAAACACACAAACACACACACACACACACACACACACACACACACACACACACACATATATATATATATATATATATATATATATATATATATATATATATATATATATATATATAACGTATACTTAGGTTGCAAAACTTCATATATTTAGATTCAACCGACATGTCCTTTCTAATTTTTTGGTATTTTTTTTCGATTTTCTCATAAAATGTACATTCAAATCCAAATTTTCAATAAACTGTTCAAAGTTCATTTTTTGTTCATCTACGTTCAACAGTTTTAGTCATTATCAAACAATAGATGCTGACTGTATAAGGCAAAATGATTTCCTTCATCCTGGTATTTTTTGGATAGTTAGAATTTTTCAATTTGAAACATAGGCGTATTGTATAAGTGATGTTATGTGTAAAACAGTTTCTTATACAAGGACTTCGCCGGAAAACATATGTTATATGCATAAGAAATGTTTTATAATACCGTAAAATACTAATATTGAAATATATTTTTCATAATGCGGCTAATTTTTTTTTGTATGATAGTTGCTTCAAGTATTTTGAATCTTTTCTTACAGTGAGTTACTCTATAACATTTTGATACTGTCTACTAATATTTGTCTTATGCTTGATAATTTTAGTTTGCTTGTTTGTGATACGATCATCTAAATGTGTCCAAATTGTGATGAGTTTCTACCAGCAAAAAATCAACTTACATGACAGTGTGGTTCATATATGGCCAATGTTAGAATTTATTCATATTCTTATTGGAGATGCTATCTTTCAAAGAACATGATAATTCATAAAGATTGTTTTTTTTAAATAGCCAGAATATTTAGATTTCTAATTATTGATCATGATTTAATTACATTTATTATTTTTTATATATATACATTATAAACCTAAATTATTTATTAGACTCATTAAGTTATATACCGTAGAATTATATTTTAACGGCTTATTCCCTTCGTTTTTATGTAGAGAAGGATGTAGTTCCGGTAGAATAAGTTAACAATGTTTATTTCTTGCTTATGTCACAGAGGTTGTTTGTGCTATTTCTGCCAAAATTCTTTGTAATTAATTTGCACGTCAACGATATGGTTGGAAGCGCACACACACACACATGCATATATGTGTGTGTGCATGTGCATGTGTGTGCATGTGCATGTGTGTGCATGTGCATGTGTGTACACGCGCGTGTGCGTGTGTCGGGAGCTGAGTGAGAGAATGAGAGAGACTACACCGTTTAAAACAATTTATAAACACTAATCGCAATGCATTGATTGTATTGTCTCTTGAAATCTTTGGAATTTATACATTTGTATCTACATCTTTGATCGCAATCATTCTCTCCCAGCGTTTTACTTAGCCATATTTTTTATACTGTGGAGGACCGTTAGTTGATATGACCTCTCAATTTATATTTGACGCTAAATACCACAAAATATGAAACAGTAAAAAGGAACACAAAACGGTTTTATAGCAACAACAATATTTATATTTGTATAATGATATACACAAACATAGGGGTTACTATTTTTGTTGGTGTTATGTCCCTTTGACTGAATTAAAGTTTTAACTAAAGAAATATTTTTAACCGAGCTCACAAAAGTTGAATGAGCTTGCCGTTCGAAATGTTCACTGTTAGAGAGTTGAAAGAATTATAGCTGAGGGTATACTGAGTAAATTTTTAGCTTCAGATGGGTTGGAGGAGTGAATGTCCCGTAATGTTTGTAATTAAGTTTCCCTTGCTTGTCATTAAGTTTGTAATGTTCGTAATGAACTTTGAAAAGTTTCGTATATTTCTAATGTAGTTTGGAATGTTTCGTATGTTTGTAATGTAGTTTGGAAAGTTTCGTACGTACGTGTATGTTTGCGTGCGTGAATATGTTTTCATGGCGTCCGCCCGAACTGGGGATCGAAACGCAATTTCCTTTAAGGCTACATTTTCGTGGGCGAATGAAATCAAGAAAGAGAAAGAACGAATTCGTGTCTGATATTTATAATCAACGTAATCACGTGACAGGCTCGAAAAAGGCATTGACAGATTTTGTCGGAATTATTTTTTGCCAGGTCAAGAACTAGATCGATGTTATTCGGACATGATTTAAATATTAAGTGACCAATCAGAAGTTGAGGTTTTCTGAAAATATATATGAAGTTGGGTAAGCTCTGTGATCCACTTTCTGCACAGATTTGCACAAACTTCAACATTGATAAGTAAGTGGTAGCGGGATGCTAAAATACCGACGGCCATTCTGTCTCTTTTTCCAAAACACATTCGGCCAAAGGTCAAAAGCCCTCACTATTTACATTTAAAATATATTTATGTTTAAGTGCCTCAGCACACGCACATCTACGCTTTAGCCGGTGGAACCAAAATGATAAATTTAGGGGGAAACTAATTATTGTTTTGAGACAATAATTATTCTTTCTGAAAATTTATTATTTGTAGACAAAAATATCTCATTTTAATCTATTGCATTACTATTATGCTGATTCTTATTGCTCAATACAGGATTCTGTTCTTTATAATTCTGGCTCTGTTATTATTCATATCTCGTGAAGCAGCTTCAGTTGTTGGCTAAACAGAATTCTAACGAATTCTACAATAAGAATTATTCAAGACTAAAATTCTCCCATTCACATTCTCTAACTTCCAGGCAACATTTATCTTTTAGCTTCGCTCCTAACGAAATGTCTGCTTCAGTCTTGAAGAAAGTACGTAGCTAAGTTTTACACATTTATGTCATTGAATAATTGATAAGTGTAGTTTCAACATCTTTTTTATGTCACATTAACCCTTTGAATGACTAATGTATTGGAGCATCATTTGAGTCTGTGTGGATTTTTAGAACAGTCGAATTATCAAAGAAACTGAAGTTTGGCACAGCAATTAAATGAATAAACAAGTGGACGATTTTTACCAATTATTTCGAAAGCTGAATCTTAAAGGCACGTTAACTTGAAAGATTGATATAACAAAACGCCTTGTCTATATTTTATCCTAGTTAGTCTTACGTATTACAAACCTAAACGTGCTAAACATCAATGGGTCGCGTTGTTATCCTAAGTGATGGAAGCAGTTTGAGGCACCTATCATATGTCCTTCTTGGGAATGCTTAAATTATACCTAAACTTAAGAATCTTTATGATAAAATCTGTTTTGCAAATACAATAGTAATGTCTGAAATTCCACAACGTAATTTCGAAATAAATATATGTTTTTTATACATACTAGAAAATGCGTTAATGAAAGACAATTAAAAACAATAAAAGAAATATTTTAATCTCCTTCTGAACATAGAGACAAAATGGTCGAATCTAAACCTGTTCCACGCAAATGACACCAGAAAGAGCCATGAATAACTTACGTATTTCATGGCACACGCATTTCAAGGTAAAATGTAAAACTTAACATAAAAAATGAAAAGACAAAGGCAATAAAAGGAATAAATATTCACCAAAAAATCTTCCCCTCTGGTTGTTAAACAGCAAAACTACTGCTAATTCAAGATTATAAATTGATAAATTAATAAATCGCTTTGATAGCTGTGAATAACAAAGTTGTTATAAAATTATCAAAATATATTGATATAGCTAAGCTTAGCTTTGTATAGTACAGGGATAGTTGAGAAAATTCGCATTGAGCCTATTTTTCATTGTAAATCCTTAAAAATCAGTGATGAATCACTTGGGTTTTCCCTGGGCTTAAACATCACCCCCACCCCAGTGGGAAATAGGAAGCTACATCAAACCTATAGCAGACATCCTATATTTATTATACAGAGCTTAGTCTGGCACAAGGCTAAGAAAAGAGTTCGGACAGAGAACAGTATTTATCTGTAATTCAAATTTTCATAACTATTATGACCCAGCGAGCCACCTATGAAAATATATTTCTCATGTCCTTTTCGCTTTATAAAGAGAGAGAAAGAGAGAAAGAAAGAGAGAGAAAGTCGCACACAAGGATACTTCGATGTGCTATAATAGTGAGAAAGCTTTTCTCACGAGATCAATTACAAGTGAATAGTGAGTTTGATTCTCACTAGTTGCACCATACATTCAGCTTTGGGCCACATCGAATCTTCGCTTAGAAAATTACCATATACACGCACGCACACACATATATACGAACACACATACACACCCACAGACACACATATGTATACGCGCACACACACATGTATACTCTCACACACAAATATATATCCTGACATATAGATATAAGCACACATTTATGCGCAAACACATTTATATGCACTATATGCACACACACATATATATATACTAACACACGTATATATATGCACGCATATATATACGTACTCACATATACACACACGCTTGTGTATATATATATATATATATATATATATATATATATATATATATATATATATTCATTCAGTTAATAAATCTACTAATGGCAAGTTTTAGATTTTAACGAAGTTTTAATATTCAATGTTTGTTGCTTATTATTTATTTTCTAATTCTTTCCTTTCTGCCGGAGGCTAATATCTTTTGTCGAGCTTCACAAATTGTCCACAGTATATGTGTTAGACGAAATGTTATCATGCGCATGCGCTCATTTATACCTATTTGTGTGGACCAATTATTATCGAATTAATTATGTCCCATGAAAGAAGAAATATTCTCGATATATTAAAAATATATAATTATATATTAAAAGCACCATTGTTTCAATCTCTATACGAACATTATTCCATTTAAACTATAAGCCTTCTTGTTTGTTTTCGCTTGTATTTGATCAAGGGGCTTTTTGTAAACTATTTAAAAGTTAAAAACAAATATATTCCGAGGCGACTATTAAATATTAATAATATTCTGCAGTAGCAACTGAATGTCATGCGTATCTCCGGGGAATTTTTAATAAAATACAAATGTTTTATTTATTTCAAGTTCGAACAAAAAGTAGCTCCTGCATTATTTTCTCAGGCTTGTCTGTTTTATGAAGAAAGAAAACGCCTGTTCTTTTCATGAGCGTATATATATACTGTTAGTCACCCCCCCACCAAAGAAATAAAAAATTATTTTCCACCCTACAACCTCTTCTTCACAAACGAAGCGCCGGAAGCTTCTCAACAAGTGTTCTGATGAGCATAAATACATACACTGCCAAAAATAAATTTAAGGCCGATCTTTATGCAGAATTTATTTCTCCTTCGAATGATGTAAAAATATATATTTTTCTACAACTTGAAAAATTTTAATGCTGGATTAATTTAAATTATCCAAATTTGCTGACAAAATAAGTTTAAGACCGCATGGATATTATGCAAATTATTTCCTAAATGGGTGGTTACATGGCTGGTCATTAATTCTTATAAAGTGTAATAACTGAGCATTTTTATACAGTTAATTCGATATGGGAAAGCGTCGAAGTCTTAGCCCAGTGACAAGATCAAAAATAGTGTTACTTCATCAACAAAACGTTTCCTTTATGAACATAAGCAAACAATTAAAGTGCAGCAAAACGCCTTGTGTTCAAGCTTGTAACCGTTACCAGGATACTGGACAATATAAGGATAGGCAACGATCGGGAGCCCTAATAATAACAACAGTGTACTTGGATAAACGAATAATAGGCTTTCCAAAGCTCAACGAATGCTGACGACCGTAGACATTTGCAGCCAATTGTAAAACTGGCCTTAGTTTTACGCCGCAACTTGTCCGAAAACGTTTAAGAGAATTTGGATTATTCGGGAGCATTGCTAGAAAAAGCAAATTATTTCGGAGAGGAATCGAATCAAGCCGCTGAATTTCGCGAAAAGTCACATTCAATGGACGGCCGACGACTGGTGTGGAGTTATTTGGAGTGACGAGTCACAATTTTGCATCTTTGAATCGGGTAGAAAAACCTTTGTCCGACACCGACCAACCGAGAAATTCCATCCTAAATGTGTCAAAAATACGGCGCAAGCGGGAGGCGGGGGTGTAATGGTGTGGGGTGCGTTCAGTAGATTTGGCACTAGTCCAATTGTTAATGTTGATGGAAAACTCAACAGTGTAGGTTATAAGCAGTTAGTTAAGGAACATGTTCTGCCACCTTTGACTGTCCACTTGCCACCTGGAGCTATTTATCAACAAGATAACAGCCCCATTCACAAAGCCAAAAAATAATGGATGTCATTGGGTGGCGTCCCCATTTATGGAATAATATTTCTAAAAGTGTTCACGCTAAAAAATAACGACAAATGTAGCCCATTTATACAATTATATTAAGTAAATATGGCAGAGCATTCCAAATGATTTTGTGCTCACTTATCAAGCTCGATGCCTAGACGATGTGAAGCTGTATTTAATAACAAAGGTTACGGCTCACAATAATGATATTTTTACTATAACATTTTACTTTAAATATAATAATGGCCATGCGGTCTTAAACTTATTTGTCGGCAAACTTGGATAACTAAAATTAATCCAGCATTTAAATTTTTCAAGTTGTAGAAAAATATACAATTTTTACATCATTCGAAAGAGAAATAAATTTTGCATAACGTCTACACAATAAAACTAATTTATATTTTTTTTTATTAGAAACATATTCTGAAATGAATAAAACTTTAACCATCAGTCTTAAACTTATTTTTGCCAGTGTATATATACCTAAAACGTTTTCGTTGTTAAACCAGCCGTGACCTTTGCAGCGAGGACCGGCCATGTCACGTAGACAAGGATGAGACATTCTCATTCCCTTTGCATTCCATTAGTAAGAAGGAAGTTCTACCCGGACAGCTTCTTCACAAAGAAACTTTATCTTTCCTGTGCTTATTACAACACCACACAGTAACCCTCTACCTTGAGTGACTCTTGGTCCTTGCATTAGTTGAACACTAGTAAGAAGTGTTGGCAAGTGGTTTTTGTATTCTCAAACTTTAGTTTATAGAAATGCAATTTTATTGCACACATCCACGCTCACGCACACACACAAACACACATACATGGCTTACGGCCACATCTCTTTGGAACATTGGTTCCAGCACAAATTTAAGCAAAGTCAAACCTGGTTAGTACGATGGCTGACCTCTTGGCAATACTAGAAGCTGAAACTGTATTTGCGGAATTGTTAATTTCAACCGGGTTCGCTATATTCACTTAAGCGAAAATACCCTTAGGAATGATCTGAATCCACCTTTCCCCGGCTATAGGATAATTAGTAAGATTTTTATCACTAAGCCATTATTATCTAAGAAAAAACTAGATGATTATTATCTTAAAAACCTCTGACAATCTAGAAAATATATTCTGGCTTTAAATAACCTTCAAATGATGAATGAGTCGGAAATACGAATCAATCAATAAAAATACACACACACACACATATATATATATATATATATATATATATATATATATATATATATATATAACCTTGCGCATCGCTTAAAATACATAAATTTAAGACATTCTGTTTTCTTTTTTTGTAGTTTTAGCAATTGGTCATGGTTCTCCATAATGTCCCGCTCTAAGTTCTAATCCTTTGCCATAGCTCTTTATGTTTGTCTTGACATCCATTCACTGAAATTTGTTGAGTAGGTTTATTTGCTGCTCCCCTATACTTCAGTTCATTATGCCAGCTGAATATTAATTTCCTTTGGTCTTCTTTCTTTATTATGTGCTACTGAACTTTCTCTTTAAAAGGTTTTCTCGTAGTTCTTATTTTCGCTAAAACGTTTTCGTTGTTTACACTCTGTTATAATTAGCATTTTTATATAGAAAGACATCTTTGTCGTTTAAAGTCATTGGGGAGGTGATTGTCCAGCATCCACCGCCATATTGGTGATTAAATATTACATAGCAGCTCAGCATTCTTGCTAATGAAAATTTACAACCTCTTAATATTTTGCTTAGTTTCTCGACGAAGCACAGTTTTAAATAAACTTTTCTCTGCCCGTAGATGCATACATATTCTGCATTTAATGCAACGATTGTGTAGTGAATTCTAACCTATTCAAATTGCTTAATCCTAAATGGTTACTGCTTTGACTCAAATTAAGCCTAATTCAGTAAATGCCCTCCCAAATCTTTAAAATTCTTCTTCAGGTGATTGAAATTTCGAATTGACCCCTTTATTTCGTCCACCGGGGTAGATTGTTCTAGTTTCACGTGTCATAACTTTTTTTGATATCTGTAAAATAGTGTAAATCCTTTTTCTATTTGTTTATTTAGACATATGAATTGCGATACTGTTTGCAGACATGAGGTCATTTTCGTTCAGGAAATGACAATATAGATACTTTTAGAATAGACAGAATTGAGAATTAAATGCTGGAAACTTTACGTGATACTGAATGACCGAAATGTCCAAGAGAAAATTAATGTAAACAAAACCAGGAAAAGAAAAAGGGAAAAAAACATGTCCTTTCAGAATTTACATTGTCAGCCGATAATCCTCATAGGTATTCCTTCTCTTGCAGCTTAGACCTTTTTCAAAGATACATTCCATTGCTATTCATTCTATGATTTGAGTCTTTTGATGACTGGAATTAACTGAAGATGTGTTGTCAGTCTCTTTCAGGTTTCTCAATTCCCATTTCAGTATTTCTTCTTGACTATCACAACTTCAGCAAATTGCATTCTACCTCCATAAAGCAAAGGAAATAAGATTAGCTCTCGAAGAGAAATGGAGTGGATATTGAGATACGAAAATAACACGAAAAGAAGCAATTTTTACCGCAATTCCTACTACATGAACTGCAAACAGCGCTGAAAAGAATTAACTTTGCTGAACTCCGTAATCGGAAATCATGGTTAAAGGCCGCATCTTCATGTTTTATATCATTTTGACATAAGTAATTGACATAAGTTTTATATCATTTTGACATAAGTAATTTGCATCTATATATAAAGAACAATATATATCCTTGAGTAGATTCAATGTTTCTTCGATATGCTTCATCACCAGCCATTAGCTGTATTTATGGTCTCACACAGAACTACTCCCCATCTTATAAGTGTTTCGTGAAGAATGAAGAACCTTCACGTGACACGCACATAATATTGTCAAGTGATCTTTATAGCATAAAATATACTAAAAAGAATAAATGTCTAAATAAAACCTAAAGGAAAACGTGACAATAATCAGAAGATATATCGAGAAACCTAGACTCATAATAAAGTAGCCAGTTCCATTTCAAAACATAATGGTTCATTGATTACTATAGACACGCATTGCCCTGTGAATTCTTGAACGAGATAGAAACTACACGTTTACTATGCACATAAGTGTATAACTGGCCACTCGTATTCGAGGATACCTGTCTACTAGGGCTGGTAGGGCTCAGGCGCATTTGTGTTTATTCAACACCCACAGAACATTTGCGTTTATTCAACACCCACTGAGCTCACCTCTGGTTTACACTGCAACTATGCTGAGCAGACCGTAGTTTCTAGGAAAGAGCGTGTTATCTAGAGTGATGAAGCCCTAGTGACTTGTGACTTCGTGCTAGCACATCTAACGACGGCACCCAAGAGTCCCGTCTACTCAATTTCACTTTTAAGGCTTGGGTCAACACACAGTGTGGTTTTCAGACACTTTCACAAGTACTATGCAAAGGTGCCGCACGCTGGGATCGATAACATCAGGAGATCATTCCTGACAAATCGACCATAGTGAAATTCGAACCAGAGACTCATGGTCAAAATGCAAACGTTCTAACCACTTACAAGCACACTAATATGTAAACATGCACATACACAAGCACACTAATAGACAAAAATATGAATACATACAAGGTTGTTGCAAGTTAGTAGTATTACTAAAGAGATCCATTTGGTACAGAACCGCTAATTATTTAAGCGGATTAGAATCACTCATTCTTATATATAACACAAAAGAAAGTTTGTTGCTCTGGGATATAATTTATTGCTCTATGACTTTATAATAAAATCAAATGCAGAAACAGAATCTGAATAAAGACGTTCTTCTAAGGAATCCACCAAACCAGGAGGTTGGTTCTTCTCATTGGTCAGATTATATGCTATAGAATCTCACAAGACTTTTTCATCATTATAAAATTTAGTAATGTAAAGTTATATATAGCACAATTGATATAAATGTCTTACATGATGCTTTCATTTAAATAAATATGAACAATTCAAAGATTTAGCTGAGTAAAACGGCTTATTGGTTTATGTCGTTCATTAATGGCACTAAAACTAACAACTCTAAGAACTGAGGGAAAATATATATTCTCGAATCATTTAGAAAACATTTTATGGATAGTTATGTTAATATAATAGGAGGGAAACAAATGATTTAAATAAGTATAAGAAGCTGATTAATTGTTGACAGCATCGGACGAAATGATCCGAGAATTAATGTTTTAGATATTACTAAGAAAAATACTACAAATTTAAACGTCAATAGCGATATCTAAAGCTCGATGATAATTAGTTGCTTAAAAATTTTAGAAAAATTTCGTCTCATCCAATATCTCCATCTGGAATATTTTTATGCATCAGATGCCTTTAACCTTTTAAAAATCAAGAGTAACTTCCATCGGCCTATGTTTCAGTCTACTCTGAAACTCTCTCTTCAATACAAATACCTCGGAAAAAATACATTTGTAAGGTAAAATAATGTCACAAATTGTCACTGTTATTTTATTGATTATTGAGTTTATAAAGCGCGCGCACTTGAAAAGAAGGAGGCGTCATCTCCATTTTCTTCATATTGAAAGACAATATTCATGACCGCTGAATACTTTAGATTTTCATCAGAAAAACAAATAGTTTCTCAACCTTCTCACAAACAATTTGACATTCTGCAATTTAAAATTAAAGGTGTAAAATATAAACTCTAATAAAACTGTGACATATAAGCGTTACAAAAATTGAAGAGGAATAGTTTATATGGCAAGTGTTTATGGTGGAAGTAAATTTACAGTTTCGTGTATTTTAAGTTGAATTTCAGACTTCAAATAAATTTCCCATTACTTAGTCATTTGATATAACGACAATATTGATTTTTCTATCTATGTCGTATAAAAAATTTTAATATTAAAAAATATTTGTAAAATCTCTATCGAATTATTACTATGAAGTAACAACTTAAAAATCCTTTTAATAAGACAATTAATACTTAGCCAAAAAAATATATATATATATATCTATAGCAAAAGATAATTTATTTCAGACTACCTGCCTGATCAATATAGCGAGGAAAAGATATTCACTCACTTGTGGAAAGAAAAATACTGAAAAACGAAAGATAAATGGACATACTGTGAAAAAGACGGAGTGTTTTGATAAAACGACTGTTTTTTTTTTCTTAATATTTTTAAGATGAAGGAGAACAAAGTAAGGTAGGTGGGTTGATGAATACAAATTATAACTGTCTGGTTATGAGGACTAAAATAGAATGAGACGTGAAATTGTCTTATTTTAAACGTTTTAATATTAGGAATGCCAATAAAAAAAGTTGTAAAGTCATTAGATAGATAGAGAGAGAGAGAGAGAGAGCTAAAGAGAGAGATATAAAGACTAGAGAAAACAAGACGAAACAAGTCGAAATAACTGCGTTGTAAAGGAGTAATAAATAGTAATAAAGGAAAAGATTATAAAAATGATTGAAATAGAATATAATTTGAAAAATAGTAAACAATCAACAGGGAAATATAACGATAAAAATATTATGTTAACGTAAAATAAAAAAAATGAATTCCGTAGCCTGACACGTAGTTATAATGTTATCGTTATAAAAGCTGAATATTGCCGTAAAATGTTAACTGTAAACTGTTTTTTTAACTCTTAATATAACGATTAATATCAAACATGGAATATATAAGGAAAGAGATTATAGTTGAGAAATAAAATATTTGTTCTGTATTGATTTACATACTTATGTGTATTGTATCTATAAGTATCCTATATTTTTATCTATCTGATTATATATGTGTCTATCTTTGTTGGGACTGTCGGACTGGCTACTAAGCAAATTCGACAGACTCGATAAAGTAAACCTGGCATTGACATTACATTTACAATGTTTGAAGATCAAAGTTGACTGAAAAGCAAGAGGCCGGAAGAGAGTTCCACAAGCGAGAGTTGCGAGAGAAGAAACTTTTAGCCTAGAACTTACTGTTATATCTACTAATATTTGACATTTATTGAACCAAAAGTAAATATTAAAATAAATATGGCAATATTTTATTTTAGTTTTTTTTAGCATAGATTCTTCTTTCATGTGTCGTGTCCCTTTAAGATGATCATAACTCTCCAATTTCCTATCCTTTGCAGCTTTAAGCAATGTTTCTTTTTTATTTTGCATCTCGCTCTGCGTTCTGCCATCCACTGGCATAATTTCGTTAGGTATGTAACTAAATGCCCTCCCCTTTTTTCTATTTTCCTTTTGATATGTCTTGCGCATGTTAAAATTTTCCAAGCCCATTCTTCGTCATTATGTGTCCGATGCATTTCGTCTGTCCATTTCTGATTCAGCGTATAAGTGTCTCTTTTCGTTTCCAGCTGATATTATTATACAGAAAAGATTAAGAAAATGCTAGAAATGTGAATCTCTTCACGTTTCTGTTTTGTCAGTTTTCCTCGAGTGATTCAGTAGCTATTATAAGAGAGTGTGAGTGTATTACATGATTAAAATCTTATTAAATATGTTTTTCCTTAAGTGAAATTCCCTCTGGTTGTTTTTATTCATTGGATCAGGTATAATTGAATGTGTGTAGACTCCAAAACATTAGAGATCTCCAATTATTTACCAAGCGTCGGTTTCATTCACTATCCCATATTGAATATCAATAGTGATAAGACATTGCTATAAATAAACATTGTAATATCAATAAAATTTACTACAATTCTACATTACATATCAAATACTGAATATCTTAAAGGATGTCTTTTCGTGTTACAAACATCACTTTTTGGTTTTTAAAAATATTTTCTTCCCAAAAGACAATACGCATGCAATGACAAATATTTACGCGTGAAATTATACATGGTTCTTTCTTTGAATATGTATACGCGCGTTTATGCCTACATCTATTCTTTTTTTTTAATCAATTCACCCAAAGCAAGGCGATAATGCTACTAAGACGCAAGGGACTACTGGGAGTGAAAGAGAATGAAAAGTCTTTAGAATGAACTGGAAACCGAATTCTGTACACGGAAAAGGGGATGACCCTCTATTCATGTTCAAAAGATCGGGGAGGAATAGGCGAACCTATATTCATATGTTTGCTAGAACGCGCGTTTGTTTTGAATTTCATATCTTTTTACAAATAGTCAAGTGAACAACCCACGCAAAACATTACGTACGATTTTTTTTTCTTTTTGTCGCTCTTCTCAATTTTATATAATTAATAAAGCAACTCCTACCATTCACCCACTCGTTTAATAAAGTTAGGAAAAAAACTGATTATCTTTGACGGCAAAAGAAAATCAAGGTATCAACTGACCAGCTCGTAACTTTCCTAGTTACGTTTTGTCATTTTTATTTTTCATTATTAGCAAAATTGGTAGTCAAAACAGTAACGCTAACAAATCCATGACTACCAATACATCCGCTTTCGTCATCAATCCTTTCGTATATTATTATTATTATTATTATTATTATTATTATTATTATTATTATTATTATTATTATCGTGGACATTTCCGTTTTCCTTATAAAAATGAATTATGATTAAAAGCAAGATTTGTTATCGTCGCAATAGTAAGACGTTTATTATTATCGACATGGTCAAATATATTGATGTGTGTTATTAGGACTAACGAAATATAATTGTTACCAGTAACATAATGGCCATCATCATTAGCAAATAAAGACAATGTATCATTTTCGCTTCGTCTCGTCGATCGGGCCAATTATCAAAAGAAAGAAACAATTCAGTTATCGTTGTCAACATTATTTTCATAATAATCATCAATATTTAATACACTACAATGAGCGTCAGGAATCTCCTGGCATTTCTACTTTCTCTTTCAAAAACTTTGCCAATATTATCTTTGTTACCATTAGCAACAATAAATATTACAATAACCTAATGGTAAATACATTTTCATGTCCTTCATGTGAAAAAAAAGAAAGCTCCCACTAGTAGTTTCTTTCTCTAAATGATTTCATCGTAACACAAACACAACATTAAATAATTCTGCGCAGGTTATCACATTTGCTTCACCTTTATTATGTAAACTCTGACGTCGAGCGAGTAAAGCCTGGGGGTGTTGGCAAAGACCACCCTTTTTTAACAAAGTGGACTGGCGCTACAGAATCACAAATAACAGAAACCTCATTTGAGAATTTTCAACACCAGCTACAACTAAAATCGATATTACATGTAAATGGGAGAGAAAATAATGACATAATAAACATACTGATGTTCAACACTAATTCAAACAAAAGGTTAGAAAGGAAACCAACATTAATACTGGAAAGAAAACTAACAGCTACTGGATTTGAGAAACGTATTTTCCTGAAAACATTTAAGAGTAAGATTTTATACATATCAACAGAAAGCAGTACTGGCTGCTCGGTCAATGAATGCCAAATGTTTCCTTGTAGGGAAATGGATAATTTTATCATTACAATTTTATTGTACTAGCCGAGGTACCCGGCGTTGCCCTGATGTACATGGCTACAATTGTATAACCTCACCCCCTGTATACCCGGACCCCACTGTCTAGAAATGTCTGCTTGCGTTCCCGCTTGCATGCATCTTCTGTTGGTATACTAAGCTACACCTGGTCACCTCGAGGCGGTGTAATGGTTAGCAAGCTTGTCTCGCTAGAACAATTACCACTGAGTAGTGAGTTCGATTCTCACTGGGTGCCCCCTACTTTCAGCCTTGTGCCACATCTGATAAATTAATTCCAACGATAAATCCGCCTTGTGTGATCGTTGCTCTGGGTTAAATTGTTTCAATGTTGAGTTATTCTGTAAATTTCCTATGGTTGTAATAACTTTCAAATAGTATGGTATTGTTCACAAATCTAATAATCAAACAAAAACAGGGATGAAACATCAGAGCTTGGATTCAACTGCAAAAGCATGAACACCCCCACTCCTTCTTCACACTTTTACTGTAAAGCTGGGTTTAATAAGAGGTTCTTCGGAAAATTTTCCCTTTTAACCCTTCAATAATCTTTCTCAAACAATCTTTGCATCAAAGGATGTTCGAATACCAATTTAGGATAGAATCATATGAAGAAACTGGCTAAATGGCAAAAGCCGACTTTGTCGCAGATTTCGTCAATTTAACTGAAATAATCAAAACCAAACATTCACACAAGTTAATTAGTGTCATATGTAATTTACATGACAAATTTGGAAAACATCGGAAGAAAATCCAGGGAGATGTGGCCAAAAAACGGGTTTTTGAAAAGTTTTTCGTAGTTTTTCGTTATACGCGGTAAGCAAGCAGGACTAAAACCACACTATCTTATTTCTTGCACAATGGAAAATAATTTGCGATATTTTCTAATCAAATCGGATAAAAAAATGAGGAAGTTATTCAAGTTTTTATTTTAAGTAGTACGAAAAACCCCATTTTTCATTTTTTTGCAATATATTGTGTGAAACTAATGTCGGAGGAAAACTAACAAGCACACTACATAAACCTTGTAACATGAGCTATGTTTTGCATTAAGTGGAAAGAACATCAGTTCATCCAATAAAAATTTTGTTCGTGTGTAACTTTGCCTTGGTTTTTGCACAAAAGGTACCCACCTTCAGTTTTATCAATTTTTCTGCCAAACCCGAGTGGGGGTGCAGAGGATGAAAATTGAAAAGATGGTTTTGACCTATTTTCATAAATTTGCAATATGAGTGTACAATTTCATCGAAATCGGTCGAGAAATGTGGACGTGCCTAAACAGAATACATATACAAAGACAGACACACAAACAGACATCTTCTGTCTTATAAATATAGATGTATAACAAACATTGTTGTAAATGTGTCATATATCATAGTTAAAATTATAACTCACCTCCTTTGATATACTCCCTACCCTCTTATGTACCTCTCAAGTAATTGATCTTAGATTATGATTCTAAAAATAATTTTTGCGCATATATATTACTAGTAATACTTTCAGATAAATTGTTTTACAACCGTACTTATTCTACACGTTATACTGTCCGAGAATAGGTCAAAATTAGATTATAAAGTTATATCCCATACTTTTATATATTTTTCTACTTATATTTAATTTCAAAATCAAAATTGTTTTTTTCTTAAACCCAACATACCAAGAAGAAATCACCACTTATAAATTTGTTAATTAACAAAACACTTTCATTGATTACAGAATTAGTAGTGATAGCTCCAACCCAAATATATGCAATTCAGCTTTAGCTTGTTTTTTTTTATAGTGAACCAAAAAATAACATTCCCAATTACTACTATAACTATCGATAGAATTTATCCCAGCTACCTCTTTCATCTTATTACTATCTCCTATTCCTACCTTTCCTCCCCCACCCTCACTCTTAGGACGCTTGTGAGATGTTTTCCCTAAACTTTTGACCGTTGTTATCGGCAAGGAATCCTCCCAGACTAGCCAACACCCCACCTATCATTCATCAAACTCCTATCAACAAGCAGTATTTTTTTACTCCGTCACATTTTTGCTTTATGTATATTTTTTCTCAAACAAATAGAAAAAAGATAGTGACGTTTTACATATGGCTTGCTTACAAGCATAATTGTTCATAACCATTTTTGGTTCTCACCCGTCAAGGTGCAATTGAAATGCACCGAAACGAAGTTGCATCTTTGTAGTGAGTAAACTGTTCTTGTTTATATGATAAAATTATAATAAATAATTATCGCTCTACTATCAGTATCGAGCCCTCTTTTGGATTAATGCTGTGAACGTTGGAATTTATATATTACTTTCATTCTCATTGCATCGGGTATATATATATATATATATATATATATATATATATATATATATATATATATATATTCGGGAAAATATATGACAAAGTGGAAAAAGTTCTCATGTATCGCTTTTCGTCATTTAGAACTACTATATTTCACCATTCCTGACCGAATTTCTATTATCACATTGTGGGTTATCTACTAACAAAAGAGATGGAAAAAGAAAATGGGAAAGAATTTAAATAAATCGGATAGATTTAAATAAATTAAATAAAATGTAATATTCATAGCATCTCTTGTGCGTGCACATGTGTAGTCGTACCAACATAACAAATGTAGTCAAATAAAGTCCTAAAGGATGAAACGCATCACAAGAATACTTTCCCCCCTTTGTCATACATTTTCCTCTAACATTGTTTCTGATATACAAAAATATATATCATTATCTCATATATATATATATATATATATATATATTGGCTCCTGAAATATCAATTTCAGTTGAGCTCTCTGGGGAGGAGGTGTGGGTTGGTAAACAGTGACTATTATAGCTATATAGCGAGACTCTTCGCAGATGCGAATTGAGTCACTGTCGGTCACTGGTCGTGTTTCTAAAAATAAATACGCTAAAATCCACCTTCATCCCTACCGTGCGCCGACGGCTTAATGGTTAGAATCTCCGACTAACACCAGTTCAGTCTGGTTTCGATCCTAGCTAGAGACCACCGGATGTCTAGCCACACTGATGAGCAGCGAAACTGTCTGTGGATGACGTTATATATATGCATATGGAAATGTAAACCTTTTGCATGAATTTTAAGCAATGATAACCTTAATAAATAATGCAAATTGTTCATTTCAGGATAATGTTGTGCCTTTTTTATTTTCTTGGGAAAGCTAATCACATTGTATTTTGTGATTTAATATGCCATCCATATGCAGAAGCTCATTTGATCGGTTACTCTGTCCCTGTCTCTATCGATTTCCCAACGTTAAAATCTGCTAAGCCCTCTTTCCGCAAACTATGTATGCTAGAAAGTACAACTATCACTTTCGAAGTTCAAGTTTCCATTTTCTTCCGAATCTATCTCTCACATGGTATTCTCAACATCCTTCTGTAGAACCACATATTTGTTGCTCCGAGTATCATTATCATCGTCAATGAAATCGCCTGGCATTCAATTATATATAAGAAAATTAATATTACAGAGGAGTTCTTTTTCAACAAAATGTTCCGTTTATTTAACTGTTTGTTTAGCTTTTGGAAAGTATCATTTGTTATTTCAATTCATCTTCGGATTTTGGTGTCACGATTTTCCGTCGTCTGTTAAAAAACAAACAAAACAGCTAGTTAAATTTTTATACATGTTTGATCTTAATGTCTCCAATTCGTAGCTCGCATCTTCGGCTACCCCTCTTGCTGATAGCGATATATACTAACTTGTTTATAGCGAAGAAAACGACGATTTACTTCGTCAAACCAAGCGACAGCGCGTCGCGTCGCGTGTATCCTACAATGGAAAAAATGTCACGTATTCCGCATGACATGCTGAAGACAGAATATTTAGATTAAAACCAAGTCCGTCGCAGGAGTCTCTATAAAAGTATTTTGCTATGCAAAATGCTCTCCCAGTTGTCGACGGATGAAAAAACTGCTCGGCCGATAAAAGCAGTTAATGTTCTCGAATCGAGAGAAATAACTGATGTAATTTGAACCCTGATAATTGAACTGATAAGTTTTTTTCAAAAAACTCTTTTGAATTTTTCAGTTTTTGCTTTTCAGTTTATTTGTTTTTAGATATTTGTGCATTTTTGTTCTTTTCCTT
The DNA here is from genome assembly GCA_903632075.3 of Acanthosepion pharaonis. Taxonomy (NCBI): domain Eukaryota; kingdom Metazoa; phylum Mollusca; class Cephalopoda; order Sepiida; family Sepiidae; genus Acanthosepion; species Acanthosepion pharaonis. The sequence continues at coordinate 3,100,316 of CAHIKZ030005588.1, read as the reverse complement.
TTTGTTTATTTCTTTTCTTGTATTTTACCCTCCCCACGGTTTTTATTTTCATTACTTTTTCGTATTTATTTGTTTGAATTATTTTCTTTGGCTGTCCACATTCTTCTTTGATTTTATTTTGATTGTTTTGCCTTTCGTTTTTGTTTGGAAGAAATAATTTAAAAAGAAAAAAGAAACCGTTTATTTGTCCGGCCATGGTGGCCAGTCAAGGCAGCCATCATGGTGGAAGAAAATTCAGATAATTCAAATATACCACTGCCGGTGTCAGCAGGGAAAACGGCCTGGTGCAATAATAGTCCGGTTAAAAAGGATGCGGATTATTATGCAGCACAGAAGTAAATTTGAGGAATCCTTCAAAGACAATGAATTTATTACCATCCCCGAAGCTTTCGATATCCTGTTAATCTCGGACGTAAAAAGTCGCAAATTAGTTGGGGTTGGCAGGAAAACCATGTAAGAGGTACTAAAGACTCTAAAAATTAACCCGAAAGTTTTAGCGAGAAGGACGAATGCAATTTGGGACATTCTCCTTCCTACAGAACAAGACACGAAGCAGATGACCGGTAGTGTGTTAACTACCAAAAACCTAAGACTACAAACAGGGTATATAGGCACCCGTAGGTCAAGGATTACAGTCCACCGGGTGCCAGTGGACATTAGTGACGATAGAATGGGTGCATATTTTTCTAAATTCGGCAAGGTGGAGGAGGTAAAGGCAATTCTAGGCAAATCAGGAATTGCAACCGGGGACATAGAGATGCAAGTCACATTGACCCGAAGGAGTTTTGGGAAAATCCCCAATGTTCTCATATGCCGTGAAAGAAGACCAAAAACCGTGCTGTTGGTCGTGCGGTATCTCGGGACACATGGGCAAAGAGTACCCCGGTAAATATCCTCAGCCTTCAACTCGGCCTACAATAGCAACAGCAGCAGCAGCAGTCGCAGCACCTAAGGAGGAGGGAGTAGGGAAGAAGGGCCCCGAGGGTGCCTGGAAGGGAGTAGTGAGCAGGAGAACAAAAAATGTGCCCTCTCCCCGCCAAAAAAAAGATGAGACTGCAGAAAACACCACCACAGCAGCGGACAAGGAAGGGACAGGAAGAAAGTTCCAATAAGACAGTCCCAAAAAGACAGAGAGCCCCCAAAAGTCAGAAAGCCCCCAAAAGGCAGAAAGCCTCAAAAAGTCAGAAAACCCAAAAAAGCCAGATAAGGAGGGGCAACAAACACCCCAAGCAGAGCGGAAAGAGAAACAACATAAGCAGTACCAACAACTGCAACAAAAAAAGCAACAGGCGGAGACGGAAATGGAGGTCGACAGTATGCCACCACCTCGGACTTCATCTCTAAAGAGAAGTAGAGAGGAGGAAGAGGAGGTGGAGGAGCGATCGCAAAAACACTCTGGGCGTAGTAGGGTGGATGGGGGGCATGAACAAAACCAGATCCCTATCCATCCCTGCTTCCCCTAAAGAAACTGTTTTAATGCCCAAAGCAAGGAGCCTTTGTTCTTCCTCTTCCCATACTACATCCCTCTCTTCCTGCAACTCTTCCCTCAGCTCAACCTCAACATCCCCTCACACATCCACCTTTTCCCACTCTCACCGTTCCAGGTGGGGGGGGGAGAAAAAAAACTGTTTCCGGGTCCAGAAGCTATTTGTAGGGTGGACAGAGATAAATATAAGAAAGCTCTGTCCAGCCAAAAGAAGGCCCAATTAGGGATCTTATATAAGATGGATTCAGTGGATGGGAAGTCTGTCGAAAATTCACGTAACTACCTGTGTCAGAGACACTGTGTCTGGGGGCATTTGACTGAAGCGTAAGGACTCACCCTACTTAAGGAAACTGAGCCAATATTGTGATGCGAGGGTCCCTGTTCTTATCCACCCCTCCCTATATCGGTGTCTAAAACTAACCTATCCCACGGATGTCGGCGGAATTGTCGCCGCGATCCAAGAGACACATTTTTTTGCAGCGTCGGTGCGTGTGTGCTGGATGACGACTTTGTCGTTTATTCAGCATATGGAGAAAGACAGGCCAGAGGAATTTATTTGCTGGCGAAACGATCTCGATGCGAAGGTGGACCTTGTGCATACCGATGCCGAGGGCCGGTTGATCGTGACCGATATTGCCGTGAAAAGTTGTTCGTTTCCGAGTCGTTGCGGTTTATGCGCCCAACGACCGGAAGGAGCGGGTCTCGTTATTTCGGCGGTTGGGGTCGTTCCTGGTGGATTCAACGCGCCTAGTGTTAATGGGGGACTGGAATGCCATCCTGGACCCCAAGTTAGACAGGTGGCAGGGAGCTTGTGGGAGGAGGGGCGATCGTAGACGGGTTGATCTGATCGAAGAGTTTGGTCTCGTCGATAGATACCGGGTCGATCACCCCGGGGGGAAAATGTGGACGTGGGCTCAGAATTGGAGTTTTACCCAGGTAGTTAGCTACCTGGATAGAATGTTAGTTAGAGGAGCCGACGTAGACTTGTTAGAATGTCCCTCGTTCCACTGGGTAGGCTATTCGGATCACAAACACGTTTGTGCCCGGGTGGCGTTAGATCGTAGGCCTAGAATGGCTGGGTACTGTCTTTACTGGACAGGCGGCACTTCCAGGAGCAGCTCACTAGCTTAGTGCAGCGGGAGTTAGTGGGGGTGGTTATCGGGAATAAGTGGTGGGAGAGTCTTAAGAGTAGGATTAGGTCGTTCACCACTGATTTCAGCAAACGGCTCGCCCTAGATATAGCTGAAAAAGTGAAGACGCTTAAGGCTAGTTTTTCCCGGGCGGTGGCTGGTGGAGATCCCCTAGAGATAGCCTTAGCTAGGGAGGCCCGGGAGCGTTTGACTAGCGATCGCTACATGGGCCAGGTAATTAGTTATAGGTTAAGCAACATGTCTTCCGAAGCTGTGAACATGGGCGCAGATTTGCGCAAGGAAGAGATCCGTCGAGGTTCTGATCGTTACATTCGTGAAGACAATATCCCGGAGGGGCATACTCTTCGAGCCACTGACGACATGTGCGAGGCGTTTCGGCGGCATTTCGAGAGCCGCTTTACCAAGGAGCTTGGTCTCCGTGATGAGGACTTTCCTCGGCTTTCGGCTGAGGCAGCTAGTTGCGAGGGAGAGATCACGGAGGGCGAAGTCTACGCGGCATTGAAGAAGGTCGGCAGAGGCAAGTCGCCCGGTCTGGATGGTTTGCCTTTTGAGTTGTACTTGAGGCTGTCACACATCTTTGTCCCGATTTTGACTGTGGTGTTCAACAACTGGTTTCGGCAGGGTGCCATCCCCAACCGGCTGACCAGGGGTGTGACCACACTGTTGAAAAATGGCAATGGTGTTGGGGGAAAATTAGATGTATACAGGCCCATAACTCTGCTAAACACAGAGTTAAATATTTTGGCCATAATCCTGCAGGAGCGATTACAGTCAGTTGCTGAGTCTCTGTTGGGTCCTGAACAGACTTGTGCTGTGAGGGGCCGAACAATTCAGTTCAACCTGCATCTAATCCGCACGATTATAGTAGGTATAAAAGACGACGATGAGGCCGCGCTGATCAATTTAGATCAGTCCAAGGCATTTGATGGGGTTGAACATCGCTACCGGATTTGCCAGATTGTGAACGGTGTGACCTTGGTTTAGAAGAAACGGCTTCGCACGCCTTCTACTATTGTCCCCGTTTCCGCCCCTTATGGGATCATAACGGCGAGTTGACGGCTCGTCTTTCTCCCAAAAATCTCGTGCTCATTGATCGCGCATACGGGTGTGAAAATGTGTCGCCCCCGTATTCCGGGGTGAAACGAATGTTGTTTCTGACGCTGCTGGCCACGGCCCGAATGGTGATTTGCACGACGCGACAGGAGGAAGTCTTGCGAGGCAAACGTCTTTCTCATCAGGATCTGATCCGATTCTTTGAGCATCAGCTGAAGATGAAGATTAGAACTGATAGAAAACGCTTTCAAAGGTGGGGGATAGAGTCGAGCTTGGTTCATTTGAACGGGACTAGTCTTCCTTTTCTCTTTTAGGTCAACCTATGTCACATCGGAGCGGCTTCCTGTGGATCCCTCCCCTGGTTAGGTTAGACAAGCTTTGTGTAACTAGTTAATGGGAGTAAGTGTTGTCCCCGGCCACATCTTTGGTTATGATCCAGGTTGAGATTCCCAACCTCGCCAGTTTGTTTTGGCCCCGTTTTTTTATCTCGTCTGGGTCAGCTTTATATTTTCCCATGCCCGTATAGTTTTTTATCCTTTTTACACCCACTTAGAGAGAGAGCTTCTTGATTTTGTCCAATGGGCAGAATACAGCGGCCTCTCCCTTTTGAGGGTTAAACGGGCCCTACTAACATCGGTTATGTTTAGTTTACTTTGTGTTGATTTTTAGTTTATTAGTGGGTTCATCTCCCTCCCCTCTGATTCTTCATTATTAGATTTTTATGTATTATATTTTACTATCATTAAACTTTTATGGCATGGGGCGCGTTTTGTAGGTCTCCCTTGAGAGAATGTGGTATTATGGTGTATGGAGGATTGATTGTGGACGGACGAGTTCTTGTGGTGAATGTGGAAATTGTAATGTATGAATGGGTCGTGAATCGGATTAGCTAGGTATAAGATAGTGATGACCAGCCTCAACTCCTCCCCATTTTGGCTTTGTGCCGCAATTTGTATTCTGAATGCAATAAATATCAAAAACTGATGTATTTTGGCTACCGCTTTCGTCGGCGAGTGAGTTATTTTTCTGACTGGTTACATGCATTGGGATTTGTGAGATAGTGCAAACTTGCGACATTTCTTTCTGCCCCCACCCCCTATATTCGAGTCTGATGAACAGTGATTTGTTCTTTGCGCTGTGGGATTAATCTGAGACAAACATTTCCTTTGCTTTCAGAACGCTTACACATTGTTACAATTAATAGTTGTTCCTTTCTTCCTGCTTTCATTTACTACCAAGTCAAGAAGTACCTGCAGTTTCTTTTCTGCGTCTGCAAAGAACATAAAACTATTTGCTTGTATTATGTTTTGTTAATACGTTGTCTGACAGAGGTTAATTCCGAAATCTGACATCAAACCCCAACTTTCTAATAGCCATCTGAAGTTTATACATTGTTTTAGTACTAAAAGAATTACTGCAAATCAACTCGTTGGCACCCGCAGATAAAAATGTATAAGAAAATGCGAAGTACGAGATAACTTGTAGTCGACACGAGATAACTTCTATTTAGTATTGGATAACTCGTAGTTGGCATCATAATAGAAATCACGAGTTAACGCGTGGCGAAGGAAATTTTTCTGTTTCTTAATACTTTGCTTATCTTTTGGAAGGCGTTTTTCGCTATTCCAATTCACCTTCGAAGTTCGGTGTCGAATATTCTGCCCTATTCCTAGACATTTAAATTTTTGTACTTCGATATCTCCAATTTGTAATCCGAATATTAGGCTGTTTCTTTTGCTGGTAACCATACGTTATATCTTCTTACAATTTATGTTTATCACTCTCTTCTCGCTTTTCCTTACTTCCTTCTCTTGGAGTTCCTGTATTTCTCGTTCTGTATCTACTATCAACATTGGGTCATCTGCATATATAATATCAAGATTGTGGTTACCGATAATGCATTCTAGTAAGACTAAAACTTCTCTCAGTATTGCTCCACTGTAAAAGTTGAAGGGGTCTGGTGAGAAGACACACCCGTGTTTTGTGGCCCTTTCTATTTTTCTGTATTTACGGAATTTATTTTCTATACGTATGCAGGCAATTTGCTCCCACTATTATGTCTAGAATAATTTCAAGAAACAGACATCTGCGAGCAATTTTACATTTAACAATATTTTTGAAAGACAATAACCAATGATATTGTCAACCAATCAGTTGGTGGTGGCAAAAAAGTACAAACCAAGTAATGTCGTGATTTGATTGTACACCGACCAACAAATTTCTATCAAGATAATCTGAAACCATATTTGAATTTTTCCATCATCACCTTATCCTCTCCAACGCCTGCATAATTTTGTTTCTGTCATATTTTTAAATTTCTTAAAATACAGAAGATTATATGATAATATCTTTCTTATTTTCTACCGTCTTCAAACAAAGATGATGAATAAAGCTTGAATAAAGCTATTCAAAACTTAACACTTCTATTTACATTATTTACAGGAGGACTATTATCCTCTTTATTGACGATGAGGGTAGTAGTCTGAATGTTAATAGCGTAAATAATGCCATTTAATTACACACAGAACGAACTTTTTAACCAATGCGTACAAGCAGAATGAAGTGATATTTAAGAGTCACGTATTTTCAAGTCACGCTTATTCGGAACCCTAGGTTTCAACGATGGCCATTTGGAGGAGACATGTTGAAATAAGAATTTTTTTCATAAAAATGGAATCATCAGAATTAATTAATTTCTTTAAAGAAAACGCAATGAATTTAAATTTCATAGTTTATTTTTTCTCACGCACCGATAATGAAAACAAACGAGAAATTGTTTGCATTTGGATTCACTTTGAAAAATACCTCATTAAGGATACGAGATTTTTATTAAATATATTTCTGAATTGTTGCGTTATATTTTGTCGAGAGGGTAAGTTAGATTAATTCTATTTTGCTATAAAAAACGAAATAAAAGTATCTGCATGCGAAATGGTACAATAAACAAAGTTATTGATTAATTGCATCTTGACTGTTGACAGTTTTATTCTTCTGGCAATCAAACACTTTAACGTTTTCCGGTTCCTGAATATTACATATTGATTAAATGTCTTTCTTTTATTAATTCATCATGAGTGACCTTTAAATACATGTGAGAATCTTAAGCAAAATACATTAAACATTCTTTGAGCAAAGAATGCAAACTTTTGTTACTTCTTTCCCTTACAAATTAAGTCCATATTATAATATCAGATTATTATGTAAGGCTCTGCAATATGACGCGAAAATAGACCATGAAAAGGTCAAGTAGCAAAAACAGTTGCTTTTACTGTAGTAGAAGGAAGCAAGCTAAAAACCAATCGCGAAAGAGTGTATCTTTTCAATGATTTAAGGATGCTTTAATCAAATAACATAGCCATATTGAAAACTCAGTTTTCATTTACGTCAGTTAGGTAAAAACCGAAATCTATTCTGCTTTGTTTTAATGACATTTAATTACTGATTAGTGAAGGTTCACGTGTACACACAAATAATCATTTGTATTGCATACGAATAAAATTTAAAATAATATATTCACTGCAATACAGAATCGAAAATAGTTGACACATTTTATCAACATAAAATGAGACACCGAAACCCAAAGCTATATTGGGATAATAAAAATCCCTCCCAAAAGCTAAGCAAAAGAAACATGTTGTCAGAATTAAAGAAAAAATGCTGAACTGTCATATAATATCAGTCCTCTTATATAGCAGCGAATTTTGGAAAATCTCATTACAGATGAAAAAAACACTTGAGGCAACAGAAAGTTTGGTCTACAGAAGAATACTGAGAATGACATGCACTGAGCATGAGGAATGTTTAGAAATGGAAACAAAAAGGATATTTAGATATAATATCAGAAAGAGACAGCTGAAATTTCACGGGCACATAATGATGTCTTTCCTCATTAAATTTGACAATCACAGGACATAATGAAGTCAAGAGGGGCAGACGAAATATGCATAACCTAACTAACGAGATTTTGAAAATAGTTGACAGATATACACTTTACTAAGAGTTATAAAGGACAGTGAATAGTGAAAAGATATGATTGTCCACTTCCTAAAGGGACCCGGCACATAGAAGTTTATACAAAGTTATGGGTGGATGATGCGAGCAAACGAGGAAATTTAAAGAAAATCTAAACAAAGAATATGTGTAGTTCCAATCACAAAGAGAAAATAGAAGAGGTCTTAGTTAATTTGACTCTCATATGACATTAAAGGCAAGGAGAGAGGGGAAACAGCGAGTAGTGATAATGTAATATTAACATCTTCTTTATAAGGAAACATTCAGCAATCATTTACCGAGCAGCCAGTACTACTGTCGCTTAAAATATATAAAATATTTCACTTAAAACATTTTTTCAGAAAAATAGGTTGCTCAGGTAAGTAGCTGTTATCACTCTTTTCAGTATTGATGGTCGTTTCCTTCCTAACCTTTTATTTGAAGTAGTGTGGAAGGTCAACAGCTTGATTGTCATTATTTTCTCTCCGAGTTAGATGTGATATCCATTTTAATACTTAAAAAATTTGTGTAAATAGATAGCATATCATGGACTGGGAGGTATAGTAAGCAGGCAGATAATGTTTAAAACTAGAAAGGATAGGAAGTTGTTGAGAGCAATGATCGCCGACTTCCTGAACCGATACGTGACAGAAAAGTTGACCGAAAGGTTTAAAATAAAACTCATTTCATTTCAAAACTTATCATTTTTTTTTTGAGTGCACCAGCCTTGTTAAAAATTGTTGATCATTTTATCCCCTTGGGAAATAATGTCCGCTCAGTATATATACAGTATAAAACATAGATTGGCTCTCTAGGTACTGAACAAATACAAATATGATTAGCAGACGTCTGCAACAGGGATAAGATGGCCACTCCGGCAAAAGGGGAAGACGTCTTACTTTACTATATAATGTACTGTTGTACGATTGGCTATTTATATCATATGGAAAAAAAAAACAATCACTTGTTCAGTATAATGTTAATTTCTTGCACCATTTTAGTATATTTCTATACAAAAATCGTATCTGCATTTTATCATTCTGGAATTGTCATTATGACACTTTATGATTGTTTGTATGTTATGTTAATAAACGCAGCACATATTTGCCTTGACTTAGAAAATAATGATTTCACTCAAAAGAATCACTGTTATATGTTTGTATAGTAGCGCAGCTTGGACATTAACTAAAGCACCAGGATTGAACCTACACTCGGATGCTGAGAGATATATTTAACATTTCCTGGAAACAACATCCAACTAAATCACTACTCTATCCACGCTGCTGGTGAACAGAACAAGAATTTGCAAGTGATCTATTGCTCCGACACCTACTCATGACGCAAGACGGGCTAATCGCCCACAAACCACTTACATTGACCAGCTATTTTATGAACCCTAATAACCTTCCGAACTTGATACAGGGCAGTGATGGCTGGCGTAGTAGACTCATGAATATCCGAGATAGCTCGACCGAATGATAATGTCTATATAAACTTCCATCCTTGACTGTGTAATAATTTCATTCATTTCACTATAATATTTAACCTATTATATATACACACAAAGAAACACACATATATGCATACATACACACATATATACATATACGCACAAACATATACGCGCGTACACAAAAATACATATATACACAAAAACGCATATACACACATACGCATACTCATATACATAAACACGCATATACTCACATACATATACACATATATACATAAACATTCATATACACATATGTACAGATATATACATAAACACACATATACACACACAGAAACATAACTGCGCATATACGCACATATCTACATATACACACATCCGTAAACTCACATATACACAGGTATAAACACGCACACATACATAAACAGGTATGCACACACGCATATATATATGTGTGTGTGTGTGTGTGTGTGTGTGTGTGTGTGTGTGTGTGTGTGTGTGTGTGTTGGGGTGGGGTTGTGTTTAAAGGATAAATTTCTATGTGTGGCAGGAAGTAATATATGAGGGAAATATTTAATACACACACAAGTGTGGGATCAAATTCCTTTAAACAGACACACACACACACACACACACATATATATATATGTGTGTGTGTGTGTGTGAGCGTGCATACGTGTTTATGTGTGTGTGCGTGTTTATGCCTGTGTATATATGAGTTTACGGAAGTATGTATATGTACATATGTGCTTTCGTGTGCGTGCGTCAAAGAAAGAATAAGAAGACCCGAAATAAGAAATTAACGTTGAAACATTAGAAGATATAAACTTTTTTAAGTTGTTATACATTTCCCAAGTTAAATTAGCGACCTTACTCGGAAAAAGAGAAATGAAAATTGATCCAATTTCTGTAATCTAATCTTTGGAGATTTCCTACTGTTGATTGAGCCTGCACTCTGAAATTTTGTCCCATGGCCATGACTTCCTGGTAGAGAAAAGCAAATATAATAGCCAGGACGGTTGAAGAAAATCAACATACTTCAGTCCCCTAACGCCCTTTTGTCATCAATATTGCTTCAATGCAGAGATAATGAGAAAGAAAATGTTTTCTGTATGACATTCCCAAGCTTCAGCTGTTATTGGAAATTCAGTAAAGTTCCAAATAGCTGCACTATCTCCACTGCCAACATCGTCTCCATTACCGTTCTCACTATTCACATCCTGGCCTTATTCAGCAAATCCGGGGACGACTCATGTTGAATTGCGGTGTACAGACACATCGCACTTGAATCAAATTCTCATTATCTCAAACGACAAGTTCACAGAAAAAAAATTCTCAGAATTAGCCTGTTATCTTCGAGAAGAAAACTCTGATTACCTTTAACTATCGACCGCAAGAACAACTACGTGAAAACCTAAACTGAAAATTGGAAACAGATGGTAAGTGATGATTTGCTTGTGTGCCGTTGAAAATTACTTTGACGGATATACTATATATTAATGAAACTAAGTTTACAGATCTAAAATGCTCTTATTGAATAAAATAAATAGTCGTATTATTTTTTTTATTCTTAGAACATTAACCTTTATTCTGAAATAGAGTATTTAACATCAGTGCGTTTTTCAAACATACATTTACGAAGGTTGATAAAAAATAGTGGAACTGGTACCATAAAAAAAAAATAAACATATGTCAATTCAGCATTTAATCTCCTTCGAAGTCATCACACTTTATCCAGCATCGTTCACCATTACTGGAAGCGTTCCTGGGTCTCCTTTGTTAGGATAGCGAGCAGCTTCCTCGTCGCATTCTCTTCGAATTTCCTCGACGTCTTAAAATCTTGTTCCTTTCAAGCGACTTTTGAAAAGAGAAAAAGTTGCAAGGGACAAGGTCTGGGGAATATGAGGGTTGTCATACCTGGAGAATTTTGTGTTTGGCTAAATTGTTGCGTAAGCCATGATCACTCTAGACATTTTCCATCCAAGCCACTGCTATAAACAACGGAAGCGAGTGAAAACGTTAGAAATTAATGTGCATGCATGACAGAGTTCAAGATCAATCTGTGATAAGCGACTTCATTCTGCGTATTTTTGCTCCGTAATCAAACCAACAGTCCCGATACTTCTTGATCAAACCTCGTACATCGGATATAGAAAGGTCTTAAATGGAATTGAAAGAAAACAAAATAAAATAAAAACTATACTAAATTAAAGTGAATTAATGCGCGCAAAAACAGTATATAGGCTCCAAAATCAGGCTAGTAAGAGTCAATAAAATATAGCCATATCGCTATTTTCTTTACCTGTCTAAATGTAAATAGCAATGGGGAAATAGTCGTTTCCATGCAAGAAATATTCGGCATTTACCGAACATTAAAGTTTATTGTCGATTGAAATTTATAATTCAGTTATAAATTTCAAATGATATTTATAATTCAGTTATAAATTTCAATCGACAATAAACTTTAATGTTCGGTAAATGCCGAATATACTTCCTTTTACACAGTTTTTCAGGAAAATACACTTTACGTTCACTGTTACCCGCTCTTTCTAGAAGTGATGGTGTTTTTTCCTAGATTTTTATCTAGAGAAGTGTGGAAAGTCAACATCTTGATTCTATCATTATTTTTCGTCCTACTTTTATGCGCTATCCATTTTCGTTGTTCTTCCCGACTGAAGTCTGTAAGTAAAATATTGTAAGTAAATATTAGAAAAGTTTAAAAAATGGCAATAAAATCACAATTAGATAAATTACTTATGATTAAAATTAGTATGTTGTCATTAAATAATGATCATATCTTTCAAATGTTTTTTGAGAGAAAAAAAAACATTGTTTCTTCAGTTATTTGCATTATTTCTACAAATTGAACTCTACAACTTTATTAAAAATTCATGTCAATAAAACAAAACTCTGTAACTGAAGCTTTCTTTTTCTTTCTAAACACTAATAATTCGTAATCGGTTAAATGAAGGAGGTAAATACACACGGAGTAAAATAAAAAAAACTGTAGCTCATAAAATCGCTCTAATTATCAATATCTATGCAAAAATAACACTTTTCAAGTAGAATTTTTTATTGCTGTTTTCAAGATTGTTTCATTAGATGATTGTAGGTGGTTGCCTTTCATGCTTGCAATATTAATTTAGCTTTCAATTAATACCAGAAAAATAGTAAAATGTTAAAAATTTTCAACATACTGTAGAAGAGTTATTTTTATCTCCTTGCTAGCAGATATTTTTGACCAAGGTGAAACCGTATTGGGTAGAAAATTGGGGTTTATTACAAACTTTCTTTGTTTACAAGAATAAAGAGAAAAATGAATCAATTTATGTTAACTTATTTGAGAAATAAATGAAATTATATATATATATATATATATATATATATATATATATATATATATATAGAGAGAGAGAGAGAGAGAGAGAGAGATTAACTAATATAGAGTTATTATGTCTAATTTTATAATAATCCTTTCTAGTTCTCTAATTATCTTCTTGATGTTAAGCTGAAATTCATCAAGTAAGGCGCTGTATTTTTTATTTTTTTGCTAATCCAAGTTATATCGATCTCCTCCGGAATCACCCCTAGGGGTAAGTTACGTTAATGTAACTGTAATAGTTGTGAGAGTTATTTTGTAAACACGCTCGAACTCGTAATAATTGTTTTTCAGTATGGGTTAATTGCTTTTGATATAGAGGGCTCGAGAATTTCAAGGTTTTGTTTATTATTTTCATGCTGTAGTATATTGGTGTTGTCAACAAGTATTTTCCTGCATTTAAAACGTAAGACTTCCTTAACAATCAAAGCCTGAATAGTGCTTTCTCGATTTTTTATGAAATGGATTAAATCTGATATATTTTTAATTTATTTGTTTAATAATAAAAACAAAGCATTTCCTCAAATATGAGTATCAATAAAAAATAAGATTGAAACAAATAAATTAAATATCATATATATATATATATATATATATATATATATATATATATATATATATATATATATATATATATATATATATATATAAGGCTACAAGTGTGGAGAACGCCAGTTGAGAATGATTCAATTATTCATTAAATGGAAGTATGTTCTTACTAACATTATGAAGAGTTATATTTGTATCGATTAGATACATAATAACAAAAAACATTATGTGAAACAAGATAGATTGACTCTCCTTTAAACTGAATTCTGTACTTCTGATAACCAACAATTTTAACCGCTTTAAGCTGGGATCTTATTTCCCCCATGAGATTGATGCAGAAAATCCATTTTAGCAGGATTTGATCCTTTAACTAAGTGGCTTCTAATTCATGAATCACTGAAATAAAATACCTATGATGTTCGTTAATGAATGACTGCAGACGTTTATGTTCAGCTATTATGCTGTTGCTAAGGGACACCAGTCGGGTGCCTTATTACAATGTGGCTGGTCTATATTTTTGATGTTGTTGTTGATTTTTCTTCCAGTTAAATTAATATGGCGTCTGTGGTTAAGCTCAGCATGCATAGAGGCTGTTCAAGGAAACTCTTGTTGACCAGTCTGGTTAATTAACAACTGAGGCCAAGCAACACGATAAACAAACGCTCATGACTCTTCAGCGGTTGTACTTATCAAAAATGCGTTCGTTTTTGTTTGTTTTTTTTTTTTGTTCTTTTTTTAGTTATGTGAGTCAACATTCTGAAGTAGGCGACTTTCATAAATGCATGAAAATTAATAAGGGAAATTCATCTGTAAGAAAATAGATCTATGTTTTCAAGAAACTTTCATTCAAGATAGGTTCTTAAAACGTATAACAGCGTTAATATTAACATGTTAATGTTGTTTTATAGTTGTTTGTTTTTTCTTACTTATTTTTCATGAAAAAATAGGTATTAACAGGTTAATTGGTATTATAAAAAACGTGGGATTAATTAGAGGTTTTACCTGTTCCACACCCCCACTTGTTTTTTTTGCTTTGTTTTCCGTTGTCTTTTTTTTTTCTTTTTAGAAAAGTGAAATTAATACAATGGTGTAGTGCAACTGGCATCCGTGCGGGGAATGAAATCGGAAAGCGGTGTTCAAATTCAGGAATAGTCTGTTGTATTCACTTATACCCAAAAGCCCTTGAGAAAGGCATTAATCCGTCTTTTATACCCTAGCTATGGGTTAATTATCACGTCAGATTGGGTACTCTAGCCTTAGGTGACAATCAACTTAAGAGAAGGAAATCTTTGAATCCCAAACAATAGAGAAGGCAATTGGAAACCCATCTAATATCTTTCCCAATAAGGCATGGCATTTCCAAGTTAATCAAGGAATTTATGAAGATTCATTATTGCCAACGTCCTTAACTGACATGGCATTAAAATAATTATACTTCATTTTTATAATAATTACCAATTTTTTTATGAGCCGTAAATTACTACCGGATTTTATGTTGTGCATTAATGGATTATTTGATTTTCCTTTTTTGCTGTAACAGTGTTACAGTGTAAAAAAATTACAAAAGACTAAATCTAGGTGGTATTAAAAATAACACTTATGATTAACATAGTATTCAAGATATCGGTAAATTTTGCTTTTCCCATATATTCGCTCCTCACTCCGATAAGGCTAAAGTCATTGTCTGTGAAAGAATACAAAAGACTGGAATCATTATCGTTTCATATTGTGTTAAAATTACCATGTCTTGTCCATCTCCTAATTCAGCAGAACTCATGGTCCACACTACAGCGATTAGTATTCGAGCTGACATCTTCCATTTATTAGAGAAAATGTTATAATAATTCATTGATTTTTCTTAAGTCATAAAGAGTGTGTTTTATTCCAAATATGTAAACAAATGTGGAACATGTTACCGTTTTAAAAAAATCCACGTTTGTAATGGAATTGCTTGATTTTCTAAAAGTCGCAAGATGAAAACAATTAATTTTCGATTGAAACAATAAAGAAAAACAAATCTCCTGTTAAGAAATTCAACTGTAATCTAAATGTATTTATCAAATGAAGTATTATCATTACTAAAATCAGCAAAAGTATTTTGAAAGCATTTTTCTATTGCCTGGAGAAAATGTGTCTATGACGGCATGCAATGCAAATAAATCCTAATAGAATTAGAAACTGAAAAATATTGCAAAATCTTATAAAAGACAGAAATTCATGTTTTACAATAGCGTACAGAATTGTCATTTTACCTAAAATTAAGTTTTCTTGGGTTCCTATTTTAGGTCTTAAACTGAAAAGAATATATAAGTAAGCTCTTTTAAAGTATTGTTTTTACATTTGACTCTAAATTGCAAACATATTTTGTAATAATAAGTCATCCAGGAATTTCTAAATATTTGGATATGAAGCAAATTATATCTAACTGAAACATGAAAAAAAATATTGAACACCAACAATAAACAATAGAGGGCAACTAGTCAAGAACAGCTGAACATTCTAGAACAGCCCCCACCTTCAAATTACGGTTAGTCAGACTAGCCAGTGTAGCCCGCAAGGAGTTTTTTCAAAATAGTCAATTTTTGTTTTGATTCAGAATTCGGCCAATGACCGCGTACGAAACATTCAGTTCTGTACAAGCCTGGCTTTATTCAATCAATATTTCACTATCTTTCTATCTAATTAGTTCTTTTTTTTTTAACTCTCCGTAGAAAAAGAATAAGAAATAAATTTCTTGCCACCACTCCCTCTATATATCTGTTTCTATGTCCCTCATACTGAAAATCATATTCGTTGGTTCATCCAGACTAGAGTCAAATCAATTTGAACTTTGCAAACCTTTTGAAACTCCCGCTCGTGCTAGTGATGGAAATGTATGGGTAAGTTATGGAAAGAGGCGGTATTCTTCTGCACCTCCGTTCGAAGAAAGTGTGTGTGGGAGATGAAAAATCTTAGAAAATGATGACGCTTAGTCGTTGGCTGGACAGGGTCATTTTTCTAACACTACGCTCTGTTAGTTACTGTTGCAAAAAAAAATCAAACAAGAAATGTAATGATTGCCCATATATATACACATATATATATATATATATATATATATATATATATATATATATATATATATATATATATATATATATATATGCATAAATGTAAAAAGTCTTTTTTTTTCTTTTCTAATACTAATTAATTGACAGCGGAATATCTTGGTGTTTTGACATGCGGACAATGGCTGTGAACTTTCGATTATGAAATAATTTACCATAAATCAAGGAAATATCCGATTTAAATTAAATTTTCAGTACTTATTTCTTAGTGAATGACTTATACTGGTTAAGTTATTTTAGAAAACATTGTAAAAATATTTTTTGTGAGGAGGCATCAATTTCCCCCATTTCCCCCATTTGTATATATTTTGAATATTTGTATATTAGGCAGATACTCTCGAATTTGTCTTTACAGTTATATAAAGAAACATCACTGAAGATATCTCAGGAAAAATATTATGCAATATCAATCGGGAACTTACGAAAAATCGACCAGATCCTTACTAAAAATAATTCAATAAAACAAATATTCTTACTGCGAGTTGTTGCTTGTATAATTTAATAAAACATTTTCTTTGAGAGGTAAAAGCTATATTCAATATTTATTTTTAATAATAATAATTTGTAATTTTTCAGGGCGATTTTGAAATTTATCTAGTTGCTTTTTGCGAGAACAGATTTTTTAAATAATACCCTGTTTGAAGAATCTGAAAATATAATGTTTACTGCAGTTTTCGAGTGGGAACATTTTTTTCATTATTACAACTGCTAGATTATTTTTTTGTACAGAAGTTTAAGAATGAAGTAATTCAATAATTCCCTAGAGATAGGTTTAACTAGGCAGGCTGTGTAGCGCGCGGCTAGCGAGCGCTACCAGGGTCAGTTAGTGAGGTATAGGTTAAGCAAGATGTCTAACGAAGCCGTGAACATGAGTTCAGAATTACGTAAGGAAGAGAGCCGTCGAGGTTCCGATTGATGCATTCAATTGGTCGATACCTTAAAGGGCGTACTCTGACGTCGGCCAATGACATGTGCTAGGCGTATCACTATATATATATATATATATATATATATATATATATATATATATATATATATATATATATATATATATCTTTAATACATAATTTTTTTATGTCATCAGTTGTTTTGTAGGTTACCTGTGTGTTGGAGAGTACTGTAATGTATGTAGGAGTGAATGGTGATGGATGGATTCTTGTGGTAAGTAAACTATAATGTATGGATGGGCCGTGAATCTGATTAGCGATGTATAGGATAGTGCCAACCAGCCTCAAACCCTCCCCACCTTTTTGGCCTTGTGCTATAATTATTGTATTTTCGTAGGTACCTCCACGAAATCGCTAAAAAAAAGAGCATAGCTTGATGAAAAAGACGCCAACCTTGCCGAAAACTAAATTTTATTGTCTAAATGCTTATGTTATTATTAAGAGGAAAGACCAAAGTTTTTTTTTAATTATTTTTAAAAAATTTTCCTTCTTTTTAGAACATTCTACATTTTGATTAAAAAAACCTTTTTTCCATTTGTATCAGCGGAACTAGTAAATAACATAGACAATTTTCAGCGCGTTTTTTTGGTATGACACACATTAATTTGAAAAATCGTACAAAAATAGAAATAATTATCGGATGTTAATGAAACTTTCAGGAACTATTCACAGATGATCGCAATTATTATAAATATGTTTTTTTTTATGAAAGTCATGGTAGAAATATTTTTTTAAAATATTTATTACCCACCCCCATAACTAATTTTATGAAAACGCTAGAAATTCGATCGCATCGGTTTTAGTGATTACAATAATTAAAAGCACAGGGCTTTGAGGAATGCAAATCATGTTTTTTTTTTTGTTTTTAATTGGATACCTGAAAATCAGCTCTGAATTGTAACATACAAAACTCAATAAAACAAAGATATTATTTAATATTATTTAAAATACGGAAGACCAACCAGAATATAATTAAGTTGCGTTATTTGAGTTAAGCATTGTTCTCTGCTGTTAAGGCCTTTACTTTTGCGAAACACGTGTGGAGAAGTTAATTTGATTTTTCAATTTCAACTGAGAAGGGTACCTACAAGTATCAGTATCATCTTATGAGATTTATATGATCTTATTTTTATATTAATCTCAGTTACGACATTTTTCCATAAATGAAATATCAAAATTAATAATAAAATGAATGCAAATACAAATAACAGTAGAATGTAATAAATGTACATAAAATTATAGTATTTTATGTACAATTCTGATAAGATTTCATAAGAAAGGTACCTATAAATTAATTAGATACCTTTCTTAAGAAATATCAAATTTAATGTCACTCTTAACAGTTTTATTTTAATTTCTTTACAATATATTTCCCATAAAGCATCATAAACGTAAAGGTGAAAGCTAAGTACAAAAAAAAAAAATGAGACCGCTGAAAGTTTTCGTTAAAAATAACGGGGTAAATAATTTGTTCACGTAAATGTAAATTATTTCACTTTTCTCCTTCCGTAGAACAAATTAGCCTCATGGAATTCGTAAATATATCATTCATCACATGTCAAGAGACGCGAAAGTTTATGACCTGCTTTTGTTTTATTTTCAAATTACATCTTTTGGCACAAAAAGCTAAGTTAAGTTTGGTTCAAAATATTTTAAATAAACATTATAATTTCTGATTTTCTTAAAATAAGTTTTGAAAAAATGATAATTGATATTTAAAAAATTTCAAAGTCAGATTTCCAGTTTTTTTTAAAATGGAAAAAAATGGTCAATTTTGCTGCCTCAAAAGAAACTAGATTTTTAACGAAAATTTCGGACGTGCTAGGAACGATTAAAAAAAGGAAAAAAATACCCCCAAAATACTTTGACCTTTCCTCTTAATAATAACAAACATTTAGACGATAAAATTTTGTTTTCGTCAAGTTTGGCGTCTTTTTCATCATGCTATGCTCTTTTTTTAGCGATCTCGTGGAGGTACTTATATTTTCGCAATGATAAATAACGAGTATTGACAATTTTCTATTTCTTTTTCTCCCTTTCAAATCACATAAATCTAAATAATCCCCATCTATAGTGTGTGATAATTTGGAGTGCCCTGTACTCATTCAAATTTATCTGCGCTTTTTAAATTTCTGGTGACAGTGGAGAATTTCTGTTTTCGTTCATTTCTCTTGATGATCGTTCACAGGTTACCGTGCGAAAATAAACGTTATTTTCTTTGTTTTAAGCAAAACGTACTTTTTACAAAATCCAGTTAAGTAAGCCGTAAATTTACTAATTTACTAGAACAAATATTAACTTTATTATGATTTTAAATTTTGTTTCTTTCGTTTTGAGCCAATAATGGAGGTCCAACGAGTGATAAATGTGCGTACCAAGGTTTTAAAAATGTCTGAAAACCCCATGTAAATGGGTAAAATTAGTTCTTTTTTTAATGGATTAGCTTAAGGCAACCCAGTCGCTTATAGTCTTCTACTCACCCCAAAGCGCGCGTAATTGTTTTTAAGGTTCAATAGTACTACAACCTAAAAATTGGTATTTCTTATGCTTAAAAATAAATTTATTTTATATAATTAATAGTTAGATCATTTTATACTATTTTAGAAGTAGAAATAGATACAAAACTAGTCAAATGACACTTTTTGACTTTCATTCATTGATTTTATTTTTTTATTATTTTCTTACCTGTTTGATGTCATATAATATTTAATTCTACCTAGTGAAGACTTCCTGAATTATTATGATTTAAAATCCATTAAACTAGAGAACGTTTTCCCAAAAAATAATTGATACAGACTTATTGAATTGATATTGTTAATTGATTACAGTCATAGAAATCCTTCTGAACTTCCGTACAAAAATAATCTGTTGTAAGAATGAAAAATATATTTTTTTAAGGTGTACATCCTTTAGAATAGTATTTTACACTTTATATTTGTTCGATTTTTCATATGGTATTAAAAAAAACTCTTGTTACAAAAAGCAACAAAAAGCAACAAGAAGAATTTCAAAATCTCACTGAAAATTTTTTTTTTTTTAAATAAACATTCGGTGCTGATTTTTTCTGTCCAATGTGAAAACAAATGTTTATTAATTTATGCAAACACCAAATCTGCACATCAATTATATTTCGAGTTTTATTGAATTATTTTTCGTAGGGCTCAAGACAAATTCTCAGTGTGTTCTCTGTTCATACTGCATAATGTTTTAACATCTTCAGTTATTTTTTCTGTAAATGCTAAAATTAATTGCGAAGCTTGCCAACCAAATTTAGAAGTACACACTACCTATCAAATTGGCTGGGGGCGAAACTGACCCTACAAAAATATTTTCAAAGTTTTTAATAAAATAACTCCTTCACTATACAAATCAATTATTATATGAATATGAGCCGACAATTTCCTTTTAGATCGGATAATTCATTAGCTATGGTAAATATTTAAAAGCGGCGATAGTTTTGTTTATGTTAACATCACTATAGAAAAAAATATCCATTTTGGTGGAACTTAACTTTTGCTTATGTTCATGTATATTTTAATTCAATGACAGGCCTAAAAATACTTCAACCAAAGTCATAAAAAAAATCTTTAAGAATGATATAAGTCCAATAAAATCATATCTTACTTCATTTTAGTGTTAAAGAAAAAGCCTTTTTTTCGTCGTGAAATTAATCGTATCATTTTTCTCTCCTTCCACTTCTGCCATTTTTACCGGAATTCACTTTTTGTAACAATTTTTTTTTAAAGCAAGGCAATAAAGTCACTAAAACACAGGCAGGAAGAGGATTACTGAGTGTGAAATAATATAAGAAAAAGAAACATTAAGGAGCGAGAACAGGAATTAAGAAAATAGCGATTGACATGTACTTAAACATTGAAATTAATAGCAACCGAATGAGAAGTCTTTTCTGTTCTTTCATATCTGCTATTGATGTTGATTTTCCTGGAATAAGTGCTGTAATATTGGTGAATTATTGATGTATATTATGTATTGCTGTCTTTGATGAAAATATAAAACTTTAAAACTACGAAACATCTTCTGATTAAAATAAGAAGTAGACGATACGAAACTTGGCAAAACCCTCGTTGCTCTATCGCTTTTCCATGGAAAGTGTTCAGAAGAATTATATTCCTAAGTTCCACCAATTCTAACCTTCACTCCTATGACCAGCCATGTCATGCACATTATAGCGAACCACCCTCATTACATTTCTATTCCATTGGTGAGATGTAAGTTTAACTTGAGCCAATTCTTCACACGAAGCGCTGTTTTATGTAACTGACTCCCAAGAGGATGCTTCCTCGATCGCTACAATCTTAACCTGTTCAAGTCTAGGATTAACCTTTACCTTCCACATAAATTGTGTCCCTTACTCTGTAACCTTATACCTCGAGTCGCTTTTAGGCCTTGTTCAGGATGAACATCATTGTGAAAAAAAAAAATGAATCAGAAGTGGGTGCACCAAATTAGAGAGGTTTCGTTTGATGAATTTTATATATGTAAACCTGGAAGCGCGCACAGAATAAAGCGCAGCAGTTATACTAATACGTGTTTCATATAATGCATATTTTGAATGAAACTCATTTATAACTGTTTTTTTGTTTTGTTTTTTTTTGCCATAAGCTTAACTGCCTCATCGTAAATCGCCAGAAACTCCGAGTTGACAAAATAATCAGAGTAATTTCCTTCATAGTGAGATGGAAAATTACGTCATTTCTGTCTTTATGGCTTCTTTTAACGGACATTTACTCAATTTAGACGTCAGGTGCTTGCTTACCTTTCCTTTACACAAATTTTCTCTTTGCCTATTGTTTATGCCGAATACCGACAATTGTTTCTTTTTTTTATTTTGTTTCATAGAAAGCGTTCTAATTACAAAAGATTTATGGGAAAACAATTCTTCCACTAATATCAGTATCAGCAATCTTTTCCTTTCTCGTCCCTATCGTCGCTTTTACTTTCTCATTTTGATCAAACATCATCAATCGATGCAGCCACGTTACGTCTTAGGCTAATTTCTTTCTTTTTCATTTTGATTCCTATTTAATCAATTAATGGCTTGATTAATGAGTTGCTGAAAATATCACAATGTCATAGAACGGATTCAGTGAACAGTTTTCTTAAAAATTTGAACTACAGAAATAGGTTCTTTACAAGCGTGCTATGTTATTAGACAGTCTTACCGACGAGTCAATGTGTGTTCTTGAGATCTGTTTAGGAATTAGTTTGTGTTAGTAGTAAATTTCTTATTTTTAACAAATGGTATGGATCAAAGTTCCTCTCTCTCTCTCTCTCTCTCACACACACACACACACACACACACACACACACACACACACACATATATATATATATATATATATATATATATATATATATATATCTGTCTATATTTCTTATATGAGGTATTATGTACATTATTTACATTATTCGGACTATTGTCCTCATCTTTGTCGCCATACTTATTACAACGTTTCGGCCGTTGTACGCTCCGGCCTTCTTCAGGTGGTTGGAATGTCGAACTGAACTCTTTATTTTGCTCACTGGGGTAGACTCTTCTAGTTCCACGTGCCATGTTTAATGGTTTTAAGGCAGGCAGACTACCGTAAACCGACATTCACCGGACAGTACCTCAATTTCAACACCCACCATCCATACAGCGTAAAGAAAGGGATCGTCCGCTGCTTACAACACCGAGCAAAAGTCATAAGTGGCAACCCAGAGACATTAGATAAAGAATTCGTTTGTATAAGTAGTACCCTACAACGTAACAACTACTCTGGGTACATGGCAGCAGCACCAAAAAACTGGGATAGGCGGGTACAAGAGGAGGAGGACAACAACACTCAGAAAACAGTCTGCCTGCCTTATGTGAAGGGGTTATCAGAGAAAATACAAAGGATCTGTGGTCCATATAACATCAGGACAACCTTCAAAAGCTTGGCAACACTTCGCAGATATCTCTCCCGAGTAAGACCCCCCATAGAGGAGAACATGACTAAAGACTGTGTGTACGCTATCCCATGCAGCTTCGGAAAGGAATATAAAGGAGAGACAGGCCACCCCCTCAAGGTAAGGCTTCAAGAACACCAGAAAGCCGTAACACGAGGGGAAGTAGAAAAATCAGGCGTAGCTGAGCACATATGGTGAGAGAAGGGAGATCCCCGCCCTCTGTGGGATCATGTTAAGATCATAGACAGGGAACACCATTGGAAAATTCGTAAACTTAAGGAATCAGCACATATGCTAGGCCACAAAAATCTCCTGAGCCGACCAAGCATAGAAATAAATACAATATGGGAACCAGTAATAAGGAGTGCCAGAGAAAAGCAATGATAGCAACAAAGTTGCAATATGAGCTCTGGTGAAAAAAAAGAAATAATAACAGCAAAAATTGCAATATGAGCACTGGTATAAATGGTTGCTGAAGACATTATGTTTATAATACCTAGAAATTCATACCCAGATGTCCTCAAGGACACATGGCACAGGCGTTGTTTAGATCCAGTGACAGAACCCAAAGAGTGTGAGTTCAATACCCGACTAAGGCAGTGGAGAACTTTCAGAGGGAAAATTAACAAGAGATAACTGATAACTGACATCCATTAAACATGGCAAATGGAACTAGAACAGTCTACCCCAGTGAGCGAAATAAAGGGTTCAGATCGACATTCCAACCACCTGAAGTAGGCCGGAGCGTACAACGGCCGAAACGTTGTAATAAATATGGCGACAAAGATGAGGACAATAGTCCGAATAATATATATATGTATAATATATATATAGAGAGAGAGAGAAAGAAAATTTAATTATTTTACGTTTTTACAGCATTCTTATATTTTTTCCTTTTGGTGGGGGTAAGGGAGTTCAAAAATTATCCGCTTTCCCAAGCACTTTTGGCCACTTCTTTAGCCATTTTTCCAGTGGGGGGTGTTTTGGGGTGTTGTTAATTTCTCTTCATGTATAAGATGTTTTTTATATTGTTTTGTCAACTAGTAAGGACGTTTATTCCGAGATTCGAGAAATTAACACCACCCCAAAACAAACCCACCTTGAAAATGGCTAAAGTAGTAGCCTAAAGCGTTTGGGACTATGGACAATAGGGCCAATTTTTGAACTCCTTGATTCCCAACAAACGGAAACATGTAAAAATGCCGGAAAAACTAAATTCATATTGGATAGATTGTTTTGAATTGTGGATGTTATGGAGTTTGGTGGTAATATTATGCATCTGTTTTCGTTTTTATCTAGTTTATTGTTGTTAATAACGATGTTATCTTTTTGCGTTCGTATATTTTGGGTGCCTTTCTTTTGGCGTTGTAAATGAAATGATAAGGATAATGGAGATTTTTAAAATGTTTATATAAACTTATATATAAAACTTTCGGAAACAATTACGTTTTACCAGAAAATATATAAAAACAAATGTAAATTAAATTTATTAGGTTAAGTCACAAATTTTAATTTTTGTTTATTAAATTTATTCTTCAAACTATAAAGTCCAATTAGATTTTATTTAATTATATGTTCACTATCATTTTCAAAGACTTGTTTATCAAGTAGCTCTTTAATCTCTTTTAAGTAATATTTCACGGGTTTTGAGGTGAAAAAATACATGATTGACTCTTGTATCTAGTTTTCATTAGAGAGACATTTTTCCATCAAAGTGTTTTGCAGCGATCGAATAAAAGTAAAAAAAAAAAAACGGTTGGTGCAAAGTCAGGTGAATGCGGCAAGTGGGGTAAGAACTACATAAGGCATGGCGTTGTCGTGGAAAAGGATAGTATTTTCCTACACACGAGTGCAAGGCGCTTTTCGACCAAACAATTATGGACACATTGCAGCTGTTGGACGTATAAATATGCATTTAGTGTTTCATTGTTCTTTAAGAATTCCTACTTTCTCATCGATGTGACGTGTCCTCCCTCTGCTTTTTTTACAAATATTTTCATGACAACTGCTCGAACGATCTTTTTCCCCTGGTGCCCGACTACTTGAAGTTTATTGTTGAAATAATTAAATGCAACGCCGCTTCTATTCAAAAAGTTTCTTGCTCACATTTCCCAACATTAGAACTCCCTTCCTTTTACATACTTCCCTGATAACTACAATCTTCAAAAATTTAAATGCAATCTTCTGTTTTCTTGAATCCGTTCATCTTTTATTCTTTCCTCAATCCTCCCAATATATTCATAGATATTCTCTTTTATTTTACTTCCTGTAACTGCCTGCGTCTCTAGTGGCCTTCCCGCCTTGCGGGTGAATTGAAAAAAAATTCTAAATGAATGATACACTGACGATCTCACCACATTCACAATATTATATTTCTCCAATTAGAGCTCAGCTTCTGCAATCGATTGTGGAGGCTTAATTTTGTCAACCCATTCCTAAGATAATACATTCTTCATCACGGTTCCCCAAAACAGAAATTTCTTTTAGCTTGACCTAATAAATATTATCAAAAATGTAATTATTTTCAATGACTACAACCCAACGGAAGACAAATTTTCCATTCAACGTTTAAGCAAATCTGGATTTATCCCCGAAAAATTTTGAAAGGCGTATTTCACCTTATTTTAGTTTACTGAGTGTTCTGTTACTCATGAAATGTTCTCAGGATCGAAACATGAAAATCTTTAGGTGCTAAGTTTGGTAAGGATGGAGGATTTGGAAGACCCCCGCCCACACCACCATCCATCCTAATGATCTTATTTCTCGGGTTTGTCTTGCAGAGTGTCCTTGGACTGTCATGCTGGAGAATAACAACTTTTCTGTTTACCAAGGTAGGACATTTCTGACATAATGTTTCGTTTACCCGATCAAGTTACTGACAGTAAATATTTCTAGTGATGGCCTATCCATGTTCCAAGAAGCTCGTAATGGATGTCATATTTCATATTCCACCGGACACAAAGCAAAGACTTCTGTGGATGGATTTCTGGTTTCTCATATTGTGATAGCCGCTTTTTCGTTTTCTGCTGACATGCAAAACCTATTTTCCTGTAACAATGCGATGTAAGAAAGAAAGGTTATCATTTTTGGTTAAATAAAACTGCTCTAGATGGTGGAACGTTGTGTTCAGTTCCAAATTCTATCTTTGCAAGTTTTCTAAATTAAACACGGTAATGTACTGTAAACAAGGCACTGTAACATAGAAGATGTTCTTATTAAACTAATTTTAGACGTAGTTTCATACCATTCCACCTTGGTTATGCCTTGGTCGATTGGTGCACAATTCATGGCGGTGAAATACGTAATTACTTCTCGAACACCCAAATATTGCAAAAAGTGGGTACTTTCACCCCTGACGCAATCAGCGGAGATAGTATTGATTTCTATGCAGATTCTCCTTCTCCTCCTCCGCTCTATCTCACTCTCTGCCTATCTCCTCTCTCTTCTCCCTCTCCTCTCTCTCTCTCTCTCCCTCTCTCTTCTCTCTCTCTCCCTCTCTTCTCTCCCCCTCTCTCTCTCTCCCCCTCTCTTCTCTCCCTTCTCTCTTCTCCCTCTCTCTCACTCTCTGCCTATCTCCCTCTCTCTTCTCTCTCCCCCTCTCTCTCACTACCTCTCTCTCTCTCTCTCTCTCTCTATATATATATATATATATATATATATATATATATATATATACATACCTTTGTTTTTTCTATAAAGTATCCTTTCGTATGCCATTATTGTTTCTTGTCATTTCTCATACCCTTCTCTATATTAGTCTTTCGTTTTCTCTCCAGATTAAAGAGCTTACATATTTCTCTCTCTTGTTTTACTCTTTATACGCTTTCAGTATTTTATCAAGAAGTCTCTTTCTGACACTGATTCCTCACTTTCTTTTTCTTTCTCAGTACAAGATTTAATAAAGCATCGTATTTATATTTCGGAAATGTTTAAAAATAATTTTGATCGTGTATACCAGCAAAACACAGAACGCCGACTTAGCAAGACAAGGATATTGGATTTTGTTTGCATTTCTCTTCTTGAATTCAATAAACGGTTGTTGTATTAACAAAAAGTAGACAGTATTGAGCAACATTCTGTTGTTGGGTGGGGACAGTTGAGTTTCATTCTTTTTTTTTTTTACTTGCAATGAATTCTATTCGAAGATATAAAAGAGCATTCCGATTCGGAAGGAACTGGACATTTTCCCGCACTTGTAATTCTGTATGATGTTCAAAAGAGCAAATTTTTCCTTTAGAGTTGCTTCTGTTTTTACATGTTTTATACTATATGATTAATGAGGGTTCTAACACTGATAATCTTCAAATGATTGATATTATCATTTGTTTATCTTTACAATAAACTGGTGTGGAATCGAACTTAAGAAATTAGTTTATTATATTTTTATAATAATCTCATTCAAATAATTCAAACAATTATTTGGGACCTGTGAATTCTGACTAACAAAAACTCGTTGTGTAATAGTAGTTAATAAAAACATTTTGAGAGGACATTTCATTCATAGATCGATATTTACAAAATTAGTTAAATATTTTTACAAGAGTAACAAATTGACTTACAAGGATCTAACTATATTTTCTGCTCTGCATTCAAAATCTTTCAATTTTCTTAGCGTTATTAGTCATTAATAAATCCCTTCAGATCATTTATGCATGACCCAATTAAACATCGTTTAGAAAAAGATTAAATCATAATGGCACTCAGTAACTTGGCATTCGTTCAGTCATTTCTTCATGCACAATTTAAGTTTTTTACCATTAATTCTTTTGCAGTAAATATTGAAAGATTTTGTTTTTTAAATATATAAGATATATAACTTAATCGCGAATCAGAAGGAGTCAAATTTTTAATTCTTATTATTTGCTGCCAGGCCAAAAGGACATTCTTTTGTAAATAATAATTTTGTTCAGATTGTATTTTAACAATTTAATTTTTCACGTTCGTGCCATTATTGTTCAGATTCCGGGAGTCAGTATAGCTTTGTACTGAACAAATCCAAATGAAGAAAAATTACGTATGATTTTAATACGACAGTCTTCAAAATGAGGAAAATTGGCCTGTCTTTGAAAATTGTATTCAAAACCCTCGCGATTCCTATGACTCAAACAACAATCAGTGGCTCTTGTCGGAAGTATGCTACTGTATTTGCCAAAAAAAGTCGAACTTTAGCTTAGTTAAAATTTGTGTTTTAGTTTACCATAAACAGTTTAATTGAACAATTTATACTTCATCATATCTGAGTAAATTATTCTGGCAAGTTTTAACCTTCCTTCCTGCAAAAAAGAAAAAAGAAAAAAAACGGATTGTCAAAAGGACGGTTTTTCCGTTGATACCGCTATTATTTTAACTACCTCCACTCTTCGGCAATGTTTATTGTTTTAAAAAGCAATGATTAGAATTGTAATAAAACCTAAACATATGATGAAAGTGAATTTATACATTTTTTGGGTTCTTGAGAATTTAGAAATATTAAAAACTATTAGATTGCGCGTTTACCCGAATAATTTTATATTTACAACATTCTGAAATCTAATAGAATTGTCTTTAAAAAATACTTAAAACAAAATATGTGTGAATCAACTATAAGGAAATTCTTATCGTTTACCATTTTGCAAAGTTCGAATCGATTGACAATTAACCGATATTTAACCAACCATTCCAATAAACAATATAATAGTGTGAATAAACAATCTAATAAATAAAGTGTTTATTACTTTTGTTGTCATTTCTCAAGAACAAAGAAAATGTATAGATTCACTTTCATATGTTTAATTAGAATTCTAAACATCGCTTTTGCTGTTCAAATAAATAAATGTAACCGCCATTTCAAATCCAACACTTTCTTTTCTCGCATTTCTCGCCTGTGGAACCCACTTCCATTTACTTGTTCTCTGATAACTACAATCTTCAATGCAATGTCAATTGCCATCTTCTGTGTTCTTGATTCCTAATCATCTTTTATCATTTCCTCAATCCCCCTATATCCTGTCTTTTCTCTCAATTTCATTCTCTGTAACCCTCTGCATACTTGTGCCATTCCCGCCTTGCTTGGTGTTAAATGATTTAAAAAAATTTTTTTAAATTAATTTCACAGTACTTTTATATCCTTATTCTTTAAGAACGTTATCCTGTGAAGGAAAGAGCCCACAAGAAACTAACTTCAAATATTAGTAATAAATAATGGCTGTGGAAGGGATATATGTGGTTAACGGCACGGGAAGCGCTATTGACATACTGAATTCAAGTTCTAACTTAGGTCATTGTATTGTTTATGCAAAAAAAAAAAAAAAAAAGAATCTATCTCTCTCCTAAGCTCTCTCGATTCGTTTGGTGACTAGTGCAAGAGAACATATGTCAATTAAAAACCTACTTCTTCCTCTTTTATGCACCGTGTCTCTTCGGGGCGTAGTTGAACACGGCCCTCCACATCTTCCTCTTCTTTATAGCCTTTAAAATTTCTTTTTGTTATTTTCCATAATTTCTGTTCATTTACTCAAGCTCATGTGACGCGCTGTTTTCCTCTGTCCTTCTTACCCTCTACCCCACCTGCGAGTATCGGATTTTCCAAACCCTCCTTCCTCATGACATTCCCCAGAAATTTCAACTGCCTTTTCATGATGCTATGTATAAGTTTCTTTTTTTGTTTCCTTTTTCTTTAAAACCTCGTCGCTGCTCACATGTTTGGTCCATGATACTCTCAGCATCTTTCTGTAGAACCAAATTTCTGTTGCTTCAAGTCTTGTCCATTCACTGATATACTTACTACGGAAGCAAAACGGAAGCATCTAGTGTGGTTTGGCTGTTTCTCCTTACGCAACAAAGGAGTTGACTTTGTTAAGTTAATGTAATTACCGTGAAAAGTAAGATTTTAAACTACTTATTTATATGCAAAATCTCTTAATTTTTAAATCTTGATGCAGTCTTTTGGGTTCAATTGACCCGTCTATTTACGTGTATAAAGTGGGTTAAAAGACATGAAGGGATAACTCCATTATGTTTCTTTAATTTACAATACTACAGCATCAAGTAGTGTATATATATAAGAATTTTCACATGCGCTGATTTTTATATATTGACATTTTATATTTAACATTTATATATGAATCATTTTTTTTTAAAGTTGGGTTTAAATCATATCAATTACATCAGAATTCCTTCACATTAAAAGCTTAGACAAAATCCTCTTTGTTTCTCTATTCAAGTTTATTTGCAGACGATGGATGCCAAGAACATTTCTGACAATACAAAAACGGACATGTCCGGTGCCTGATCAAAACCAAAGCTTTTCAAAGAACGAATGTTGCCCTCAACTGTCATTTTAACCTAAAAAAATTTAAAAGAAAATAACTATGCTAACTTCAATGAAGAAAGTTAATAAAAAAAATGAAACAGAACAATAATACAAAGGCAAACGATAAAAAAAACGATATGGAAAAAAATTAACGGAAGAAAGAAATGGAACAGAAGAATGCGGAAGGAAAAGAATCGAACAAATATTCAAAAAGAAAGATTGAATGAAAAAAGAAGGAATAAAAGAAAACGGAAAGAAGAAAATAAAAAAGGATGATTACAAATGAAAGAAAGAA
This sequence comes from Acanthosepion pharaonis, assembly GCA_903632075.3. Lineage (NCBI taxonomy): Eukaryota > Metazoa > Mollusca > Cephalopoda > Sepiida > Sepiidae > Acanthosepion > Acanthosepion pharaonis. The sequence continues at coordinate 3,069,663 of CAHIKZ030005588.1, read as the reverse complement.
AGAAGGAATAAAATAAACAAAAGAAAAAGAGATCATTACAAATGAAAGAAAGAAATGCTAGGTTGGTCACCAATACAAGTAAACAAATAGTGCACAAATGTACAAAGAAACAAGCAAAAAAGAACAAATAATAATAAAAAAAAGTAAGAAGTCAAAAGAAAGTAAGAATGAAAACAGGAACCGTACCCATTAGAAGAAAAGAGGTTTTTGATTGAAAGGCTATAAAAGGAATTTCTTCGTTTTAACTGTCATAAAGAAAACAAGTTGGCGAGAAATGCAAATCTTCTTCAGTACACATCAATGGGATGAAAAGAAGGAATCTGATAGTTAAGGAGACAAGGAAATTCATACTGCTTGGCACATCAAGATCCACCAAAAGAAGAATTTTGATTGAAACGTCTGTGAAAATGTTCTTGAAAACTGTTCCCAGTGTAGATGGAGTAAAGAAATTCAAGCAGAAGTTTATTGATTATGTAACGAAAATACAATATGAAAAATAAACTTAATAACGTACTAGGAGTGACTTTAGCCATTTTCTAGTTAGACCGCATCACAAATGATATGTGTGAGACAAGAAAGAGGTACGTTGAAAGATCTTATAACTATCGTCAATAAGCGGAAGTTTAAATGATATGACATCACAAGAAACAACAATCTTTGTTCGATCATCTAACAAGGTTTTACCTTAAGCAAAAGATGCAGACAATAGTAAAAATGGTGTGACAAAGTCACCGAGTAAACTGGAAGTTTCATCACTGAGATTAAGATATGAAGGAAGCTGGTCAGATCTTCTGCTGCGCAGCAACCCTATCACTTCACCCAGTCATGGCACTGATTATGATAATGAGGAGTGATTTTAGGACAAATAAAGAAAATTTAAAGGCGGCATTGAAATCGGAAATAAGATATTAATGTGAAAATATTATATAACAATATAAGAAACTGTAACATTCAAGATTAGTTTAAGAGAAGTCCATCTTTTGTGTAGCGATTATTGAGGTCAAGTCACGGTGCAATGTCTATAAACTTTCCTTCAATATATACGTGTATGTTCGTATATATTAAACATTTGTCTCAAGATTGCATACATACATTACTCAAGGAGTGACAAACTAATAGCTAGCATGTGAAATTTTATGATTAACAACAGTAACTTGTGTTTGTACCTTTGAATCTTTTTAGCACCAACAAATTGTCTATCGGTAACAGCAAACATATTCTCTAATGACCATCACGAAAAGATTTTCGTATCTTTTAATTTACTATGACAATACGTTTTTGTACAACTTTTGATATCAAGATCATAAATCATCTATAAACCTGATAAAACTTTTATTTGCATATTTATTTAAATTTAATAATAGTAAACTGGTAGCTTTTAATTACCAATTATAAAACTTAATTTTCTATAACCAAAGAATTTTTACTTATTAAATGTTGTTCAGTCATTAATAACTGAGCAGATGGTGGTACATATTTTTTGAAATATTCATGCTAATCACTTTAAATACAAAAGTCATGATATTCTGGTGGATAATCTCCTATCGTTATCAGATATGATGGCATTTTCACTCATACATTTACTAAACGAAAATGAGATAAGACGGATCAAAACTTCTTGGGAATGAAGAATATTTCCATCATTCAACAAACAAAAAGTACCTCCTTTAAGTTTTCTTTTGTTTGATCGAGAATGGAGATTGTCCTAGAAATTCGAGAATAGCACATATTCTAAAAATTCTATCCGCAAAATAGGTAATTGGTTCAACGGAACATACTTGAAGAACGAGAATATATATATATATATATATATATATATATATATATATATATATATATATATATATACACTTCTCCCTGCTAAGGGCTAAATAGTAGCGTAAACCTGGCTATCTAGACTTAGGCTGCAGTCAGTTCAGAAGGACAATACTGAAAATGTAGCGAAGGCAACAGGAATACGGTCCAGTAACTTCCTCAAGAATTTGTGACAATTCAGAAAGATTATAGAAAACGAATCTGTAGAGATCTATGAACTTTTACGCCTTGAAGGCCATGACATTTATATAATTAATAAATAACTATTGAAAAAAATAATGGCATCACTACACAAGTTAATATTTTCAATAAATTAGACACGCCACATACATTTTGCAGATGAACATTATTTTAACCTTAGAGTAAAATACTTCCTATAAACCAACCAATTTTATAAGTAGAAAAAATAATCGGTACTCCATGATTAATAAACGATTTTCCCTGAAAGTAATCCAGAAATAATCTGATATAATTGTGTCTTGTTATAATTTTTCTTCTATCTTTATAATGATGTATTATGAACATCGGGCGAGTTATTAAGATAATGAATAATTATAAAGTATAATTTACAGCTTTCTATTTGGCAAAATTCTACTTGAAATTACTGAGACTATCAGGATTTATATTAAGTAAACCTTTAAAGTAGGATTAATAATGTTTAATTAAAATAAATTATAGGTTTTTCTATAATCACAGCGAATACAAATTTAAAATTCTAAATAAAATATCCCCTATAAATTTAAATAGAAATTCCGACTCACGACTATTTATCTGAAGCCAAAAAGCACAAGACATTTCATTTATTTCTGTAAATAAGAATATTTAAATCCAAAGAGTATTATGACGAATCTAAATCAAATATACATAAAGAAAACTGATAAAAATTGAAACTTTAGCTTTGATACTTTCAACAGATATTCTCATTTTTAAATACTATCTCAATTCTCAAGGTTCTTGATATTTCCACTTTTGCCGACTGATTGCCGATGAAATCTGACAACTGAGCAAGCATAAAAGGCTTTCTTATCATCATTTGTAAGCAAAAGACGCCACTCACCTTGCATCTTTTGCCACGTTCCTCGTCTGTGCGTTCTCATAAATTCTGCAAGTTCATGGCAAGAGTCTATCCAGGTACCTGTCTTCCAACCATTCTCTTTACCATTAAGATCAACATACCAGGCATTTCCGCCAATTCCCTCTGGTCCTGTACCGTCCATGATGCAAATGCAAGATTCGACTAGTGTTTACGACCTTGCACTGATCACCACTACAAACTCGTAAATTCTGAGTCCTTTCTGACTTGATCACTACGGCTACTTTTATATTGCCCTGAGTTTGCCCAGTTTTTCACTTGCCAACCATTTACAAGTGGCCATTCTTTTTGCCTTCACATTGCAAAGATCACCGCTGTTTTAGTGCTTCAAGAGTTTTTATGCTAGTCGAAGTCGAAGATTATATGTGTTGTGTAAATCAGTAGAAATGTAATATGGGGAAAAAGCCAGATACTAAGAATTCTGTTAGTATTTACTTGGCCGTTCATGTTAGGTAAAATAATTTTGTCGATTTACCGTTTTGTTGAATTTCAATAAAACTGAGAATTATATAAACTTTGTTTTGTTAAGTTTGAGCATCAGCTGCGAATGTCAGACAATTTTACTCTCAGTTTATTTTGGGAGATTCAAATAATTGCATGCTCCCTATAAAAGTTATATTTTCAGATTAAATCAGCGGTCCCCAACCACCGGCCCGTAGACCATTTAGTACGTGGTCGCACAGAAAGAATAAAAACGTTTTTACCATTTTATTGACTATTGCGGTCTTGTATGCGTTATGTTATGCGCGTGACTGACACTGACCCCACCTCCATTTGTTCTGCATGACATCCGGTCCGTGGCGCAAAAAGGTTAAGGACCGCTGGATTAAATAATCATCATGCACAAAATAAAAATACGTAATCAACAGTGTACGAAAATAACCATTTGAATTAGATAACCAATTATGGTTATATAAAAGCTTCTTTTTTTTTCTTTTCATTGAGTGTGGTGTTAACAAGCTTTTCCACTAAAAATTAAAATTGAATGACATTTTCAAAGTTCATTGTCAAAGACACAATTTTACTTCTATGTTAGACATGTTTAATTGAAAATATAAATTTTATGAGGTGTATTTTATAAAATTTATCAGAGTCAAAAGAAGAGTTTATCTTTTTTTCTTTTTTTCTTTTTTTAAGAGGCAATATTACATTATACATATATCATAATGAAATCATTGTAAAAGTCTGTAAATATAGAAATCAATACAACAACAGTTTCAGTTAGTTTTGTGTACTTATCTCCTTAATCAAGAAAGCACTTCCTTATAACAAAATAACGTTGTAAAGCAAAATCAGATCTAAATCATCGAAAGTCCTTTCTTTACAAAACATAAGAAATATTCCAGTTAAGTGACAAAGAATGAAAAAGATGTTATCTTCCATCAGCTTCCAAAAAACTTTGATGATCCTAAAGCTGCAATGATCTATTCTTGCATAATAAAAAAACGCCTCTTATATTTGAGCGTTGACTGATGCGAATTTCTCAACTTAGAGTTTGTTTTAGACTCAAAAACAGGAAACCGATGACTTAATAAAAATAAGACAGTTACAAAATAGACAGAAATGAGCAATTTTTCACATTCAAAAATATATATTGAAAAAATATTCATAGCAGATCCATGACAGAACTTGGTCGACGCATGAAACCTAGCACAGATAAATTAACGAAGTAGAATTCATTTAAATTTACACGAAGCTATTCTGAATTATTTTTTTTGTCAAAAGCACATTACCTCAATTTTCATCACTTATGTAATATGCTTTTAAAAGATATCAAATATTTAAGATTGTACTAAACGTTACAAGAATTAAATCTTTTGAGTAACCCTTCAAATACCCTTAATGGTAAATTGTGATCTTGAGATGAGATTAAAAAGACTCGTTATCTAGTTAATTCATAGGTAATTCAGGATTATTCGCAATATCAGCATTGATAGACTTTAGTTTGTAATTCTTTCTTATTGTTACTATTATTATTATTATCATAATGATGATGACGATGTGTGTATTTTGCTATCAAGAATTCTCTCAAACATATTTTGTTAAATAATATGGACAATTTCTGTCTATCAACTTTCTTTTAATTTAAGTTATTTTGTTTTTATCGGTAAATTTGTCAAAACTGATATTAACTTCAATTTCATATTATTTTTCCCAGATACTTTCGAATGTCGCTCCATTCGTTTCGATGATTGTTCTCTGTATAGATATGCAACTGTATTTTAATTCCGGCGTTCTCACTTTAAACGTTAGTTTTAGTGGATATCTATATTTGAGTAGATGCTCCATTTATCGATTAAACAATATGCATATTTTCGTCTACCGCCTTGAATATTAGAGAAATCTTGTTAAAATAAAAGATTCGAACCTTCGTCCCCCCTTTGCACGGGAAAGCACGTCGGATCTAACGATAGATTATATATATATATATATATATATATATATATATATATATATATATATATATAATGTAACGAGAACGAAAATAATATAAATTCAAACGTTCATAGCATTAATTTAGAAGAGAGCTCAATATCAGGAGTAGAGCAGTAGTTATTTATTATAAAATTGTTAGATTCGGACAAAGATGCATTTTTGTTTCGATGCGAACGCATCTCTACAAGTGAAGAACAAAGATAGCTATAAACGATTCTATTTAAAAAATACTACTTATGAAACATCACTTACTTTTTTCCATTATTCAATTTTTTTTAAATCGGATAAAACTGCAAATTTTTACAGAGTTGATCCAAAGTAGTATAAAGCTTTAAATCGAAAGGATTTAATGAAGAATTATAAGAAAGTGAATATCGACAACTCTAATTATTTGAACATCATCAATTCTTCAGATAAATAGATTACTGATAAGTTGAAAATCAGTGATAGGGTGGCTAAACTTTCTACTAAAGAAGCTTATGTTTTGCTTAAAAATCATAAACTCGATTTTCTGAGTAAACTACCTATAAGAATTATTAATCTAATTCTGGAATCGGTAGAATCAGCAAAACAATCCTAAAAATTAAAAACCATTAGGTTGGTACTACTGAAGTAATTAACTGGTTTAAGAATGTCGACAGCAAAAGTAATTGGACTTTCATCCAATTCGATATTGTGGATTTCTATCCATCTATATATAAAGACCTATTTAAAATGGCTTTGGAATTTGCCGAGTTTTATTCCGACATTTCTAAGGACAAAATCAGTATCATCTTAAACTGTAGAAAATCAATCCTAATCCATAATAATGAATAGTGGATAAAAACGGATGAAAATTTTGACATATGTATGGGATCATTGGATTCTGCGTGGTCCTCTGATTTAGTCGATATATTTATTTTGTACAACCTTACTGCATATGAGGAAATTAATTTGCATAATATAGGGCTTTATAGAGACGATGGTCTAATTGTAGTAAATAATTCTGCTATAAGTAAAGAAAATTGAATAGAATACTTAAATCTTTACATCTTAATGCTAAAATTGACTTTAATATTAAACCGTTTTTAGGTAAGTCAAGTATGCTATATTACAATCTTGCTGAACCTTTAACTTTATAATTCACTTCTTTTAGGTATTATTTTACCTTCTTATATACATATCGCTGTTATATTTACTGATCTATCTTAAATTAAGGTTCTAAATTGATTTGTACATGTATACTACTACTAATAATATTAGATAAAAAATAGTTTTACACCTATACTTATATTACGAGTTATATAGTTTGGTAATAGATTTAATTTTTTTTTTCATTTATACTAGTATTCTATACTTTATATGTCTTTTTATTTATCTTTTAATATTTGAATTTAAATTTTAATGTAATATTTTAAATAGTTTATTTATTTTGCATGTCTAATATTTTTTATTTCTTAAAAAGGTCTTTTATTTACATACTACATACTACTTCTATTAAATAATGTGTCTTTTTTTAATAACGTCAAACTTTAGGAGTGTTTCAATGTAGCAAGAATTTCCGGTTGAGTTTAAATCTTTCGGGATAATTTTTATCTTAATTTTAACGTTCTTACATTGGCTGAATAGTAACCAATAAAACATATTGTCTTCCATTGTTCCTTCTTTTTTTTACCTTTTTTTTTCTTTCTCCTTTTCACTGATTTTTTGTATTCGTGTAGATCTTTTCCCTAATTGGTTTTCTATTCTCTTCTCTTCTATTCTTTGGAGTTATGACGTGTTGTCTTTTAATTTTTCTTAACTCTTATATTTCTCTTTCTTTTTTCCCCTTTTTTCTTTTATTGTCCTATCATTCTCTTCTCTGATGCTTTTACCTTTTTTCTTGTTATTATTATTATTATTATTATTATTTTCCTTTTATGGAAACACTTTATATTTTTCGTTTCCTTTTATGGCGTTTCTCTTTATGCCTTTTAAAAAAATTTGAATAATGAAAAAAAGAAAGTTTCATGAGTAGGATTTTTAAATAGAATCGTTTATAACCATCTTTGTTCTTCACCTGTCGAGATGAAGTTATTAACAGTAAATATATTTGACATCTATCGGTTTGATCAATCGAATGTTTTATTAAACAAAACATGTTTCCTTGACATTTTCTTTCATTTCCCCGCTAATGCTAATTAGTTACTTATGTATTTATGTATTCGCGCGCGCGTGTGTATGTATGTGTTTGCTGGTACTTTTTCACGGTGTTAAAGAAATATGGAAACAAACAAATTATTTCATTCAGAAACACGCAAATAACAACGAAAATCGAAGAAAAAAAAGAGTTTGAAAGTGCCCAAGAATTGATTTCTTTTAATATCGATTATATAAAAAATGTATAAATAATGAATCAAGCATACAGCCAATCATTCTACGCATTCAAATAATTTATTCCTTTTTTATTATTTTTATTATTGTTTCCAGTATATTCCTACTTGATTCATTCGATTACATTTTAAGATGAACATCTGACGTGAAAAAAATAACACATTTCACGCGAATACCGATTCTATTGTAACATCAGCAGACATTTTTAAGCGGCGCCCATCGATTGGTCGATCTATGTATACGGTAACATTCAAACTATTATTTACTCAGTCCCGCATGTTGGTGCGATGTGGTACAAGGCCGGTTTCAAGGAGAAATGCCAAACGCTTGAACGTGGGTTACGGACAAAAATAGCCAGCAACAATGTCGGTTGGTGTAGATATTCCACCGCTCTCCCTCTTTGGTTCAATGAGGGACTCGCTGTCACAGGGTTGAAATACCGGTGACTAGGAATTCCTCATGTATTTTTGTGTTCTGTCCGAACATAGAAACACAATTGAGAGACATAATGTAGCCTGTCAGCCTGAAGGTTGACAAACTATTTTCAAACACCTTTACACAAACATGCGATTGTTTTATACGTAAAACACAAAGATGACTGACGAGGTGTAGTAAAGTGAACTAAACTTAAGTTTTACCTACTGATGTTCTCATTCTGAAAATTTTTAGATTAATTGTAACAAATCTCAGAATTTCAAACAATACCTACAAAATAGATATCATTATTTACAGTTAGACTAATATCCTCATCTTTGTTGCTATTATCTCTGTTTCAGATGTTATTCGCCCCGGCTTTCATCAAATGCCTATAGATCCGGATAGTGTTCAAGGAATTTCGAACTGAACGCTTTATGTAATCTACCAGAGGAGAGTGTTCTCCTTCTGCAGTTCATGTCTCGAGATATCGTGTCTTGTTTTAACCTACAATTTCTGTAGTACCATATGCCACGGGACAGTAGTTCCGTAAAATAAGAGCGGCTATTATAGTAAATTTAATGGTAATTTTCTAACATTTCCTCAACAAGCGTCTTCGTAAGGCTATAAAGCTAAATTACCTAAAATTCAATAAAATATTAGGTTATTTAGAATATTCTCCTATTTTCTGCTTCGTTTGTGGCATTTATTTGCACCGACTAAGGGTATCAATAGTTCCGAAAAGACTGGATAACTCTACACAAGCCTTCACCACTTTAATCAAATCACTTGTGTGGTTTTCCTGGCGGTTTACCTTGATTCGTTCTTATCCACACAGTTCACTTACAAGGTCCATTGGCGAGAGAGTGAAGTCGACGGGGTCAGGTAAAGGATATTACTGAAAGGCTCCAGCTGGAGCACTACACACGTGGCAGACCGATGGGTGATAACCGTTCTTTCACAAACCTATGAGCAATTGTGATGTCCGTATCTTCCATCGGTGACAAAGCAGCCCTATTTAGGATTGCACTGCTTTCTCTATTATGGGGAGGGGGCTATAAAAGGAGCCCTAAACATTGCTTGCTCACACAGAGACTTGGCATCCTGCTGCAACTGTCTGGTTATCCAATAAAGCAGTCGAAGCAGCAAGACTGATCAGAATAAGTATAAGAAGAATTTCCATTTTGGATCCTGGAATGTTCGCACTCTTCAGAACAATGATTTTGCACCAGAGCGTAAAAAAGCTCTTGTTTCTCTTGAGTTGAAGAAATATAGCATCGACATAGCGGCCATTAGTGAAACACGTCTGGCTGTTAATTCCCAGCTTAGGGAAGAAAAAAGCGGATACGTATTTTTATGGACTGGCAAGACTGAGAAAGAGCCACGCCAGTCTGGTGTTGGCTTTGCTATCAAGTCAGACCTTGCTAGCTCACTGCCTTCCTTACCTGCCTTCCTTACCTAAAGGTGTATCTGATCGCATAATGGTATTAACCCTCAATCTATAGTGCAACACCCGTGTAGCTATGGTTAGCTGCTACGCGCCAACCTTAGTTCAGATGAAGAAAAAGATGATTTTTACAATCTCCTTCGGGATGTCATCTCCAAAGTCCAACATAAGAATAAATTAGTCCTTACAGGTGATTTCAATGCTCGTGTTGGCAGGGATTTGGAAGGGCGTTTTAGGTCGCCATGGTATTGGTCATGTGAATTCTAATGGATTACGTCTTCTGCAAGGAATTTGACTTTAATATCACTAATACCTTCTACCAGCAACCCAGCTGTCGTAAGACCACGTGGATGCATCCTCGTTCGAAAGACTGGCATCTGATCGACTACGTCATCACCAAAAAAACGGGACATAAAAGATTTTAAGATAACGCGTTCATTCCACACAACATGCAATCTGTCAGAACACGCTCTTCTTCGCTCTTAAATCGACTGAAACGAAAATTTAGCTCTCTGACAAACTTGATGCTGCACTTGATTCTGTAAACATTACCAATTATATCGAATCATCTTAGAAGTCTCTGTGTGATGTAACATATTCTACATACTTGGAGGTTCTCGGCCTGCCACATCGTAAACATCAAGACTGGTTTGATGGCAATAATACATAAGTTCAGTAGCTTATAGATCAATTGCACTCTTATCATAAAGCATGAATTGAGGACAAGAAGTCGTCCGATAAGAAGATCGCTTACAAGAAGTGCAAAAGTCAGATTCAAAGAGCTATCTGAGCCATGAATGAGCGTTGATGGACTGAAAAGTCCATTGAACTCCAAGAAGCTTCAGATAGAAAGGATCTAATGGTTTTCTATGCTGGCCTCAAGAGCATTTTCGGTCCTCCAATCTCCACAGCAGATGGTGAAACTCTATTGACGGATAAGTCAAACACTTTAGATTGCTGGAAAGAGCATTTCGAAACTGTGTTAAACACCTTTTCGGTTACTGATGAGGAAGCCATCACATCAATTGAGCAAAATCCAGAAATTCCGGTAATTGACTCCCATCAAGCAAATCTCATCTGGAAAATCACCTGCTCCCAATGATCCTATTACACCCAAAGTGTATAAGCATGGTAGGAAAAGTTGGTAAAAAAGTTAAATCTCCTTTTTGTGGAGATATGGAAGACAGGCTGTGTCCCACAGGATTATAAAGACGCCTCTATCAAACACCTCTACAAAAACAAGGGTTCCAGGTGTGTCTGTGATAATCATCGGGGGATATCATTACTTTCAAATGCATGCAAAATCCTAGTGAGACTGATTCTAAACAGAATCATTGTACACCTTGTTGATGACATCTATCCTGAATCGCAGTGTGGTTTTCGGTCGGGTCGGGCACCATTGACATGATATTTTCTCTTCGTCAAGTTGCAGAGAAGGTTCGTGAGTAAAACCAGGAGTTATACATGGTGTTTGTGGACTTGACAAAGGCCTTTACCACTGTGAATCGAGAGGCTTTTTGGCAAGTCTTGAGGAAACTCGGCATCCCTGAAAACATGCTGAAGGTTATCATCTCTTTTCATGAAGGAATGAAAGCTAATATCGTGTCTGATGGTATGATGTCAGAATCCTTTGATGTCACAAATGGCACCAAGCAAGGTTGTGTCATGGACCCCGTCCTTTTTGCCATTTTCTTCTCAGTGACGCTGACATATGCATTTGCAGACACACAGAGTGGCGTCAAGTTTGAGTTTCGAGCAACTGGTGGTCTCTTCAATAATCAGCGCTTCAAAGCCAAGACCCACCTTCGTACGCTTATTATTCGTGATTTGTTGTTTGCTGATGATGCGGCTCTTTATAGCGACATCCTTTGAGGAGGCCCAATATCTAATAAATCGTTTCTCTGATGCATGTAAAGCCTTTGGTCTTACACTTAGCATAAAGAAAACTGAAGTTGTGCACCAACTTTGTCCTACTCCGAAGCAATTCTGTAGTGAGAAACAAAAACCACCACTCTACAAATTTCCAGAGAGACCATTGAAAGTAAAAGACAAAGCCCTGAACTATGTAAAGTCTTTCACCTATCTTGGCAGCAAATTCAACTACAGTGGAACTTTAGATGATGAAATCATGCATCGGATTGCTAAGGCTATCAGTGCTTTCGGCAAACTTTGCTACCGCTTGTGGATACGAAAATTCGGGTTTACAGAGCTGTTGTACTTGCCATCCTTTTGTATGGCTCAGAGTCGTGGACTCCATACAGGTACCATATACGCCAGCTGGACGTTTTTCATAAAAGCTGTCCGCATGCAATCTGTGGAGTTAATCATCTAACGTAGACCTGATTAACAAGTGTAATATTGGAGGAATCGAGACTTTTTTCATACAATCTCAGTTACGGTGGACTGATCATGTCTTATGACAGGGTATCCAAAATCTTAATGTACAGCCAGTTAGATCAGGGTTACAGGAATGTAGGATGCCCATGGCTAAGATACAAAGACAAGCTGAAAAGCAACTTGCCAGCTGTCAATATACCACATAACACCCTTGAGCGCTTAGCTTTGGAGAGAGTAGAATGGAGATCAACGTGTTTTAGTGTACTCAGCAGTTTTCAATCTGTTTGTCTGAATCATCTTCAAGAAGCGAGAGCAAGAACTAAAAGGTCAGCCAATCTAACAGTGATCTCATCTCATAATCCTCACTCTTGCTCCATATATGGCGTCATTTGTAAATCACTAGGGGGTCTTAAATGCCACTAAAGATTATCGCACAAAATTTCATAACTGAATCAACTAAACTGTCAGATCCTCATACGTCGAAACCGACGGGAGAGTCCATTATATATATATATATATATATATATATATATATATATATATATATATATATATATATATATATATATATATATATATATATATATATATATATATATGTATATATATATATATATATATATATATATATATATATGTATATATATATATGTATGTATATATATATATGTATGTATATATATATATATATATATATATGTATATATATATATATATATATATATATATATATATATATATATATATATATATATATATATATATATATATATATATACTACATTAAGTGACTCTTACAGAATTAGTAGGCCTACCAACATATATTATTATTAGCGATGACAAACTTTAACAACATAAGATATGCACATGATACAGTGTTGATAGCAAACACAGAAAGGAAACTACCAGAACTCTTACAGAACGTGGTGAACGAAAGCGTAAAGTAATGTCTATATATCAATTGTAAGAAGGCGTGAAGCAATGTCTATATATCAACAATTGTAAGAAGACAGAATTGATGCTTGTATATAAAAAGAACAGTTCAACAGGCAAATTAGAAATTGGAGATACTAAAATCAAATAAGTACAGCAATTTAAATATCTGCGGAGTGTTTTAACAGAGAACGGGAAGTTCATCACTGAAAGCTCATTGAGATAGCGAAAGACGCCTTTCAAAAGCTAAACAATGCATTAAGAAACAGGAAAATTGTCAGCATCAAAGAATATTGAACTGTTATGTAAAATGACATGATAATATCAGTCCTTCCATATGACTCAACAATATTCTCACAGCAGAAGGAGAGAATTGAATCAACAGAAATGTAGTCCTACAAAAGGGTGCTGAAAATATGAAGCAATAACGAATTTTTAGAGAAAATAGAAACAAAAACTACACTTATACTTAAAACCACGAAGAGAGAGTTTAAATGTCTAGCACACATAATGAAGAAAGAGGGATTAGAAAATATGATGCTCACAGTGCAGATTGATGGTAAGAGGGACAGAGAAAAACAATGCATAACCAACGTAGTAAATGGATGGCCGAACAATGTCTACGAGAGATAAGAAAAAGACAATTTATTAATTGTTGCAAAGGATAGGAAACTGTGGAGAGCCATGATCTCAAACGTCCTGAAGGAATATGGCACACATAAGTATATTAAATTAATATAATTTTTATATCTATATTTTTATTACACATGTTTTTCAAGGTTCTGTAAGTCGATATTTAACCACGTTTGACGCCAATTTCACAAGATAAACAACGCCACCTGCATCGGATAACATCGTCTGCTGACATGAAACAGTTTTCAGTCGCTATTGGAAACTTGCAACAAATAAAACAATAAAGACGTTAAAAATAATATAAAGGCTGACATTCAGATAATATAATCACTTAGTTCAGAGCAACAGGCACTGCTAGCCATACATCTGCAACATGGCAAAAAGGCAAATTTTATTAGAATAATAACCGGACAGTTAATATTACGTGCAATCACAAAACAAAACAAAAAAAAAACAAATGTTTGTCTTATGACAAATTTATTTTCTACTGGAGTTGATAATATATAAACAAATTAAAGTAGATAACATTTTCAAAATATATTATGTTATTTTTTGTTTCGTTTGTTTTTACTACGTGCTTAATAAAGAGTTGTAAATAAAGATTATTTTGTCTCGTTGTGTCCCACGCAGTGGCGTACAGAAGTGGAGGCAGAGGGTGCGCCAGCCCAAGGTATCTTTTCCTAGGGACAGACAAAATTAGTCAAAGAGAAAAAAAAACAAATAACTTTACAACGGGATGTCAAAGGCCTCAGCAAATATATTTTGCAAAATAATACACATAAAATGATTTTATATGTAATCAAGGCAGAAATATTAACATCAGGGTGAAAAATGTTACATTTAATATTAAAACTCCAGTTAGTTTAGTTTGTATTTAATTAGAATAATTTTTTTTATTTCATGTTTTATCTATTTTTACATATTGAAAATGTCCTCCTTTCTGACATTTCTCGGTACGGGTCCCTCTAGCATCACCAAACCTCTGAACATCACTGGACATGCACAAATACCAAAATACACAGACACACACAGACACAGATAGATAGATAGATAGATAGATAGATAGATAGATAGATAGTCTTAAATACCAAATAAAATAAAATTAATATTTTAATAACTGAAAATTATAAAAAAAAGAAAACTACAGGCTGAATGAAAAGCAACTCCCTGTTATATGTGTGATGGACTCCCTCGTATTGTAAAAATTATTGTTAGACAGGAGAGTCCATTGTACATTAAACAAGGAGTTACTTTTCAATCACCCTGTATCGTAATTAATAAAATGTAGCTCTTTAGAAATTTTTCAGTTTTCTAAAGATTTCAAAAGGAGAAAATATTTATCTTTTTATGACATTCTTTTTGTAAGAGTAATTAAAAAGAAAATTCTATCAAGCAATTTAAAATTCCTTTGCTGCTTTTACCTCGCACATTATTAAATGAGAAGAAAGGAACTGTGTGCGTCTATGTATGTGATATGATAATTAGCATAGAATAAAAACAAATATTAAAATCAGGATTCTAGTTTATTTGCATAATGATTTCTTCATATTGACTGATTGGTTAAATTCAAAATTCAAATATTTTCCTCTGCATTAAATAATGTATTCGGTTTGATTTTCTGAGAACGTTATCGAATACAGCAGGCAAACTAAAAAAAACGACTACAAACTAAAGGGTACACCATCTCAAATGCATTATTTTATAGTAAAGTTTCAGTAGAGCTACATAATAATTGTTAATGTATTTCATCCTCATGTTGATTGTTCTTATTCTTTAATCACTGTACCCCCAATTATAGCTCAACTATTGGCTTGTATCCAGTGACCTTCAATCAATATTGTTCTTTCTATGGATTTACATTGGTATCATCCTTTTATACTTGTAATTGCCACATTGTTCTTTTTATTACTGTTTTATCTCCTGCACTGAGGCAATGCATTTTCCACTACTTGATCCATTGATTGACGTTGAAACATTGATTCTCGTACGATCACCGAAGTTAAGCAATGTCGAGCCTGGACAGGACCTTGTTGTGTGAACATTTGGGAATATCAGGTGCTGTAAGCTTCAATGTGCGGATGGTGTAATGGTTAATGGCTCAAAATAATTGGAAATCAGAAAATGTCTTCCAATTCTAGTCGTGTTTTTTTTTATATTCACTTATATGCAAATAGCCTTGAATCCCCATCTTCTCCACACAGCGATGGTTTAATTATTACAACTTGTATCAGCAAATAATTATCTTCAAAACATTCTTATAAACTAAAAATACTTTCTAGCTTTAAATAATCTGCAAAAGTTTAATAAGTTATAAAAAATATAATTAATTAATCTATCAATCAATCAATCGAGTGATTGATGTGACGACGGTTTAGGAAACAAGTCAAAAGTGTTTTTTTTTTTTTTCATTCATTCGTATGTAGTACAGAGAAATTGTTTAAATGGTAACTTTAGTGGGTCAGGGGCAAAATATCGATTTAACTGCGGATGTCAGAAATTTCCGTCATCCGTTTTGTCATAATAGTGAATGATGTGATATCTGCCGCAGTTAATGTGTTAAGAACCGAACACGTTTTTCTAATTGTAAATAATAAAAAAAGTGAATAATTTAGAAAGCTGACGGTATTCATTAGAAAACATGATTTAGCTGCACGTACAAATTCCAATTATTGGTTAAATTAGGATGAATTAATCGCCAGAGAGAAAAATTTCCCCATATATTTTTTGTTTTGATAACAAAGATGGTTTTTATTTCATTGTCTATATAAATTATGTCCATATATAAGCAGTAATAGAATACATGAAGTGGATGTAGCGATGTGATTGTGAATCTAATTATATATCAAATTTAAACTGGCTGACAATCATGCTAATAAAAAAAACATTGGTTCTGTCGTTAATTATATTCATATCTCTTTCTTCACCCATTTTAAAAATCTCAGCGAAATTTCATACAGTTAAACTCGTTATTGCTGGTTGAATGATTTCCAGTGTCTAAAATAAAATATCTAAAAAAAAAAGTTTAAATATCACGCGCGCTAAATTAAGTACAAATAAAATATTTAGTGCCTAATTGTAAAATTTAGTCGAGAACAAGATATTGACATGTTTATTAATTTTTAAAATCCCTGATAATCAAGTAGCTTTAAAATTCACTAAGATTAATTATTTTCAGTTATTTTTAGCATTAGTCATTCAATAATGGATCAATGTTACATTTTGCATCCGGACAACACATTTTCACTTGGAGATTTTCAACGCATTTTATTAAACCTTTCCTCTACATTTTATCCATTTTAGGAATGTTAGTTTCATTGTCGTAATAAAGATACTGTCAGCTTTAGACAGTTTCACCAGGAATCAGAAAGAGTTCATTTTTTTTTTACCCATAATGAAGAAAGAAGGTCTGGAGAATTGAATACCCACAACACATACTGAAGGGAGCAAGAACGTAGGAAAACAAATAACGAGTTTGTAGGAATGAATAGCAGAAGGGTGATAAATAGATATGGTAAAGAACTACACGGGAGATGAAGTTGTGTTGAACAATGATCACCCTCGTCCTGAAATACTTCTATGTGCCGCGTCTCTTCAGGACATCGGCGATCATGACTCTCCACAACTTCCTATCTTGTGTGGCTCTTAGCAGTTTTTCTCCCTTTGCTAAGTTTCCCGTCATCTATTCACACCGGCTCGCTGTCTTCTATCTCTCTTGCCCTCAGTATGCCCCGTGATGATTGTTTTCCAAGCCCTCCTTACACATTATGGCCAAAGAATTTCAAGTATATTTTTCATGATTCTGAGTAGGAGGTTCTTTCTGCTGCCATTTTCTTTAAGACTTCCTTGTTGCTTACTCGCTCCATTCATATAAGAGGATGAATAACATATACCAATCTCTTTCTCTGTTTCTGACAAAACATTGCATTTTCTCAGTACTTCGTCTAGCTTTTGGCATGGCTCTTTCAGTAGTCCAGTGCGTGTGTTCAGTTCTCAGTGTCACATTTTTTATCCTCTGTTAAATCACTTCCTAGATATTTCGGTACTTGCTTGATGTTTACCTCTCCTATTTGTAATCCCATATTTCTCATCTTGGACTTTCCTCTTGTTGATGACCATACTTTCTGTTTTCTTGTAGTGAATGGTTAGTCCTCTTTTCTCGCTTTCTTCTGCAACCCTGTCTAGGAGGTCATGTAGTTTTCTTTCCGAGTCGGCCATCAACACAGTGCCATCTGCGTATATTATAGTTTTAAGACTACGACCACTGATGATAAATCTTTTTAGGGTTTCCAGCTCTCTTATGATGCTGTCGATATAGAGGTTGAATAAGTCTCGGAAGAATAAGCATCCTTGTCTCACACCAATTTCTATTTTTTACCTACTCAATTCATTTTCTATTCACACAGAGGCGTTTTGCTCCAAGTACAACTTCTGGGTTATTCTAACTTCTTTTCTAATTAGATCGAGTTTTCCTCGCAGTTCAAATACACCCTTGTGTCGTACATTGTCAAATGTTTTGCGTAATTTATAAAACATAAGTTCATATTCTTCTGCAGTTGTATTTCTCTTTTGCTATCGTTCTAATCATGAATATTGCATTTTTGTTCCGGTGTCCTTGACAAAGTGGCACTTTCGTTTTCGTCCTATTTCCGGTGTAATTTTGCTTCGCGATTTTTTCATCAGGATTCGCATCATTAGTTTGGCTAATTAAAGTGATTATTTTATGCAGCTCGTATTTGTTGCGCCTAGTTTATAAGGCAGCCTTAAGAAGAGGGATTTAGTGAGGTCTTTCGGTTCGTCGCAATTGATGTATATCCCGTTTATCACGTCTGTGAACTTGTCTTCTTTTAAGCATTTCACCCCAAGCAAAGCGGGAGTACCACTAGCACGCAAGGGGGTTGCAGAGGGTAGAGAACAAGAGTAAAGAGGCGTGTTTGGGGAGAAGATAAAAGAGAAGGACGGGGAATAAGATCAAGGTATCAGAAGATGTCGATTGACATTACACTTGAATTTTTAAAGATTTAGTTATCAGGGAAGCAAGTAAGAGGAAGAGAAATCCACAGATGGTAAGTGTGATAGAAGAAGCTGTTTGAGTAGAAGTGACGGTTACATTTAGCCATTTCGACAGTGAAAGGGTGGGACCGAGATGCCAACCTAGTTGCTCGCTTAAATTCTTGCAGTCTGGGAACCAGAGAAAACAACTCGTCGATGACAAAATCGTCTCAGGCTGAGAGCATTTCTGTTACTGTTCCATCAGGCCCTGTTGCTTTCTTCCTGTTCATCTTCTTCCGTCCTGTCTTTTAATATTTTCCATCGCAGGTTTCACTCTCACATCGTGAAAGAGTTCTTTGTTTTATTCGCTCTACTTTTGGAATATTTTTTCTTTTCTATTATCAGTGATACTTCCTTGATTGTTTGGAGCCTGTTGGTTGACTCATCTTTCGTCCTCTTAATCCTTTGTTATGCAAATTTGCTGAATTTGTTTTGCTCATTTTATTTCTGGACATTGTTCATTAGCCAGTTTTTAATTGCTGTGTTCTGTGCTTTCTTCCATTACTTGGCCTTGTTTGCTGTTTCTTTTTCATCATCGTTAGAATTTCCTCTAACCTCTATTCATTCCTTTCTTGTCGAGTTTTCTTTCGGATGATCTCGCTTGCCGATGTCACTAGAATGTTACCCTTTGATTTTGTAGCCTCGTTCAGGTTATATTCGTTTATAAATCTGTTTTTGTATATCTTCTTGTGTTTTTCAGGAGTCTGTTTTATTGCAGTTTAGGGATTGCTTTGGATTTTAGTTTCCGTAGTTTTATTCTTAAAAAGCACATGATTGGAAGGTGGTCACCCCCACAGTAGACACTTGCGTATATAGACCCGCGTTTCCTAATCTTTTGCTGATAGTTATATTATCAGTCTTGTTATTCGTGCATCTCTTCGGATTCTCCATGTTCACCGGCGTCTTGGGTATTTCTGGAGCCAGGTATTAGTGATTACTTTTGCTGCTTATCACTGGAACCAACTTTTGTCACTTTTTTTTGGGGGGGGGGCTTTTCTCCTACCTTAGCATTCATGTCTCTCATGATGATAATGATTTCTTGTTTTTTACATACGGCCTTGATATTGTCGAGAGAGTTGTAAAAGTTATGGATTTCCTTTTCTGTGCTTTCGGTGCGTATACAACGATATTTTTAATGATAAAGAGCTTCCGTTTTAGTTTACCAGGATTCTGTCTGAGATTGGGAAATATCACATTTCTTCGTGTCATTATCTAATATTCACCCTAAACCTTTCATTTTTCTCACCGCCAGCATGTATTATCCTGTGTTTGTCGCTAATTAATTCCCTATTACCTTGCATATGCCTAGAATGATATTTAATCTAGTCATCTCTTGCTTGATGTTTACTTGGTGGACACATTGATATAGCGTCCTTACGTTCAAGATGCTGACTACTTTTGTTTTAATTGTTGCGAACAATCGCTGTATAAAAGTCCGATGACACCTGCCGCTTATTTCTATCCTTACTGGGCGAGGAGTTTTTCTTATGGAACTTAATCCTCTTTACTCTGTTATTTTTATATTCTTTTTGCGAGCATATACATCACCGAAACAAGTGTCATTTTCAGTCATGACTGACACTCTAGAAGTTTTAAATTTATCTGTGATTGTAAAACGTACGATGTCGAAATCTAAATTAAGTGTCAAAATGTGAGGCCGATTTCTAGGTTATATATAAAGGTTATTCATAAATAGAATAAAATGGACAACAGAATACATGAATACTGATTTTTCAATAATTCTATACACTGACGAATGCCATGCTATTGTCGAAGAACCAGAGAGAATGAGCAAAGTAGATTCTAATATATACACTGGAATGTCAACATGGTGGAGATGTGGAAAAGCTTCGGAGCTGTTTTATACACATTAAGATGCTTCTTATTCACAACAAGGCTCGACGCGTTCAGAGAAAAAGACTAAATAAAAAGACTAAATAAAAATGTGTTCTAAGATACTCGCTTCATGAATTTGTCGGTTCCTTCGACTGAACTTAATCCGGCTGAAAATTTGTGAATTTTGAAAAGAGATATTTACTTTGCGGACGATATTTACCAGCATACATGGAATTTGGGTTTTAGATGCTGTGCAATCCGTTTCAGATAAAGAAATACAACAGCTGAAAAAATAAATAAATGTTTGAACATTTTCTAAAACGTCTTTCATAATACGGAATATACTGTTTCCTATTTATTGCCTTTCTATCGTTGTACTCATAACAATGGTATTATTTTCAGTTTTTTGCTCAAACATTGATAATTTTCACGTAGAATTTTTAATTATAATTTTAAATTCCAACGTAATGCTTTTTGGAGTTTACACTATTATGAAACTTGAAGAATCTAGCAAAATTCGTAAAACTGTTGTCGAATTGAAAGAGTGACCTGTAGTTTACTAGAATGTTTATTTCTTATTCTTATAAAACTTATATTCAGTGGGTATAAGTATTTAAGTAGATTTCTCTGTTTTACCATTAGCTTTTGAGAGATTTTAATAAAGGTCATGTGCCCTTTGGCAAGGTTAGAAGCTTCGTTTCCCTTATGTTGGGGAAACCATTTCATATCACGTCGTCCTTTTAGACTGCTAACCACGAAGGACTTCTACGACGAAGTTACGCTCAATAGCCCCTATGAAGGAAAGAACATTTCTCTTTCAAACCTCATATCTGCTAACTATTTACGTGTCCGAAATCAGAAACAGTAATTTCCAATGAATTAATGAGTTTTTAATTATAATCCGATATATTTCTTATTACTATAGACCTTATATCTAGTGGATACACGTTTGACCAGGTATGTTTTTTAAACAGTTTAATTGCCATCTATTTTTATATATTATAAGAAATATCCTACATAGTAATAGTATAAATACCCTCGGGAATCCTTTCAGTTGTTCTAAAAATTAAATTACTATCTTAGACGCCATGTAGAGTGATAGGATTGATTTATATTTTTACCCATTTTCAGGAAACTTTCCATCTGAAATTGTTATAATTATCATTAATTCACTATTTCTAAACGAAAATGAATAGGCACCATTTTTATTCACTACACACTCAGACACACACAAGCACAAACACGTGACATTCTCACTGTCAGACAATGAGTCAACATAAATAGACCATCAGCACGTGCCTCAACGAAAATTTAGGCACCTTTTCCCTTTTCAGGCCATAATAGTAACATTTATCTCTTATCACTCAACAAAAACTGGAGGTAAGAAAACCCCAGACACTTTTTGTATTTTCCAAGTAAATTATCTAGACACTCACTACAAAGATCTGTTAAAAAAGAAAATAGCAGAAAGACTGTATACATTTTACTTATTCTTTATCTTATTCTCTCAGATTCCAATCCATATTTAGTCTACATTTGACCTCAAGCTCAAAATTCCACTCAGTATTACTGTCTCTCATGTCTCCGACATCACATAACAACCAGATAATGAATAATACTTGTTTTGTTGTTTCTACGTCTTGCCGTTTATCAATTTGACGAGTATTTTTGTATATATACTTGTAAGGCAGTTTATAAATTATTTACTCAAAATTATAACTCCCCTACAAAGTTATCAATTTCTGGGGATAAATTTTTACTGCTGCACCGAACTTGACGATTGTATCTTCAATGCAGAGCTGTCACGCTCTTAATTTTGAACTACGTGCCTTCTTCATAACCGCGCGCTTTTGACAAAAAAGAAACCGTAGTCCTTGTGCACATGACACATTTGAATAAAAACTACTTTACACATAAATAATACATTACTAACTTAATGTAAAAGCGCAAATATTTTTATTTCCTTTACTTCATTTCCCCCAAAAACGAACAATGGATGGACTGAAGATGTCAATCAAAAACAAATATATTTTCTATTGTATACATTCATTTATAGATTGAAATTATACTTATGGAAATCATCCTAATTAATATATTTATTTGCAAGCGTAGATGTATTTGTGTTTGTGTATCATAGGATAAGGGAAATGTAAATTATTAATGGGGTCTCGTATTTTTAGCTTAGAATAAATGGAGCCTGATGTCGCTTACTAAATAACATGTATTGTGAACTATGAAATCATTAAGCCATGCATATTGCCTATATCTGAAAGAAAATTGTGCCATAACTTCCGCTTGCAATTCAGTTGTATAAATATCCAATGATGTAACCAGTTTCCTAAGTCTTGGGAATAGATCCATACAAATAAATACAAACTTTTCATCCTTATTTTAATGCTGGTAGACTTAATGAAAAACTAAATCACTGACAATAAACTGCAAATATTTCTCATAATATTTGGATAAATTCTAAATAACACTATGATACTGATATTAGCAAATCTTTATTTGATATTTGTTATGCTTAAGGCATAAGAGAATTAAGAGCAGAAAGATTATATTGCGATTAGATTCCTTGAAAATCAGCATTAGATAATCCAGATTTGACCTGATCAGGAAATACGTAACTATCTCAGCCACATGAGAAGCCCTATTTCTGCTTAATGTAACATAAACGTCGATTAATGTAATAGTTATTCTGAAATCTGATTTCTAATGTAATAAGTGCTAAGTATTTTTTAAATATGTGATATTTCTTGTAGGAAACACTTTAATTTTGATTGTATTAAACATTCTAGATTTTTCTTGCAATATTACTATAGAATTTGCAGGATAATTAATGTGGTCAAATGATTTGAAGGCTAACGTTCTGGGTTCGAATCTCATCATGGTCGATTTTTCAACGTGGTGACTAATTGATAATATCGATTGAAGAGACGAACTTAGCTTGCGGTGCCATTGAAAAAGGAATGAAAACTATGCTATTAAAAATTATTATTTCAAATTTTGCACAAAGATTATAAAGGCTTGAACGAAAAATTCCAAATAATGCCATGACGAAAAAGATAGAAAGACAAGAATAGGAACTGTATGTTTCCTATTATGAAAGACGTTTCAGAAAATGTCTTTCATTTATTTTTTGAGCTGTTGTAGTTCTTCATGTGAAAAGAATTGCACATCATGTAGAATCACGTCCCAAATTTCATGTGCGAGGGTAACTTTCCGTCCGCAAAGTAAACCTCACTTTCAAAAAAACTTCAGTCGGATTAAATTCAGTCTAAGAAGCCAATCACTTTGTCAAACGAGTATTTTCGAACCCATTTTACTTAGGTAGTCATTAGTCTTTATCGCTGAATGCGACGAGTCTTGTGAATAAAAATTATCTTTCACAAAGCTTGTTAAACGGAACTTTCAGGAAGTCATTGGTGGTTGAGCTAGCAGGAAGTTCCAAGTCATCATGATCGAGGGTTTGAGTGTATTAGCCTTATTCTACTCCTGATCGCGCCACTTTATACGCTCTTTCTCCCTCTCGCTCTCCCTCCCTCTCTTCCTCCTTCCTTCCATCTCTCCCTCTTTCTCTATCTCTCTCAAGTTCTCCCTCTCACTCTTTCTCTTTCTTGATTATCAAACAGTTTTTGAGGTAGAGGGTAATTGCTTGTAAATGTTATGTTTACGCTAATTTTCTAAATGATCTGATTAGGAACTCTTTTTAAAGGAAAGTGTTTTCCTTTACACATTAAAAGTATTTGAATGTCTATTGGAAGCACAAAACGCATATAAATTCTAGATTATCATAATCTATATTAGATTTATAATTCAGTCTGAGTACAAGTATGCAATTAAGCACAGTAGGTTTAACCTAAGAAAAGTGATAAAGTTACATGAGCAACACAACAATTATATTTGCGTTAAGTAAACATTCATTTAAGACGAAATCATTAGTTTCTCTATATCACATTAACGTAATGAAAAATTTACGACTGAAATATATCAAATAATGTATTAATTGTTATTATCGCCATACCCAGTTTTACAATTATATCCAAATTTAAAATATCCAAGACTCAAGACAATAGAAAATTTTGCCTGTGTAGAGACCGAGATGAAGCAGTTGAGAAATTGTAACAAAATAGCTCAATAGAAGTGTGAAAATAAATATGAATGTGCTTGAACGATGATTCTCTCAGATTTTTGCAAATGTGTGAGATTTAACCATGTAGTATAAGCACAAACCCGAAGATGACGAAAAAAATAGAAAATTAAAATTTGGAGACGGAAATCCAAATGTATTGTCTAAGAGTCGATGAACCCTAATAATCGTAAACAAAAATATAAAGATGGATATTTCCGTTCCAGGAAGACCATAGAGTAAAACTGAAAGAAAAGCGAGGAGAAAAGGCAAACTTGTCGGAGAATTAATTTAAAAAAAAATATGTCTGTAACGTTTGCACTCACCATTACTAAAGCGCTTGTAACAGCTTTGAAACGCCTTGTAACATGCTTGGAAGAGCTAAAATTCCAATGAAGAAAGAAAGACCTTTAAAGAACCATATCTAGAATACTAAGGATGAATTGATGTTAATTTTCAAAGTGGGTCAACAGAACAGATTTTCTACGAAAATTCAAATCGGACAAAATATATAAGAGCAATAACTATTAAATTAGAGTTCTTCTCTCCCTCCTTTAAATCTCATAATTATTGTATCTATCTATCTATCTATCTATCTATATATATATATATATATATATATATATATATATATATATATATATGCTCTTTAAGCGAACTTTGAATAGAATAGACTCTTTAATTATGCATGACATATCAAATATTCCGGCCTGGGACGAGTGTAGGCTGGGAGCTGTTGTTTATGAATTTTTCTGCCTGGGGTGTGTGTAAGCTAGGAGCCGCGGTGTATGACATTTTCTAATAAGCTGACAGGAAAGAGAAGTTCCATAAAATAGAAATCGTTTATATGCAGCAGAACTACTAGCCAAACGTTCACTCATGTCACAACAGCCTAGTGTACGTAGGTATCGCATTATGTTCACTTGGGGTAACTTCACTTTTGTCCAAAAGACCGGCGAGGAGCGCGGATAGGACGATTGACAAACTTATCTACTCCTATATCTGTCTATATTTTGAAATGAGATATTGTAATTATTTACACTGTTTACATTGTTCGGGCTGTTGTCCTCATCTTTTTTGCCATATTTGTGATGTTCTGACCGTTGTAAGCTCCAATCTCCTTTAGATGATTGGAATTTACCCTGGTGGACGAAATAAAGAGTTTAGTTCGAAATTCCAATCACCTGAAGGCCGGAGCGTACGACGACCGAAACATGGTGAATATGGCAACAAAGATGAGGATAACAGTCCGAACAATGTAAATAGCGAAAACTTCATATTCCTATTGAAAATAAAATATAAATATATAAATGATAAATACAATTTCAGAGTTTAAGCGCATACTTTAGATATATAGATGAACCTGCTAAGTACTGGTGTTCGCGTTAAATGCTTCTATATCATCGTTCAGTATTTTCCATTTTGACCTCCACCAGATTACGACCATAGACAGCTCTTATTTCGGTCGGTGAACTTCGCATTTGTTATTAATTACATTTCCTACGCAGCTCGAAAAAGATCAGTTGATAGAGGTCACGTGATTCTACCTTGGTATCGTGTCGAACGCCATCGCCTTCACTTGATTTTCAATCACGAGGTCGTTATAACTAATTATTTTCGTTATAAGTGAAATTACGGATGTACGGTATTTAATGATAATAACCATTACGTGACTAAAGATTCTGACTATGTATTTGAAATCAAATTAATACATGAAGAGAAATAGTTCATACCTGTTTTTAAAAGCACAGTTTTAATTCGGTTATTTGTTTTTCCTATAGACATTTTATTGCATTCGCTTGGTTTTTACTGCAACAGGCGAACTTTGTCCAACATTGCAGTGAAGAGAGATGTCCATAGCGACGAATGATCCCTAATTTCAATTTTATATTTCTTCTTAGATTTTGAGCTGAATTTTAGCTTACATACTCGGAGTGGGAAATAATTAATGGCTCACTAAGAATTTTTAAAAGAATAAACGTACCGAATAATTTTTGATGTTGAACAATTAAGAATCCAAGATGATATTTATTAAATTGTATCAATAAGCTTGTATTTTTTACTTTGATACAATCCAAATGAATTTAAGAGTAAATTCTAGTCTTTATTTTAATGAAGACTAGAATTTACTCTTGAATTTCCTCCAAAAATATAAAATGCAAACTTAAGATTTTTAATCTTATAATCATGACTCCCTCTCCTTCCCGATCTCTCTCTGCTCCTCTCTACCTCTGACTCTATTTCGCCCTCTCTTTACCCCCTCTCTCTCTAAGCAAAATCCTCGCAATAAATTCCTAGAAATGTTCATATCTACTCAGTTTCGTATCCAAACGTAAACAAAGTTATTTTCTAAAATAATTGATTTCTTTTTATTTATCAATCCGACAGATTTTTATCAGTTTAAATATTTTAGTGTATAATTACATTTGATTAAACGCCTCATTTATTTATTAAACAGTATATTTATTCATTTTGGTCCACAAACCCGAATATTCAAAAACTTCTATTAAAGAAAAACACGCGCTCTCTAGGAGGGATATATATATATATATATATATATATATATATATATATATATATATATATATATATATAGAACAAGGATGAAAATTGATCTGAAATATTAACAGTGTAATATTTTATGTGATTAATATTCATCATTGAGTTAGGTGAATGAACAGAATAATTTTATATTGAAACGCTTTTTGTTCCTTAAATTACGGGATATGAAGAATTGATACACAGATACACTCACACACGTGCTTTATTATTGGGTAAAAGCGTATGTAAATATAAAAATGAATACTGAGATCAAAATTAAGCGTCGACAGTTTGTTTCATGCATCACCGCAATCTTTAGGGCATTTGGGTTGTGTTTTCTTTCGACTATTTATATATGCTGCTCAGTGCTGCATTTTGAGTAGTAAAGTCTATTGTATTATCTTGAGGATTATTGTGGGGGCGATAAACGTTACGTCAAATCATTCTAGAGACGATTGAGCAGATATGTAGATACGAATGTAGTTATTCGTAGCTATTTTATAATGTTGTAACATTTTACTCGTATACATTTCTCTGTACCACTAAAGATATCCTCTACCTTTACAAAAGCCAGATCAGACCGAAAATGAAGTACTCTTATCATATTTGGGCGGGTGTTGACCAGTCCTCATTTTCCAGTCACGATAGAGTTCAAAAGCTACTCTTAAAGGACACATGTCCAAGCGGATAAAAGCGTTGGTTGAAGTAATCCAGTTACTTGACCCAAAGAGCTGTGAGTTCAATACCGGGCTACAACAGAGGTGAACAAAAAACTCAGAGAGTTGAGTTAAAAGGAAATAACTGATACTGAGATACCTGGAAGTGGTACGGCACGTGGAACTAGGACAATCTACCTGGCAGACGAAATAAAGGTTCAGTTCGAAATTCCATTTACCCGAAGAAGGCCAGAGCTTACAACGATCGAAACGTCGTAAATATGGCAACAAAGATAAGGACAACAGTCCGAACATTGTAAATCGTGTAAATGATTACAATAAGAAAAATTACAGGATGGTCCAACAATGCATACACGTTTTAATAACTGATACCTCGTTTGTTTTATTTATTTATAGATAAAACCCATTAGAAATGATGATGGCAAGAAGAAAATATATCCTAAAATGCTACTGGAAGTTATAAGTGTAAAGACAGTTTAGAGATGAGTTTTAAACAGATCCACCTGTACAACTTGCCCTTACGCGAATTAGAGATAAGTTTGAAGCAGATACAACTGTTCGAAATGTCAGGAAGAATCGTTCCGGAATACCGCAGACATCGATGAGAAAACTGCAGATATAGAGGATCAAAACAAAGCAAGAAACGGTCCGGAAGACTGCAGATATAGAGGATCCACACAAAGTAAGAAACATTCCGGAAGACAACAAACATAGAGGATCCACACAAAACAAGAAACGTTCCGGAAGACAGCAGACATAGATGATCCATACAAAGTAAGAGACTTTCCGGAAGACTGCAGACATATAGGAGCCACAGGAATTAAGAAAATGTCTTAGAGATGTGTCGCCAGAACTGAAATAAATCAATGCATCAAATGAGCCACAAAATAGGAATTTCAAAATCAAACGTCACTGCACTGAAATCGTTACATTCAGCTAAATTTATATGATGTTAATTTAACTAAAATTATAGATTTTTTTCAGCTCATCATCGAACGGATTAATTGGTCAATTCGTCTCTATTTACACGGTAGCGCCTCTCGTCTTGTTTACTTTCGCTGCAACATTCTATCATACTACGCAATTAAGCAGACTTTAAGGATGAGGAGTTTTATTTCGAGCAAAATGGAGCACACTTATCTTATTCTAATGCTATGAGATTTTACCAAAGACGTGGACTGGGCGAAGAACTTTGGCGGAATACCCAGGGCGTTCACTAAGTCTTACACCCTAGAGATTTTTATAGTGATACTTAAAAAAGTAAAGGTTACTGTACAAAACCAACAAAGTTCGACGAGCGAGAATGCACAGAAATACCAAAGGAAAGTTCCTTAATATTTGCGATTCCATTGCTTCTTGCTTCATTTCATCCGTGGATCAGCGTGGACCAGCGAAAACAGGTACTGGAAAAAATTAAATCATACATATATATATATTTTTAGCCATTTATTTATATATATATATATATATATATATATATATATATATATATATATATATATATATATATATATATATATATATATATATATTGATATATATATATATATATATATATATATATATATATATATATATATATATATATATATGTGTGTGTGTGTGTGTGTGTGTGTGTATGTATGTATAATAGTGTTATTGCAGCTTCTATTACAAGGTGAGATAACGCTGTGCAGATTGTATTATAAAATTGCATTTCTTATTCGCTGGATAAATTCAGATAATTTTAGATGAACTCAATAGTATTTACCTTCACTTTTCTTTTTTACTCTCTTTCCATTGTTATGTATTTTTCCTTCCTAACCTTCCTGTCCAATTTTCCTTTACTTTTCCTTTTTTTCTTGTCTTTCCAAACAGATAATCACTTAGTGAAAACAAACACTTGAAAGCCTGGTGCTGCGCCGACTTATCGAAACCAGATTAAGAGCCTTACATCCATTAAGTGAGAATTCAAAACAAGTATTTTTGGTTTGCTATTCTCTGCAGAGAAAATCAGTAAGCCATTTTCATATAAGCCAATAAGGTGCCATAGCCAAAGATTCCTTTCTTGTTTGGCAAAATATCTTATCTACCTAAGTGAAGAAGACAACTACAACTTTGCTACCATCCACTAACAATTTGGATGGAATTTTATTTATTATAGAGGAATTTCTACAAATCATTAGAACTATTTTTTCTTTAATTTAATCTGTGTTTGCGTGATCTGTCGATTTAACTGCATATCAATACCTTATGGGTCATTTAATGCAGAAATTCAATTTACTTTCGAGCACTGAATTAAGACAAATGTTGGTCGGTTTTATTTAGCGTATATCAACATCTATGGGTTATTTAATGCCGAAATCTAAACACTTTGAACAATTTTATGGATTCAATTAAATATATTTTGAACGAAATTGTATGCCTTCAACTACGTAAAATATATTTTTAGTAACTTTTTTGCATAAAAATGTATAGCTGGTATTATTACTATCAAAATGTATTTCATACTTTCATAGTGTTTTGTTTTTCTTGGTGGGTGTACTATTTGCTTATAGCTTGGGACCCCCTAACAGTTGCTGCCATCACGGGTTAGGGTGGACCTGGGAACAGCAATGAATAGGTGGTACCACCTCATCAAAATCTCCAGTCAGCCGATCAGAGGCTTCACTCTTGTCATACCCAGGATTAAATTTAATCTGTTCAGTTACTCAAAGGTTAGAAGTTATTGGGATAGTATTTCAACCAAACTTAAAATATTCTGCCTCTAAAGAAAATAAAAAATACTTCTCTGAACACCATTTACGGATTTTTCTTAAGTTATTCTTATCATATGGCACATTCGACTTAATATCCATTTCTATACCGATATATAAGCTCACACAAAATACACATATGCATACATACACACACTCACACACACATATATATATACACACACAGGCACACAAAGACACACACACACACACACACATATATATATATATATATATATATATATATATATATATATATATATATATATATATTAGATACCTCCACGAAATCGCTAAAATCAGCATACCGTGATGAAATGATGCTACAAACGTAATGAAAACAGTTTTACCATCAAAATCTTTGTTATTATTAAGAGGGATCAAAGTATTTTTTAATATTTAATTTAATGTTGTACTTCTTTTTAGAACATTCGAAATTTTAATTAAAAAAACACTTCTTTTTCTTGCATCAGCGGATGTAGTAGTTTTTATAATACCGAATGTTTGCCTCTTTGTTGCGGTGATGGACACATTAATTTGGAAATTCTTGTAAAAATCAAATAATTGTCGGATTTTAATGAAATTCTCAGGGCTTATTCACAACGGAATGAAATTGGGCTTGAAATTAAAAAATTATTTGTTTTACATGTGTTTCTCCCCCTTATTTAATTTTATGAAAACTTGAGAAATTCAACGTGATAATTTTTAGTTATTATATTAATTAAAAGCAGAATTCTTTGTAGAGTTTAAATCACCGAATTTTCTTTGCAAAATCACACCACATCTTATTGAAAATCTGTTCTGAATCGAAAAATAAAAACGCGATAAAACTAAGACATTATTTAATTAGAAAAGCTTTTAACTGCTTTTATGAGTAATATATATTAAAAACAATATTGTCTGAAGAAAAAAAAATCGATAAAAATTCATTTTTACAAGATTTTCATTTTTTAAAATTTTAAATCTTTTAACTTTCAATTGTGCAAATCTTAGGAAATATTAAGTAAAACTAGATTTACTTATCCTATATTGTAAAGATTTTTTAGTTTAAACGTCCTAATTTTCTAAATATGCGATTTCGTACATGACACTATCTTTAAAAGGTCACGTGTTATAATGGTTATCCCCCCCTTATGGGGGAAAAAAAACCTCATATAAAATTTATCGTCTGCTAGCAATTCTGTGTCATCATACTTAACTTGTCAATGTGATAGGCGGTCGATAAATCGATCGATACGTCAGAAAAACAAGACCCAGTGGTTAAGAAGTGCTTCTATACAACATTTTATGCTATAAGTAATATTTGTTTGAAATTAGATTTAAATTAATCTAATTTCAAACAAATATTACTTATAAAATTAATTAATTAATTATTTAAATTTGCTAATTTCCCTTAAATAACGTTTCAGAAATACAGATTTTATTTTTGCAAATTTTTAAAAGCGAGCATTAAATTTTATTTACAAATGTGTCAAAATCACCGATTTTATCCTTTTTTGCTGAAAAAAAAATCAATTTCGATCAATATAAATTCTGTTTGAAATACACTACAGAGTATTATGCTTACTGGAAAAAGTAAATTCTAAATCATTTAGCTTTCATTAAAAAAAATCATTTTAAAACTTACGCAAACCGAATTATGGAGGTACCTACTAATATATATATATACAGACATGGGGATTTTCTAAGCGTCATTGAGATGCAACATGAGGCCGAAAGTGTGGAGCAACCAGTGAAGATCGAACTCACTACTCAGTCGTAACAGATCTAACAAGACAAATTTGTTAACTATTACACTACGACGTAATTCCCACAGATGCAGTTGAAGTGGCTAATCTTATATTATTTGTGATTTTGCACTTATATGGCAGAGGTTATATAATCGTGATATGATTCCAGTGTTAACGTCGTCGTTTGTGTTTTACTATCGCATGCGGGAAAGGTCTGCAATTATTTCACCTGATTTATTATCATTATATCAAGTCTGTCTGATGCTAAGAGTGTTACGCAAGGTCTGAAAGTCTATATACAATATTGGAAATATCATCGAGCTTTCGGGATGTTGGAGAGAAAACCACCTCTTCCGCTGCAACATATTTTGTACCTGTCCTTGTACAGCAAATGAGCAGTTATCACACACACACACACAATCACACACAATCACACACACACACACACACACACATATATATATATATATATATATATATATATATATATATATATATATATATATATAAAACAATAAAATCTCAAATCACTTCATATGGGGAATAGCCTATTTCGGCAGACGAAGATATTTGTCGTCTGTCTTTTCAACAACGGTGTGGACAGAAATAGAAATTTAAATGTGAAAGCTAAAAAGAAAAAAAAAACAATCGAAAAACTAATACAGAATTTATCCATTTCATGGTTTCAGTCAGACGAAAGGCATGAGACAGGAGTCAGGGAAGGTTGGAAGGAAGAAGTTTTATAAAATTAAACCAGAATATTGATCTTATGACATTAATTTGGTATTATATGAAGATTGAAATATTAATTTAAAATTAAATGAAGAATAAAAAGAGGTTTAAAAATAACTTTAAAATATATAGATAAAAGGATGTAAGGGATCAAGGAAAAGAGAATTGGAGAGATCTTAGAGTAAGGGCAAAATTTATAAATTATAATTAATATAGGTAAAGAGGTTTTAGCGGGGGATATAGAATTTCGAATTAGTTATACATTCGACTTTTGAAGAGTTACAGCGGAGTGAATATTATGGAAATATAGCTAATTAAGTTAAACCTATATTATGGAAATTTGAATTTATTTTTATGTCGACATTTTAACACTAATTCATTCCCCTGATTAAATAGTTTTGATTAATGTATTTTATTATTCTAATTTTTTCTTCTAAACTTAAGTCACACCTGTTTCTAAGATCATTAGGAGTACGTGCGGAACCTGTAATATTCCAAACTATCTGTAGGATCAAACCTTTCTCCTTCAATTCCCCATTTTTTTTTTTTGAAAAAGCTCTCTGGTGTTTTAGCTTAAAGTTCGAAAATGAGTGTCTATGGGTATAAAATCTCTGTTTCCATTCCCCCGCGGAAATTTCCATGTAAACATTATAATTTTTAAATATTTTCTTTGGACGAAATGATCGCTTGATATATAACCTTGGTAGATTTGCATATGCCCTCTCCTGGACAGTTTTTTTTTTAGATCTACATTTGCAAAATGGTTCAATACCTGGTTTGTTTGCTGTCCCATGTTTGTTTTTTAAAATATTGTTATTATGTGAATTATATAAGTATATATATATATATATATGTGTGTGTGTGTGTGTGTGTGTGTGTGTTGTGAATTAGCACTTAAAAATGTTTATGCGTACTTAAGCACGTCTAGCCACTAAATTTAACGTTTGAAATAATAAGTGATAATGTGAAATTTTAAATAAAAATCCATACAACCTCCTTATAAATATTTTTGTTTTTGTTTGGAATACGAATTTAGCAGATATGGGCTTCGAGATATCCTCACAAAAGCTGTGTATTTCTTAAATAGTGTAATTGAACTTCGATTGTAAAATTGCTGTAAAGTACGCAGAGATTTACGGTTGGTTCCTAGAGGACAAAGGTTCGAACCCTGCTGAAGGAAATATTCTTTATTAAGATATTTGAATGCACGGGGCCATAGACATGAATTTACACTGTTAAAAAAATGGAAAACCTCGGATGTGTACTCAAACACGTGTATATACTAAATATTTGTGTGCGTGTGTGTTAGGTGGAAAAAGTACTCGATGTAAACTGAGTTAAGATGTGTATAAAATAGATGTATATACTTTATTTGGTTACTATGAGGCGCTTAAAACATACGTGTGTGTTTGAATGATTGCAGTAACAACACTATTTTTTTCAGAAATTCTTACATCATAGCAACTTTTCTTAGTTTAGTTTATTTTTGTGAAATTTTAAGTTAAAATGTTCGCTGTAGAATATACAGGATGTGCGTGTCGTGTAATGGATAGCGGCTTGAAATGAAAAATTAGAGAACTGAATTAGAATTCCTGTCGTGTTGGTTACATTTACTTATGCGCAAACACCCTTTAGAAAGGTAGGAATCCATCTGCCGCTTGCTATGGATTAAATAGTAAGGCGTTTATCTGGAAAAATCATTATTATAAAAATGGTTATTGCAATATTTACTCGACAAAAAAGAATTAGTCTTAGAATCCATAATGTGTTTCGGTTTTAAATAACCATCAAAAGCTTTATAAGCCATAAAAAAAGACAAATCAGTCAGTCAGTTCAATGCTATATAGGATGACCAATATTAGATAACAGTTCGGTACGCATTTCTTTTTTTCTAACAAAATTTTCCTGTTTTCTGTTGCTTAGCTTTTAGAAAATAACTTTCGCTATTCCAATCCGTCTTCGGATTTCGGTGTTGCACTTTCCGTCTTCTGTTAAAACACTTCACAGATATTTAAATCGTTTTATACAAGCAAGTCTAACAACAATTTAAATATCTGTGAAATATCTTCAGTATCTCAGATTTGTAATTTGCATGTTAGTCTGTTCCTTTTGCTGACAACTATACATTATGTCTTATTAAAATTGACGTTGAATTCTTCTTTCCGCCTTCCGTTACTTATCTTCTGTAGGAGTTCATGTAGTTTCCTTTCTGTCTATCAACACTGTGTCATCTGTATATCTTATATTGTTAGGATTGTGACTGCCAAGAATGAATCCGGGTAGAACTTTTAATTCTCTCAGGATTGCTTCACTGTAAAAGTCGAATATGTTCGGTGAAAAAAAACGCTCTTTCTATTTTTATGTATTTATTGAATTCAGTTTCTATCCATGTGGACTACTCCTAGTATAGTTTCTGCATTATTCTAATATCTTTCTCAAATAAACAAGCTTACCTAACATTCCAAAAAGTTATTCGTCTCCATAAAACATCGGTATACACCATTTTTCATTTATTTACATTGTTCGGACTGTTTTCCGCATCCAACCAACGTTTTTATCCACTGGGCCATGTGTCCTTGAGGACAGTGGATAAAAGCCTTGGTTAGATTCAGTGATTTGACCCAAAGAGCTGTGAGTTCAATACTTGACTATTCAGTCATAAACAATAACTTGAGAGTTGAGTTAAAAGGAGATAACTGAGACAGAAGAGGCATGGCACCTAGAACTAGAACAATCTACCCCGGATGATGAAATAAGGGGTTCAATTCAAAATTACAATCGCATGAAGAAGGCTAGAGCGTACAACGGCCGAAACGTCGTGAACATAACAATAAAGATGAGGACAACAGTCCGAGCACTGTAAATAATTACAATATCTCACCTCAAAAATATACGCGCTCTATTCATCAGTTTTGTTAATGCCTTGCGTATGCTGGCTATGACTTGATCGTTTGCCAAGCACCACTGGACCCATTTTTCTCTGCGTTCGTTATGGGTTCATAGCCCGAATTTGCCATCTATTTCACTATCTCTCGTCTACCCTACTTTGGCATCAAGACCTCCCATAACGATTGTAATTTGCTGCAGTTTATATTGAACCTTGGCGTTGGTCAGTGTACAGTAAAACTTCTCAGTTTTTTCTCCAATACTTCGTACTGTCGGTGGATTATCACAAACCATATGAATTGACCATTGATCTATATTCACGTTTTCCTGTCTCAGAAATAGAAGTTGAGTGCCAGGTTTGCATAGCGATAAAGAATTATGTGGCATTAAATGAGTATTGATTGATGTGATGAGCTTTCAATAATTTATGCTACTGAGATCCGATGTCTATCTATCTATGATGCAACGCCTACAGAAGTTCAAATGTTGAAATGCAGCTTATATTTAACCGTCTACCCGCAGAAAGAATACAGAGTTATTGCTTGCTTGTTTTTATTAGCCGAGCTGCTCAATATCCAAGACAAAAATAATTGTTTGTCAGTCACGCAATCTGATAGACGGTGGTTGTCCAGATAAAATGCGCTTGAGTTTCTCTATTAGCCTGTAGTAGAAAAACAAACTCTGAATTTATGAGACAAAATTTATTCTTATGCATTAAATTTAAGGACATTACCAGTTGCTACTTGTAAATAATCTTGATTAATTAAAAATGATTTTTACCTATTAACTGACTGGCTTAAAGAAATTATACAAACGACTGGAAATTGAAACTAAATTAAAAATGACTGCAAGATATATGGATACTGAGAGTTATATATAAACGAGGTGGTGAAAAATGTTGAACCAACCTAGAAGTTTTTCTTCTCCAAAATTCTAATGATTAGTCATTCGGTCAGAATGCCGTTTTCTTCTTATACTTCCCTTGTGTAAGCGAAGGGGTTTACAAAAATAATATGCGAGGGATTTACAAAATATATTAAGCTCTAGCCTCAGGGACCCTTTCTTCCTGACAGTACCTCTCTTTCGGGAGGAGGCTGGGTTTATTGCCCGCTGCTTGAGGCGTCCCCGAAAGTAACGTGCCGAGAGAGCCTGGGTAATTTTTGCGCGGTATTACCGTTAAACCCACTTTAAAACTCGACCTTGTGTCACATTTGGTAGCGACGCGGACGCGTTGAAAAATACACCCTTGAGGTTTTCGTTTCACAGTGAACGGCTGTACTCTTAACGAGAATTGAACGTTGTCTGTGTCTCATGTTCACTCCAGATCTCGCGTGGAACTCAGATATACAATCTATTGCTAAAGTTGCTGGATAAAGTAAACGGCTCATTTTATACCTCCTAAGTAACTAACTCATGTTTTCAATTCCTTCTTCTTTATTACGCATAAAATCTCGAGTAAATGGATGGCGGAACAGGGCTTGGGAGAAATAAAAGAAAAACAAAATATAATAAAAAACAGGAAATTGTGGAGAGTCCTGATCACCAACGTTCAGAAGGAACACAGTACATAGAAGAAAACTGTCTGCGTAACGACTATCCCTAAAGTGTTTTAACATTCTTTCAGTTAGTCTCCAATAAGATTGAACTAAAAGACTCTGTTGACTCTGTTCGAAATTCGTAGGGAGGAGCGATTATTTTTTCCGAGATTTCAACACGATTTTATGAGGATAAATGGAAACTGCTAATATGATGTAAACTGTGTCACTTAGATTGCTAATATCTTGGAGTTTTGGAAAAGTTTTGTCCTCGGTATCAGAAACAGAATTAATATTCAAAATCTTTAAAGAATTTTATAAAACTTTATTATCATTAGTATCGATCTAAGAACTTTCTTTGGCAATTCCAATGCTGTAAGTTTGATTCAGTATTTTTAAAATCAAATTACAAGCGAATCAATCCATAAAATCGTTATCAATTCAAACAGAGTAATTTTTACTAACCCTTTACTGCTCATGTTTGTAAAATATTTACCACAATCAGTACTTAGCCAAACAATATTCTATTGTTTATTTTTCAATAGCTAATATATATATCTATATATATTAGTTAAAATTACAGACCCGAAAAATCACTGGAGAAAACATCGCTTTACAAAAATCTCTTTCGTAACGTTCTAAAAATTATTTTTATAAAAGGATTAATAAACAAGCTTTTTGAATTGTAATTAATAAAAATTCTTTTTGTAGATTTTGTAAGTAAAACGTAGCTAGTATTTACCCATATGTTCCACTTCAAAGAATTAATCGAGAAAGGATAAGTACTGGATATGATAATACTCACCAAAATATACATTCTTTCAGTTGCACATGTATTCCTTCGAGGGTAGAAGTTTTGAAGACAAAATTGTCTCATTTCGAAAATAAGAAACGCACCATACTTGCCGGCCAAGTTATAAAATACGGCTTTAATGAATCCAGGGGAAAAATGTGTTTTTTCTATTATATTTTCACATAAAATGGCTCATCTTTTGAACGAAGCAGACATTTGTTTCCTCGTAAAATGATCAATTAACCGGAAAATGGCGCCATAATTTGACGTCTATAGCTTAGACGACTGAAAAAAAAATCTTACTTGCTCTAATGATATCATTTATTGATTTTATTAGTTTTTAGTTTTTATTTTCCAGTGAACTTCGCAGTATATTCTTAACTAAAAGCATAAATATTTAACAATGCGACTAAAAAGAGTAAATCTGCATAATAATGTGTATGAGACCAAAGTAACATATTGTATCACATTAGGAATGACCAATGTCAACACAGGATGTGATTCATAAATTTCCATCTAAATTACACAAAAATGAAAATTACACTGACATCTCATGTTAAGAGATATATTTACCAAAATTACACAAATATATCTTGAAATACAAAAGAGTAAATTTATTCAATGTAATCGCCTTTGGCTTCAACCACGGCCAACAGACGACTTTGGAATCTCCTACAACTCTTCTGGACGGTCTCCTTGTTTAAGTTGGTGAATGCTGCCATAAACCTTGCCTTCAGTTAATCTTGTTCTAACAGGGAGTTTTGTTGGTCTCTCGCTCAACTGCGCCTCACATATAATAATCATGGAGGTTGCAGTCTGGAGAGTTAGGTAGCCAGATGTAAGGAGTGATGTGGTCGGAGAAATTGTCTGACTGGATTTTTCTTCTAGGGTGTCATGGTGCAGAGTCCTGATGCCAGACATAAGGTCTTCCAGCAGATACTCTCTTGAACTAGGTCATCACAACCTCCTCAGCGCACGATGTAGGTCTCTGTGTTGAGTCTGAGGCTCTGTGGGAAGATGAATGGGAAATAACGTCGCATTTACTTCGTAATCACCATTAGACTCATCCAACTCTTTCCGAATCTTCTGCGCTGTCCTCAGATTGACGCCCAAACACTCTGAAAGGTTCATATTGGAGCTTCCGGTTGGAATGACAAGCAGTATAGCATGCCGTTTCCAAATTTCTGTCAGAGTGAATTGTGTCATGGTGCCCATTTCCTCACAGACGCTGCCAAATTGATCCTATCATACTGTGCAGTCGACACACACACACACACACACACACACATATATATATATATATATATATATATATATATATATATATATATATATATATATATACGTGGTGCCAAAAATAATTATGTTAATTATGTAAACCTAATGCATTATATAAATTTTGAATTGGCTCAATATAATTAAAAAATGTACCATCCAAAAGTTAAATATTTGTCATAATATTAATTGTTGTCATACATTAATTACAACTGGAACCATTCCAATTGTTAGCACAATATTTGGTAGGATTCATGTTTCGTGAAACGCTACTCTTCAAATCATGGACCTGTACAGATAGTCTCATTTAATGAACGGCATTAATTATTGGCTTGTCAGATAAATTCGTTCGCTTTTAATTCTCTTTGAATTAACACGCATAATAATTTTGTCACGTTGTTATACTGTTTTTTGTAAATATATTTTTCTTCTGCAACATTCATGTATCGTTTTATATTACTGATTAATTAGTTGAAATTGTTGTATGATAGGATTAAAATAAATAAAAAACGAACGAATTCATCAGACAACCCAATATTGAGAACGTATTTTTATATTTTATAATATAAATATTGTTAATAGTTTTATAAATGTTAGTAATATATATATATATATATATATATATATATATATATATATATATAAGACAATATTTACTTGTTTACTTGTGTTGAATTGAGTTTTGCCCAAGCCGCTGCTAAAAACTTGTTCAAAAGATATATGCATGTATGTCTGTGCGTGTACTCACGCATACCCATAAATGTACCTATTTATATAGATACAACTTCAAAGAGTCGTGTTTATATATTCAGTTAGTGCTATTTTCATTCTTCGTTGTACTCTAAATTTAATTTGATATACATGAAACGAGTATTCATCTTCCTTTGACATCAAAGACCAGGTAAGAATAAATATGAAATAACTAAGGATTGTCTGTGATTTCTTCAGTGAGATTTCATCGGCATCGAGACTTTTTCTTATCAAGAAACTTTTTATTCTACATATACTTTATGTGTGTAAGTAGACTAATAGTTTCATGATATACCTTCATATAAATGTTTATTCGTCTACGTGTCTTATATATGTGTGTGTATGACAGAATGAATGAGTGATATTATATCTCAATTTACTTGAGATGTGTAAATCTTTTCAAACATTGTGTCTGTTGAAATTATCAAATGTCTTGCTAGACTGTGTGTATTTATCTGAACCAAGTTCTACAGATTTTTGTTTACCGACTTGTATGGTTATCGGTGTTCAAATAAAATTTAACAATATTTCGTAAATGGATTTATTTATCGCATGATTAGTCGTATTTATATTAAGTTATTTACTAAGCTTAAATTTGCTACGAGACTACAAGCACGGGGCGCCTAGTGTGGATTGAATTCACTGGTCAAGCAAACTAGCTCGCTATCCATTACCGGTACAATTTATGATAATTTGTCATACCAAAAGACAATCAAATATAAGCACGTTAACTCTGAGAAAGGTAATACATGAAAGCAATAAAAAAGGACATCAATTGTAAGAAGAGAGAATATATGGCTGTCATCAAAAGAAACAAACCAAGATCCAAACTACGAATTGGAAATACTAAAATAAATTGTACACAATTTAAATATCTTGGAAGTGTTTTAACAGAGGTTTAAAAATGCAACATCAAAATTCAAAGACACATTTGGATAGCGAATGATTCCTTCCAAATGCTAAGCAAAGTATTAATAAACAGGAAACTTTTGTTAGAAACAAAGAAATGCGTACTGAAGTGTTATATAATGCCAGTTCTCCTATATGACAATCGCATCGCAAATGAAGACAAGACTTAAGGCAAGAGTAATGTGACCCTAGAGAATAATGCTGAGAATACCATTGACTTGACATGTGAGCGACAACGAATATTTAGGGAAAGTGAAACATAAAAGCTTGATGGCACAACACAGTAAACCAACATTCTTAGCATCAGACCTAGTAAGTGATTCAATATAATCACTCCACTTCATGCCAGTAGAAAACGTGTGACCAAGAAGGCAGAATGAGATTTTCTCCTTGAGGTTAGTGTCAACCATGATGATGGAGGGTAAAATGGTTCTCTATGATGATTAAAGGATAGCAGATTCGTTTTGGAGGCATTGAAATTTACAAGCCATTTCTTGACGTAGTTAAAAATTGATTGATAGTCATTTTAGATAGGCTTATCATCGGGCTTATTATTAAGACAGGAGTAAATAGTAGTGTCATCAGCATAAATACCTAGTTGGAAATTGATGACATCGGAAAGATCGTTGATGAAAAGATACAATGTAGGTCCAAGGATAGGGACCTTTTACTTTGTCCTTCCTTTCCTTTAATAAGTTGTCTAGGAATTTATGCATTTTTCTTTCTGCCTCTGATGTCAATACAGTTTCACGTGTTGTTAATATTGCGCCCACCAATAATATATCCTGAAAGGACTTCTAGTTCTCTCAGGATTGAAGGTAAATATATCCAGGGAGAATAATCCTTGTCTTACGACCTTTCTATTTTTGTCTACTTGACCAATTTTCTTTCTATCCGTATGAGGTAGTTTACTCCCGGTATATATATATATATATATATATATATATATATATATATATATATATTATTTTTTGAACAATAAGAAAATAAAAAATTAAAAAATTAAAATCATTAGACACACTGGGTTGTAGATTAATATTCTTTCGTTTTTTTATTATTATTATTATTCCATTTAGATTCCTCGACTAGTTTCGACCGAAATGGCCATCATCGGGAGGAGAAATATTTCTGCTTGCTGTTGGCAGTGAACTACAGAAATGAATGTCTTTTGTTGGAGAAAATTAACTTTTTGTCTGTAGTTTTCATTTATTTTTTTTTATCTTTTCACATGAATCTTTTAACATTCCTTGTGTTGGTCAAACAGTCTCTTTTAAGTTGTTATTTGAGATAAGAACTGGATAGATACATTTTATCCTGAATTCTCTGGTCAGTTTGACAGTTTTATTGGACCTGGTGAGGGGATGTGTCTCTGTTTAGTGTTTGTGTGTGTGTTATTTGGTTCTTAGGGAGTGAGTTAGTATGATATGTGTAAGCGTGTGTATTGCTGTAGGTGTGTGTTATCATTTGGCTCATTAGGGAGTGAGTGAGTATGGTGTGTGTACGTGTGTATAATCGTGTGGGTGAGTGTATAAGTGAGGCCTCCATTCCTCCGTCTGTCTCTTGTGTGGGTGAGAAATGTGGGTAGGTTTTGTTGATTGTTACTATTATATATTGTTAAATTTATGATTTAGCCCGGCTGGGTATTGTGTTTTTTTAGACGTTGTATCCACTTATTTTCATGGGACTCTAAAATCTTTCTAATGTTATCTGCTCTGAACTTTTCTATTCTCTCAATTATAGTGAATCTGGCATGTGTTTTGAAATCGTGTTTTTCTAGGCGGAAATGTTTGTTC
The DNA here is from genome assembly GCA_903632075.3 of Acanthosepion pharaonis. Classification (NCBI taxonomy): domain Eukaryota; kingdom Metazoa; phylum Mollusca; class Cephalopoda; order Sepiida; family Sepiidae; genus Acanthosepion; species Acanthosepion pharaonis. The sequence goes on along the minus strand of CAHIKZ030005588.1, from coordinate 3,026,833 downwards.
TGTTCAGGGAGTAATAACTGTTCATAAAGGGAGTCGATTTAATTCGCTTACGATAATTATTAATTCTTTGTAGTTTAAATTGGGCCATTCAGATTTTTTCTTTTGTTGTTACATGGTGGTTAAATCTACCTATGATTTCTTTTTCTTTCTTAGGTCTACGATATGCAAGAAGGCCGGGTTCCTTAAGCAGTGTTTTTAGGTCTGGTTTGAGATGTAGTATTTCCCAGCGACGTTTGATTATTTGGGATAGTGGAGACAGAGTGGGATTGAAAGTGGTTACTAGAGGGATGCAGCTAGATTTATTTTTAATCTTGTATATTAGGGTGCCTTCTCTAGGTGTGGAAATTGCTTTATTTATTTGTTCCCTGATTAGGTGTTGTTTATAGCCACGTGTTGTGAATTGATGCTCCAGATTTTCAATGTGTTTATTTAATTCTTCATTGTTGGAACATATCCTTCTGAGTCTAAGTGCTTGTGAATAGGGAAGGTTCTCTTTGAGGTGTTTAGGGTGGGTAGACTTAAAGTGTAGATAGTTGTGGGTGTCGGTGATTTTAGTGTGTAGTGTCGTTTGTAGTTTCCTGTTTTCATCTATGTAAATGCGGGTGTCTAAAAATGTTACTGATGTTGTGGATTTTTCATAGTCAAACTTAATTGAGTCGTGCACTGTGTTTAGGGTCATAAGGAATTGGGTAAGTTTGTCATCACTACCCGTGTATACAAAGAATATATCATCGATATATCTTGCATAGAATACGCAGTCGCTACCAATGATTGGATAGATATGGGTCTCATCAAATTTTCCCATGAATATTGTAGCATATGATGGAGCTGCAATGGTGCCCAAGGCACAACCTCTTATTTGAAGTTAGTGTGCTCCATTGAAGTTGAAAGTATTCAATGTAAGGACATGCTCCATGAGTTTTATGATGACTTCTGTGGGGGGGTCCTGTTTTCTTCTTTTAGTAAGTGCTTCCTGAAGGGCGGCCAGCCCTTCGATGTTTTTAATGTTTGAATATAGTGACCTAACGTCCATAGTCACGAGAATAGCTTTCTCTGGTACTGTTTGTATGTGATTAATTTTGTTCAGTAGATCTGTTGTGTCTCTGATGTAGGATTTTACTTCCTTAGCTAGCGGTTGTATGTAATGGTCTATGTATTTGGAAATTTTTGTCGTGTGGCTGTTGAACGATGAAATAACCGGCCTTCCTGGATTGTTGCTTTTGTGTATTTTAGGAAGGAGATAGAAGCGGGCGGGCAGGTGTAATGTTTGTGGGTGTAAGTGTTGTGCATGTTTCCTTGTCGATTAGATTGTTGCGAAGCATTATGTTTAGTGAGCTAGTTAATTCTTTTTGGTATTCTGGAAGGGGATCTGTAGGTATGCTTTTATAGGTTTCTTTGTCGGCTAGCTGTTTGTTGGCCTCTTTAATGTATTCTTCGATTCCCCAGATCACTGTCGCACCCCCTTTGTCAGCCTGTGTTATGATTACGTCATCTCTATGTGTCAGTGTATCGAGGGCTATACGTTCTCCTTCAGTCATATTGTCACGTGTTTTCTTTATGTCATTTGTTACGGCTAGTTCGAATGTCTGTATAGTAATGTCTGTGTTTTGTGGGGTGTAGGTAGTATCCTTCTCTTTTAATGTCTCAAGTATAGAAGATGTATGATCATTTTCCCCATAGTGGGCTTTTAACCGTATTCTTCTGAAGAAGGATTTCAGGTCCTTAGCCAAGGTGTCTTTATCAAACCTTGGGGGACTAGGGCAAAAGCTTAGTCCTTTATTTAATACCCTGAATGTATTGAGTGAAAATTTATTGTTACTCAAATTTATAACTCGCCCGTATGTGTCAAGTTTGAATTTGCAAGCATGGCGAAGTTCTTTTGTAAAAAAGCTCAAAGCTTGCATCATATCTCCTATTAGGGATGCTATACCCCCACCCAGGTGTCCTGGTTGGGGGCTTATTCCGTTTTTTTTAAGGTTGGTTGTGTCTGTTGTTGACTGTCTACTAGGGGCTAATCTAGGTGGTCTGGGATGTCTAATGGAGTTATGCGTTCTGTAGAAGGGCTGCTGTGTTTTGGTTTGTGTATGTTTGTACGGCACCCTAAGGATGTCCGCGTAAGTTAGTGGTTTGTTTTGTGTGTGTGTTTGTATTGAGGTTCTAGCTATCGTTGATGGTGGCGGTGTTGTTATTGTTGGTTGTGGTGCTGCTGTTTGTCTGTAGGTGTACTTATTTGGTCTGTTTTGTGTTTGCATTGGTTGTGTGGTGGCGGTGTTTTGTTGTTTTCTTTTTTTTGGATATGGTCGTTCACTTTTTTTCAGAGTTTGGCTTCATTTCTTTTTTGTTCCTCTGTCTGGAGGAAATATTCCATCTTAATTTCCTTTGTTTTTCAGTTTTTGTTTTTTTGTAGTTCCCAACTGTTTGGTCTGTGTGAGCTTTTATGACATTCTTGATGTTGGTATATTCTTCCGTGTCCGTTTGTTTTTTTTGTATTTTCTCATCGAGCAGGTTAATTTCTGCTGTTGTTGCTGTTATGTTTTCTTGGCAGAACTGCATGGTATCCTGCATGAGTTCCCTGGAGAAGTCTTCTAATTTACGGTACCATGATGCTAGAAACGCGTCATTGTGGTTACCTATAGAAGGTTCCAAATCAATCCTGAAATTGGTTGGTACTAATCGATCCTTCAGGATATATATATATATATATATATATATATATATATATATATATATATATATATATATAATTACTGTCATATGATTTCATATGATTTCCAATAAATACAGTTTAAATTATCTGATATAATTTTGGAGAAGTTTAGTAGAAATATATCATATTAGTATAAGGGATAGAGTAATAACTTTGTCCTTAAAAATGTTAACAGATTTTTCTGTTGTTCTATCATTAATTTTTCGTTTTACAATATAAGATTTTAGGATCTCTGACCTGAACAAAATAATACACCACGAGAAGAGATACTAGATATTAATAACAAAAATGATTTTGTTTTTCCAATAATCTAAAGTCAAACCCTCGAGTAAATTATAAATTGTAATTCTACAGGGTGATTGAAAAGTAACTCCCTATTTTATGTATGATGGACTCTCCCGTCTAACTATAGTTTTTTTTTCAAAACAGGAGAGTCCATCAAACATAAAATTTACTTTTCAATCACCCTGTATTATATATGTAGATAAATCAACTTTATCCATAAAGAAAAGCTCTGCCCGTGGAATATGAGATTCCAACTAAAAGGCTTTAATATAGTGTAACCCGGATATAAGACAGTTGTCGGGACCGGAGAAGTCTCTTATATCCGGGTTTCTCTTATATCCGGGTTTGGTCTATTTTATATACATTAACACAGGCTCTAATTTGGGACCAGAGAAAATCTCTCTTATATCCGGGTTTCTCTTATACCCGGGTCTCTTATATCCGGGTTACACTGACTGAAGAATTTAATTTTAAATTATATTTTTAGTTTTGCTTAAAAATGACAAGTCTTTCAAAGCAAACCATTTTCTGCTGCTTTAACATTGTTTGAACAAATGCATACTGGAACATTTAAGGAACGCTCTGTCCTCCTGTATAGCAAAGAGTTCTGGATGATTCAAAGATGAAGAGGAGATATGAAGCAACAGAAATGTGGTTCTCCAAAGGATCCTGAAGATACCGTGAACCGAACATATGAGCAACAATAAAGTTTTGGAGAAAATGCAAACAAAAAGAAAACTAATCCTTAACATCAGGAAGAGACAGTTGAGTTTTCCGATTGAGTTTTAGGCGTTGTTTTCCTCTCTTGAAGGGGCATCATGAGTATCAGATTTTCCCAGCCTTCCTTCTTCATTATATATGAGAATGGAAGGCTTGGAAAATCTGTTACTCATGGGACAGATAGAGTGCAACAGGGACAGAGAAAAACAACTCATAACATACTTAATAAGCTTGAGTAAATGAATGGTGCAACAGGGCTTTAGAGAAATAACGGTAAATCAAAGTTTATTAAGAGCTAAAAGCGACAGGAAGTTGTGAAGAGCCATGATCGCTTACGTTCCAAGGGGACACATCACATAAAGAAAAATCTGCAAGTCACATAAAAAGCTATGTTTTTACAAAAGGTCTGTAAACTTCACTTTTAATTTCTGGTTCATCCTTTTATAAAAGAATAAAATCCTGAATTGAAGGGTTAGTAGAACTTGATAAATCGTTTCACTGATTAGCGGTTAGTACAAAAATTAATTAATATGATTATGTTTATCCACTCCTCAAAATGTAAAGTGTGTGTGTGTGCCTTAAAAATCCTGGGTTTTCCCGATAACTGGTGCTAATGAGAAATTGCTGAGATAGTTCAGTTATTTAATTATCATATTTTAAGTTAAGATCATAGTTGTGTGGAATCAAATGAAAATCTACATTAACTACGATAAATCAAACAATCTGCTTACTATTAATCATCTGAGAGAGCCCTTTCTGGTGCCCACCAGCACGGCTGATATTAAAATTCACGAGAGTGACTCGTTGCTCCTTTTCTGGTTAACTTTATCTGCTGACGTGAAGTGCAAACATTATATTAGATCAATTGCTATGTCAGCTACTAGTAAAGTTCAATGTATCGTGCTAGACAATTTTTCACTCCAAAATCTGTCTTACATATTTATAAGTCTACCATATGGTCTGGTACTCCTGCTATATATTTAGAGTTTCTTGATAAAATCCAAAGAATCTGCAATATTATCGGTCGTCACCTGGCATCCCGGCTTCAGTCACTTTAATGTAATGTAATGTCCCTATGCTTTTTCTATAAATATTTTTCATGGTAATTGTTCTGGTGTGCTTTACACTATGGTACCTAAACTTTATGAATTTAAGCGCAGTGCTAGTTTGGTAACAAAGTCTTATCATTTTACATTTGAAATACCTAGATGTAATAGTAAATTCTTTGCTAATAGTTTCTCGCACTTTTCGCCTGTGGATGTCTCTTCCGGCTTCTTGCGTTCCAGCCAACCTTCATCTACAAAAAATTAAATGCAGTGCCAATCCCTATCTACTAAGTTCTTGAGTTCATTTCTTTTATTGTTCTCGTTCCTTCATATTTTTTCTTATTCTTTTACACTCAGTAACTCCACATGTCTTACTGGTTTTATTATCTTGCTTGGAGTGAAATAATTAAAAGTACCTAAAAAAATACACAGACCAATTTAAATAAAGAATAAAAGTACTTAATATAAAAGTAAAAAAAATGTAAAAGTAATTTATATAAATCAATTTATATGTATTTGAAGATATGGTACATACATAAGACAATTTTGAAAATTTTTAGTTTGATATGTTTCCCCTGATGAATCGGCGTCATTAGAGAATAGATTTTATTTCAACAAAATCTGCATTAGACAAAGCATGATTTAAATTAATGAATTTTTTACTTCATCTAATCGTTTTAGAAATTAGATATTAATTTATTTCAACTCAGTTTCTATTTCTATATTTGTATATTAATTTGTTTCATGTTTTTCCTATCCCGTATAGTTTCAGTACTTGAATGCCACTATGTCTCACAGAAGGTTATTGTTAAAATGAGAAAAAAAATATGAAACGCTTTCTTTTACTTTGCCTTATGTCTACTGCGGCTGGCAGAATTGTCTTTAATTTCGAAATTTTTACACCTGTGGATTTTTAGTAGAGATGAAAAACTGTTATTTATATAGTTTCAGCTCTCTTGCCTTAGTTGACATGTTTAGGAGCAGGACAACTCTGAGTTCAGAATCGGTTGGGTTTGGGAATGGTAACTCTATCCCGTAAAACCTTCTTACTATAGAAATCCCAGCTGCAACATATAGTGCAGTGAGGCTATGGCACTGCTCCACAGAGGAGTCTAATGCTATTTAAAAGAGAAAGGAGAATCAATAATCAAAGTGTTTGTTCACCTCTGCTGTGGTCAGGTATTGAACCTACAACTGTTTGGAGAGTTGAGTTACTAAAGAGAGATAGCTAAAACTGAGATATCCAGAAAATCCAAAGTCACAGGGAAGTAGTACAATCTACCGATAGCCGAAATAAAGAGCAAGTTGCATATTCCACCGGATATCTCCTGAAGAAGGCCGGAGCGTATAATGGCCGAAATGTCGTGAATATAACAATAATGATGAGGACAATTGTCCGAACAGTGTAAATATTTACAATACTCCATCTCAAACATATAGAAAGATATCTTTCTTTAATTGATTCCGAAGAAATTAAGACATATCTAGTTTGATCCTTGAATCAATCATTCTATAATTCAATAATATGACCAATTTTATTACTTATATGTACTTTTTGTTATTTGCTTTAAAATTGTATAAATAAGACGCATTTTCCTGGTCCTAATTCGATTATAGTGCGAGAAAAGAAAGCACCGACGGTAAAATAATATTTGTGTTACGACTGCAAATTCTGATCTCTTAACATGATGCTTAACTAATAAACGGCGGGTACCATCGATTGATGATTTCAACTTTTTTAACGATACGGATATCTTGCATTGATGATCCGACTTAAAATGGCAACTTCGGGTAACTTTAGGATTAATGAACTTATGTCATTTTTCTGGAGTATTTATCTGTAAATAAACCTGGAAGAACGAACCAGTGCTGTCTGCAAGCATATTTCTTGAAGAGAAAAGATCTAAAAAATGATGACAACTTGGTGCAAAGAGTACACAAATCTATTGCGCATAGAATGCTACAAAGAATAACATACATTTAAAAGTGTTACATTTAGGAACCTAATTATTTATTTCTCTTTTTATTTTTATAATCTTTAATAGGTAAATATCAGTTTTATAGTTTTTGTATATAATTAAAGCGAAACTAAGCATAAGAACTACCGGATTTTTTGTTGTTTGTTTTTACCCGTTTGGCGTTCCCGCCGTTTAAAGGATTAATATAGTTTTTCCAAATTTATTTTGGAACAGCAAATATCTAAATAAACCCGAATTAATTCAGTCAGCACACATCAATCCTTTTCTTTATCATGGTGGATAAAAGTATATAATCAGTTTAACATACGTGTGTTTCATTCCTGATCATACAGCTTTGCCAAAAGTTAGATGACTAAAATCTACTAAACTCTTGCCACGGTGTTTGTATACATTTATTTCTTAATTTCAAAGCCGAATCACGAAAGAAAGACATTTATTATACCTAGATATCATTGAAAGCCTTTGGTCCTGAAGCAGTAATCAATATAATTGAATGTAATCGACTTGAACAGAGAGAAGCTGAAACACGCGCGCCTTTAGGAGACAGAATAGAACATTGTCTATATTATCAGTTGATTTAGTTTGTTGCCTTTTTCCCAAAGGCGTGAACACAGAATTGTACGAATCATTATCGCAGCAAAACTGAATTATATTTAGAAAACTCGTGTAATTTTTCTTGTACATATCGTAGCTGAGAAATCCCTGTTTGAACTGAAATAATTATTCCATTTTCTGTTATAGCGATTGATAATAAAATTACAGAACGTATTTGTTGTCTGTTGTACTGAGTAAAATTTGGTCAATCATAAAAGAAATAAGAACGTATCTGCTGTCAATACATTTCTATAAGATCCAACTGTTTCTTTGATATGCTGGCTCCACGGCAGGAATAAAACAAGATAGGTGATCATTTCTCTCCACAGCTTTCTACCCTTTATATCTCGAAATAATGTTTGTCCCGTTAGCATTCCGTCCAATTCCTGGTTCGCCATCCATTTATATAAATTTGCTAGATATTTTATTCGCTATTTTCTTCTGCTTCTCTTGTTTTCAATATGTCTTGGCACTTTTAAACATTCCAAACCTTATTCCTTCCTGATGCGTATCAGACTTTCAACTGTCTCGTTCCATTTTTATTAAAACTTTCTCGTTGCTAACATATTCTGTCCATGGTGTTTTCGGCATCTTTCATTGCAACCAGATCTCTGACACTTCTTCATCCGTGAGAAAATTATCCAGTATTCACTGCTATATAAGAGGAATGATACTTTATTAACAATTCTAATTATCCAGTATTCTTTGCTATACAGCAGGATAGATATTTTATTAACAATTCAACACCGTTTTGTTTCTTAGGAAAACCGATTTCTTAATACTTTGTTTAACATCTGGAAAGCAACCTTTGATATTCCAATATGCATTCACATCTCTGTGTCATATTTTCCATGGTATGTTACGAGATTATAAATATGCTTGATTCTGATGTCTCCAATTTGTAATTCATACTTATGATTAACTTTCTTACTGAAGACCAGGGATTCTGTCTTCTTAGAGTTAATAGTTAGTCTCTTCTCCTCGTTTCCTTTTACTTCTTTCTTTTAACATTTTTGCAATTTTCTATCTGTGTCTGTGTTTTATGCTGGGAAGATTATGTACGCCGATAATAAGTTCGTGTTCTATTAGCATTACCTCCCAATATAAGTTAAGTGAATTCACTCCTCAGTTAATATGCCCCACATTTGCCATTTTTGTCAGACTGATATAAACTTAATAATAAGACACTGTAAAGATATCAAAAAGACAAATTTCAGAATGGTCTTTACATTGACTTTTCATTTAATATGTAAAATACAAATGTTTTCAGACAATTTGTTAAAATGTGTTTTCTTTCATTGTAATACATAGTTTCACATTCTAGAGTTCAAGAAAAGGCTTCACTAATGAATTTAAATAAATCATGTAGAAGAAATGTCAACTTAATTCGTTATTACTTAGTTTGTAGTCATAAAATGCAGTTACCATCACGTGAGTGCAATTTAGTCACCAAATTAATTCATAGCACGAATTACGAGTGCCATATAATTTGTGTACTTTCATCTTAATATTACGATATTTTATCAAAACGTTATTTTGAAGGTACAAAATATTCCTACAATATTTTGCTTTATAGTTATTGAACTCTGCCGAGGCAAAACAATTTTCAGAATTGCTGATTAGCTCATAAAAATGTTTTCTTGAATATGTCTACACCCAAAATTGCAGCTGTTGATGCTATACGAGATTCACTGGAGATTAGCCGCGATGTTTTAAAAATTCAATATTGAAAGTCTCGATAAAATCCTGTTTTTATCATCGCGCAATAATTCATCAAGAATGCGGCATATGTTCCATTAAAATTTTATCATTTTCTGTGCTCCGCTGTTCCTAAACAGGATTTTATTTTTATTACTCTTTTATGAGATGAACATTGAAAAAAGTTTGAAATCCATAATTTAAAATCTACGTGTTCATTTAACGGTATAAATTACATGAACAAGTGCTGAAAAAATTAGATACATATTCATTAATGGGAGCCTCGGATGATGCGAGTATTATAGCGATAATTGTACGAAATTAGAGAAAAACGAAGATTATTTTTACTTACCTTAGAAAAAAGTAAAAACAACAGAAAAGTAAAGTCTGTCATTCTGTCTGTTAAAATGACTTGAAGGATATTTCTCCAAAATGTCTACTGTGTCTAATGTGTTGTAATGGCGTCTTAAAAAATTAGGAAATGGGCAAAGACTTTATCAAGTTTTTGTTTGAAAGTAAACATTTACATGAAATAATTGTAAATGTATCATTGAATTCTGGGAGTGGAATATTTCACGTTTACATTATAAAGAATAGAAAGTAAAAGCTTTTGAATGACAAATCAAAATCAATTCTGAAACACGCCCAAAAAACATTCACATTATGTATACATATGTATATATTGTGTGTTTGTGCGTGCACGCTCACACATACACAGGGACACACATATGCACATAAATATATAAGTGCATATATGTATACGCTACTTTAATGGGTGCGTGGCCGAGTAGTTAGAATACTCGCTACCTGGCCATGAGATCCGGCTTCTAATCTCACTATGTTCGTTTGGTCAGGAAGGTGACTTTTGATATTATCGGCCTGGGGGAAGGATCCCAGAACGTGACACATCTGGTAAGTAGCTGAAAACTATACCACGGATTAACAGGTTATGATTGAAAATGGGTAGACGGAACTGTTCGGGAGCCGGCGATGGTTGTGTTAGCATGAATTCACGACTCACCGTGACCGAGTGATTAAGCATACTGGCCTTGTTCAAAAATCCGATCCCGCTAGATTATGCGCTCTCTCTAAGCATATTTGTAGTGTAAACCATAGTAGACTCTTTGAGTCGAGCGGGGGTCTGTAATAGTGATTCGCTACCTAGGCAGACGGGTATGCTCGGAAACGCGTAATCAGCCATTATTATTATTATTATTATTATTATATACATATATAGTAGCATATATGTACATTAATAAATTTGAAGGCAGATAAGTAGTTATTGGTGAAGTTTGATCTACATTTTTCAGATCTATGTGATTAATATTTACCACTGAAGTGTATTGATATGAAAGAAGATTATGTTGAAAATAAAGAATTAGTGTGTGGAATAAATTCTATTTCACCAGGGAGTTCCGGACTTGTTGATTTACTTCCATCTAAATTTAATCTTACACAGTCATTGATGTTGCAAACGTGTTCTTCTTCCTGATTGATTAAAGCATGTTATCATCTTCCTGTTTCCACTCAAGTCACCCACAGCTGCACCCATTCGTCCAAACATCATCACGATTCCATACGCGCCCAGCTCTAAAGGTATGTCTGTAGGTGTACATATGTGCGAAAGTAGTTTAATATTTACTCAGATATATAGAATTTGTACGCGTAGGCTCTTATCTTATTTGTCCATGTATATTATACTAGCCTACATACGTCTTGATGCAAACGAACTTTTACATTTTCTTAGCTAAATTTGAGACACTGCGTCTAAAAGCCGAGTTCCTTTTTACAGGTTAGCTCTACATTTTACTGTACAGAACACAATTATTAAGAAAAATGATTATTTATAGCCAATTTCCCATAATGTTCAAATTAATCCTGGATGTCTCCTTCAAAAACATGAATATTATTGAATTCCTAGGTAACCATGACATATCAGTGAAGAATATTAAAATAATCCAGAATCTATACTGGCAGCAAACCGCCTGTATACGGATAGAAAATTCAATAAATATACAAAGACAGAAAGCGGGAGTAAGACAAGGATGTATATTCTCACTGGAGTTATTCAACTTATACAGTTAGGTAATTCTAAAAAAATTAGAAGTTCTACCAGGATTCATTATTGATGGTAGTGAAGGAAAGATGGAAGAAAGGACTAAACATCAATTGCAAGAAGACATAATGTATGGTTGTCAGCAAAAGGGACAGCCCAACATGCAAATTACAAATTAGACAAAATCAAACAAGTACAACAATTTAAATATCTGGGGAATGTTTTAACAGAGGACGGAAAGTGCGACACCGAAATCTGAAGGCGCATTGGGATAGAGAAAGATGCCTTCCAAAAGCGAAGCAAAATATTAAGAAAAGAGAACTGAAATTTTATGTCATATCTTTCCTCCTACATGGTAGTGAATGCTGGACAATCACCTCACAGATGAAGACTTGAAGCAACAGAAATTTGGTTCTACAGATAGATGCTGAGAATACCATGGACTAAACATGTGTGGACAACGACGTATCTTAAAGAAAATGGATACAAAAAGAATACTTATACTTAACATCAGAAGGAGACACTTAAAATTTCTGGGGCGCATAATGAGGAAAGAGGGCTTCGGAAATTTGATACACACATGGCAGAAAAAGGAGATACAGGGAAACAACGCATAACCTATCTAACGAGCTTCAGTAAATGGACAGCAGAACAGGGATTAGGAGAGATTACAAAGAGATAAAATTTATTAAAAGTTACAAAGGACAGCGAATTATTGAGAGCCATGATCGCTAACGTCCGGAAAGAAATGAATTGCTTAAACACCTGGTTTTTATATTATAACACATAATGATAATGACAGTGTAATTAATGTTTTCAAGGAATGGAAACATTATAAATCCTTTTATTATAATGCATGATGATAATGCAAATATAACTGTATAATTGTAAGTTATGAATGGAAGCAATATAAATTCCCTGGATATAATCACTTTACATAAACTGCATCAAATATTTGTGACAGAAACGTGAGCTTGTCAGTGGCATAATTTATTTTTGGTAATTTTAGTAATGAGCAAGGTGAATGATTCCACCTGGACATAACAGTTAAGAAAGAACGGTATCAATGAAGATAGGGCCAAAAAATAAAGGCACTTAAAATGGAACACTCTACTAAGCATTTACAAACACCTTATAAGCTAAAGTTCCTACCAAGATTACCAATTACGCTTAATCTTCGAATTTTAATAATTTATTATCTTATATTCTGTTTTACGTTGTGTTTAAGTTTCAGATGACCATCTATTTTTTCCATCACATTATTCTAATCATAACCGTTTTTATAGAGAATATGGTATTCTGAAACAGCGAAACTAAAACTCATGGTGTAAAATAGATTTTATTTTTCGATTGGGTGCCTGGAAACTATATAATAAATAATGATAATAAAATAGTAATATTTATTGTATATTATTAGGCCTTTAGATCAGATAAACGCATGACGAGAAAAGATGTTAAAATCGGAATTTTTGGATACGATTGTGTCCTTTCCACGAATGTTTAATAGCACTGAAATTTCGATTGATAATCCGTAATTTACGGACTTGTTGAATGCATTCAACTTATGTTTACTATTACATTATGGTTTACCCGGTAAGGATCGTATTCCCAACCAACAGTCTTCCTGAAGTGCATACGTCGATCATTTGCGTCTAACTAAAAACAAGCACATTTTAACGATGGCTACTGCAACTAAAAGGCGTGAAAAGTCATAACGAACACATTATCATTTTCATATTCAATGAGCGAAGAAGAATAATAAAAGGTTGGTTTATTTTTATGCATTGATTGAACTCATTAAGTAGATTTTATCTCAGTAAATATTATAGTTTGATAAATAAGTGTGCGTTGGCCCTGCTGTCCTATCTATGATTGCAGCTTAATCTTGTCTCTCTGCTTGATCGAATTTTCCATGTCTAAGCACAAGGATTATATAATATATTGATTTCCGTACGTCATCGAGGAACGAAAATAGCAATGATTGACATGGGTTTGATCTTTTAATAACCATGAAGTAACCTTTTCAGGACTTTATTAATCGAAATGAAAGTTAATGGATCCGAGTTATCAAAAGAGCGATAACGGTCTTTTGTTCACTATATTTTATTGCTCTATTCTTGTGTACGTTATGAAAAAAAAGACCCGTTTGATTTTCCTTTTATTGTTATATATTGGTTCACTGTTAACTTTATGTTAACAACATACCCTAAATAATGGGAAAATAGCTTCCCATTAAGGCACATTATGTTCATATTGTTTTATGGATAAGATATAACCAGAACGAAAAACACACACTTCATACTATCTATTGGAAATCCTCTTCTGGAGTGTCAGTCATTAAGAAATCAGATGAACAGTCTGATCCTTCCAACTATCGGCCTACTTGTCTTATAACTGCTTTTAACAAAGTACTAGGCCTTAAGCAACTTTTAAATTGGTCATGCATCTAACATCGCATGGTTTTCTTTCAGATGGCTTTCGCTTCTCTAGCTCAACTGCTGATGTTTTAACAGTTATTACTGAAAGAATCTATCAATCTTTAGATAATAATGGTGAAACTCGGGCCGTTGCTTTGGACATCTTGAAGGCATTTAACAGGGTTTGGCATTATGGCCTTCTTCGCAAATCGAAAGGTAATTCTGGGCGAACTTTTAATCAGATACAGTTTTATCAAATCGTGAAATGAAAATTGCCCTGAACGGACACTCTTCTAGGTCTTTCTGCAGTAATGCAGATGACCCCCAGATCTCTATTTTTAGATCTATACTCTTCCTAATTTTTATCAATAACCTTTCTGCTGGTATCACTTCTTAACTCTATATATGCTGATGATACAATTATTTGTTCCTGTCTTAATAGTAAATCTGATCAGTCTGATGAGGCTAAATTCGCATCTGATCTCAAAAATGACCTACAACCTGCTGTTAACTGGGGTAAGGAATGGATTGTTAATTTTAACGTTTCCAAAACGAAGCTGCTCTCTATCAGTCACCGCTGACATGAAGTGGAAAGATTACAGTGAATTAATTGCTTTGCCTGCTGCTAGAAAAGTTGGTTTCCTATGTCGTGTTAGACAATTTTTCTCTCCAGAATCTATCCTACAAATTTATAAGTCTACCATTCGTCCATGATCTGAATATTGCTGCCATACCTTGTCTGGTGTTTCTGGTATTTATTTAGATATTTTTTATTAAATCCAACGAAGAAACGGTAATGTTATTCGTCCTGACATTTCATCTCGCCTTCAGTCACTTTCCCACTCACCGCCGTAACGTAGATCCCATCTAATTTTTCTATAAATACTTCTATGGTAATTGTTCTGACGAACTTACCTTTATTGCATCTAGACTTTATGAACGCAGTACTAGATTAGTAGCAAGGATTCATCATTTTACAGTTGAAACAAATGCAATCGTAAGTTATACGTTTATTCTATCGCACTTCTCGCTTGTGGAACTCTTTTCTTTTTTTTCTTATCTAGCTTACCAGTCAACTTTGATATTACATTTAAACTTTTGAAGATCAATCTTCTCTCTTCGTAATTCTTGTTTTTTTTTTATTTTTATTATTCTCTCGTTTTAATAGCGTTTTTATTTTTTCACATACTCTAACACTCAGTAACCCATTACATCTTAGTAAATTTATTGTCTTGTTTTGACGTGGAAAATGCATATATGTGCGTTCTGAGAGGGAAATAAGAGGTTGTTCGAAAAGTAATTATGTACTTCAAAGCTGTCAAGTAGGAATCAACCAAGCAAAGCAGATTTACTTTAATATCTATTGTATCCAAAAGTGCGCTGTTAATAATAGATTTCACAGTTCAATCGTATTGAGGATTATAACTTTAAAAACAACATGTTCAACATTTCTTAAATTTATGTATGAATTCCAAAAGAATAGTACTTCTCCAAAGTAATTGAAAAATATTTGTCCAGTGTTTACGGATGGAATGAAGGATCGTATATATCATCTGTAATTTAAAAGGTTTAAAAATGACGACTGTGGCATCTGACAGAGAATCCCAACTCTGGAAGACGATCTAATGTCAATGAAGATAAATGGATCCACGTCAAAGCACAAGGGATTTGGCACAAAATCTTATCGTTATGTTCAACTGTCTACGAACATCTTAAGCGAATTCGGAATATCTACAAAGAGGGCAATTTTGTGACTGAAAAGCTTTCGCCTGAGAACTAACCACAAAGTCCCGCTATCTTCAGAAGTCTTTTTAAGAAAATATACTAAACTTTCATTTTCCCATCACATTGTAGCAAGTGTTATAAAATGGATTTTTTTTATGTCAACAGAAAATAAAAAATTCAGTGGTTATTTCAAAATACGTAACATTTGCTAGCACCAAAATCAGTATTCAGAAATGTCTGTTGGAATATGAAAAGTGTCGTCCTTTACGAGTTTTTTCTTTTCTTTCAGAACATAGGCGATCATGGCTCTCCACTTTCACCTATCCCTTATGGCTCTCAATGTTTTATGCCTCTGCCAACTACATTAGACCACGTTCTGCAATCCTTAAGCCCGCCAGGTATGCCGTGCGTTGCTTTCCAATGTCTCTTTTTCCCTTTATTCGGCCTGTGAGTATCAGATTATCCAGGCCCACATTTCTCATTACGTGTCCCAGAAATTTCATCCACCTCTTCCTTATGTTAAGTATAATCATCCTCCTTGTTTGCATCCTTTCCAAGACCTCATCATTGCTCATACGTTCGCTCCATGATATCCTTAGCATCTTTCTGTAGAACCACATCTCCGTTGCCTCGAGTCTCTTCTTCATCTATGAAGAGGCCGTCCAACATTCGCGGCTGTCACGTACCAGCTCAGTACTCTTTTCTTTATCACCAAAGAAATGATCCTGTCTCGCAGTACTCTGCCCAGGTTTGGAATGCATACTTGGCGATCCAAATTCGTCTTCGGATCAAAGCGTCGCACCTACCGTCCTCGGTCAAAACACTTCCGAGATATTTAAACTTCCGTACTTGCTTGATTTTAATGTCCCCGATCTGCAAATCGCATTTCAGGCTCATCCTTTTACTGAAGACCATGCATTCTGTCTTCTTGTAGTCTATAGTTAGTCCCTTCTTTTCGCTCTCTCTCGCTGCCTTCTGTAGGAGGTTTTGTAGTTTCTTTTCCGTATCTGCTATCATTACTGTGTCGTCTGCGTATCTATGTTGGTAAGATTGTGGCCGCCAAAGCTAACTCCCGGTAGGATCTTCAGTTCTCTCAGAATTGCCTGGCTGTATAGGTTGAATAAGTCCGAGAAGATACATCCTTGAGAAGAAACATCCTTGCCTTACGCCCCTTTCAGTTTTTGTATATTCGCTGAACTCATTCTCAATGCGCATGTATGCTGTTTGCTGCCAGTATAGGTTCTTGATTATTTTAATATCTTTCCTGAATATATCAAGGTTGCTGATCAGTTCCAGCAGATCCTTGTGGCGTACTTTATCGATCGCCTTTTTGTAGTCTATAAAACATAGATACACGTCCTTCTGCATTTGTATTGCTCTTTCTGATAACATTCTAAGCATAAATAACGTGTTCCTTGTTCCGGTGTCTTTAACGAACCCACACTGTTCTTATCCTATGTCTGGTCCGATTCTGCTGCGCGCTCCATTTATCAGAATACGGATGATGTGTTTTGTTACGTGGCTCATTAGGCTGATTATTCGGCATTCGTTTCTGCTTGCTTTTTTAGGTTGTGTTATGAAAATAGTTCTGCTGAGATCTTCCAGTACGTCCCCACTGTTGTAGATTTCATTTATTATTATTTCTGTGATCTTGTCTATGCCAAAATCATTAAAAGGCTGTCAGCATTTCCGTTACAATTCCCTCTGGCCCTGCCCACTTTTTTTCTATTCCATTTCGCCAGTGCAGCTTCTACTTTGGTTTTTAGTATTTCAGGTCAGTCCTTAGTTCTGTGTATTGCTGGTTATTCTCATTCGTCGTGGAAGAGTCCACCAATATACTCGCTCCAGCGTCGAAGAAAATTTTCCTTCTCTAATATGAGCGTTCCGTCCTTTGATTTTAAGCAACCTGTTGACGAGCAAGATTCTGTTCTGTTTGTTGCCTTATTTGTTTGGGCATATATCCTTTGTTAGTGGTACTCAATCTCTGTACTTTTGCACATTTTTTGTTTAGCCACTCTTCTTTAGCCTGTCTGTATTTGATCCTTATTTCATTGTGTAATTTTCTGTATTCTGTTCCGTATCTTTGCATCATGTCGAGAATATCCTCAGTCATCCATTCGTTTCTTTTTTCTTTTTCGTCTATACTCCTTTGGGATGACCTCATTTGCTGATGTCACTAATGCGACACTTAGTGAGTCTCATTTCGAGTTTCCATTGTGTCCCTCGTATATTCTTTTCACATTGTCCGTATATTTTTATTTCAGGTTCGAGTCGTTCAGGAGTTTCTTGTATTACAACTATGGTGCTGCTTTAGACTTCTTCAATTCCTGTATTTTCACTCTTAGCTTACATATAACAGGACGGTGATCGCCCCCGCAGTCGACACTTGGATGGGTTTTGTAGTGAACCATTGCATTCCTGAATCGTTTGTTGATAAATATGTAGTATATTTGGTTTTTATTGTCTCCTCCTGGGCCTCTCCATGTTCATAATCGTCTCGGATGATTTTGGAACCATGTTTTGGCGATTACTTGGTCATTGATTATGCACCAATGAATCCATTTTTCTCCACGTTCGTTGCGGGTAACTAGTACGAATTTTCCGGCTATATCCCCTGCCCTCTCGCTGCCTACTTTGGCATTCAGAGCTCCGATGATAATGATGACTTCCTGTGACTTGCAAAGATCCTTGACATTGTCCAGCTTTGAGTAGTAATCTTTGATTTCTTCTTCATTACTTTGCGCTGTCGTTGCGTACACTATTATGATAGATATGTTGAAAGGCTTGACTACCAGAATTATTTCGGATAGTCGGCAATATCCCAGAACGCATTTTTAAAATGTTTTATCTAATATTAATCCTACTCCTTTGTCGTTTTTATCTCCGCCGGTATGAATAATCCTTTGCTCGTCGCTGACAAAATCTCCGTTGTTTGGCCATCTGGTTTCACATACGCCTAGGGTGTTGATTATTAGCCTGTTCATTTCTTGTTTAATATTATTTAGCTGGCCGCTGTTGTTCAATCTCCGAATGTTCCATGTCCTGAGAGTTATTTTATGTTTGATGACAACAATCGCAGGATAATGGTCCGGTAACACCTATCGCTCATGTCGTTCCTTTCTGGGCGAGGGGTAGATTCCGTGGAATGTTTTCCCCTTTGGGACATGAAAGTTATATCGAAAGTATCCTACTTTGGTAAACAGAAAAGATGTAATTCACCGATCTGACAACTCTGCAAAATAAACAAGAACAAATAAGATCATTAGGATAGCATGTCCTTCTACATCTTCTATAATCACCAGATTTAGCCGAAGTTAAGTAACGTAGCGCCTGGTCAGTACATGAATAGGTGACCGATTGGGAATATCAGATGCTGTAAGCTTGCACGTGCCGGTGGTGTAATGGATAGTGGGTCGAAATTGTTAATCGGAGAGCAGAGTTGGCGTTCCAATTAACGATGGGTTCATTATATTTCCTTACCCTCAAATACCCTTCAGAAAGGTATGAATCCACCTTTCCTCCCTGAGAGCTATGGGTTAATTAGTAAAACTTGTATCACTGAATCATTATTATCTTTAAAAAGAAAAATTCTTACAATCTAAAAGTATTTTCTGGCTTTAAATAACTTACAAAAATTGATAAGTCGTAAAAAAGAATGAGGCAATCAAAGATTTTCATTTATTTCGATCACGAAAATATTTCATGTGGCAAAACGAATCAGAAAAAAGTTGAAAACCGCCTTTCTGGCTGTTTTCTGAAGAAGAACACTCCAGATTATTCTTTAAACGTGAAATCAAAATCTATATTCTTATTGGGCTGCTATTGTTGAAAAGGAAGATGGTTATAGTCGTGATGAATAATATTTTAATAAATTTAATTTACGTTTGTTTTTTTTATATTCCTTCTGGTGAAATCTAATTACTTTCCGAACAGCCTAACATTTGCGCGTATAGATCCAGTTTAATGTAGAAAAAACAGGCGCACTTTCTATCATTATCTCCTATAGCAAAACATTTACTTTCCTTACGGATACTTCGACACTTTTAAGATAGAAACCCATTCATGTGACAGCACAAGGAGGGCGTTATTGATATTAAAAAGACAAATATTTCTAAGCTACAATAGATATGAAGTAATAGAAAGTTACAATCGTCTATGTCCCAAGGGAAGCAACACATAAAAGAATTTAACTGAACTACACTACCATTGTTTATACTGAAGGACATTGACAAATATTTTATATTTAATAATTTACCGAGTCTATTCTTACAAATTTGAATTTTTTTTTGTTTAGTTTTCATGAATACAAAATTTTTTCTGAAAAATTGTACCGCTCCAGTAAGTACCCGACTCCTTTTGTTATCTTCCACCTTTACAAGAGCCAGATCAGGAGTAAAATGGAGTATTTCTGATATATATGAACAGGAGTTGCCTAGTCCTTACTTCCAAGTTTCGATAGAGTCCAAAAGAGTTCAAAAAGTGTCTCCGCCTCCTTGTAAATGATGAATTATTCTCCAACCTAAAACCGCTTCCCACAGACGAAACGTCGTTACTTTATCGCTATTTCCATGGAAAATGTTCAGATGAACTACATTCCTTAGTTCCACCAGTTCTAACCTTGACGACTAAGAACTGTCATGCCTTTGTATTCCATTGGGGAGATGTAAGTTTCACACAAACAGCTTTTTCCCATGAATCGCTACTTTGTGGAACCGACTCCCAAGAGTATGCTTCCCCGATCTTAACCTGTTCAAGTCTACTATTAACCATTATCTTCCCCACATATCACCTTAAACAGTGCTTCTTACCTTTGACTCTATAACCATCTATACGAATAGCTCTTGGGCATTATACAGGGTGAATGAAAATTATATAAAAAAAGGAAAAATGTTTCAACCTTTAAATTTCTGCCTTATCCTAGAGCTGAACTTGCAAATCTCATTTACATTTTTATAATATCCAAACAACGTAATTTTCTCTCCCCCTCTCTTTCCCTCTCTGTCTCTCCCCTTTCCTCCTTCGCTCTCTGTCTCCCATCCCTCCCTCTCTCTCTGGCTCCCCACTCATCCCTCCATCTAGCTTCTTTCTCCTTCCTCCCTCTGTCCCTGTCTCCCCACTTTCTGTTTCCCTCTCCCTTATCCTCTTTCACTCTCTATCTCCCTCTGTCGCTCTCTCCCTCTTTCTTTCTGTCTCTCTTATGTAAGTGTTTATGAGAGAGAGGGAAATAAAGACAATAATTTCTTGTTATAGATTTAATTTGAAATATATTAAGGCATATAGATTTTCCTAACAAGTGACCTGAAAAATCGATGTCTCATAAAAATTTAAATAACAGGTGTAATTGATATTTTTGACGGATAAAGTTTTCATTCAATCACACGATTTTCTAATTATTTAGAGCCTGACTCAGAGAGATCTTAATCTATAGAGTGGCCCAGTGGCTAGAACGTTCACTTTCCGACGATGGTCGATTTATCAGGGAGGTGATTTTCTTCATTCTGTTGACCTGGAGAACCCAGTGTGTGGCACCTTTGAAAAAAAGCCTGAAAATCATACCATTGGTTGCTCCAAGCCTCGAGAGTGAAATCAAATACACGGAACTGTTTGGAAGATGTCAAAGGTTGTTCTAGCACAAAATCACAAGTCATCGTGACCGAAGGTTTAAAACATTCTGGCTTTGTTCAAACTTTTGATCACGCCAGATTATGTGCTCTCTGTCAGAAGTTTAACTATGGTTCGCTCAGCACAGTTTTAGTATAAACCAGAGAAGGACTCTATGGGTGTTGAACAAACATAAATGTGCATGACCACGCGTTTACAAGAGAGATTGGCTAGCTGCCCCAGCAAATTGGTATGATCGGCCATTATATTATCATACATACGTATGTATGCATATGAATATACATATGTATAAGATGTAATGTAGGATTTAAAATAAAAACCCACTAATTCCTTAGAAATTATTTTGATTATAGGATAAAAATTAGTACATATGTGTTATCCAGTAGATTTTTATTTTCTGAATGAGATGTGCATTCCTTAAAATAGAAATTGAATCTTGCTGGGCTGTGAAGCTTTCTATGGCCGAATAAGACGGTGGTTTAAACCCTGGCGCAGGCATTTTTTTTTTCAAATTCTCGAATGTAATTCACACTGAAAACATGGCGTCTACTTAAACATGTTTATGAACGACAATGTGACGTTTAAAATAGATATAGGAGGTATGAAAAAAAGTATTGAGACTGTTGCTTTGGGCAGTCATGTTTTTCTTTTTTACACAAAACAAGTTCACCTTTGTACTGGGTAGGATATTAAAAACTACAAGGCACCTTATTGGATGCAAGATGGATTAGAATTTAATTGTTCGTATTAGGAAAACTTCACATACATGCCACATGCCATCAGCAAATATGATAAGCCTACAACCTATCCGTTTATACCTAGGATGGTGCCTCCAAGAAAAATATTATAGTTTCTTCATACAAGCAATCTATCGAAATTAAAAGGAAATCCATTTAAATTACTGATCACAGATCATAATCCACAAGCTATCTGTTTACACAAAGCACTATGCCTAGATTACCTGTCCATACAAAAATACTTATAAAACTGTAATATATGAAGCGTAAATTTACGAAAACCGATTCCCAAAAACTAAAAATCCCCCTCAATAGGGCCACCAGTTTGCCTTTGTTGCAAATGAAATTATTAACCCCAGTAGCGTCCCTTAAGAAAGAACACCGATGCGGGTGAGGAGGACAGACGGTGAATACGAAAACAAAATTATATGTCTAAACTTAATAAGCGATCCAAGAGACAATATGAAATATCCGAAACAGAATATGATAATGAAATATCAGGAAAAAAGCAATTTCCAATTTTCATAGTCATAGAATCATTAGAGGGTGAAATAACAAAAGTGTTACACGAGGTTATATCAGCCATAGAAAAGAAAGAAAAATAGAACACTTCCAATTTAAGTAAAAACCAAAAAAGACACAGAACATATATTAAAAATCAAATAAACGACATGAAAGTAAAGGCTTTCCTCCCATCAATTTATTTATTCATCTAAGGGAGTAATAAAATACCCAGAACTGTCACTCTGCTCACCGGAAGAAATTAAAAATGATGACACCCCCAAAAAACAAGGTGTAACTGACGTCAAAAGAATACAAATAAAAAGGAATGTCACATCAACAAACACAAACACATACATTTTGGCATTCAACAAACCTATCCTACCGAAAGAAATAAAAATAGGATACACAATAGCCAAGGTAAAGCCATACGTCCTTAATCCCGTAGATGTCACAAATGTCAGAAATTTGGCCATCTAGAAGATCAGTTTACGAGAATAGCAGTTTGTCAAAGATGTGGGAAATTCGAGACTGATCATGAAGAGTCATTCTGTGAAAGCCCTCCTTTATATCCAAACTGCAAACAAAACCTCTCAGCAGATCCTAAAAAGTGTAACATCTGGAAAAAGGAAAAGCAAATAATAAGAATAAAATACACGCAAAACATCTCTCGTTCCAAGAAGCTAGAAAGGTCGAAACTGACTCACTTCCAATACCATACTCAAATACTACTAAAATAACAAATCACCAAAATTTCATACAAGCGAAAAACACAAAAAGAAACCACCAAGAACTGGCAACTCTAATAAATGAACAAAACTAATAGAACTATTAAAATTTGGTATATAACACATAAACCAAACTCCCATAGTCAAATAATGCCTATTCTGTCAACCTCAAATAAAAAAGAATCTATAAGTACAAAACACATAATTCTGAAAACTCTAAGTACAAAAATCTTTTAAGAAATAGAGACCTACAACATTCAAAATAGAATCAAAAGGTTCATAAAAGAGATAACACAACTCAGCACATCACTGAAAACCAAGAGAAATAGACATAGATGACCAAAACTCTAGCTCACTTCCGAAAGGCAACGGTCATCATCCAAACAAAGATTGCCAAAAGAAATTAATGGAAAAACAAATCAAACAAGACCAAACAGACACGCAAAAACAAAACAAAAACTTCGGAAGAAGAAAACATAGCAAGAGACCACACCCTAACAAACTGGAAGGCATAGAAATTATGAACACTTCACCCACTAAACATAAACCAGACAGGAAAAAATGCATAACACCCTAATACATAAGAATGATGAAAAAATTATACAGTGGAATTGTCGAGGCCTAAAAGCAAGCATAATGGAATTCTCCTACTCATAATAAATCAACTTCCAGCCATCATTTGCCTTCAAGAAACATTCTTAAAATCAAATGATAATATAAAAAACTATACTCTATATACCTACATGCATTACACTCAACAGAGGGTATCTAGGGGCGTATGAATCCTAATCAGAAATGACATCCCTAAAGTAAAATACTTCTAGAAACCAATCTACAAGCAGTTGCTACAAAAATACCCTACATAAAACCGTTAACATCTGCTCTATTAAATCCCTAGTCATGACGCCATAAAAGAAATCGAGCTAAATAAATAAATAGAACAACGACTAAAACCATTCATATTATTAGTTGGTTTTAACAGTCACAAGGATCCCAGAACTCGAACAAAAAGCGAAAAAAACTTGAAAATGTAACTAACAACAATGATTTATGTTTACTAAATGATAAGTATAATACATATCTCCATCCTGCATGAGGTACTCAGGTGCTCAACTATTGACTTATAACTGAATGACACTTCTATTTTCCTGGATTACAGTTGGCAAGTACTCGACGATTCATGCGGCAGTGATCACTACCCAGTTATACTGAAGAGTTTAGAACCAATTGAAAACAATCTGCATTAATGGAAACTAAATAAAGCAGACTGGGGGGTGGATATAAAAACCAACGCCATCAGAAATTTACAAAGACGATAAAAATCTAATGATTATTTCTCTGAAAAATTAATATCAATTGGGAGAAAATGTATACTAAAAAGCGTTAAATCAAATAAACATGAAAGACCATGGTTCGACGAAGAATGAAAAAAGTGAATAAGATCACATAGAGCAACACTACAAAAATCTAATACCCAATCTTCAACACATAATTTAAATCTATTCAAACTAAATAGGGCAATAGCATGCAGAACCATCAAAGAAGCTAAAAGAAAATCATGGGGAGATTATATAAATAAAATAAATTCCCATAACAAACCAAAAATAGTCTATGATAAGGAAAATTTCTTGCAAAAGTCTATCACCTGCACTAAATATCACCTTTCTCAAAAGAATATAAAATTAACAGGCAAAAATGATATAGCAAATCTATTTGCCGAAAACTTTAAACAAAATTCCTCCAGCGAAAACTATAAACAGCAATTCCAAAAAGTTAATCTAGATGCAGAAAAAATAGGTGAATATTAACTCGACCAACAAAAAAGAGTACAACCATATTTTTACCCTAAATGAACTTATAGATTCCATAAGCGAATCATATACAGCTACTGGCTCAGATGAAATTCATTATGAACTTTTTAAGCAACTCCTCCCAAAATCTTTAAAATATCTTTTAAACATCATTAACGAGATATGGTTTAAGAGCAAACTAAATAGCTGGAAATAAACTACTGTGATCCTGTCTCAAAATCAGATAAAGACAAATCAAACCAAAAAAGCACCCGACCCATAACCTTAACAAGTTGCATATGCAAAACACTAGAAATAATAGTGAATAAAAGACTGAACTGGTCCCTCGAAACTAATGGTTTAATTGCCAACCTCCTAAGCGGATTTTGAAACAAAAGAGGCACCACAGAAACACAGTCCGTCAAGAAACTTACGTTAGAGAGGCTTTTATTTTTTTAAAAAAAGAACGTGAAATAGTCATTTGCTTAGAATAGGCCTATGAAACAACATGGAGACATGGAATAATGAAAGACCTATACAAGTTTGGATTAAAGAGAAGATTATCCAATTTGATAAATAACTTTTTGTCAGAAGTTTTTAAGTTCGGGTAGGGTCAACTCTCTCGGACCCAAAAAATTCCAAGAGGGAGTTCCACAAGGTTGCATTCTGTCTATCACTCTTTTTAACATAAAATTAACAACATTGTTAATTGCTTAAATCAAGGAGTTGACGGTTCATTGTACGTTAGACGACTTTTTGATCTGCTACAGAATGATAACTCTAACGTAATAACCCTGCCTGTTGCAGTTCTATCCTGTCTCCCCGGTGGTTCTGGCCGAAAAAGAAATCCACCCGATCTTCCTCCGGTGAACTGAAGGAACCACCACTATTCGCCACGTTGTGAATTCTTGATCCGAACAGCAGTGTATTGATCTCCCCAGAACGATCCGGTGGGAAGGGGAGGAAATGCCTGGGTATTTCACTGAAAGGAAATCACTATTCATGCAGCAAAAGTTTCTTGTCGTAGCCGCAAACACATGAAAAAGAAAAAAAATTAAGCAACTCCTGTTCCTGTACAAAGGGCCCTATTTAGGCCACTGTATTTTTATGTCTCTACCGAAGAATTTATACGAGTACAAAATGTCGTAACGAGATTCACTCGTTTGGGTCGGAAAGTCACAGAGAGAGAGTAGGAAAATTTCTGCCTAAACAATTTCGGCTGATCTAAGGGAAGTAATTCGTGGATCTTCATCTGCACCCTGCGATATAGCAGTCTACTTTCTCGCAGCCTTGTTGACGAAGATATCTGGATTCGTACGGGTTCTATTTCGATCTATTGGTTCGGATCGGTCTTCTTGACACAGGGCAACCAACATACCAGCAAATTCCAACAAGCCACCTCTTCCGCGTTTTGATCTCCGAACTCCGAACTCATCTGACTCAAACGTGCGGGTAGCTTATATAGAGAGAGGCGGAGCTAAACCATCTTTAGGCACCGCCCCCGAATTTTAATAATCAAATCGCCTGGACCACCATGTGTTTCCGCCTAATCTCCAGATCTCCACGGGCAATCAGTTTTCAAAAGGTACATCGCATTCGGACCTCCTGCTGGATCTTCCGCAGACAACGTATACTTAAATTTTGCCAAAACCACTTATCCCGTGTGGTTGAATTCCGCTACTCAGACCACCCAAAAATCCAATTCGCCATTTATCACAAACTTTACTTTGACAAATCCGTCTCTTAATCACTTTGGAATTATTACATGTAATTAACTAATAACTCAACCGCAGAAACAATTTTTTAAGAGAAAAAAAAACAAGAGAAAAAAAAAATTATTTCTGGTATTACTCCGGAATCCCTTCTACCCAAGTAATTAGCACCTTCATCCTAATTCTTTAGCATTGTTGATTACTAAATTCACCTCGGGGTGGGGGTGGGTTCTCTCTCTCTCTCTATGTCACATAACTGCAGAATGATAACTTCAAATGTGTGCCTAAATAAATTAAGCCGATGGACTATTGAGAACGATTTCAAATTCTCCCCAACCAAAAAAAAGTTTATCTAAGGTTAGCAGCAGATCGCATATCACTCCTGAAATTATATCGAACCAAATTTGACTACGGATGTTTCATATATATTTTGATCCGGAAATCCTACCTAAAAAACATTGACCCAATCCATGATTAAGGTTGTCTCTGGGTGCCTTCAAAACATCGGCCATAAAAAGTTTACACGATGAAGCTCATCTGGCAACGTTAAAATTGAGACGAGAAAAACTGGCACTACAATATCTAAAATTCAAATCCTGCTCAACTAAATACAAAAATGTATTTGATATAAAAGAAAATGCTATCAAACCTTTTGGCCTTTACAAGTAAAATCTCATTAGCAAGACACAAATAAATCTAACACTAATTCTTAAAAACCACCATCTCAAAAAACTCACCCTGGTTAATGAAACACACTACGATTCTGCTAAACCTTACTAAATACCCCAAAATGAATTCTAACTTATCTGATTTCAAGGAAGAAATCCATAATTTTTCACAAGCTCACCCAAATTATAAACATATATACGCTGATGGCTATACAAACTTGGACAGTGTTGGATGCTCTGCTATCCTTAACAACATAACAATGTAGAAAAAATTGCCTGACAAAGTCTCAACGTTCAGTGCAGAAACCTCAGCCATACACTTCGTTTTATCCAGTGGGTCAGATGGATTCATCATCTTCGCAAATTCACTATCTGTACTCACTGAAGAATAAAAATATTAGAAACCCTTAATATATAAATTATTAAATAGGATTGACACTATTATTAAGAAAAAAAAAAGATACTATAGTAGTCCTATGCTGCATACGGAGCTATATTGGCATACGAGGCAATGGAAAAGCCAACAAAATTGCAAAGGAATTGTTGAAGATGACCCTCTCAAATGTAAATGTTCCACATACCGACCCACCATAAACAGGACCATTAAAAATGGCAACATTTATGGAACAACTCTCTAAACAACAAACTATTCTACATCCAAACAATCATTAGTGAAAGGCAGTCAAGTTACAGAAAGATAAGGAGAGAGAAGGTGGCACTAGCCAGACTCCGTATGGGGCATATATAAATAAACTGCCAATATCTATTAAAATATGAGGAACCGTCAGTATGTGTCCCGTTAAATACATACTACTAAATTGCTATAACTTCCAGCAAACCCCAAACAGACTCTTCATATCGGATAACTTAAAGGACCTATTTGAAAATACTGATCCAAGTAACATCATACATTTCATTAAAGAAATTGCGAAAATATCAAAAAATACTCTTTGCCAAATCTGCTTCCCTACATTGGTTTTGCAGCCAATTTTTGAAAGAAAAATTATTACCAGTAATACATTTGATTCTCGACAAGAACCCTCTTTACAAAAATACGTCAATGAAACCTGAACTACAGAATGATTTTTTTACAAAGAATACATATTCTATTCATACGAACCTATCAAAAAAATCTTGTTGGCATTAAATAACACTTTGAGGTTGATATGCCGTAAAACAAAATAAACCAAATTAAAATTAACCACTCCGCAGAGGTTCCATCAGTGACCATGGCTTATGCAACAGATTTTGGCCAAGTACAACATTTCCTAGATTTTGGTCAATCACAATATTCCACAGATATCGCCCTTGCGACTTTTTCCTCTTTCCCAAAATCAAACCCCACTTGAAAGGAACAAGATTTCCAAACGTCGAGTACATTCATGCTGCTAGCTATCCCAAAAAAGGAGTTCCTGAAATGCTTCCATTAATAGAAACTATGCTGGGTAAATTATGTAGCTTCAGAAGAAAACTACTTCGAAGGAGATTAAATGAAGAATTGATATGTATTGCAGTTTTCTTTTTATAACATCGTTCCTGTTACTTTTAGATAAAACCGCGTATAGCGATTTACAAAGCTTAGCTTTAATATGGCACAAGGCCAAAGGTATTGAGCACCCAGTGAGGATCGAACTCACTATTCAAGCGTAACCGTTCTAGCAAAATACGCTTTCTAACCGTTATACTACGTCAAAGTTCCCCAGAATAATGACAGCTGTTGACATTTTTTTAACTCTTACATTTTTATCTTTTTCAAGGAAATATTCAAGGATAAAAAAAGAATTTGCTTAAAAGTCAACAGAAGTCGTTTCAAACAATAACCCTAGATTTCTGTATCGGGGTTTAATGTAGTGTAAGTTAATGAAAATGCCAACTTATATTTTCATAAGGAGACGAAAATTCGACATGATTGGGTTGCAGAAAAGCGAAAGAATAGAGTGAAAAAGAACACGAAACAAGGATAAAAAAAGAAAAACAGAAACTAATATACACATAATGGCTGGACTAGAGAAAATATGGAATATGAATGAGGACAAAAGAACGAAAAGCTAAAATGAATGGAAATGAAAATTGTTCATGGAAAATAACAAATAAACAGAGACATCAAACAAAAAAAAGATAAAATAGCAGATGTTTATATTTTTCACAAATAATTAGAAGATTGGACATTGGTTAAAACATAAGACATATATATAAAAGAACAAAAGGCTTTCTTTAAAATAATCATAAGTTATATTCAAAGAACTGAATAAAACAGCCTTGCGTTCTTCACCACTTACAAACGATACCAGCAAACAGTTTAGGATGTACTTCATTGTTCCATATTATTTCTGTCCTATCTTTTTACTATTACAAGAGAGTAAAACACACATTGGGAACAATCTTGGGTCTAATCAATTTCTCATTCTATTTCACTCGTTGTCTTTCTTTTTAGATTTGTTGATGTCAAAATCGATTTATTTCGACTACCAATATTGTACATCCTTGTCTTTCATATATATATATATATATATATATATATATATATATATATGTGTGTGTGTGTGTGTGTGTGTGTCTGAGTGTATGTCTGTGTGTCTGTGTGTGTGTGTGTGTGTGTGTGTTTTAAGTGATGTATAAATCTTTTCCTTCGACTCGGTTACACTGTCCAATCAAATATTACCAGTTTGCAATATAGTCTGTACGGACCAATAAAGTAGCAACAATCGCTGTGAACAATTTGCAAATAGAATCACTTATATTGGTGAACTTATTTTCGTTGTAATTTTTTTTTATTTTCTGTCGGCAAACAGTCGGATGTAAAACAAAAAGAAAATATTTTACAACTGTTTAATGAAATTTCAAATACATGTGAAACATGATGAAACTCTAAATAGCATTTGTATAAGAGTATAATGTCCGAGTATTCATTATGTAACACTATATATATATATATATATATATATATATACAACAGCAGCATATATTCTGAAAAAGTTCTTACTATATCCATTTATAAAATGGATCGGACTAAGAACTTTCGCACCAAATATATACACACACAAACATATATTGGTAATACTACAACATACATACATACATATATATATATATATATATATATATATATATTGGTAATACTGTAATATATATATATATATTGCTAATAATGTAATATATATAAATCTTACTTATTATAAAACGCAGATTGTGTGTGTGTGTGTGTATGTGTGTGTGTGTGTGTGACTGTTCGTTTATATATGGGATCGTATTTCCTATATTTTTCAACCGATTTCAACAAAACTTTACAAGACTACGTAAAATTACCCGGCGGTGGTTCTGACAGCGTCAAAAATTGGAAAAACACAATTGTTTTTGCACGAAATCAATTTGAAAGTACGGGTAAGTGTATCGCACCCGGCCAGAAGTTACGGCCGGCTACTCAAACGACTGAAAGCGTCACCGAGGAAAACAGAACGAATGCCGTTAACTTCCGGTGACTCAGCGTATTTTTTTTCAGAGAACGATACACAAAAAGTAAACAAATGAAACCTAAACATACACAAGCCCTCCTAACTAAAAAATAATAACTGAAAACTACTTAAAATACACATGGTGTCCAAATGGAACCCATGTGTATAGTCAAAATGCGGAAGTTAATTTTTAGTCATCAACCAAAAGATAATGCCAACCGACTACGCGGGGGCTGAGGGGAATTTTTGTCCCTACCCGAGTGTACGCGCTCGGGTCCCCACTTTAATCCGACCTTGTGTCACATCTCATTTTCGTGGGGGAACGAGTAAACACCGCGACGTGTTCCACCTCTCACATTCACCTGGCCGACCCTCGTGGAAAATAAATCTCCACATCTCAAGGGTTAAAAAAGCAAAGCATGTCAGATTTATAAAGATTTCCTATTTGTCCCTTATCCTATCATTCTCTTGCATTCCTATCCATATGTAATCTTAATTTATATATATATATATATATATATATATATATATATATATATATATATATATATATATATATATATATAAATAAACAGATGCAAACTATGCCTGGAAGGAAAAATTAAAATAATTAAGTACAAAAATACAAGCCAGCTATTGAACCAGAGAAATGAAATTATACTTAAATATGTCATCATAAAAATAAGTTTATATAGTCTTAAAAATAGACATTTATTTTGCGTCAAACACTGAAAAATATATAGTAGGTTTGTAACTATGTAAGTTTATATATGTGTATGTATATATGTATGTGTGTATTGTATAATTGTGTATCTAGCTATCTGTCTGTCTGTCTATATATATATATATATATATATATATATATATATATATATATATTCTTTTTTTTTTATATGTGTGCCATACATACATATATATGTTTATAGATGTATTTAATCATTTATATATGTCATGGATATGCTTACATTATAGTTATTTTTTATTACTATTATTATTACTTTAAATATATTATATATATATATATCTTTTATTACTATTAAATGATGATGATGTTTAAAGGAATAACAACATAGATTGCATTTCTGTGATTTTTATTACTGGTTGCGCAGTTAAAGTTTTATCCATAAAATTTTCTCCTACCTTCCCTTACTGCAATATTCTCAAAAATATCTAAAGTAGGATCTGTAATGTAATCGGTACTGAATTAGCTTCTTGACTTCAGTCGCTTTCTCACAGACGTGATGTGGCTTCCCTCTGTCTTTTCTACAAATATTTTCATGGCTACTGCACTGATGAGCATTTTTTCCATGGTGCCATAACTACATGAATTAAAGTGTACTACTAGATTGGCATCTAGGTCCCAACATTTTACTGTTGAAATAGTTAAATGTAACTGCTCTTCTAACAGTTTCTTTCCTCGCACTTCTCCATATTGGAACTCCATTCCTCTCACTTGCTTCCCTGATAACTACAATCATCAAAAACCTAAATGCAACATCAGTCACCATGTTTTGTTGCATTGATATCTGTTCTTTTTTCCTTTCTTCAATCACCCCTACACCCAATCTTTTCTCTCATTTTCACTTTCCTTAACCCCCTGTGTGATAATGGAACTTCTGACTTGCTTAGGGTGAAATGCTTAAAAAAAACCCAAAACATTACATTGAATATAAAATAATTAGGATACTGACAAAAGCATCTAATAAAATTATTAGGGTACTGAAAATAGCATCTACCACAATCAAAGGTAAAGCTCTCCCTACCAAAAGCGAAAATAATTAAAAAGTGCTCAATAATATAATATATATATATATATATATATATATGTGTGTGTGTGTGTGTGTGTGTGTGTGTGTGTGTGTGAAAGGCAGGATGTGTCTGTGTAACGAATGCATGGCCGCAATTTTCGATGGATTTGCACCACAATTTACATGCACATGCTCCAAGTTAGCGGGAAGGCCAAGACTGACTTTGCATTTCCCAACTTCCATCAATAGTAGAAATAATCGATTTTTTCATGCTTCTACGGCAGTTTTCATGTAGTTTGCGGCTATTTTCTACTGACCAGAGTGAGAGCCTATAGCTGGCTGCCACGAATAGGCAGAAAGATTCTATTGGCCAGCATGAGAGCCAACAACTGACTGACACGAATGTTAACTAGCATGCTAGCATGAAAAAAAAGTTGATAGTTGCATTCGTCACAAGTGGGAAAAATTTAAATCTGCATGGCACTTTACTCCAATTGGCTCGTTCGCTTGCTTAAACTCAACGTTGATTCTGATTTCGCAGAACTGGGTTGGGTGTGAAAAAGTATTTGTTGTTAACATTCTTTTTTCATTCGGTTCTTCCAGTTACGAGTCCTTTTTTAAAGCTGATCGTTTTGTGTTCATTTTGATTAGTTCTTTTTTTCGTAACAGATTTAATGTTTAGTATAGAGCTTAGAACAAATTTGTTGAGATAGGCAAGAAGTAAGGCATGTAGCAACATCAGCACGGCAAAGGGCACTCCTTTAAAGGCAAGGAAGGACAAAAATATTTTAAGTCAAGTGATAGCGACTGCTGTATGAGTCGTACGATTTTTGAATCAAGCACGGACAACGCCGGGCCATGCTAGTAGTATATATATATATATATATATATATATATATATATATATATATATATATATGCATTTCATTTCACCCCAAGCAAAGGGGATGTCACTAGTTCGCAATGTGTTACAGAGTGGGAGCGAGCGTAAAGAGGCGTATTGGAGGAAAGGATGAAGAGAAGAACAGGGAATAGGTCAGGGCATCTGGATTGTAATGTCGATTGATATTACATTTGAATAGTTGCAGGTTATAGCTATCAGGGAAACAAATAATAGGAAGGGAATTCTACAGACGAGAGGTGCGAGACAGGAAGCTATTGGAGTAGAAGAGACGACCACATTTAACCGTTTCGACAGTGATAGGATAGGCCCGTGATGCCAGCCTAGTAGAACGCATAAATTCATGCAGTCTGGGAACTGGCGAAAGTAGCTCGTCGGAGCTCGTATTTGTAGAAAAGACGGCACGCCCGTGATAGTGCAACTGTAGACGAATTGCTAGATCAGGACCAACCATATTGCATATCCGTCTCTGGATCTTGTCACAGTATTACCAATATATGTTTATGTGTGTGTGTGTGTGTGTGTGTGTGTGTGTGTGTGTGTGTGTGTGTGTGTGTGTGTGTGTATAAATATTCTCAGACAGAGTGTATCTATAGAGATAAAATGAATAAAAAGTCAAGAGAAAAATTTTTCTTAGCCGACGCGTTTCGTCCCTTGAGGGACTTTATCAAGAGACTTCATCAAAGTCCCTCAGAGGACAAAACGCGATGGCTATGAATAGTTTTTTCCTCTCGTCTTGTTTTATTCATTTGTTTCCTCTACAGATATACGCTGAGATTATTTCTACATACACACACACATTTACATATATATATATATATATATATATATATATATATATATATATGTATGTATGTATGTATGTTTAAAGTGGTACTGAAAGTTCTTAATCCGATCAATTGCGTAAATAAATGGCGAGAGATCTTTTCTGCATATATGTTAATATATGGTTATTATGTAGTTTTTAAGAAATAATAACTTATACATAAGTTTATATATATGCATGCGTGTATCAGTGAATATATAATTAACAACTAATTAAAGATCATCTAATTAGATATAGCGCGCAGCCTGATCAAATTTTGATGCCTGATCATTTCTTTTGATGTTGGGAAATGGCTCGGGATGATAACTTTTCAGCATATCCTCTATCAATAAATAATTAGATGAGAAGGAATATTTTCAGACCAGGACAAATATATTATATCCTTGTTCAGATATCCATGATGAATTTCCTTATAATAAATATGATAGAATACATATCGTTTAAAAAGATTATATTTGAAAAGATAGAACATATTAACTCATCTTTTGTAAAAAAAAAAAAATTAGAAAGATCTGTAAACAAAGAAAACGACAAAAGTATTTTTTGAATGACATATGCATATCGTATTTGATAATTTAACTTTTCTTGCTTTCTTTTTTTATTTTTGTAATATGCTTAAAGATAGTAAGCAAGAAACGGCTGCACACACACGAACGCGCGCGGGCACTGGCGTCAGCCTCATTGGGTTATGTGCCCAACATTGAATTTTTTAGTCTCACCGGAAAATTAACGGTGCAGCACAGAGCTATGTTGGTTTTTAAAACATCAGAATTAGAATAATAGTAGGAACATTTTTCTGAGTTTAACTTCCCGACCCAGTTGAACTCATTATTACTATTGTTCCCTGGGGCAATGGTGTAATGGAGTAAAGCCTAGACTCTTAAATTTGGTGCCATAGGTTTGTGTTTAATCTGTCAGCAGTCTAGTACAGACTGAGATTCATAGAAAACAGTATTAGCTGTACCTTTGCAGTATTAAAGAAAAATAAAAGAAATTATCCCTAGCCATGGACAGCGGTACAAGAGCAATCTCCCTCTGTAGATTAAATAAAGAGTTCAGTTCGACATTTCTTGACATTTATC
This sequence comes from Acanthosepion pharaonis, assembly GCA_903632075.3. Taxonomy (NCBI): domain Eukaryota; kingdom Metazoa; phylum Mollusca; class Cephalopoda; order Sepiida; family Sepiidae; genus Acanthosepion; species Acanthosepion pharaonis. Next base: position 2,991,839 of record CAHIKZ030005588.1, on the reverse strand, counting down.
CGGATTAACGGACACTGGAAGAAGACAGGAGGCCATAACCGTCACCACACTATGACAGTAACAACAAAGATGAAAACATAGTTCGACTGTAAATAATAATAATAATAATAATAATAATAATAATACATATTTTCTCTTTACACTATTTACGTTGTTCGGACTGTTGTCCTCATCTTTGTTGCCATATTCTACCCTGGTGGATGAAATAAAGCGTTCAGTTCGAAATTTCAATCACTTGAAGAAGGCAGTCGAAACGTCATGAATATGGCAACAAAGATGAGGACAACAGTCTGAAAAATGTAAATGTAAATAATTACAATACCTCATTTCAGAAATATAGACAGATACAGATTTTCTGTTAACCAAATCAGGATATAGGTGTGTAAGCTCACACTTTTTACACATTCTTATGAATAAAGAACTATTGTTATAGTTTTGTTTCACTTTAAACACTGATAATATACGAAAGTTTCTATATTCCACCAACTACTCACCAAAGAGTTACGATGTCGGAATTTTGACTTAAACGTTAAAGTATTTTCTTCGATCGTTTAACCAGTAATGTAAGAATTAATTTAATAGTGGACTTTGTCATTGCTAATAATGGTAAATAAATTTAACGTTTGCTAGATTAGAACAAGTTTCCTTTTCTAAAATATATTACGTTCCGATCGAATTAATACAGTTTAATTCATAATTTATGTTAACACGATATGATTTAATCATAAAACAAATTTTATCGGAAATTAATATGAATAATACTGCAATAACTCTGTTAAAACTTTATTCATAAGTGCAGATTATATTTTCTGGGAAGGAAATTCGAATGACGAGAAAAAACGTAATATCCGCAATTTAGATCTCATTTGAAATGAACGATATTACGAACAAAAATAACTTCATGGGAAAAAATAAGATATTGTTAGTAACGACTTGAGTTGCATATTACCTAAACTACTTCAAGAAATCTTATATTTTATAGAAAAATATATCATTCATCCATATGTACAAATGGGTTGCTATGAAATCCTAGACTCAAGGCATGTTCTATTTTAATTTCCGACTCGTTAACTTAATCTTTCACTTGCCATACAAATACCGTTAAGTCTGTACACAGATTGAAAATGTCTGCCTCCCGGCTATTCACCTCGTATATTAAATTCACCTTTTTAAATGATATATTCTATAAATATATGTTTGGACTCATCAAGCTGCTTACTTTTGCCAAACAGCATAATGCACATTCGTTAATGTAATATGTTTTTATTTTACAATGTCTACAATCAATCGCTGCATTTCTTCTCTACTTCTTACCGCGTCATGATTCTAATACTACTAATAATTTTTTTTTATCTATACGCACTAAATGAAAACATCCGAAGATTCTTCTTTCTTCTTTAATCGGAAATATAGTAGTCACACAGCCCGACCACGCTTCTTCACCATTCTTCTAGGTTCAAGGCAAGTATGCCCGGATTCACTTTGTTGCTATTTTCTGATTGATAAAGAAGGAATATTGAGACGAGGTTGTCTGTTGCCCTTATGCATAGAGTTTATTAATCTATGAACTATGCATAAATGTTCTTAATCTATGGTTGTCAGTTGACTATTGATGAAATCAGTTCTGTTAGCACCCGGTACATATCTGTAACAGGTGGTACAGGATATCATAAGAGAAGTTAGTAACTCCTTGAAAAGTACCGGAAATAAATATCCATTTAGTTATTGTGTTCACCTACCTGAGATATCTGAGATAGTCTTTCAAGGATCATTTTATACGATATCGACCATTTGGCTGTATTAGTGGAGCTAACCCATTTGGATAAATAAATAAAAAAAGATGTATTTCTAGAAATCAACAAACATTTTGTGAAGCATGTTAGTTCCATGAAGGAAATATTAGTTGTTATCCTAACTGACAACAACGATTCTCAATCAGACATTGAAAAGCTTTATCCCACATACAGAAAGGACACTGTTTTGCTCTCTTCTCGCTGTTTGCATAAGCTGCACACACCTGACAGTACGTCCTTGGCCAAATAAACATTGCACCGGTTCCAAAAAATACCTGAATAAGAAATAATCCTAGTAAATCAATGACAATATATAACCTTCTTTTGTGAAAGATTCCTGTTACTGCAAATATCACAGATGGATTCAAAAGGATTTTCCTTACAATCAAAACATTTTCACATTAACCGATTTTACTCCAGTAAATTTTACAAAACAGGTCAGATCTTCAATTAGCCAAACAAAAAGTAGGTTTCTGTCTGAAGCTCTGGCGTGAGGAGTTATCATTAGTTACATAATTTATACTCGGTCTGTTGTCCTCATCTTTGTTGTTGCTTCCCCGTTGCGGGCGTTGTTCCCTCAGTGAGCAACCGAAACATTATGACAACAACAACAACAACAACGATGAGGACAAGAGACCGAAAATAAACGGTGTAAATAGTAGTAGCTTCACATGATATAAGTCAGTTGCACATTGAAAAGTGCCGGAAAGGCATAATCATTTAGTAAGTGTGCTTGACTACCAGATAACCACATTACCTTTTCTAAGGATACTTGTTTAATAATTGTTTGACCAATGTTTCGACATTAAAATTCATCTAAGGTAGCAATAGTAATTAAATAATTTGCAGAGCAAGCTTAAAATCTCCGTACTATTCCCAGAAATGTTTACTATTTCGAGCATCCTGTGAATATGTCAATCTTGTCACGGGATGCCAGCTCTTATCAAGATCAACGAACTCACCAGGTGTACAGCAAGATCTTGGAAAACCATCACTTTTATGGATCCAAAGGGAATTGTGGAAGGAACTAATATTTTCACTGAATTGAAAATTTACATACATACAAATTGTTACAATAAAACCACTACAGAGATTATTTTAAATGCTTATTTTATGATACTATGGTATTGACTGAAGGTTTGTATCTGTTTTTTAATAGAATTATTCATTATACTTGCAACTATGTTTTTCTGAAATTATGTCTGCTGGGGAACTTTCATTGGCACTTCAGTGGTACTAGGTGACTAATGCCAAAGATGCAGAGTTTGGAGAAAAAAAAACTGTACACCCTCCCACCCCTAAAATAATTTATCATCTGAAAATTTTCTCATGAAAAGGTTTGCCCTTTACTTAAAACATTTCGGGGTCCATCTATTGAAAACCAGAATGAAAAAAATATCACTGACACCTCTGAAAATAATGGAGCTGAGGAAAAAAAAGTGGAAAATGAAACAAAAGAAAATTAAAAATTAATAAAATCCTTTTCATTATTGGGCGTATTACCTTGTACATACTCAAGGGCTGGTGAGAATTGAGTTAAGTGTGCATATTGTTGATTGTATTTCAGAAAACGGAGACAATTTTTTTGTTTGTTAAAACTGATCATTTGATGATTCGAATTTGACTATTGTCTAGCATAAGAAATAAAATTAATGACTGTGACTTTAATAGACAAGATTTACTACTAATATTTTGATATTTACATTTTATTGGTGGAAGAATATCTATAACATCGGTATTGTAATTCTTTTCTTATTGTTATTTTTTCCTATCTCTCACCTGATTACCATAAATTTCTTTTAAGTTCAATCATATCAGATTCCACTTGTCCTACCTGGTTGTCATCATATAAATAAAATCTTCTTTTTACTCAAATATATTTTCTATCACAGTTAGTACTCCTGCCTAGTTTAAAGTATTATATTTCTCATTATGTAGCAATATGTTAATCACAAGTGTTTGTTTAGTGACATATCAAGTACTTATGGGTCAATTAATATCGAAATTTAATTTTCTTGGTGGCATTAATAATTTTCTTTACAAAATATATTGATGGTATTTTTTTTTAAATTTATTGCTAATAATTTTTTTTTACTGTGAAAATACATCGCTGGTATTTTCAGTATAAAAATATATTTATGTTCGTTTTTTATTGTTTAACCCCAGTTGGGGGTAACTATTTTCTCATAGCTGGGATCCTAACAGGTGCTACAACAGCAATTAACAGGTGCTTCCATACTCCTCAAAACCTTCAATCACCCGATCAGTGGCCTTGCTACCGGATGTAGTTTATCGTCATGCCCGGGACGATCATCACAAGTGCCACTTCTAACAACAGAACTCGATTGTATATCTGATTCTACTAACCAACCTCAACAATGGGTTTGGTTGGTTCACGTTTTTGTGAATATTTAAACGATAAATTGATTCGTGTTTCAGACTTAAACAACCAATTCAATGTCTTTTTTATGGTGACATTTTGGTCATATTCATATTTTAATAAATAGGCTGTTAGAACAATTTAACTGAAAAATGTTACATCTAGCCTTGGGTTTCTGTACTTCAACATATTATCTAGGCAAATAGAACATGAGTTTAAAAACACTAGCAGTTGTACTACCATTGTAACTGTTTATCGATCCCATTAAATTTTCTTACACCATATTTTAACAGTAAATTTATTTCTCGCTCAGTTTCTAACAGTTTTTTTTAATGTAAAAAATATAATCTTCTAATTGATTTACTTTCAGAGCTTTTCGTATATTTTGAGCTCAGAAATCCTAATTAAACAGCATTAAAATTATTCCGGAATTACCACATCTACCCCGTGTAGTATGTTTCTCATGCGTAGGAAATTATATTTTGCTTGTATATATGTCATTAAACAAGATCATATTCAATATCTTAAGAAAATTATATACACGTAAGTTATCGCTCATATTCCTGTACATGTGAAAACTCTGATTCTATTATATAATTACATATATTTAGGTTAGAAATTGAAGTATGTTTGAGTAACTATTTTGCAAAGAAGCGAAACAGACAAATTCTGGCGATAAGGCAAACTGAACCAATGTTATGTTTAGATGGAAAAGAATAAAATTGTTAGAATCCCCAATTATGTCGATGCAAGAACAGAAAAAGTGATTGATATTATTATTGTATTGTTATTTGACAGTAAAAATTTAGAAGTATTAAAAAAGAAACTGCTACTAAAGAACAAAAAGTCTGGGAACTTATTATCTGATATGATTACATTTTGACTTTTAATGCAACGTATTATTTAGCTAGACAGTGAAATATCAATAATGGATTAATTGGTGTGGTGTTTTTCTTGACAGATGTTATGTTGAAGTTTTTATTGCTGTTAGAAAATTGCTATATTGATGGCATTAAAATTATCCGTTGAACTAACAAGAGTTCTTTTTACACAAATTCCAAAAAGAAATGATTCCTGAAACAATGTATTCATAGCACGAATTCCACACGAATTCCTTCTTCTGCTTTCTATATCCTTCTCTTAAGTCTAAAACGTATTTGTTTGCCAAATGCAACCTCCCGATTCCGGAGAATTCCCAGTTAGAGCATAAACTAACCAACCTAGTAATATACATTAACCAGCAGTCTCTGTTTCGTGATTGGTTCTTTTAATTCAAAAACGAACCTCCAGGAGAACTTATTCACCCTAAAAGATAAAATGTTTTAAGTTAATACAGAAGCTGAAAAGAAATAAATGACTTACATTGTTTTACCTAATATATTCAGAGATTACGCCTATATCACGTTGAAACACCGGTTTCCGTATGATCACCGAGGTTAGGCAAGGCTAAGCATTGTTAGTACCAAGATGGGTGACCGCTTGTGAATATCCAGGTGCTATAAGCTTGGATGTGTGGGTGGTGTAATAGATAATAGCTCGGAATAGTTAGAGAACTTTTTTATGTGCCTTTTCTCTGCAGCAGCGGCCATAGCTTTCCAAATCTTCCTGTTCCTTGTAGCACTTAATAAATTTGTCTTTTTGTGATTTCTTACAAACCCGCTCTGCCATCCACTCACTCAAGCCCAATGTATGTTACGCGTTGCTTTCCTCTGTCTCTCAGTCTGTCCTGTGAGTATCAGATTTTCCAAACCATCCTTCAACATTACGTGCTCCAGAAATTTCAACTGATAAAAGTTTCCTTTTTCTTTCCATCTTCTCTAAGACTTCGTCGTTGCTCTCATGTTCGGCCTGTGGTATTCTCAGTATCTTTCTGTAGAACTAAATTTCTGTTGCCTCAAATCTCCTTTTCATCTTTGAAGAGATTGTCCAGCATTCACTGCGATATAGGAGCATAGATATCACGTAAAAGTTCAGTACGCATTTCTTCGTTTCTAAAGAAGTTTGTCTCTTAATACTCTGCTTAGCTTTTGGAATACCAATGCGTCTTCGGATCTCAGTGTCGCACTTTTTGTCCTCTGTTAGAAGACTTCCAGAGATTTATTTAAATCTTCTGTACTTTTTTTTTTTTTTAAGCATTGTGCCCCAAGCAAGGCGTGAAGCCACTAGGATGCAGGGGGTTGCGGAAGATTTGGAGCGAGAGCAGATAAGAGTGATAGGAGAAAGGAAGAGGAAAAGGATAGTGGGTAGATCAAGGTAATTGGAGATGTCGATTGACATTACATTTGAATAGTTGGAGATTATAGCTTTCAGGGAAACAGTAATTGGGGAGGGTGTTCCACTGGCGAGAGGTGCGAGGTATGAAGCTATTGGAGTAGAAGAGACGGCTACATTTGAAGGTTTCTACGGTGTAAGGGTGAGAGCAGGATGCCAGCCTCGTAGGGCGCTTGAATTCATGGAGTCTGGGAACCAGAGAGAGCAGCTCATCAGAGCAGTTACCATGGAAGTATTTGTAGAAAAGACAGAGAGAGGCGACGGCGCGTCTGTGAGAGAGTGACTGCAGACAAGACGCTAGATCAGGGCCAATTAGATTACATATCTGTCTCTGGATCTTGTCAAGAACTCCGAGGTAGGCAGAAGGTGCTCCAGCCCATATATGGCAGCAATACTCCATGCAAGGGCGAATGGTTGTTTTGTATATTTGAAGTATCGATTCAGGGGAGAAAAATTTCCTGGCGCGGCACAGAGAGCCAACTTTCCTCGCGGTGGAAGAAGCAATTGACTCAATGTATTTGTTCCATCTCAGGTCAACAGTCAGCGTGAGGCCGAGCAGACGCAGGGAGTTGCTCTCAGGAAGTTGACTATCAGACATTTTAATGGGGGGGCAGGGAAGATCTCTATGGTGGTTAATGGAGAGTAATTTAGTTTTTGTGGCGTTAAAGTTGACCAGCCAATTCTTGCCCCAGTTAACAACCGATTGGAGGTCCATTTCAAGACGCACGGCAAGGTTAGTTTTGTTGCCGACACTAGATTTGTTTTTGAGGCAGGAGTAAATTGTAGTGTCGTCTGCATAGATGCCGACTTGGGAATCTATAGCTTCAGGAAGGTCATTGATGAAAATAAGGAAAAGAGTGGGGCCAAGGATGGAGCCTTGGGGCACACCTGCGTTAGTGGGATAGGAACTGGAGGAGAATCCATTGAGAACGACCTTCAATTCTCGGTTGGACAGGAATGATTGTATTAGATCAAACAGTTGACCAGTAACACCATACCCTTACGAAGAAGACCGGCGTGCCAAACCCTATCGAATGCTTTGGAGATGTCGAGGGCCACAGCACGAGCCTCACCGTTATTTTGAAGGGCTTGGTAGACGGTTTCAGTGATGGCCGTAAGCACATCAGCTGTAGATCGGGCGTAGCGGAAACCATATTGCTTGTCTGAGAGCAGATTATGGGATGTGAGGTGATTAACCACTTCGGCATTGATTAGGGCTTCGAAGACTTTGCCGAAGAGGAGTAGGAGACTAATAGGACGGTAATTAGTGGGGTCAGAGGGGTCTCCAGAGTTCTTAAACACAGGAACAATGGATGAGGACTTCCAGCAGTCAGGAAAACATGATTCCTTGAGGCAGTAATTATACAGTTTAGAGAGGGCGGGTGCTAGCCCAGGCGCGCATTTCTTCAGGACAATGGCTGGTATGCCATCTCCACCACTAGCCTTGTTGGGGTCTAAGGTGGAGATAATGCCCAGTACCAATGACGGGGTTATGTGTAAGCCGCTCAGTAAGGCCTCAGTTCTAAGAGGGAAGTCTGGTCTGGGTACACCGGTGGAGTCGAGCGTTGGATTAAATGAGAATTTCCGAGCAAAGCATTCAGCCTTGTCGGTAGAGGAGGTCAAGACCTCGAACTGGTTGAATAAAGGAGGTATGGAGGGTTTTCGATTATTCAGGACACTCTTGCAGACTCGCCAATAATCTTTGGAGCCAAATTTGTGAGATGCAATACGTTCCTTCATTCGAGCAGCAAATATTGACTTAGCTTTGTTGAGGACACGCTTACACTCGTTACGGGCAGAGGCAAAGAGACGTATATTGCAGTCCGACATGTCGCTACGGAATCGGTGAAAGAAGTGATTCCTATGGGCGATGGCAGATGAGCAAGCAGCGGAGAACCAAGGGGAGGAATGCGACTTGACCTTAAATTTCCTTGAGGGGATGAAAGCGTCGATTCCAGCTTTAACCCAGGATGAGACCTCAGAAGCACATTCTTGGACAGGGAGTGTAAAGACAACATCCCAGGGGACATCGCGGAGGAAGTCACGGAACGAGTCCCAATCCGCTCGTTGATAGTAGAACGAGGTTCTTGTGATGGGAGGTTCTTTGCAGGGCGTGGAGTTGAAGGAAACGTTGACAGATACCACAGCGTGATCGGAGTTGCCAAGCGGGCAGAGCTGTGTGGCGCTACAAGATTCGGGGATGGAGGTAAAACACAGGTCGAGAAGAGAGGCTTTACCTGCCAGGTCTAGGGCAAAACGCGTGGGGAAGTCGACTATCTGCGTGAGGGATTGAGAAATTGAGAAGTTAAATGTTTGAATGCCAGCCCGGTCAGTAGTAGCATTCTCGAGCCACTTGGTGTGATGGGCATTAAAGTCACCAAACACGAATATATGAGCAAACGGGTGGAGAGAGAGGGCCTTGTCTATGCTGTCAGATATGCTATCAAGTATCCCACAGTCTTGAGAGGATGGAGAGCGATAGAGGAAGAAGAGATAGCGTACGGCATTGAGGAGAGATAGTCGGAGACACATGTACGACAGGTCTGGCGATTCGAGAGACAGCTTTCTGGCCAGGGGGAGATGGTCCTTGACATAGACACCAAGGCCGTGCATGTGGGTTAGAGAGTCTTTCCTGAGGAGAGAAAGGTAGCCAGGGATCGAGAGATCAGAGGAAGGAATAGACGAGACAAGGTTTGTCTCACACAGAGCCAGTATATCCAGGCAGTTTGCAGTGAGGAAAGATTCCAAACTACAGAAGTTTGTTCTAATGCCACGGATGTTGGCGAACGAAATGTTGAGGGGTTTAGGTGATTTTTGCGGGGCTGGTTTAGGTTTGCTTGATTTTTGTATCCCCATTTTGTAATTTGCATTTTAGGGTCATTCTCTTGCTGGTAACCATGCATTTTGCCTTATAGTTTCTATTTAGTCCTTTCTTCTCGCTTTCCTTTACTATCTTCTGTAAGAGCTATGGTAGTTTCCTTTCCAGGTCTGCTATTAACATTTTGTCATCTGCATATCTTTTGCTGTTAAGATTGTGGCCGCCAATTATGAATTTGGTAGGACTTTTAATTCTCTCAGAATTACCTGGCTGTGTCGGGTGAATAAATCCTTGTCTTGGACTCCTTTCTATTTTTGTGTATCTGCTGAATACATTTTCTGTCCGGATGCAGGTGGTTGGCTGCCAGTATACTAAAGAACACGTATGACATATTGAAAACAAGAGAAGCGAAAACCAGTGACTAAACTACTTAATGAATTGTGTACGAATGGATGGAAGGAAAATGATGAATGGTAAAGGGTCAAAGAACAACAAAAATCGAATATTTTGGCGGGACATGATCACTTACTTAGTGGATGGTAGAACAAAGGCAAAGGGAAATGGTAAAGAGTGAAGAGTTACTTAAAACAAGAAAGGACTGGCGCTTGTGAAAATTCATGATAGCCCACATCCTGAAATAAATTAATACAGAACAAGAAAGTAAAGGTTTTATTCATAGATGGAATAAGAAAGAAATATGTCCGCAAAAATAAGTAATTACTTTTTCCTTTCTCTCTTTCTCTCCCTCTCCACCTCTCTCTATATATATATATATCTCCACCTCCCTCTCTTTCTCTCTCTATCTCTCCATCTCCCTCTCTTTCTCTCTCTTCCTCCCTCTCTCTCTCTCTCTGTCCGTAAAAATACGTAACCACTTTCTCTCTCTCTTTTTCTGCACATTCACGGCTGATGAAGTCGAAACCGATTTTCTATATATCAGTTTTCCAGTCAGTAACTCTCTATTGAACAGAAGAGATATGATCAAATGTACTCCTTGACACCTGCAGCAATATGGTGATGGAACTTGGTATTGTACTAAATTACATAATTGTACGGGAAGATACAGAAATATAGACATAGTTTTCGGAGTAAGGTAAGACAAAATATCAGTAAAATTTCATTCTTACGACTTGGTAATTTTTTAATTTATTTCTTCTAAAAACGAGCTCACGAGAAAAGTAAGAGAAGTCCATTATTACTCTTGTAGAATTATATCAAAATCATAAAAGAAATATGAAGTGGGTTTGATTCGCGAAATGGAATTACTCAACGTACTTGTAATGTATCTGCCTTTGATGTAAAGTCGCTCTTTGAAGATGAAAACTGGACATTATAAAATACTGTGAAGTAAATAGTGGTCGATCTTGATTATTATTAGAAATATATAAAAATGATCAAAACAGACCACAATTCAGTTCTATAATAAATTCTGGGCATAAGTGTGAGTGTGTGTGGGAAAGAAAACATGAGTTTGGTGCGTGCTAGAAACGAAAAACTTTTGATGTAGATATCTAAAGCACCATTAAAATGAATTCCACCTTTTATAAAATGCTATTAGTTAACATTTATTCAAAGATCTGATTCATTATATTCTGAAATGAAAGTTTTGTTTGTCATTTTTATCGTGCCTAATAAATTTCGTTATTACAACGCTTATCTTACATCGTAAATCTAATATTTAAAAAGGTAGTTTTAGTAATGTGGCAGTTAGGGTAGTTCAGGATTTATTTTCGGGTAGTATAAAGGTTATCGGCTAGGAACCAAAATCGGCTAGCCAAGTTTGAATTCTGGCCGACTATGGGATAAAAAGAAGGGCAACTAGTCTCTTGATGGCTGACTGCTTGAGAATGTCATGTGCTGTAAGCTTGGATGTGTGAGTAGTGTAAATGATAATAGCTCGGAATTGTTAATCAGAGAACCGAATTCCAATTCCAGATTGGTTAGTTATTTTTACTTACGCGTGAATGACCTTGGGAAAGGTATGTATCCACGTTTTCTTCTCTTTACTATTAGTTAATTAGTATGACATGTATCACTGAATCACGATTATCTCCAAAAAGAAAAATTCTTACAATTTACATATCTTGTCGAAGAAATGCTTCCGATCCTCAAAATGAACAGAATAATAATAATAATATAATTTAATAATAAAAAAAAGAGATAAATTTCCTCTCTTTTATGCAACTTCGGGGAACACACAGTAAGCCTGTGATGTGACCGCTGTAACTATAAAAGGGATAGTACGCAAAATAATAAGCTTTTATTTAATAATCATTTCAACTATACAAATGTAAATACACTCTTCCTTTTCCGCCAGACCAACACTCGACTCCTACACAATATTTTCTGGCTTTAAATAACCTATAAAGAGTTGATAAGCCGCAGAAAACGAATCGGCCAATCAAGCAAAGCAACCAGTCTAAAAGAATAACTGAATTCAAAACCAGTATACAGCCTGTGTTAATCTCGTCTTTTCTTCTTCCTTTCTTTCTTTCTTTCTTTTTTTGCAGCATTCGAGAGCACTCTTCACGACTGAAAAAAAGTTGGTGTTATATAGCTCTCTCAGTCTCGGAACCACGCTAACTATTAGCTAATACCTACCCAATGTCGTTCGTATGCAAATTTTGTCAGCGCCGCTTACTTCAAGTAGCCAATTGTGGAAGAGTATGTAACCACACCACACGCAACCAACTCTGGGTCTGTTGTCGAGTTGTCCCGATTATCCGTTACATAGCACTGGCGAGGCACATACTATACAGCCATTTAAAAGATGATGACGTTTACAGTTAACTGCGACGCGGGGTTGAGAATTAATATCTCCACTGAGGGTAAATAAAACAAAGTAGTAATTAACATGTGAATTGGGGTCTATTCATGATAGATTCCAAATGTGGTTCCCCAAATTTCAGCTATTCCAAGTAGCAAAAGATAATGTTGGTTTAACCCTTCAAGATAAACAGTTGAACCAATACGTTGACTGGTCAGGAAAATAAAACTTATAACAATATACATTGGTTCCAGAAATCTAGGAAAAAGAGAAAGTTATGTAAAATCATAAATAAAAATTATAAAAAAGATGTCTAAATAAAGAGAGGCCAAAGATCGTGGGGAAAGAAAAAACTGAAAAAGGATTTTTTTTTAAAGTAAAATGTCAGCTAACAAGTGTTTTGACATTTTCTATTTTCAATAGATAACGAAGTGCTAAACCATACAGTGGGGTACTACTACATTGAGTCGTTGGTCCTTGTTGATCTTCATGTTGTAGAGAAAGGACATTTTTCATTGCTCAAATAGTTTAACAAGAGAGGAAAAGAAAATTATAATTCACGTTAGCTATAAAGGAAAAAAAAAGTTATACTTTGCAAAAGAATAGCAAGGAAAATACCCAACAATAAAACAGAAAACAATAGAAATAGTAACAGAGAAAAGTAGAAAAACATGGACATTTTTAGACAGAAGATAAATGTTAGGCAAAAAAAGACGACAGAAGGAAAAAATAAGATATTCCTTGTACCGTTGCAGAGTGAGAGGTGGACAGAAGTAAAAAGAAAAAGAAGGCCATTTTAACGTAAGGAAATCAAAGAAAAGAGACAGAAATAAAGAGATTACTCGTAGCGCTACGGCTAGGAAGGCGGAAAATGCACATAAAAAAAGGAAGAAAAAATAATTAATATAAGAACTTATTTTCACCCAGCAAAAGAAGTAATAAAAGTGAAAAGTTGGTGACATGAAAAAATAACGACCAAAAAGAAAAGAAAACTGGTGAAGAGAGAAAATAAAGATAAATAATTGAACCCTTCAAAATGGGAAGTATTTTCACCACTGAAAATGTTAACGTTAAATTCTAAGGAGATAAAAATAAAACATATCAGAAAATACAAATTCTCTCTCTCTCTATCTATCTCTCTTTCTCTCTCTTAAATGGTTTTAAAAGTTTTAGATTAATTAACGATCCTACACTAGGGGGAAACATTGTTACAAAAGCTAGAATAACCAATCAAAAACTAAGTATAGAAAGATTCAAAAGCTTGAAAACGAAATCATGTTATAATAGCTATTCAGATCTTTAAAATACGTGTAATATTAAGAATAATTTATACTAACCAATAATTATAAAATTATATGATAAAATTTAATATTAAAATTAAAAACTGGCAATTTTAAAATCCAAATTTAATCACTATTAAGTTTAAGAACTACAAAATTATTGAGAAAAGAAAAAGTATATAGGTTTATTCAATTTATTTCTTCGTTGAAATTACGTTCGACAAGACGCTACAATATATCCGGTCATTTGACAATACATGTATATATGTTCTTTATTCTAAAGTGTGTGAATATATATATATATATATATATATATATATATATATATATATATATATATATATATATATATATGCGCTTGCTTCTTCCTATCATCATTAGTGGGAGTCGGGGGACATAGTATTTGTACCATCTTTGTACAACATCAGGTGGTTGAGTTTTAAATTTAGAGTTGTACTTCTCCTAAACTAGCTGCCAACCACAGCTAAAATTCGAATCATAGCTTTGGGAAGAAGAGATAAATTCATACATTCCCTATGGGTATTTGTGCAAAAATGAATGTAACGAACTCGAGTGGATTTCAGATTCGTGTAATGGTTAACGATTCATTCTGAGCTGCTAACCCTTACACCATATATTTTTCATTATATCCATTAAAACTGCTGCTTTCTTTAGACATAACAGTTTATTTTTTAATACATTGTTCGTCATCCACCGAAATAACTTTTAAATACATTTGTTAAAATAATAATCGATCTGAAAATCCGCAATGTAAAAATACATTTGTCAAGCTGGCAGAGTATGATATACGACCGCTATATTAGATCACAAATCAAGAACTGAAATCACTTGTAAAGTTTTGTATGCTTAAGTAATTACTTTACAACAGGTCTTGGTTTATACCGAAATATTAGTCAGATGTAAGATTAAGTAAAAGCGATTCGTTTGTTGATCAGTGCTTGTTCATGTCGATGCCTATTAATTATTAGGCAGGTAATATCAGCCAGTGGATCTGTTAATTTAGACAGTCGGAATTAATCCATTTAGAAGAATTTATTATGTTCTTAACATTTTTCTCTTAAAAATAAACGTATTAAGTTTGTAATTTGGGTGAAAATTAGAGTCTAGCAAATTATTTACATTTACGGATGTACATAATGACGCATTAGGAAGATCAAATAATTGATAGATATCTTGATAAATATATGAACGCGTTATCATAAAGAGTTTATGAGAATATAACTTTATGGGTATGTGTGTATAAATTGGAGAGTAAGTGTGAAAATCTATAAATGTATATACACAGACACACACACATGTACGTGCGTGCGTGCGTGCGCCTCCACAGATTCGCGATACCTTTTTTGAAACTTTTATTTTAGTTTGAATTTCAGGGTAATAGATTAAATTTATATTTTCAATAAGCAAAATTTGCTGTATTTTAGAACTAATTTAAATTGACTGGAAGGAGTTTTCGTTTTGAAATTGCTAAGCATCGCTGATTTTAGCGTAATTTTTAGACATCTTTCATCAGAATTTAATTATTTTTTTTTTAAATGTCTTTTAAATATAAAAATATATATATTTACCATGATTTTCTAGACATAAAACTTTTGTAAAATAATTTAATTCGTGATTCGTGATAATTTAATTTGTGATTAAGTCCTGAAATTTTCATTAAAATCCGACAATTATTTGAATTTTGCATGAATGTCTAAATCAATGTATTTTTCACCGCAAAAAATCCTAAAACGTCCTCCGCCACCACATGTCACCGCGCTGACAAAAATATAAAAGATTTTTAAGCAAAATTTCGGACATTCTAAAAAAGATAAAAAAATATAATTTAATAATGAAAAAAAATTTTTGGCTCTTCCTCTTAAAAATAACAAAGAGTTTGATGATAAAGCTTTGCGTTTATCAAATTTGGCGCATTTTTCATCAATGTATGCTAAAGTTTTACCGAATCCGTGGGCATGCACACACACATACACGCGCACACACACACACACACAAACACACGCAAACACACATATATATATATATATTATACTATAAAGAGAGAAATGTTTATCATATATAACATGAAGCTATGTAATTTTCTATTGCTATGTGAGACACGTAAACATACATTAATAAGTTGCTGCATGAGTGAATATCTGGTTCAATAGAGTCTGCAAAAAAGCATTTAACTATTTTAGCCAATTCACAACTGATGCTTCCACTATTCCTGTTTCCACGCATCATTATCTGTACAGTGTAGGAAAAAAAGTTCATTTGTGTACACGTGATTTTGGAAAAAAAAAAAAAAAAACCAGCGCGGAAGCATTGACTGAAACAGTCCGAAATTGTTCAAAAGCTTCCAGTATACCGAGCGGAAATTAATTTGGAAACACAAATATTTTTAGACTGTTTATAAATGAACATTACTTGTTGGTGTAGTCTTCATATAACATTTGCATAATATACATGTGCGAATAAGATATACTAGAATTTCTCTTTAAAGATATTCAGCTTAAATCGCAGATATAAAAAAGATTTAACTGGCTCTTTACAGAATAGTCAAGTGATTCCGAGAAACCAGGCCGACAACCAATTAATTCTTGATGAAGAGAAACCACCATGACAAAAACTGTGAATCAGCAACATTTTAAAAAGCCCTAATATTATACAATAATAAATAAAAATTACTAAATTACATATATTCTAAAATATCAACTGTTCTTTTTTCTTGAAAATATTGTAAAGAGCAATAGATTGAATATGTGAAAATTTCGTCTAATTTATACTCTAAAATTGAAGATGTTTGGCAGTATTAGACTGATAAAAATGATGGGCGCCATATGTAATCAAGTATGTCTGAATGATGTGTATTTATTTTGGGATAAGTCATAAACTTTTACAAATATTGATCGGCAGTATGAAAAAATCATGTATCTAAAATAATTAATACCAACGTCACAAAGATAATGGATTTAAGTTTACAACGAACAGGAAGTGATTCATGTCCTAGAAATACACGAACCTTAGTAATATTAAGTTGCTGGCTTAAACCAGTCACCTCCTCCTTCCACTAGAATTACATTGATATACCTGGATATGTCCCATTCCTCTTGATAAATATCTATTATTTTTACAAACTTAGGTAAGTTTTAATATGATCAAACCGTTCAGGTGCAACTGATGTCTGTAAATCGTTAGAGAAATGGAATAAAATGTAGATAGAAAATGATCAGTCACTTCAAAGCATCAGCCAGTGACATCTATAAAATGTTGACGGTTCAGACGAGGGAACTAAAGATGATCAGCTAATGTCTGAAGTTCACATCAAGGTCAGACACTGATACCAGTCTTTATTGAAAACAATGTCAGATGTTTGCTTCTGAAATTTTTATCATATATATCTATTATAGTCGGCTGCTATCTTTCAACTGTTCGTACAGGCGTTGTCTATATAAATCTAGTGCGCGCGTGTGTGTGTGTGTGTATGTGTGTGAAAATATACAACGAGATTCCTCTTCAAATATCGATCAATCGTTCTGGCTGTTTAGACTTTCTAGATTAATTTTATCATCTTTTTTACCTTTTTCTTTTTTTCTGGCTATCTGCTCTGTGTAAAACTATGCAACCTCATTTTATATTTGTTTGACTCTATTCAATACTAGTTTTCTTATTGGTATGATTTGTTTATATTGGAGTCTGTTTATTGATCATATACAAATGTTGCATCTATCACCTCCTATCTCATTCTTTTTTTCTGACTCTTTCTCTTCATATATATACATATATAAGTGGTAGTACTCGTTTGGAAAAACCTCGGATAGCTCACCTTGCAGTAGAACAAATCGGTACCCGAGGAAACATGGGGAATAAAAAAGAACATTAAAACAAGGCGAAAACAATCGTCCAGTGTTTAAGCTCCAAGTCCAAAGAAAAAAAAAAACCGAAACGAATAAAAGACAACTACGTATAATGCTCAATACACCAAGTAGAGCAAAATACTTACACACACACACACACATATATATATATATATATATATATATATATATATATATATATATATATATATATATATATATATATATATATATATAACTCTTCCACAGTCATAGCATAATATGTCAGCTATTGACATGTTTTGGGGAGTAAATTAGTATTAAGCAACTGATGTGCTAAAATGTTCAGAATATATTTCTATGAACAATATTTCTGGTGAGTTAGGGCTTATAATAATTATCCTTCTTCAAAAAGACTTGTTTGCGGGCAAGTCACAGAACGAGTTCAATGAAAGAACGACGAACTCGTGTCGATGATACTTCAGGACATATTTGCATGCGAACTTCAAAAAAAGATCTTTCGGGAAAATAAGTAGCTCTTTTTTATTGTTTTTCAACTCCATCGAAAATATTTTCTTGTACTGATAAAGACCAGATAAATTCCCAGTGTATAAAAGTATTGTTTCCAGAAATCTTTAGAATATGGAATCTGTTTTGTATTTAGCAAAAGGTTTAGTCTTTTATGTGAGTAATGAATAAAGTGAGAATCCATCTCTTAGTTTGTACCTTGCATTCCATTAAAAAGAGAAACCAGACATTCAGAAGTGTCAGCAGTAATTATCGAGGTGGGCTAATTATTTTTGTTAAATACAAAGAACGAGAAATTCAGTACTTAAACTGTATCGTAAATAGCGTCAGAATGTTTTAGTTTGACGCGTTTCATCGGACTGAAGGACGAAACACGTCACACGAAAACTTTTTTCTACTTTGTCATAGATTTCGCTAAAATTGTTCTTGATATCTCAAAATGTATATATCAATACCCATATCGTCTTCCCATGTACATATATTTCTCTCTCTGTCTCTCTCTTCACTTTTCTCTCTTACTTTCTCTTTCTCTCTTTTTTCACTCATCTCCCTACATCCCTTTTTATTCTCCCTCCCTTTTTCTTCTCCCTCACACTTTCTTGTCTCCCTCTCCCTCTTTCTTCTCCATCCCCCTCTCTCTTTCTTTCCCTCTCACTTCCCTCTCTCTCGTCCCCTCTCCCACTCCCTCTCTCTCCCCCTCTCTCTCTCCATATATATATATATATATATATATATATATATATATATTTGCCACTAACGTTGATAGAAAATGTGCAGTTCTCATGCACTTGTAGACTCATATTTTAAGAATTCTAAAGGCAGTTAAATTTCTGTATTTTCTGACAATCATACTTTCTATGTGGAAAATGTTTTAACAGATGACGGAAAATATGACACAGAAAGCGGAAGGCAAATTCGATTAGCTAAAGATGCCTTCCAAATTTTAAACAAAGTATTAAGAAAGAGGAACATTTTGTTAGAAATAAAGAAAAAAATTATTAATTGCTGTCCAATGTCCATTCCAATGCATGGCAGATTAAGTGTAGATCAGAGATACTGAAAATAAAATGGATGGAACATTAGAACAATGGAGAAAAAATGGAATTTTTTTTTATTTCCATAAAATTTTAAAAAAAGACAGTTGAATTTCCTGTTACACATAATGAGGAAAGATTGTTTGGAAACTCGGAAACTCATGGTACATTTTAATAATTTATTTTTAACCTACCTAATATGCTTGTGTAAATGGATGACATAACAGACTGGGAAAGATACTAAACGGACTCGGAGCCACAAATGATAGGAAGTTATGGAGAACTATAACCGCCTAAGTATTGTAGATAATATAATGGATATTTGTGTAGAAAGTGGAATTGGCAGAGAGCGTTCAAATTTCGAATAAATGTTCCAGTGAAAAGCATGAATACGTCACTTCTCCCCCTGCTATTGGTTAAATAGTAAGGTAGACTGGGTGGCAACTAGTCTAACAGAAAGAAAATGCTGAATTCCAAATCGTAGGGAAAACAACGGTAAACCACTTCACTATTCTTACCAAGAAGGGTAATTGTATATGTTTCGTTAAAGATGACTGACAATTTACTGTGATTAAGTTTTGTATTTCATTTTTCTTGTGTTCGTACACGTCTTTTCTTTTCTGGAGTTTGCAAAAACTGTACAAAAGTATAATAGCCTCATCCACATGTAACAAAAGATTAAAAATAATGGAAGCCCTAATAAGAAAAAAGGAAAAGCCAACAATCAAGAACATTAAGTATGAACACGGCTGGAATGTACTGACCGTGTTCGGAAAATAAAACATTCATATATTTTTAGATACATACGTAAAAAAAAATCACATATTTAATTAAAAATAAAAAAATAAACCTTGATAATGGCTAAAAGAATAGCGGAAAGAGCTCGTATAATCAGAACATTTAAACAGTTTTTACATACATAGTGTCTATAAAAGAAAACACTTATACAAACAAAGAAAAATTAAATAAAAGTTTAATCTCAGTAGTTTGTCAGTCGTCTTTAAAGAAACATCCTTAATAAGCGATTGCCGCCTAAATACTATATATATATATATATATATATATATATATATATATATATATATATATATATATATATATATATATAACGTTTTTTAACTTTATTTTACTAATTATTTTTCTTTCAGAATTTTTTCATATTTCAGAAATTTCACAATTTCGTCAGACGAAAATTAAAGGTTTACTGTTTTTTTCTTAAGCTGTAATGAACATTAGTTACTCATCTCATAATTTGAATACATTGATCTAAATTTATATTCTTAATTTAAAATCGTGCGAAATTTTCTTATGTCAATTAAGTAACTGGAGGCCAAATTTACACTGTTCTTCTGACCGACAACAGTTGATGACGACAAAAATCGATTGCTGATGCCTGAGAGATCTATCTAAAATTATATGCTGTTACAAGAAATCAATAAATTGTGTCCACAGAAAGATTTTTTTTAATTTAGAGGATGAAGTGAGAAAAAAACTTGTAGGGAGTTGAAGTGGAACATATTCCTTTAAGCTAAAACAGTATTCAACATAACACTGTCATAAAAAATAGCATTAACATCAAATGCTGTGATCAGGTTGAATATATCAAAGTATACTATTACTGGTGTTCTCTGTTTGTGTGTCCGTGCTCCGATCAGTTACAAACGACAAGGAACATTGCCCTAATTTTTGGTATAAAGAGGCAAAAGTTTTCAATTTGTGACACTATATAAAACTAATATTTGGAGGTCATTCAAGACCCATAGATATCATCAAGGCATGTTATCCACATGAAATAATTTTAGTAAAATAATGAAATATTTAGTTTGCTATGAAGTACAATAATGATTATGTGTTCGCAGATTGTAGAGCAACTAAGTTCAGATTCGACAATCGATGTCACCGAAATTCATTGGCAGTAGAATTAGTTTTTGGTCTTCATAAGTTCTACTCACAAACAATTAAATTCTTGGAAGTACCGGTCTTTCAAACAGGAGTAGGAGTTTGTCCCTTTCCTTTTCAGGGTTTCCAGATCCTTCTAAAGTCCTATCATTCTCTATCTCTTCCAGTAGCCCCCTTGCATCTTAGTGACATTATCGCCTTGCTTGGTGTGAACTGATTAAGAAAACCGTACGTGGAACGTGATCTGGATTATAAAAATTGATATGATAGGCAGTGCTGACATCTATGTTCAATGGAGGCAACAACATGTCGACTGAATTTAAATAGTTTTTTAAATCCAATTTTTATCGAAAGAAATTGTTTGCTTTGTAAAACGCTGCGTAACGCCAAAGGAAAATCCAGGTATAAATTCTAATATAGAATTAAACATTTTATTTTTCAGCTGTTATAAATGTGAAACAAGTCCAAAACTACATAAGCAATCATAGATTATGTGATTATAGATTATGTGAACGAGGCTTACTTTCTCCAAAGAAATATACTGTTGAAAAAAAAAACCAAAACAACGCTGTTGCAACAGATTCCTGCTAACGTTCTTCTGTAGAAGTCAATTAACATAATTACAAACATTTCTGAGTTCTTCAACTCTCTTGTGCTGCTTGGTATTTTTTTTTAATTCAAAAGATCGCTCTTCCTTCTATAGAATGTCTACTGCAGTCTATACCTAACCGAAAATATTATCGTTGTAAATTGTTAAACCTAGTTACAATTTCAAGTTCTAATTCTGTAGATAGACATTATCTCATTCATTCTCTGTAAACATATAAATATATCCATTAATTCGACAGCATTAATATTGTCACAAATATTTTATAATGCAAAGAAAATCGCACCAGTTAACAAGCTAAGGGCGATACGTATATTTGAAGCTCCTTAAATTTCTCAAAAGCAAAACCTTGATTAAAATAATAACTAAATAATTTTAAAAAAGCATTAAAAATACAATTGCCAATCATACACGTAGGTAATTAATATTTTAATGAAGGGCAGAGGGAAATCTCGTAAAATATATTTTCTTCCATTTCTATGATTGTTCGAAAACTTTTAATTAAATGTTTGTCGAAATTGCTTGAAACTATTTCTTTCTTCTGACAGACATTGCTATTGCTATTTCGATTCTCAATTCTTGCAGTTTTGCCAACTGCCGTTTGTTAAACCAAAGTGCGATATATATATATATATATATATATATATATATATATATATATATATATATATATATGTGTGTGTGTGTGTGTGTGTGTGCGCGTATGTATGTGTGTGTGTGTATAAATGGAAAAAAATCCTAATTATATTTGGATAATTAAATAAGAAATTTAAAAAAAATCTGTTACGCGTTTCCTGCTTCGAAAGGACTTCTTCATAAAAGTTAAGTGTCCCTCTACTTTTAGGATTTCTCTATGTATAACTGTAACCGACGTTTGTTGTATTTCGTTCCATCCAGCTATCCAGATATATATATATATATATATATATATATATATATATATATATATATATATATAAAATATATTTGATCTTGTAGAGTTTGTATTCTTTTCTATTTTGTCATTAAATTTCCAAGTTTTAGTCTGTTATATAGAATTGTCATGTCTTGCACATACATACATATGTGTATGTTTGTGTGTTTGTGTGTGTGTGTGTGTGTGTGTTAGAGAGACACAGACAGAAAAAGTGGCGAAGGAGCAAAAATCGAGTGAATCCGGAACCTTCTATTTTGAGGTACCTATCGTCATCGGCTAATCGACAGGCTCCCATTAGCCAAGAAGTTATTTCTATTTGTTTAGTGACCGACAATCCTTCAACTGTCCGGACTTTATTGGATTTCACTTCTTCCCTCCGGCATTTCAGCTGCCTTTACAATCAACCACTTTTCAAAACATTCTAGATATAAGGAGGGAAGTTGGTAGCTGTCATTTTGTTTGCTTACAATTTATATTATCAGCGCTCTTATTTCTCTTCGATTTGGTAACAACGGCACACCAACCTTTTCTGTTCGGTACAAAGATCATAGCGAACGGTTCATGTATATGTATAACGCTAAATAGTACTTATTTCACCGTTTGTTGATATTCTTTGTCTTGTTCTATTCTAAGAATCAACGGACCTTCAATTTCTGGTAACTGAATAATTCGCTTAACCTCCTGATATACAATAAAATGTACATCTTTAAATGGGCACTTTGCATATTAAAGTGTAATCAAAAATTAATGTAAATCTAAAGTATTAGGTAGGAACAAAAGTTCGTAATATTTGTCAATAGATAGCGTCTGAACCTCTGATTTCGTTTCACACGTGACTGAAGTTTGACATATCCTGAAAGATGACATTTCAAAGCGTATTGCAATATGATTGCTGTGTGGATTGTGAATTTTAAATATGTTAACATTATAGAAGTAAATATTTTAACATTGGCGAAGAATAAGATGCATTTAAGTCATTTGATGCTATTTTATTTCCGGAAAGAAAACGAATTCAGTACAAATACCAAAAAAGATATATTTTGTTAATCATTTTCCCATAAGCAAGGCAATAAAGCAACTAAGACGCAACAGGTTACTCAGTGTGAAAGAACGTGAGAATAAGAAAAAGTTAATTAAAGAGAGAAAACAATAAATGAACAGGAATGAAGAAGACAAAAGTTAACGATTGACATTGTTTTTAAATTTTTGAAGATCAGAGTTGACTGGAAAGGAAGTAGCCGGTAGTTAGTTTGACAAGCGAGAAATGCGAGAGAAGAAATTATTAGGGTTTGGCCTTCAGCATTCTCTGCAATCTCAAATGAGACGGTGTCACGGGGACGAATATTTGACCTGATCCGATTCATTCCGAAAAAAAAAATGATGTAATAAAAGTCGTGTTGAACGGCCATGTTTCCATACTAACGCGGGGTCCCCAGCAATTTATCCTTGGATCTACACTGTTTCTGATCTTCCTCAATAATCTTTTCGATTTCATCAGTTCTGAACTAGGTATTTATGCAGATGCCACAACCACTTATTCCTGTTTTAGTAGCACGTTTGACAGACCCAATAAAGTAAACCTGGCAACTGCTCTAGAAAAGAAAACCCAATCAGTGGTTAACGGAGTGGGGGGGTAAGAAATGACTTGTAAATTTTAACGCCTCCAAAAGAAAACTGCTTTCATTTAATCAATACAGAGAAACATTTAGCTGTCATCAGCGCAACCGAAGCTAAATTTCAGGGAAGCAACACCTACGCCTTCTTGGTTTCATGTTTTCTACTGACATGAATTGGAGCGACTATGTCGAATCATTTGCTATGTCTACTGCTATGAAAGTTGGTTCATTGTGTCGTTACAGAAAATATTTCTTCCTTGCATTGAAAACTCTTGCCCTATCTAGCCTGGTGTTCCTGCTGTATATCTCGAGATTCTTGAAAAAATTCAAAGAAAAGTCTGTAATCCTGATCCTGATCAGTCCGTTTCTCACCGACTTGATGTGGCTTCCCTCTGTTTTTCCTACAAATATTTTCATGGCAATTGTTCCGATGAGCTCTTTCCCCTGGTGCCCCGGCTACATGAAAATAAGCGTGCTACTAGATTGGCAACTAGGTATCACCGTTTTACTATTGAACTATCTAGATGCAACCTCCACATCTACTTCAGCATTTTCTTTTCTCGCACTTCCTACCTGTGGAACTATTTTCCAGTTTATTGCTTCCCTGATAACTAAAATCTTCAAAAATTTAAATGCAACGTCAATCACAATTTTCTGTCTTCTTTAACCCTGTTCCTTTATTGTCCTTTCTTCGATCCACCTCCACTAAATTTCTCTCATCCTCTTTCACTTCCTGCAACCCCCTGCATTCCAATAACATGATCGCTTTGATTGGGGTGAAACGATTAAAAAAAAAACAAATTATATCTAACCATTTTATAAATGTGCCGTTTATGAAGATAGTGAGAATAGTGGTTGTAGGTGGTTGACGGTGTTCAGAAGCCGAAATTTTGAACTGGAAACCCAGAATTTCCCAGCAGACGTACATTTGTTTATGACCAAAAACGAAACACTTATTAAAAATAATCCATGTCACACTAGAGCTGGTTGATTTTTTTCTCTTTCTTTAGAAAATCAACATTGCACTCTGGGTTTTCATATGATAAGTACTATCATTAAAAATTACTTTAAGGGTTTTTATCAACTTTTTGAGCATTTTGTTTCAAAGATCGCCTGAAAAATGTAAGGAAATACCTAATTTCCGCAGGTTTTTGTTTACAAACTGACTTCAAACTTTTACTATTTCAAGAACAAATCCAAATAAAATTGATATCTTTTGTATTAGATACATTGAATAGAAGATATATTCAAACCAGAAGTTTAATTATAAATCACCATAAGCAAAATATGCAATTTTATTTTACTGTATTCGATAAGTAAAAACTGCGAAATGTAAATGATTACAAAAAAAGATTACTCAAGGAATAAGATTTTTTAAATCATTTGTTAAATCATTATTAATAAACACAAAAAGTAGATAAAAGTGTATAATACCATAATACTATTAGGCATAAATTCTAAAATAAAATGTTTTAAATTTGCATTGTTTCTTGAAAATGGCACTAAAGCTACAGCATTGTATAATATATTACATCATAATATAGCTAAATTGTTCAGTATTATTTTCCTTTTGAGCAAATGATGGTCTTATTTGATAACACAATTATTTAGTAATAATGTGTTTGTGCCGTGCATTTTGTGCATATAGAATTTGTAAAGCTTCAGAAAATTATAAATTTTATAAGACTGTACTATAAGGCTTTTATTGATTACTGGATTGAAATTGAAACGCTAAGATTTTTAATCTAAACTTAATCTTCAAACTGGATTCCTCAAAAAACGGCAAAGCTAGGATTTTTAATCTAAACTTAATATTCAAACTGGATTCTCCAAAAAACGGCAAGGATTTGGAAAAATATTTTATGTCATTATTTGTAATTTCAAACTACAAATTTGAAATTGAATGTAATACCACGGTTCCAAAACTAACTTGCCCTAATATCACACGACAGAGGACACTGCCGAGAAATGTAAGGATTTGGAAAACACTTGTCTGAAAGTTCCACGATTCAATGGAAAAACTCTTATCTACGATTTTTCAGTTGAAACGCAACGAAAAGAATACATTTTTGAAAAGAACGATCATAGACGGCGAAAAAATGGCTGTATACAACAATGAGGATCGAAAACGAATTACTCCAAACGCTGATCTGCATCTAAAAATATCTTGTGTGATTGGAAGTGCATTGTATATTATGAGCTCCTTCCGCAAAATTTGAATTCAGACAAGTACTTTTCCTAGTTGGATTGATTATAGGTAGCAATTGAGGAAAAGCGGCCGGAATAGGTCACTAATAGTGTGTCGTATTCTATAAAAAAACAACGCCTGACCTCATGTCTCTTTGCAGATCCTGTAGAAATTTTTACATATTGGTTGGGATAAACTATAGGTCTTACTGTACCCAACTGAAGTTGCACTTTCTTATTACCACTTATTTTGATCCCTACAGAATCCCCCTTAACGGGAAGAAATTCTCTGAAAGCCTGTAATAATCACTTAAGCTATTTCATAACCCAGAAATATACCAAATTCAAGATGGGGAAAGATAGTGGAACATCTGAGTATCTGAGCATACTGATAAGTTTCCCATGTTATGGTTAGAACAAGATAAATGTATGCACCCAGTTGTTCAAGAAATTATCGTTATCATTGTTATTTAAACAATTCATTCCTATGAATTATGGTTGCCCTTCTTTCGGGTCCAATTTCTTCTTTACAACTGCTTCTCTTCATTCTTCTTCGATTTTTGTTTTTCTTACATTCTTTTTTTTGTTATTTCTATAATCTATTGTTCTCACTAATTAGTCTTCCGTGTTTTCTTCTTTTTAACTGCTCTAGTTTTTCTCCGCTTTCTTATTTTTCCTCTCCTTATTTTTTTAAAATATTTTTCACCTGTCTTTTCTTATTCATTCCCGTGTTCTTTTCAAACTTACATCATTTTATTTGATTTTCTTCTCTATCTTCGTCTGATTCCGTCTTCTTCTTCTGATTCTTCACTCTCTCTCTTTTTCCTCTTTTCATCATTCTCTCTCTCTCTCTCTCTCTCTCTCTATTTTCCCTCTTATTCACTCTCTCTCTCTTTTTCTTCTTTTCTTCACTCTCTTTCCTTTTTCTTCACTCTCTGTCTCTCTTTCCTCTTCTCTTCACTCTCTCTCTCTCTTTCATTTTTTCTGCTTCTTTATTGATTCATTTCCTCTTCAAAAGAAAATTTTCCTTTTCTATTTCTTGCATCTTATCACTACTCCACTATCATCGTTTTCATCAATGTCTTTTCATCATTAATATTCCTCACTTTCATCTCGATCACAATCATCCTCATCAGCAGGAGGTATACAGATCAATACTGTTTAGATTGTTGAAATCATGGTATCGAAGACAACACAATCAATTAAAGTGTAGACTACCTGTGACATATAAGGGCACAGACTCACCGCGCTAGGCGTTGCTGCTGTGGTTTCCTGTAGCTTTTTACGAGGTGTATTTGCCAGCCTCACGCCCAACCAGTTTTACATTCAAAGTCATCCTTCTTCTTATAGACTCTATATTTGTTAACACTGTAGAAGGCTCCGTTCAACATGGTGTCACAGGCTCAACAGAATAAGTGTTGTTGCTGTGTTTTCCGCAGTAAGTAGGTTTTTACAAGATGAAGTTGCTAGCACATCATCCAACCGGTTTTGAATTCCTATAAACTGGTTGCCAACTAGGACCATAAAACCCAGTCTGTTCTATTATGTAACTCATAGCTGGAGGGAGAAGATATATTCATACCTTTTCTAATTGTATCTGTAAGAAAACAAGAGCAACAATCTCTGTTGAAATTTCTACTCTGGATATAATTCCTATGTTTCGCGCCGATGATATCCAAACTCTCATCATATTTCAAAAAGATTTTTTTCTTTGAGAAATTCCTGACAAGATAACATTCACTTTTTATTAGATTGAGTCATAACTAACTTCAGTTTTTTATCAACTTTATTCTTAAAAAAATAAAGTACATTTACATTTTACATTATTATATATTCTTTATTATTTGTAATTACCTTATCAGGCATCTCTACGATATCTTTTGAGTAAAATCCTGCAGGGTTTGATGTGGCAAGTCTAGCGACGAACACTTGAATCTGGTTTTCATTAGAAAAAACTTTTTCCCCATCAAAACGTTTTTCAGCGACTGGAAAAGGTAATGATCAGTTGGTGCAAGAGATAATGGGAAGTTGAACATGTGAGAAAACTTACTTATTTGAAATTTGGCAATAACAAGGCTTCCTTAATTCAAATCGTTTGACCATTTCCAACAACATCCGGTGTAACTCTCGCGCCCTTGTGCTTAGAAGGCAGTAGGCTCTCGAAATATGGTGAAGATTGATTTTTTGCATGAAATGTTCAACACTCACGCTCGCTTCCCATTCACTAGACATTTTACAGTCGATTTGCGTGTTTTTATTTCTAGGAGTAGAACATGCTAACAAAGTATAGAAATGCGTTATACGCCTTTCCTCCAACTGTAAAGAATAGCCAGCGGATATTCCAAAAAGGTGATATCTTAAAAGAAGCTGTATCTACCCACGGGTCAGTAATGCATCTTGTCTTAGCGGCATCTACCCGACGAGAGTCTTTTATATGAAGAAGACGCTCTGTTGACAGACTACTGAGAGTTATATGGCCGGCCAAGCATGATGCTTACTAATAGGAAAAGAAGAATGTTTACAAGTTGGTCCGAAAGTCTTATCACTCCTACATAATATAATTTTCTATTTCAAATGACTGACACGAAAATTATGGTGTTTATATAGATCTTCCCAATGTGTAACACCGTCAATGAAAGTGAATAAACTGAATCCAGTACATGTGATTACTTGTTTTATTGTTCTCATTACTTTTTGGCAGGGTGACAAGACTTTCGAACCATCCTGACTGATGAAATTAACCTCAACCCCTAATCAGGAACTCCTCACCTCATCATAAGAAGTTATAGTGGAATGAAACAAGGTTTAAAATTCACATAATAACATTTTTTAACAGCAATAATATTCGGTATTGCGCGGGTTAAGCTTATTTATATACCGCCGCTTGTCTGTTGTTTCTTCGGTTGAGAAATTTGTGTCGACTAAAAAATGGTAGAAACGAAACTGGTATAAAGTTGTTCAGTCATTTTAAACATTTTAGTAGTTGTTTAATTCATATACATCATTTTATGTTATAATTTATATTCGTTTTTTTCTAGGTAACCTATTAGAAAATATTAGTAATTATTATACCTTTATACAAAAAATGACCAACAATACAATCTGTAGGTGAAATATATTCTTGGTCATTTTTCTATAAATGTATTGTTGGTAATTCAACTATAAAATGTATTGCTTGTGTTTAGCTTTAAAATTGTATTGTTAGTAATTTTACTATAAATATGTTTTGTTGATATTTTATTATGTATTTTTATACTTTCATAATGTTTAGTTTTTGCTTGTAAACTATGAAGCCTGAAAATAGTTTTAATCCATTCAACACTGTTACACTCACTAAAATCAAAAGATCATTGATTATTATCAATGCAGCTTAATGCTAAAAATTTTTATTAGTTATCTGACCAAATTAATCATTAGGAATCCCATCAAATCCTACATTGGGAATTCGTGAGATCCCATATTTCTGGTCGTCTTCCAGAATAGGTGAAATTTCATCTACCTTTCATGACACACGTCTAAATTGAGATTACTTGTGCTATTGCCAAACTCGGCCGGACTGGAGTCCATCGATTTAACTGGGTTAGACGTTTTTGGCAATACTGAGATGAACAGCACGGATGCCACTACAATTGTTGTTGTAGTTGTTGTTGATGATGATGATTTACTCAATTTCCTTGCCACCTACGAATTTGAAGAAAAATAATCTGTTATGTCAGAAATGGGCGAAACCGTTCTGGAGTACCGGAAATAGCCTCAATCCAACAGTATTGATTTCAAATGAATAATTAGCCATTCATTGTAGTTGCTACGTCATTAGGCTTAATCAATTTTGGGGCGTCATATTAGTGTATGACGAACATTATCTTATTTGAACCCAAGAGCCTACAATGGAAAACTGCTAATTTTTAAAGTTTTTGGTTCTACCATGCAAAACAGTAGCTGAAATCTGTTTTCAAAATCATCTCACAGATAAAATACACTGGTTGAAAAGAGAAAAGTTTATTGATATCTTTGGCCAACCTAGATACTTTCTCACTTTTCATGTTGGTATCAGTAAATATCTAGTAGGTTTATTTACCTGACTTAGACTAGGGTACTCAATGAGGATGAAATTCTCTACCGAGGGAATAATTTTGCGAGACTAACTTGACCATTGCGCTACCGCAGAAGGCTGCTAGGCATAGTTTTGTATAACCGCTTCAGGAGTTCCGTAAATCATTAGTGGTCGAAAGAAGCACAACACGTACGGCATAAACAGTTCATACTTCTTAAGTCTGGTTTTTGAATTCATAGTTTTCCTTCTCGGAGACTGGTTGTTACCTCTAGGATATTTGTGCGAAAGTAAACGCAACGAACTCGGCCGGAAATCGAACTCGAGCCAACGATTTCTCTTTCCTGGTCACTAAATATTTCACTACCTGAACATGAATGTGCGGTAAGATAACGGTTCTCTTACGGCTAAAAAGTTTAGTAAGATTATAATCTTTAAAAGATATACACGCTCTATTCTGTTACATTCGCATAAAATAATAAATATATATATATATATATATATATATATATATATATATATATATATATGTGTGTGTGTGTGTGTGTGTGTGTGTGTGTGCGTGTGTGCACAGAAATACAGACTGAGTTATCTTTTCATTCGAAATGAAAATACGAGGCTAACTAGAATATATATATATATATATATATATATATATATATATATATTCTGTTCAACCTCGCATTTCTTTTTTGTACAACGAATGGAGGTAGAACTCAAAGTATATATTTCTATACACACCGATTACATCGTTGTAAAAAATATGCATCAATATGTTTGGTAAACTGGTCCCAAAACGACTTCTTATTCTCTGTGCCGTGTCCCTTAAGGGTATGGGCGATCATGGCTCTCCACAACTTCCTATCTTTTGTAGCCCTTAGTAAAGTTTGACTTTTTGCTATATCTCCTAATCCGTGATTTGCCATCCATTTAAAAAAAGCTCGTTAGATCGATTATTCCTCTGCCCACCTTGATTTCAATATGTTCTGTTGGCGTCAACTTCAAATTTTCTAAACCCTGACTATGTTGTGAAAATAACAGCAAAAATGGGAACAATAGTCGGATTGAAAATAACGTAAAGCAGAGTTAACTCGTTTTTGCTGCAAATGGAAAGTGATTTATTCAGCTTGTTGAAGAGTCGGTGAGAATGAGTTAATGATATTATTTGCTCTAACACGCTTATACTAATAAACACGAAGTTCTGTCTGTTAAAATCTATTTAGCGATGTGTTGATTATAATGCAATAACATTGAACATTTGAGTGCTTTTACCTGAAACATGGGCCCATACTATAGAGAAAGATTATTTCTATGTGTTCGATCGTCCAAAATCCTCCAGTGTTATTGACTTATCTGTAGTTAAGTTAGATCTATGCCTGTTAAAATATTTCAAAATGATTCAGTATTTCGGTGTCTTAGTTTTGAGTTAGAATTTGAATCCATCTAGCAATAATAATATCATATAAAACTTATTTTTGTATACTTTCTTCTGTTTCTATTTTCTTCTTTTATTCCGATAATATTTTTTCGCTTCTTCTTTTTAGCTCTTAAAGAAATAAGCTCTTCGTTTTGTTCTTTAGCATAGCTTTCGATAACTTTTCAAATATGAGTTCGATAGACTAACTGTTGACTACTACTTCTTCCTCTTGATTGTAAAAGATTCCTAAATATTTAGCGCAACTGCTGCCAACTCTTCTCTTATGATACAGATTAATGAACTGCCTGCTGAAACTCGAGATGGAAATTGTCAGTGATTGCCAACAGCGCAATTTGTGGCAAGATGAAATGCGAAAGCATTTGTTTCTTTTTTCGTATTTGATGTATACTTCTTTCCTAGAGGTGTTCGGTTGAAATAAGTAGCGAACAAATATAACAGTACAGTTTTTCTTCGATTAAAACAAACGACATATTCCGAAACAGTAATTAGTTTTGAGGAGAAATCTAAAAGCGCGTTGCTTTCTATGCATTCAAACAAATTCCTGTGACATGTTTCAATTCAGATCGGCATAGAAGTATGAGGCAGTATCGAAAAGGTTACGAATTCTACGTTCATCATTTAGCCTAGTGAGTTAGCCTGCCAGAGATCTCCTGATATCCACTCCTGTTCACTTATGCAAGATCTTGTAACATTATTTTGGAAAGGCTCTCTGATGTTCACGATGCTTAACAAAAATGTCTGCATCAGTTTGCATGAAGCTGGGCAAATATTCCGCTGAGACTTTAGAGTTGCTTTGTCAGACTTTGAGCAAACATTCTCCAAGTGGAACTGTTTTGATAAGCGTTTCAAGGACTGTCGAGTGTTGGTTCAGAATGATGAGTGTTCAGCACGACTAATCCCTAAAAAACACTTAAAATGTGGATGAAAATCCGCATATTTAGCCAAGTGGACCGTCCCTGAACTTTTTTGTATTATATACTGATTTAGTTTTGTCTTTTGTCCTCATCCTTTAGTCAACCTATACCACTTCATCAGAATTTTTTTTTTTGTTTTTGTTTTTACAACGAATGTCTGAAATATGATTGATTAATTAACGTCGTTTAACCGAGCTTCAACAGTTTCTTTTTTCATCAGGACCCAGTGACAAAATTGGAATATTTCACTAATATAGACACACTCTCCTTAAGTAGATAGTATGTGTAGAGGTGATTGCATCTGAATACGAATTTGAACACCTGCTGAAATTCTATCAAATTAAATGATTTTATCCATAAATGAAACAGGCATCTAACACGTCAGTCATTGATAACAATCTGACCAGAATAAATTTATCAGCGTTAGACTTACATTATTTCCAATGAGAATATCATAAAAATATTCAATTTCGATCGTTTCGAGTTAAAATGTTTTTATATATCACTGGAAATTTAAGAAACCCCTAACATCATAAAAATGAGTTAAATAGCAAACGAAGACAGCTTATTCAGACGTTTGTTTCTTTTTTATTTCAACTTCAAACTTGTGAATAGTTAAAATAAATTGTCTTCTTTAAAAGAGATTTAATGGATATCAAATAGTAAACATCCATAGGAATATGTGTCAGCATTTTTTGCAAAGAATTTTCGTTAAATAAAACCCTCACCACACTGGAAAAATTATTATTATTATTATTATTATTAATAAGATGATTTTTCATGCCAGTAATGTTTGATGACTTTCATTTACAGTAGGCTTCCCCAAAACTCCAGCACTCTCCTCAGTATCATAGGTAATTTTAGCCATGTTGTTTGACGGATGGATTTGACAGTTTCTTAGGTTTCCAATGCTTCGAACCTCATTTCAAGGCTCTTCAAAATTGTCCCCAACAATTCTATAAGGGTTACTGTCGTATGTTTTTCAGTTATCTATCAAGATCCAAATTATTTTTTTACCCCTTTTTGATATTATGATTAAGTCCACTAGTTGACATATATTCTTTTCTTTGTTTATAACGACAATAGCTGAAATGCAGGCTTTTTTTTCTATTCTCTCTGACAGCTTCTGATTTAGGTATATTACATTGGTTTGCAGAAAGTCGACCGAGAAGAACGATTATCAAATGTCTCTTCCTCAATTATCATAAAACCCCGAGTAGAGGATGTTAGAAAGTGTTACAAACGTTTTATGAAATAGGTTGCTATAAAGAGTTATAAAACTGCCATGATAGATGTTTCTACAATGTTATAGGGATTTTATAAAGTATTAAAACCTCATGATAGGTGTTAGTATATAAAATCTAATATTCATCAAATTTCACTTCCTCAACGTTTATAAAACTCACGTTAGAAAGAGTTAGAAAAACTCTCATGAGACATAGTTATATATCACCCATGATAGAAGTTGCTAGGAAGAGTTATAAAACTCTTATGATAGCAGTTGCTAAATGGTATTGTTTACTATGTTAATAAAATCTTATACTTTCTTAGATTCGTAGCATTTGATCTTCGAGATGTTGGAATTATTTTAGAGTAGCGAGAACAATAACAGCTTTCATTTTATTTTTTCGCCACCGTGAATTAAATATAACTGTCTAATAGAAAAACCATGTTGATAGTCACAGTATCCTAAATCAAACCAGAGTAGCTTTCTGAAAAGAAATTTAAAAGGATCAAAAGTATCGTATATATTAACTGAAAATATGACTGTACAAAAATAAGAATTAAATATTTCCTCGTTCGCCTATGTATTGGGATTCATTTATATTTTATGTGTCCAACACCAAGACAAAATTATATAAGTGAAAAAGATAGTTTATTAATATTTTCTTGTTATCTAATATAAACTTAATCCATATTTAAATAAGAGGTTAATAGACTTAAAATTAAAAAAATATCGGACGACGTCTTTAGGCTGGTTTACGATTATTAGACACTCAATAGATTTACTGACTAACGGAAAAACGCGAAGTTAAGTAGATTGCCTGCATAGGAAACAATCTAAAAGGTAGAAGACGCATTCACTGATTGGTTGTTACGTTAGTGGCAGTTGTGGTAGAAGATGGGGTTGCTGTAGTCGGTTTTCTTTCAAACGACATATTCTGCGATTGAATTATACGGAAATTAGAGTGATGTTAGAAGTGATATTGTATGCATAGACTCTTCTGAGAATATTAGATTGATTACAGTAAATATTACACTTTTTTATAACTAAATCATTTTTCAATGTTAACATTTTACCTCGGCTATGCCAAAGTGCTCAGGGGGGAAACATCTGTAACAATTTTATCTCTGCAACTCGCAATTCGAGTTCCATTCCAGTCTTCAAATATAGATTTTGCAGGTTTTGAAACATTCGCTTAGCCACCTTATGTAGAAAATCAATATCATATTTTATCTCTCCATTCTAGCAAGCTATATATAGTTTCCTTTTTCAGGGTACATAACGATATGACATTAGTGGCAATGTTGTCTTCATCTAGCTAATGTCTTACCATTATATGCTAAGTATTTCTGGGAGTTATATGTCGTACGTATTTCTGCCGCACCCTGTACAATTTATTTTACTTCTTTAGAAAGTGCTCTGGCGAACTACATTCCTTGGTTCTGCCTGGTCTAACCTTCAAGGCTAGAACCCGCCATGCCACTTACATTGTAGCAAGCCACCCATATTCCCTCTGTATTTCATCGGCGAGATGTAAGTTCCACTCAAACAGCTTCTTCCCGCAAGCCACTGCCCTGTGGAATAGACTCCTAAGAGAACGTTTCCCCGGTCACTAAAATCTTAATCTGTTTAATTTCAGAGTTAATCTTCCCCTACTATCCATATAAACTACCCCTTAACATAACCCTCTACCTCAAGTGGCCCCCGGGCTTTGTTACAGGGTGAACCTTATTTTAAAAAAAAATAGTTTCCTTTTACAATGTGCAGCTGAAATACCTCCCACATAACGGTAGTGGCAATGGTGTCTTCGTCTAACTAATGTCTTAACATTATATGGTAGATAATTCTGGGAGGTATATGTGTTAGCTATTTCTGTCGCACCCTATATAGTTGCTAATCGTGAGCTAGTGTGTAGCCTTTAGCTTATGTCACAAAGAGACCCTAAACCAAAAGAAATATTAAATCATAATAAACCAAAGTAGTTGATAGGGAGTCCTCTAAAATGTTGACCTTTGTCATTGTTACTATTAGGTAAGACATTGGTGGCAATATTGATTTTATCTAGCCAATGTCTTACCATGATATGATAGGTATTTCTGTGGGGTATATGTGGTAGGTATTTCTGCTGCAGCCTGTACAATTGCTATAGCATAAGAATCGGGAGTGAATTAAGTTAGTGTGGAGCCTATAGCATATGTTAATGTTATAAAGAGGCCGTAAATTAAAAGAACATTTAAATCATATTAAACCGTAAATTATTTAATAGTGCAGAAAAATTGGTCAGAACGTCGATAAATGTTTTCACTGCTGACATAACTATTTAATAAACGTAGATTGACACACGGAGACAACGTTCTGCTACTGAAATATGCTCTCAAATATAATAGGAATGGGACAAAAACAGGATTAAAAGCTCAGATAAAAGAATTATTGAGCAACTTTATTTTACAGATATCAGTTGAAATGATAAAATGCTTTATCCTGGTTTAGAATCAACAATCCTCGACCGGGGAAAATAGTTTCCCTTTTAGAGTTAAGTTATTCAGCGACGTTTGATAAGATCGCGTGACTTCTGCGCTGTCAATTTCTGTTTTACTGCTTACATTTAATCTGAAACCACGAATGAATAAATGGTAGAGGGAATAACTAAAAGGTATTCAAAGTATAAATGGGGTATGAGACAGTGTCGGGAAGCGACGAGAAAGAAACGATAAAATAAATCATGTTCCTTCGAATATTAAAATAGATATAAAAGAGTTAATAATGGCGGGGAAAAGAGGAAGGATATTTGTCAAGAATGAAACCACATGAAAAGAAATAATATAATAAAGTTATATTAAGTTGTTCGGAAAATAATGTCCGATTTTAGAATAAGCCTTTTAACTGTGTTTTAATATATTATTATAATAGTTTCACAAAATATATGATTAAAGTGTCTTCTTTGTTAATTTAAACCTATCACTTTCAGAATTTAGCATCAAACATTTTATATATCCCTCATCTTGAAAATGAAAAAAAAAGAGATATGTTTACTTTTTTGTATGACTTCAAGATTGGTAATAATGCTTCTCAAAGTGCTTCCAACATTAACAGAGCTTGGGATGAAGGATCCACTTATAATCAGACAATATAGCGCTGGTCTTTGAAGTTCCGCACTGGGGATACGAGTATTGAAGATCCACGTTGTAGAGGACGTTCATCTGAAATTGACAATGAACATCTGAAAGCGCGAGTTGAACAAAAGCCGTGTCAGTGAAATATCTCAGATAATAGGTGTCAGCAGTTCAATAATATTGGCCCATCTCAACCAAACTGGCAAGGTGAAGAAATCGATAATTGGACTCCACATGAACTCAGTACAACTCAAAGAGTTCGACGTTTTCAAGTATATTCGATGATGTAGATGAGGAAATTCGGGTGATCGATTTATAGATCAGATTGTAACTTATGATGAGAAATGGGTCTTTTTGTGACAATCGCAAGCGATCGGCTCAATGGCTTGATCATGATGAAGGGCCCAAACACTTTCCAGGGCCCAAACTGCACCAACAGAAGAGTATGGTGGTTGTCTGATGGCCCGCTATTGGCGTTATCCATAACAGATTTCCGAAATCTAAACAGTGAATCACTGCTGAATGTTAATGCCAGCAACTGGATGAAATGCACATCCAGTTAGGCATTGGGTAATTTAATTCTACTTCATGACAATGTTCGGCTATAAGTTACCAGAATGATAGTTCATCGACTCAGTTTACGAGACATTTCACATTCTATTTGCTCACTGACTACTTTTTTAAATATCTTGACAATTTTTAAGCCAAAAGACATCCCGTTACAGAAAGTGCATTGAAAGATTTCTTGGTGTCCAAACCATTATAGTTTTATTGTAAAAGCATAAATAACCTTGTAACTTGATGGCAGAAATGTATCGATGTTCAGGATTTCTATTTTGATTGACTTACACGCTGTTTAAATTAGGTACCTCTAAAATATTTCTAAAAGAGAGTGTATTTTTTATTATTTTATTAAAATTTTCATCCATTCTCGCACGTTCGAGATTTTGGTTAAAAATCTTGATTTTTGTGTCTGTGCGTGTCAACGGGTGGGCCAAAGATTAGTATAGGAAATTTAGCGTCTTTTTTTTAAATAAAAAACATATTGTTTTGAAAATTCTTGCAAAAATCAAATAATTGTCGGATTTTAATTAATATGTTAGAACTTATTCACAGATGAATGAAATTATTTTTTAAATATTTTTTTAGAAAATCTTGTTAAAATAATTTTTACATCTCTTAACTCCCATTTAATTAATTTTACGAAATTTCTAGAAATTAAAATTCCAAGATCTTCGCATTTATATCTGTTAAAAGCAGGACTCCTTGAAGAATTAAAATCATCAATTTGTTTTTGTCAAACAAAAACATAATTTACTGAAAATCTGCTCTGAATCGTAAAATAAAAATGCAACAAAACTATGAAATTATTAAGTAAAAAATCTTTTAATTGCTTTTATGAATAATATATATTAAAGACGCTATTGTCTTATGTTTTAAATCTTAAAATCCTGTATTAATTTCAGCGGTTTTGATGATACTATCATTAAGTGAAAACTATATATACTAATCATAAATGGAAAAGCTTAATATAAATCATCAAACAACAATATTTTTATTAGTGTATAAACGTAACGTTTTTTATTAGTGTATAAACGTAACGTTTTTGTAAGTACCTCAACCATACACGACATTATCAGAAAATAACAATATTAAATCTTTCGCCACCTCGTCAAGAGGTGGCGAAAGATTTAATGTTGTTCGACGAAGACTTTATTTGTAAAACATAATTGAAGAAATGTTTTATTTAATATTTAAGTACTCAGTAATCTTTAAAAAATAGGAAAATATACCCCGTAATCTAATGTTTTATTGAATTTAAGAATTTTAGTCTTTAACCCTACTATAGTCATCACTCTTATTTTCTGATAATGTCGTGTATGGTTGAGGTACTTACAAAAACGTTACGTTTATACACTAATAAAAAAAGTTCAAAATTATTTTTAAAATATTGTTGTTTGATGATTTATATTAAGCTTTTCCATTTATGATTAGTATATATAGTTTTCACTTAATGATAATATCATCAAAACCGCTGAAATTAATACAGGATTTTAAGATTTAAAACATAAGACAATAGCGTCTTTTGACGTTGACAAGTAAACTTGACTGCTGTCAGTTAAAAACACAGCTAGTCTTTGGTTAAAAGATGCATTTCTGCGATATTTTTACAGTAAGTAATATTTGTTTCAAATCAGATTAATTATACTATGAATCAGCTAACAGTCCTCAAATAAAGTTTCAGAAAATATATTATATTTTTGGAAGATGTTTTAATAAAAAGAAATGCATTAAAGATGACTAAAAAAGGGCCGCGAATCAGCTACTTTATCAAAAAGAACAGAAATACTTTCCAATCAATTTAAATTAGTTTTTGAAATACTGAAACGTATTTTGCTTATTGGAAATATTAAATTTAATCTATTAGCTTGAAATTAAAACTAAAACGCTTCAAGAAAGATTTTCATTTTTAAAAATTAATTTTAAACTATTGCACTTTTTGTAGAGGTCCCTAGTTTAAATATATTAAATCAGAAATAAAAGTTTATTCTAAAATCGGACATTATTCTAGTTGTATATGACAAAACATGAATATTGTGTAAAACTGAATATATCTTAAAATTGGGACACTCCGAGATGCGAAAGACGAATTGAAAATGCCAAAATCAAATATGTTTAAATATCTGGGAAGTCTTTTAACAGATGATGGAAAATGTGACACCGAAATCCGAAAGCGCATTAGGTTAGAAAAGATCTCTTCCAAAAGCTAAACAAAGTACTAAGAAATAAGAAAATATTATTAGAAAAAAAAAGAAAAAAGTGCCGAACTGTTATGCAATATCAACCGGCCTATATGTCTGGGAATGTTGGACGATTTCCTTACAGATGAAGAAGAGACTTGAGATAACGTAGATTTAGTTCTACTGAAGGATGTTGAGAATACTATGAATGGACCGTGTGAAGAACGAGGAAGTTTTAACGAAAATGAAAACAAGAAGAATACATACTTAGTCAGAAAGAGATAGTTGAAATTTTTGCGACCCATTTTAAGGAAAGGGGCTTGGAGAGTGTGACATTCAGAGCACATATTGAAGACAAGAGGGACAGAATAAGTCACCTACTTAACGAGATTGTATAAATGGATGAAAAGACAAAACGGATGGGATACTAATAGAATAAACATTTCTTAGAGCTACGAAGAATAGGAAGTTGTGTAGAACCCTGATAGCCCACGTCTTGAAGGGAGACGGAAGATAAAGAAGAAAAATTTCTACGAATTTACTGATATAACAAGAAAAGTTAGATATTCTGAAATACTGTATAACTTATACTATACACATTATTTATCATGTATGAGGAGAATGAATCACGTCTGGTAGAATTGTGTTGTTAATTTCGTAAAGAATTTTGAAATTACCTTTTTGGCATTTCAAGCCTAAAGATATCAGTAGGAATGAACTATTACCCACTTGTTCCAGAGATGGCTCACAAATTTTTACTGTTCACATAAATTTCAGATCAACCAACGCACATTGTTAAAGTGAACAAATTTTGAAAAGTAAATGTCAGACGAACATCCTACTAAATCATAATTTCGAAGCAAGTTCGGTATTAGTATTTTAAACAATCGGATATAACATAAGGAATGTAATGTGTCAATAAAATACGATATACTCAGTGATTTGAATTTGATGAAATTTTTAAGCATTTCCTTTATCGTAAGGTTTTATCGTAACAATCTCATCCTGTCTTTATTATCCAGACGGAGTTCGTAACTGGGAACAACTAATTAAACAAGTAAATACCTCTTCTGGGCATCTCACACAAATGACTGTTAAATTAAGAAAATATCCGAAACTCTTTTCTATTATTAAGCACCATTGCATTAAGCATCATCTTTTTCTACTTGAATCATTTTTCATTTCACTAAAATTACCTAGTTTTGTCGCTGGTGTACAGTTCTTAACATTGCTGTGATGTACGCCTTCTAAAGATGGGAAGGTGTACATCGAAATGAAAATGATAGAAATTTTACATTCTTATTGTTAACATATATTTGTTAAATACGCCAGCTTCGATAGAAAGTCATTTTCATGGGGCTATCAATCAGGAACGAACACACATCCATATTAAAGCTATGGGATATATCAAGGCAAAACCGTATAGCTTGTCTCAGTTATATTATATTCAAAACTAGTTTACCAAAACTTTCAAAATTGATGGCATCTTCTTGTAAATCCCTACAATTATCAAATATTTGCATGCATTTCTTTAACTTTTTTTCCAATTATTGTTGCCGTTTACTGTTATTGGTCCTTCAAAATCCGGTTGGAGCCGTTACTATTTTTAGAAATACCTTGAGTTTCCAGTTCGATAGAGTTAACTAAATGACAATCAAAAGTTACAGATATTATAGACAAAATAACTCACAAAAGGGATAGGCGTCTTATATTCCGGTATTTTACATACTAAGAATGAACAAAATAATATTCTTGGTGCAGTGTTCCTGACATGGACAATCATGAATTTCCACA
The DNA here is from genome assembly GCA_903632075.3 of Acanthosepion pharaonis. NCBI lineage: Eukaryota > Metazoa > Mollusca > Cephalopoda > Sepiida > Sepiidae > Acanthosepion > Acanthosepion pharaonis. The sequence goes on along the minus strand of CAHIKZ030005588.1, from coordinate 2,950,628 downwards.
AATTCCTACCGTTTGTATCTCTTAGCAATGCAAATCTTTTTTTTTTACTATCCTTCACGCTTCCTGTTCTGCCCTCCACTTATTCAAGTTCGTTATTTAGGGTTCTCGTTGCTTCCCTTCTGACTCTGCTTGCCGTCAGAATGTCCAGTAAATGTTCATTTTTCCAATCTTTGTTTACTGATTTGGGGAATCTTGTCTGACCGGGAATTTTTCAGAACCAACGTGTATTTTGTATAGGAAAGCGACGTCGCAAATTTACTTTACTAATATTAACCTTCTATATTAACTGGTAATCATTTTTGCTGGCTACTTGGCTCTCCGCTCAGATGTGCAACCATCGAAATGTTAATTACAAAATCACGCTTGATTGAAATCATGATTGAATTATAAGCATATTATGCTTGTATAGCAATGTACGAGTATGTCTAAACATCTATGCCATATTTCCGCATGTTTATGGAAAATGTAGTGTACTAAAGAATAGAAGAGTTAGGAAAATAATTAAAAAAAAACAGTTCTAAATTTCACCAACAACCTATAAAGTGAAAGTCTTCGATGTGATGCTATAAAGTTATCGGCATCTCAACCTCCTATAATGTGATCAAATGATAAAACATCATTTTTTTTTCACTGAAGTGGTTCTTGGTCGGGTTGAAAACTTAAACATATCCTAAAATGTGACTGTGAGATGTATCACATCCAGCTTGTCAGAAAAACTGAATATTAAAATTAATTCATTGAATTTAAAAGCGAGCTTTATTTTCCTTTTCTCATTCTCTATAGAAACGTTACAAGATTTAAATTTAAAACCAGTTAATTTTTTGTGACGTTTCTAAGGAAATTCTAGCGTATTACGAATAACAAATTTTGGATTTGAAAGGTAGAATTAGTGTTCATTCATTCGTTCCTAAAAAGTATAAATATGATGAGATATAAGTTTAATCGATTTATCTGGCACTAATGAGCGTTTCGACTCGAAACTCTTAAATCTGTTAACCAGGTAAGTCACTTCTTACACTATTCTTCACACACACACACACACACACACATACATATATATATATATATATATATATATATACAGTGGGGGAAATAAATATTCGCACACTTGAAAAATTGTATTTTTATAAATATAAAAGCTTTAAATAAAACAAATCTCGGCACATTTTATTATACTATTAAAGAATAATAATAAACTTAATTCTTATTCTAACAGAAATTAATGCATTTTTTAATTCTAACTGGTAAAAAAGTATTCGTAAAAATCAATTATTAGAATAAAATAATAAATTAATTATGAAAAAAGTATATTCTAGAATGTTCCAGTAATGTTATCAGTAATTATAGTTAACGCTATTAGCCATTATCAGAGCATTCTGCAAATTCTAGTCTTACGAGAAGGTTCTAATAATGCCTAAAGGTAAAGAATTGACTATTTCACAAAAACAACATATTTTGTCTCTTTGTTAAGATGGGAACAGTTACAGAACGATGTCCAACAACCTGAATATTCATTTTACTACAACTGCTTCGTTCATTGCAAGGTTTAAAACTCGTAACAGCGTCGAAAACCAAAGATGAACAGGTGTTCCGAGGAAGATTTCTCTAAGATCAGCAAGGATATTAGCACGCCAGATCCAACAAAATCCACAGGTTACCCGAGAAGAGCTGCAGGAACATCTGCGTGCATTAGGGATTAAAGTAACCAAGCGTACAATAAGTAATGAACTACAAAAAACAGTCTGAAATCACCCATCCCAAGGAAGATTCCACTCCTCTTGAAACGACACAGAGATGCTAGGCTAAAATTCGTTAGAGAGTATAAGGATAAAGAATATTCGTTTTTGGAAAAAGTACTATGGACAGATGAAACTAAAATAGAGTTGTTTGGTCATAATTATCGAAATCATGTGTGGCGGAAGGACGGTGAAGCCTACTTACCAAAGAACACGTTGCCAACTGTAAAGTTTGGTGGTGGCAGTATCAAGATCTGGGGCTGTTTTTCTGCAAAAGATGTTGGCAGAATATCAATAATAGATAGCAAGATGAATGCCGAAAGCTACCGGAAAATCCTGCAAGACAATTTAATGCGTTCTGTTGAGAGACTTCGGCTACCTCCTGATTGGGTTTTCCAACTGGATAATGATTCTAAGCATACCGCTAGATCTACAAGGAAATGGTTAGCTGAAAGTATCGCTGATGTCTTGCAATGGCCAAGTCAGTCCCCAGACCTGAACCCACTCGAGAATTTATGGCGATATTTGAAAATTCAAATTGGGAAAAGAGCACCAACAAATATCAAGGATTTGAAGACAATATGCCAAGAAGAATGGGACAAAATACCACTCAATGTGTGCAAATCATTAGTTGAGACGTACAGGAATAGACTGGTAGCTGTTGAACTCAATAAAGGATATTCCACAAAGTATTAAATTAAGTTAATATGCTTTTTTTGTTTTGTACGAATACTTTTCATTAGTTAAAATGAAAAAAATGCATTAATTTCTGTTAGAATAAGAATTAATTAAGTTTATTACTATTTTTTATAATATGTATCTTTACACATAAAATGTATCAAAATTAGTTTTAGTTAAGGCTTTTACATTTATAAAAATACAATTTTTCATGTGTACGAATATTTATTTTCCCCCATATATATATATATATATATATATATATATATATATATATATATATACTCAAACAAATGGTTAAATATACTTAAATGTACTAGTAAGTGTTCAAATACAAATACATACATATATAAATCCTTTGGTGTAAGAAAAGCTCAATACTAAATAACAGATATATTAAGTAGATATTAATAAATATTTATTTAAAGATAAAGGTTGGTAACTCTTCTTTTTTTTTGCTTAAAAATAGTTAGTGATAAATTAATAAAAATAAAAAGCTTACAAGCTTATTGGTATCATTATTAAAGGAAGAGATAATATTATTGTGTTGATACATATTATATTCCAAGTATTTTCGAACACATTTTAATCATCATGTTTATTTCGAGACAAATATTGTAGTGTTCATCACTATGAATATATTATGGGTATTTTTCGTTCTGATCATATCCATAATGGTTTGTAACTACTTTGGTGTTATTTAGATGCGATAAGTTGTTCTGGATAGTGGATGTTACAGAGTTGATAGGTAGTATAATGTACCTGTTTTTGTCTGTTTTATTGTGAATAATGTTATCTTTGTTGTGCTCGTGTATTTTGTAGGCCTTTCTCTTTGTGTTGTGGATAAATTGATAAGGATATTGGAGGTTTTGGATGTGTTTTCTATGTGTTTCTTCTTTGGGTAGGAATTGGGGGCTACAGACTTTTAATGCTTTTAAGTAGGAACCAAAACTGTTCCACACAATACACTGGGGAAACATGCAGAAATTTATCTCCACCTCACGCACGCACGCACACACACAAACACGCGCGCGCACACACAAACTCACACACACACGTGTGTTTGGGGTGAGTGTGGGTGTGATAGATTAAGTTGAAAATAGGAAAGGTTTATAAATTTAAGTTATTTCACTTTTATTTAAGCTTCATCAGAATTTTTGGTTAATTAGTTATGGAAGATAATGTTGCAGCACATTTGAGTTCTCTGTTTTTTGTTTTTCATTGGTCATGTCGATCTCATGAGTTTGTCTTGTGACGTTGGTTTTTGTATGTTTGTCTGGATTCTAGTGGGTATTTTGTGTCCTTCTTATTGTCTCGATGTTTATTTCCTGAAGACGGTTATGGTAGAAAGATGGGAAGATGTATGTGTGCATCGAATTTCTAGTTACTCTTGCAGGAGTTGTTGGAGTCGGTACGCTTGTTAATTGCTATACATTATTACTGTTGGGGTTAAATGGCGTGTATCGAGAAATTTGGATGTATGTGAGTAGGTGTTTAATTTTATTACAGATATTATTATTTTTATTATTATATATGACTTTGAGTGTATCGGCAAATATTTGGTGTGTTGAAGTGAAAGACTGAGGTTACATCGTCTGCAGGTATTTGGATCTTACATTCTTATGGCATGGTTATTATGGATATCGGTGTGTCTGGGGTGTGTTTTTCGTTGGAAAGATATTTATTATGTAAATATTTTCATCAAAGTGAAGCATGTTTTATTTGTCGTTTTATTAGGGTGGTAATTTTCAAATCCCAGTTATGACCTGTTTTATTTCTTTATGTTATGAAAGAGTTCAGTGGTTTCTCCAAACGGAGGTTTTTCTTGTGTTCATAAATACTTTTAGGATTCTGGAAGCTTCGCCGATATAGATCTTATGGTTTTGCTGGCTGTTAATATATATTCCGGCATCTAATGCGGTTTTGGTTTAATTTTATTACAGTTATTTTTGCTAGTGTATTGCTACAATTCATTTCCCCAAAAAATATTTATGAAGCTTAAATAAAGGCGAAACATGTTAAATTTATAAACGTTTCGGATTTTGATCAATATTTGATTCCAATTCACACACACACGCATATATATATATATATATATATATATATATATATATATATATATATATATATATATATATATTTTTTAAAAACTGAGGTCTTTGTTAAGGATATTTTATTAATTTTTCCTTGATTTCTAGTACATATTCTAGTACATATTCTAGTACATAATAATAGCTTTCATGAAACATTTGAGTTTTTGATTTTTGCTTTATATTAGTTTCCTAATCTTCAAATATGACTTCTTTGCATATTCGCATGCGATTTTATGTTATCGGTTTTCTTTGTTTTTTTATTACTGAAATAATTTTAGTATTTGTAGTCATTTATTTAGAGTTTATATGATATAGTATTTATTAGATTTCTTCTTTGTTTATAATTGCTGTGCTGGTTGGTGATACGCGAGTTGTTATCGGACAAACGTCACGTTAATCGCCGTTATAATGTAGTTGTTGTGAAACCAATATATGTGTGTTTAAGTTATCATTGAGAAACATACATAGGCGAAATAAAGTGTGCTGAGGTGTGAAACTAACTGCAACAATGCGGTGTTAATCCTTATGTCCAATATATATCAATTAAAATTTAGTATTGATATTAACACTCTTCCCCTACAAACATGTCATATTTTAAATAATATATGTTTTAATCCTTTCACTCCAAGCAAGGTAATAAAACTACTAATACAAAAAGAGTTACGAAGCGTGAAAGAATATGAGAAAAAGAAAATATTATTAAGGAGAGACAACAATAAAAGAACAGGAATTAAGACGACCGAATATAGCGATTGGCATTTCATTTAAAGTTTTGAAGATTAAAATTTACTTGAAATGCAAAAGACAAGAAGAGAGTTCTAGAAATAGAACTTACGGTTATATCTAGCCATTTCAGCTGTAGAATTATGAAACCTAGCCGCTAATTTAGTACTGCGCTTAAAGTTGAAGTACCAAAGAGGAAAATTCATCAGAAAAACTATATATATATATATATATATATAACGTGTAAGATTTCAAGAGGCAGTGATGCTTGTATCCTACTTTTGCATTTCACATAATAGTGGATAATAGGTGAGCCCTTGTACCAGACTAAGTCAGGTTTAGAAGGTATCTTTACACATGAAGCTTCGAGTGAATTCATAAAATCTATCATCAGCTTATTTTTAAAGATTCAAAACACTTAGACTTTTGCAGAAGAAAAAAAACGTTATGGGAGATTGTATTAACAAAAAATACAAATATTCCGAACCATTAACTAGCAAACCTAATAACGTCCATCAGCTAAAAGGCAAGTTTACTACCACAAAATAACTTCTTTGAAAGACCAAAAGCTTTCGTTGCGCATGCTTTTTTCATACTACCCACTTAGATGTAGCTTCTTTTATTTTCCCGCTTTTTATGTAAAATCTTGCCTGTTTTAAAGTGGGTCGACCATTTCACTAGATGAATTACCGTGAAAGAGCGAGATAAAGAGAGAAAGAGAGAAAAAGATTTCAATAGCGTTAAAACATCAAAGCCTCTCAGGGAAGTGTGACACGGATTTCTCCATTTTATAGAACTTTACCTCCTTTTTCAGCTACTTCGATTTCTTCAGTGAAATCGATGCCAATACGCGCCGATCGCATTATTCTTTACTTTACGTAGCATTCTTGTTTGTCATTCTTATTCGATTTCTTTTTATGAAATCGATCTTCTGGCTGTTTTATGAAAGCAGCCATGCATGAGTTGTACATGGATGTATGTGCGTGTTCAGAAACGTGAACACGTACGCATTCATGGGAATACGGATGTGAATGCCTGAATAAAGAAAAGGTATATATATATATATATATATATATATATATATATCCATGGAATTAAAAGGATAGATAGGTAGAAATATATATTTGTTGAATCAGTATAATAGGTGCAAGTATTTATTCGATTAAACCAACTTTGGTACAATGCTACGTTCCTTCATTCATCTTTCAATGTAAAGAAGAATTTACTCGAAATGGGATGCTAAAAAGATTGCAGAAAATTCGTTAAATGCAAAAATTAGGCAAGAAAGTAGATTTCTGGATGAGTATGATCCATTACATGAATATAGTAACGTGCACACTTTCGTATTGTCCGCCAGTATTCAAAGCATGTCTTCATGACTATTTCTAAAAGGTACGGATGTGTACAAGCATATACTTATATAAAAGTATTCAAGCATACCTCTACACATACACACACAGTGCATACATACATACAAGAACGCACGCATATATATATATATATATATATATATATATATATATATATATATATATATATATATATATATATTCATTTAACTCTTTAATTTTAAGTGCTTTATTTCTATAAACGCAAACACACATACACACACATACATACATACACACACACACATATATATGTGTGTGTCTGTGTATGTATGTACGTATATATATATGATATTTTAAATTCATTTTGTTTAAACGTTATTTTTGAATAGTCATATTCAGGTAAAAACTGTTTTTTAATTAAACAGTATTTTTTCCAAACTACATCTGAATATTCGAGAAATCTTGTCAGCTGCCGGGGGACGCATATTCTTCTGACAAAATTTCTGAAATAATCAGGCCGGTACATGTAGTTGTATAAAAAATACTGTTTAAATGAAAAAGAAAGTTTCTACTCGAATATGAGTATCTATAAAAAATAAGGTTTAGACAAAATAAATTAAAAATAACAATATGTCAGATTTAATCCATTTATTTTATATATATATATATATAGAGAGAGAGAGAGAGAGAGAGACAGATAGACAGATAGAGATATAGATAGAGAGAGATAGAGGGAGGGAGAGAGAGAGAGGGTAGTGTGTTTGTGTGTATGTGTGTAAGGGGACTGAGAGAGCGTTTTTAAAAGTTCTCAACCCAACTCACTTTTTTTTAAATTAAGATTCAAAATTTTGGAAGCCGAGAATGTTTTTATCACCCATCTCTCTCTCTCTCTCTCTCTCTCTCTCTCTCTCTCTCTCACACACACACACACACACACACACACACACACACACACATACATACATATACATATATATTCACTCAAAGCAAGACAGGAGTGCCACTAGCACGCAAGGGGTTACAGAGAGTGAAAGTAAGATAAAAGAGGAGGAGTGTTTGAGGAAAGGATAAAGAGAAGGACGGGGATCAAGATCAAGGCATCAACAGATGTCAATTGACATTACATTTAAATTTTTGAAGATTATTGTTATCAGGGAAGCAAGTTATAGGCAGGAAGTTCCACTGTGGGGAAGTGCAAGAGAAGAAGCAATAGGAGTAGAAGAAGCGGTCACATTTAACTGTTTCGACAGTAAAAGGGTGGGACCGAGATGGTAACTTAGTAGCACGGGTTAAATTCATGCAGTTGGGGTTACCAGTGAAAATAGCTCGTCAGAGAAGTTGCCATGAAAATATTTGTAGAAAAGACAGAGGGAAGCCACATCCCGACTGTGAGAAAGTGACTGAAGTCGAAATCCCAGGACAGGACAGGACAGATCACATTGCATATATGTCTTTGGATTTTGTCGAGAACTGCGAGATGAATAACGGGGGCACCAGACCATGTATGGTAATAGTATTCAATAAAAGGACGAATGGTTGATTTGTAGATTTGATGGATGAACCCAGATGAGAAAAACACGACACAGAGAACTAACTTTCTTTGCGGCAGATGCAGCAATTAATTCAATGTAGTTGTTCCATCTCAGGTCAGGGAAAAACGTGAAACCAAGAATGCGCAGTGAGGCACTCACATGATCCCATTTTTAACGAGAGAGAAATATATATATATATATATATATATATATATATATAATTATTATTTATAAAAAAATGATAACATAAGTATGTTATAATTTTTTTATAAATAATAATTATATCTGCTCTACTTTGTATTGAGCACTCTTTTAAGTATAGTAATTGTTGTTTATTGGAATTCATTCCGTATATACCAATTATATACTTGGGTATATATATATATATATATATATATATATATATATATAGAGAGAGAGAGAGAGAGAGAGATATCATACATTTATCATATGGAAAATTCTATAAAGTAATTACACACTATTTTTTATTTATTTTTTACTATTAGTTCACCGGATACAAGGTGCAAGGGCCACTCATGTTAAAGGGTCACTGAGTAAAATTGTTGTAAGGGAAGGGGAAGTAAGAGGGTGTTATGAGGACGAGTAGGATAGTTATCGGTTGACCCCTGACTTAAGGAGTCCATGATTGTAATTGTCTTGGAAGCATTTTCTCGGGGGTTTGTTCCACGAAGTAACAGTTTTGAAGAAGCTGACTAGAACTTGTTTTTTTATCAAGGTAAAGATGAAAGGAATGTGAATGTTTTGCCACCGTAAACATGGCATGTGAAGGTACGTGAGTAGAAACAGAATTTAGTTAGAATTCAGATTTAGGATTCTAGTAGGGAGTATTAAGTGAAAGATAACAGACGACAATGATAGTTCTGAAACAACATATACGCTTCATAATAGTGGTAGATTCTTTTACCAAGTTAGAATCAATACGAAGTTAGTCTGCAGCGAGACTTTATTTTTTACAAGGCTAGATTGATTTGATTAACTGTGACAAAGTGCTGTTACCTCTCAAAATCATGTAAAAAAGAAAAACGAAAAGATGCGCTTTGTCTTTACAAGTAGAAAAGTACACTAAAGTGCAAAGTCAACTTGTTTAAGTTGCTTTTTATCATAATAAAAAAAAACGAAAATTACTTTCAACTTTTTCTTTAACCTATATTTTAATCTCTTTTTTTGTGCCTGTATTATTCGAACTAATTCTTCCTGAGCGATTGTAAGTTCAAGGAAAAGTAATACATAGGATGATTATTTAGTGAAGTGTGATATAGATAAAATGAATGAAATAGGGACAGAGACTCACGATAATAGGCTAATGATCTGAACTGTTCAAGCATTGTATTGATGACTACATTTAATACAAAATTGATGGCCGTTCCTCACCATTGCTGATGTTGCTCTCTGTTGGACACATTAATCGATAACCATCACCTGGATCTTTAAAACATAAGTAATTAATGACCAGTGTCCAATAAAATCCATTTCGAAACTGACTGCAATAAGTAAATAGCTTTTGAAGTTTAAGTTTCACTTAGGCCGTTGCCTACAAGTTTTTCACATTAAAATATATTATTTCTTAAACTTAACGCATATTGACAGAAAAACCACAGTCAAGTAAACTTTATAAGTACGAGTAATATTTCAGCGAATCGTCAATATTATATGATAAAAACAAAACGAAGCTACTGTTTGTTAATCACGAGAAAGCCTTTTCAGGCTTCCAACAGTATGGCTGATGCTAACATCCAGGAGAGTGACTAATTGCGTCTTCGCAGGCTAACGATCTCGGCTAACATGAAGTGGAAATATATTGAATCAGTTGCTAGGTCTGCTGCAAGCAGAATTGGTTCACTGTGTCGTGCTAGACAATTTTTACTCTCCAGAATCTATCTTCCTATATTTCTGAGATAAGGCATTGTAATTATTTACACTATTTACATTGTTCATGCTGATTTCCTCATCTTTGTTGCCATATTCAGGACATTACAGCCGTTATACGCTCCGACCTTTTCAGGTGATTGGAATTTCGAACTGAACTCTCAAGGACACATGGCCCAGTGGATAAAAGCGTTTGTTGGATCCAGTGACTTGACCCAAAGAGTTGTGAGTTCAATTACCTGGCTACTACAGTGGTGAAAAAAAAACTTGGGGAGTTGAGTTAAAGGGAGATAACTGTGACACCCGGAAGAGGCATGACACGTGGAACTAGAACAAACTACCTCCGGTGGACGAGATAATGGGTTTAGTTCGAAATTCCAACTACCTGAAGAAGTCCTGAGCGTACAACGGCCGAAACGTCGTGAGTATGGCAATAAAGATGAGGACAATAGTCCGAACAATGTAAATAGTGTAAAGAATCTATCTTATATAATTATAAGTCAACCATTCTTCAAACGAATAGAAAATGAATTCTGTAAATATACAAAAATAGAAAGAGGTGTAAGACAAGGATGTGTCCTCTCACCGGACTTATTCAACCTATACCGTGAGGCGATTCTGGGAGAATTAGAAGTTCTGCTAGGATTCATTATTGGCAGTCGCAATCATAACAACATTAGATGGCAGTGTTCACTGTAGACACAGAAAGGAAACTACAATAATTGCTACAGAAGGTAGAAATGTAGAAAAAGAAAAACAGATATGTGGTTGTTAACAAAAGCAACAGCCCAACATGCAAATTAAAACTGGCGATACAAAAATCGAACAAGTAAAACAATTTAATTACCTGGGAAGTGTTTGAACAGAGGACAGAAAATGTGACACTGAAATTCGAAGGTGTATTGAGATAGTGAAAGATACCGACCAAAACCTAAGCAAAGTATTAAGCAACAGAAATTTCGTTAGCAACAAAGAAAAGAGTACTGAACTGTTACGTAATATCAGTCTTCCTATATGCCAGTGAATGCTGGATAATTTCCATACAAATGAAGAAGAATACACTTGAAGCAACAGGAATGCGGTTCCACAGAAGGATGCTGAGAAGTAGAGAAAATGGAAACAAAAACAACACTTATACTTAACATCAGAAGGAGATAGTTGAATATTGAAAGAGAGACAGGAAAACAACGCATAATCTGCCTAGCGAGCTTGATTACATGGATGGTGGAACAAGATGTAGGAGAGATAACAAAAAGACAAATTTTATTAAGAGCCACAAAAGACAAGAAATTGTGGAGAGACATGTTCGTTAATGCCCTGAATGTACGCGGAAGATAGAAGTAGTAATAAATACAACACCACATTTATCGTAAATTAGCTTGACATTCAAATGATTGTTGTACTTATGTTTGGATTAATAGTTGTTGTTTCCGGAAAATCAATAATATGCATAATTATAAATATATAGCTTGTTTCGTAGATATATTAAGGTACAAGGATCTGCTAGGATTTTCACTTGTGTCGTTCAGGGATGTTCTTATCCACTTGTATATTAAAAAAACAATTTTTCGACCATCATTCCCTTTATCGACCGATGTTTTGTGAATTTAATTTGTTTAGATATCTCTTTCGTTTGTAAGCGGTATTGGCTTCATGTAAATAACTTTGCGTGTTCAATTTAAAATTTAAACTTTTAAATAACTATTTTCAATCTAATCTTTCATTTTTATGTATAGGTGACTGTTTTCCATATAGCTTTTAAAACTAAATTACTTAGTTAAAGTAAAGCTATATAAAAAAATATCCCGATAATGGTAACGAGCTTAGCCTTTAGGCCACAGTTTGGAAGTAAACAGAAGTAAGCAATGCATAAATTGAAGTTAGTGATATTGATATTTTAATAATGTATTTCAAAATTTGGGAAAGATTATATTATGATATGCTATATTTAAACCAATCTAATTGTTTTAATTACGACAATTTCGTTAATAATATTTCTGACATATGTAAATTTCTAAAACAAAGAAACGACTGAGAAAAGCCATTTTGGATATCACTGCAGGTTCACAATAAATAACCTAGAAATCATTCTCAAACCAAAAACATAATTGAAGGAGATTATATATTACAAATGTGAAAGGAAATTAAAGATAATCATATAGTTTTATAATAATAGCATCCAGTTTTAAAACAACGAGTTTAGTTATTACTGAAATAGGAAGGACAAAAGCGTTGAATTAAGAGGCGAGTAATGACAATATTAAAACTGAGAAAATTCAATGAGTGTAATAATAGCCGATAGATTATTACTTAACAGTGAAAATTATTCGTTCTCGACACCAAAAAGAAGACAGAAGTGTGACTGATCCTGAAAAAGAGTGAAAATAAAGTAAATACCATATTATTACTCAATATCAATTATTGTGATTGATTAACGGACTTGTGGGGAGAAGGTAAGTTATAATCAATCTAAATCCTTAATTATAACGGGCATTACATGGGTATTTATTCACCTGATCTTAATATAACGAAAAACTATAGTTAATACCTATTGTAGACGCCTGCTCAAGCACATTTGTTTCTTCAACAAGCACAGAATCAACTTACAACTATGCTGATCAGACCTAGTTACAATTTCTACGAGAGAGCGCTTAATCTGTCGTAATTAGTAGTTGTTCAACTACTGATCATGCAAGATTGTGTTCATAAGGTCTGTACGCTGAAATCCTCACAACTCGATGACTTCGTGCTTCGCATAACCATCGACAGTTCCCGAAAAGTTTCATTAACTCAGTTTCACTCTGGTGGCGTTGGTCAACCCGTAGTATGGTTTTTCAAACACTCCCAAACGATGCTTCTCCACGGGCCGATATTATCAAGAATCACCTTGATAAATGAAGGATGGTGAGATTTGAACCCGTCTCTCACGTTTTAGCCAGTCATCCATATTCTATCTTCATTTGACATAAATATGTAGATCGAAGCTAAAAATATTTACTGTTTTGTGATGAGACTCAAATAGCTACGTATTTCCTTTTTTATATAATGCTGATTACGATATTTGAATTCTTGGTGATGCGCAATTCCTATAACATCTGTGTAAGAAATCCTGGATAAAACTGACATATTTACTCAACATGAGCGTTCTTTCGAGTTATAATGAATGGAAAAAAGCAAATTCATAATTTCCAGTTCACTACATCTGTACGTTTACGAATTGGTTTACAGATTGTATTTCTCCTTTAAGTTTCCTTGAATGAATATGCGATCTTATATTTAATTGCGAAAAAAGCAGCAGATAGTATGACATTCAAGTAGACCTAACTTAATACACCTTTTAGAAAGAGAACTAAAGTTCCTGTCTGAATTTCTGCAATTAATTTAGTTCCTGGAATTTAGTCATCCATAACTACTTTTCTTTTTTTATGCTTCTTCGTTAACAAAGTCTATTCTCGCTCTCTCTTGCTCACTCTAGTCGCCATCTTTCTCTCTCGAGCTAACCAACTACCTAATCTGCTTGCTACATTTTTATAACAACTTTCTCTTTCTTAGATAATTTTAGCCCCTCTCTCTTTATTACTTTGTTTTCTCAGTCATCTTTTTTTCTTTTATCGCCTGTATACACTTTCTTTGCTTTACTTTTCTTTATAAGGTCTGTATTAGGTCGAATGAGAAATACGTCTAACGTTTAATAGGACACAATTAATCTCTTTTCCATAATTAGGATCTTATATAATCTTCGTAATAATCGATAAACCCTTTTGACTCCGTGATTCTTACCTTGCACATGCAGTTATAACCAGGTCATTACGATATCTGACTTAATGGCAAAGGCGTACTACTTCCTTTTAATACAAATAAACCTTAAATATCCTTGCTTCTTTGATACAAGTGTTGCCAAGATTTGGTAGAGTCTAGACGTATTTCATCAACTCATTTCTAATACACAGATTTGGATTTTTGTAATTTGATATTTGAATTTTTTTCTTATAAAACTCCTTCTTTGAAAATAATATCAAGGCAAAACTAATTCATAATACATCGAAAATGTTTACTGTATTGAATTTCAAATACTGATATTAACACCGGCATCTTTGAGCAAAAGGAAAAAAAAGTCCTCTTCTTATGCTAAATTTCAACCAAATCCACGTATTATAGTTTTTTCCCGCTTTTTTCTCGACTTTTTCTTTGTTGTGCTTTGATTCACACAACAAAGAAAAAGTCGAGAAATGTTTTTCATTATACAAATATAAAATATTTTTATATTTGTACAACTAAATTTTTCTGATTAAAAAACCGAGTATGAGTATTAAATTCATTTAAGTCTGTTTGCAGTTGTTTGTTAAGATGAAAAGAAATGTGATTTCTTCGCGTGTATGCGTGAGAAAAAAGATGTAAGGTAGAAAGTGATGAGGAAGAGTGTAAGTGTCGGGCATATTCGTGAGGAAGAATGTATGTGTCAGGTAGATTGGTGAAGAAAACTGTAAGTGTCAGGTAGCTTGGTGAGGAAGACGGGTGAATGCGTAAGGGAATTTATTTTAAGCTGTTATATTGAGAATATGCTGCAGTATGTTGTTGGTATTTTTGCTTACTGCTTGTCTGGTCCAGAGACTTGCCTTATATACTCTTCAAAGGGTTCAGGAAGTATGTTTTTTCATTGTTGACAATAACGTGAGCCATTGGTTGAAAAATGTTAAATATTTAGTTTCAAAGGATCAATTTATTAACCGAAGGGATGCGCAAATCCTTCGACCCAGAAATCACTTTTTCTCATTTTGTGTTTGACTGTCTTGATGTTTATTTCTGTCTTTGCGCCACAGATTTATACATTAAACTGTAGTAAGGATTACATATACACTGACTATATCCTTATTAAGATATAGGAATTATTAAAAGCTTATAGGATCACCTGCTTCAATATCAGTTTTATTTTTATTGGAAGGTAGATATAATGATATTGTGGAATCGTGAATTCCACCCTTTTGCGTGTGTGCGCGTATTGCACCCCTTCCTTTCAGATTTGGCTAGATATAGCAGTAACCGCCAACGTGAGGAAGGCTGGCTAGCTACTCCTGATACCGTCTAGAATCAGAATTTGAAATTTTCCCGCGCATTTTCTGACGTCACCGACGAACAGCGTTTTCAAGTTAGTTGCGGCCTGATTTTCAAGCTAAAAGGTCAACTCATTCATTCCGTGCACTTAAGCCATACGCGGGCCGGAATATCTTATTCTTAACTAACCAAAACTTCAACATGTCGTGTGATTATAACTTTTCTTCGAACAACTTGTTCGAACTTTCCTCCGTTTTTCTACTAGAAAACGTTGAGTATCGACACGGTCGACATCACACTTTTCCAAGACCAATTCCTCGTCTTGAAGTGAACAACATGTTTGAACCTTCTTCATTTTCTACCAGAACTTTGAGAACTAATACGATTCGTTCCGCTAAGTTCGCAAATTTTGAAATACATCGCGGACGATTTGAGAGGTTTTTCTTTTCAGCAGATTTTTTTTATTTTGCCTGCAGATTTTGTCCATTGCATCCGAAGTCCGTTGATGGGGTTCCGTAGATATGAGGCTTGTCTGTATTCAAAATTTAATTTAGTCATTTTCTACAATATATAACATAATAACGGAAAATAAAGTTTCAACACGCTGCGTATGTGTTTCAGTTTCTTATTTTGTGTGCCGCTTCCCTTAAGGACATAGAAAGTTTTGAAGAGCTATGATCGCCTATCTGGTGCAGCTGTTTTCTCCCATTTCTAAGACAAAAGACCCCCCCACACACACACACACACAGTCACATTCCAATTCGCCATCCATTCACGCAGGCTCGTCAGGTGGGTAGCTCGTTGCAATTCTATCTCTGTTGCCTTCAATATGCGTAGAAATGTTCATTTTACACTTGCTCCCAACATTGAAGCACCATCGATGTGTCACATCTAACTTTCCTAGCAAGTTTTAAGTAAACAAAAAGAGCATGGATGCAATGGACAAAATCTGCAGGCAAAATAAAAAAATCTGCTGAAAAGAAAAACCTCTCAAATCGTCCGCGATGTATTTCAAAATTTGCGAACTTAGCGGAACGAATCGTATTAGTTCTCAAAGTGACCACTTGGCGGCGGGCCTTTCAGCTGTAAACAAAGATGGGTGTACAATATATAAAGTACGATACATTAGCGCGTGCCTGTGAAAGTAGCTGTGAGAAATATATTATTTTTATTATTTTGATTAATATATGTATATTAGGTATATATTTATTTATGCCATATATATGTTTATAGTATTTATATTATGATCATAACTACTGATAGTTACTATAGTGGTTTTATAACTCAAAAATAATCTCTTCCCATCTACGGACAATCGGTTTTAATGGACCACTCCTTCCCCTTATTAGTCCGTCCCTGAGAGGTTTGTCTGTACCTAAAAACACAAATTTATTTATCAAGAGTATGATCCCTTTAAAGGAAAACATATATTAAGAATAACATTTTAAAAAGAAAATAATATAAAATGTATTTAAGCACGATACGCAGCAGTCCTAAGGTTTTGTCAACCAATTATTCTCATAAAATTAATAACTTTCATGTAACAAGAAAATTAGTTAGTGTCCAAATGAGTTCGGATTTTGCATTGTTTCTTCTGTGTGTTTTTTTTCTCTTTCATTTCTCGTTTTTCATTATCATCGCTTACTTTTTTTTCGCATGAATACGGCTTTGATTAGAATTCATAAATTTTGATGAACATTTAGAACATCGAGCGGAAAATTACTTTCTTTAAGTACACAGGAACCAATGAAAAATATCTATCACGTTTCGACATAAGTGCTTTAGTACATATATTTATTTATATGTACTTATATTTATATATTATATTATATTAGTACATATGTTTATATTTACATATACATATATTCGCTGCCGCTTTCTATCTCACTCTCACTATCAAATGTATGTTTTGTTTTATTTTTTTTCCTTTTTGCATGCTTCAATATACATGCATAAAATGTGAAATTCCTCAATCTGGCTTTTGTCCCTTACATCTACATAAAAGTCTTCACTTTTCACCTGCATCCACGCGAAATCTCATTTCTTCTCAAAGATCAAGATAGGTACCTTTTCATATATATATATATATATATATATATATATATATATATATATATAATTAATTATAAGAGCTCTGCCATTTCGTATAAATGTTGAGCACTTATCCTTTCCGGTGTGCATTCACTTTTTAAGAGCTGTTCATTTCTATTAATATTAGAAAGCTCTGCCATCACGTCCTTGTGGCATTGAGCACTCTTTTGCCGCATCAACAGGATATTTCTGTTTTTTTTTTGTTTTGTTTTTTTTGTTTTTTTTTGGCATGGTGGGTGAGAATTGTGTTTTCACGACTTTATTTGATATTCGCCGGGTGGGTGCTTTTCCCCACTCCGGGTGAGATTGATTTGCGTATTCATGGTGCGCACGCACCGTCCATATTTTTTCCATCTTAGTCTCCTTGCCTGGGAGAATAAAGGTTCCCATTTTCGCACTGCAGCAGCCGACCACGTGATGATTGCGTAAAAGCATGAAACTTATAGTAGAGGTCGGACTCTGTACGCCTGAAAGCTGATCCTTAAGATATATATATATAAGAAAGAACATTAAGATTTATAATCCGATGTTTTTAGCAATTATTTTTATTAAAAAAAGAGTGCTCGATGCAAATAGTAGAGCACAATATTATAATTATTTTTTTTTTCAAAAATATGATTCCATCATATTTTTAAAATGTATAATTATAATATATATATATATATATATATATATATATATATATATATATATATTACTTATTATAAAACGCAGATTATGTGTGTGTCTCTGTAACGTTTATATATTGTATCGGATTTCCTACATTTTTTAGCCGATTTCAACAAAACTTCACAGGACTACATAAAATTACCTTGTGGTGGTTCTAACGGCTCCGAAAATGGGAAAAACACAATTGTATTTTAAGAAAATCAATTTGAAAACACGATTAAGACACATCGTGAGAATGAAAGGGGGACAACTCAGATCGGGTTAAAAAAAAAACAGGTTGTTTGTGTGTGTGTGTGTGTGTGTGTGTGTGTGTTCCTTTATATATGAAATCGGATTTCTTACATTTTTCAACCGATAAAACAAACACCCACTTTCTTTTTTGGCAGGTAGTATTTCTTATTGTCTTGCACCCTTTTTTTTCTTTATTTATACATTCAGAATGCTTTAAAAATTCCATTTACAAGACAATTGTTTATAATAAAATTCTAATTCTATTCAATCATAACGATTGAAAACAATGTTTTTGTTTGAGTTTGGCTTTGACCAATTCGTAAAAAAAACAAAAAAACTAAGACATGCGTGTCTGTCAACCTAAACAATAATCTAGCGATCTCTACTGATTGTACTAATCGAAAAATCGGATAATTCTTTATCTTTAGGGAAAGATAATTCCACGTACTTCAAGGCTGTTTTTACAATTCCCTTTGCAATTTGTTACAAGGCAGATTAATAAGGCATTGGTTCTATTTGAAAATTCAATATTTAAAAGAAAGTATTAAGAAATAATTTAAAAATGCCGACGTAAGAAATCTGATAGACAAAAAACAACAATATTTCGAAGATGATAATTATTCAGGAAAGAACACAGTACTTGTAATAAATTAATAAACCCAAATAAAGTTAATATTTTTTGTATTAGAAACAACGAGTGGAAAATATATTCAAATCAGAATTCTAATTATGAATCACCACAAGCAAAATATGCAATATTTTTACTGTATTCAATAAGTAAAAATCATAAATTGTAAAACTAAAAGATTACAGAAAGGCTACCTACATTTTTCAACCGATTTCAACAAAACTTCACTTTTTTTTTTTTTTTTGGCATGTAGTGTTTCTTATTGTCTTGCACACTTTTTTCTTTATTTTTACATTCAGAATGCTTTAAAAATTCCATTTACAAGACAATTGTTTATAATAAAATTCTATTCAATCGGTAGAGACTCATAACGACTGAAAACAATGTTTTTGTTTGAGTTTGGATTTGACCAATTAGTAAAAAAAAAAACACTAATTAAGACATGCGTGTCCGTCAACCTTAAACAATAATCTTTGTCAATTTTATTTTTCAGTCTTTATGATGGTGGATACTTGATCTATCTCTTACTGTTATATCCCCGGGCAACGCAGGGCTCTACTGCTAGTATATATATATATATATATATATATATATATATATATATATATATATCGTTAATTGGTCCTGTCGATCATTATTTCTGAGCAATGAGTATGGCCTTCACTGTGTATTCAACACGTGTTCGTGCGCCAAATCTAGGTTAAGCTTCGTCAGTAATTCTATTATACAAAATACAATATGTATGAATATTCCGAACCAAAATACAATAACATGCATAAATATTTGGTGAAGTTTAGATATTTGTTAATTTCAAATTCCAGTCGAGAACGTTGAATTAACATTAGTAATCATACCCTTGGAAAAGGTATGAATCCATTTCCTATTCCTCCAGTAGAAGGTATGCAGCGTATAATGGCCACTGAATTCTATTTAGCAATCAGTTTACGAGTAGGACAAGTCTGAATTCAAAACGAGTTGGACCTTGGGCTGGCATCTCCAGCATGCAAAACTTTCTTACTACAAAAACCACAGCAGCAACATCTAGGTTGGTGAGGCTGTCGACATATTCTCCAGGAGGAGGAAAAGGAGTGTACGATATACTTAAATTATTATACACTGATGAGCTTTATGCGCAATGATGTATCCCAATAATGTATAAGTACAGTCTCATAACGAGAACGCATGTTATAGTAAGAGGTATACAATCGAGGAAGTCGGCATCATATACATCATTTTGATGTGTTGAATGCCGTAGTTCTGAGCAAGAAGAGAGATTAGAGTGATTTTGATTAAAGATTTTTTTTCTTGGCATAACACAAATTCAGAATATTTTCGATGCAGCACAATTTGAGTGATGCACACGTTTATTTATGGTCTTTACCTATCGACACTTCTCCAAAGAAGGAAAATCATAAGCCAGTGAGAAGGCATTGGATGGCCAAGAGTTAATGAAGCTAGAAGTCAACGTATGCTTTTTTCACCAACTACCAAAATTCTGCTATCTTTAATAAAATAGAAAATAAGAAAGCATCACAAAATAGTTCATCGATATTTGTTGCATGTGGGGCAATGTAGGCACAATGAGATTTCCCAAGTTAATCAATATCAATCGTCGAAAGTGCCTTTAATGTACACGTGAGCGTCGACATTCGATCTTTTATCCATGGAGGAACTCTCCTGGTCATATGAGTCACACGTTCTCCTGAATAAAATGTACAGCAATGTATGTGTGCCTCGTTATTCAGGTGAATAACTGACACCAAGATGCATTGTAGGAAAACACTAATTAGGTCTTAAGTGTATGATTGTTTTGATAATGTTACGTTTGGAAACATTGCGTCATTCTGATCTCAGTATCACTGAAGTTTCGATACATTCTTTCGTGGTCATAGTCTTCTACGATAGCAATGACATCTTTCAGTCGAAAAATAGTTGTACGGCAATTGTTTCAGAAACATGAAAACTTCACTGTATTGACTTGGTCACCTCCCCCATTCTATAAGTGCTCCCATGGAGCACTTATAGAATGTGTTGGATCAATAAATTCCCTCTACAAAATCTCTACCACATAATATTTTATAGTTAAACGACTTGTCGTTAACATACTGAGATCAGATGCTAGTAGACAGTTAAATCCTGATGGTGTAAATTACTCAAAAAATGAAAATAACACCGATATCTCATTTTAACAGATATACTTACCAAAATTACACAAATATATTTTGAAATACTAAAGAGTAAATTTAGTCATTAAAATGGCTTCAACCACGATCTCCAGACGATTTCGGGACGAAATCTCCTGCAACTTTTCCAGACGATCTTCTCGTTTAAGTTAATGAATGCTGTCATAATACTTACCTTCAGTTCATCTCTGGTGTTACAAGGAGTTTTGTTTCTCTCTCACTCAACTGCGCCCCACACATAATATTGAAGGGGCTTGCAGTTTGGGAAGTTAGGTAGCCAGGCGTAAGGGGTGATGTAGTCGCATAAGTTGTCTGACAACCACAACTGGGTTCTCCTGCTTGTGTGGCATGGTGCAGAATCAAACGTAGTGTAATCTCGCAGGCAGCCTCTTGGCCCAGGGAAGCACTACTTTCTCAAGACACTTGATGTAGACCTTCGTGTTGAGTCTGATGACCTCACTAACAAATTCGGGAGGTCTTTTTTTATCAGAACGATCAGCCATACCTTTGTAATCACCATTATACTCTTCCAACTCTTTCCGAATCCTCTGTACCGTCCCCAAATTGACATCCAAATACTTTGAAATGTTCGTATTGGAGCTTCCGGTGCGAATGCCAAGCAGTATAGCATGCCGTTTCCATTTCTGGCTGGGTGAATTGCGTCATGTGGTTCTTTTTCTCACAGACGGTGCCTAACTGACCCTACAATACAGTACAGTCGACAAAATCAAAATCAAACAAAGCGCATGCGCGAAATTTGAAATATAAAATGACTACAATTTACCCATTGCATCCTGTAAATCCATATGAATCAGTACGTGTGCACGTGTAAAGAAACATATACATAATTCTCTTGCACGCCTTATAGGCCAATGACATAAATTAGTTCACAACAAGATACTTGAAAAGTTACATTTCTAATCATGCATGAGAGAGTGAGATTATTGTACTGATTTCTCCACTGATATGATCCTGTGCCAAACTTGTAACTTTAGAAGGTCTATGACTGCGTTTTATGTGAGTTTGAGAATAAATAATCATTTTCCTGTATGTCGCAGTATTTGCGTCAATATGTGGATTTATGCAGATTTTAGTAGAGACCAATTGATCAAATCGTGATTTGATTATCGACCAATAATAATCGTTATCAGTACTTTCACTTGTTCCTCTTTTTATTGTTGTCGATGTTGAGTTTCGGATGGTGCTACCGTAGGTCGACCAAAACCCGATTAAAACAAACATTCGAAAATGTACTCTCTGTTGAATGGATTATTGAATGTACAACAACCTCTGAATGCAACACAGCCAGATAGAAATGTACTCTTCGTTATATGGATTCTTGAATGTACAGCAGCCTCTGGATAGAAATAAAGGAACGAGTCTTCAATCCTATTTCACTCTTCTAATAAAGTCTCTTTATACAGATAAGGAACTCACTGATTACCTGTCAGCTAGTTCATGCCTTCAGAAAGAATCATATTATCGTTAGTATTGCAATTAATAGAATGTTGTCTCATCGGAATAAAAATCTAAATCTAAATCAGTGACGCATTAATATACTCATCGTAAAATGATAATTTCCGTGAATAGATAGATAGATAGATAGATAGATAGATAGATAGATAGATAGATAGATAGATGTGTGTATGTATAATTTACATAGATATACATAATCATAGACTGAGATAGACATATAATTTAGTAAAATATACATGTTCAAAATATACTTAGTAGTCATATATTGAGTTTGATATTAAAGGAAATTGTTGGTGTGAGACTCTATAAATTAGATGTTGTACTTTCAAATGTTGTGCTTTCAATTGTAGCCCAATTCGTTACTTGCCTCTGAATTTGACAACCACGGTTGTGGGACAATTGTGAGGGTCCCCACTCTCTAGCCACGATATGTGGCTATGTATAGCAAACTAGAGGAGTAGTAATTACTTTTTTTTACTCCTATTACTTTTAATCCTTGTCTTTTGTAACGATTATCGATCGTAGTTAATCCGCTAGAAAGCAAAAAAAACCCAAAAAACTGAAAATTCTCTCTTGATAGTTCTCTCTCTATTTATCTTTTCATTATTCTTGCTATTAAAATTAACTGTTTTCTTTTAAACATATAGAGAGAAATTTGGGTCAGTACCTTGTGTATATTATCCTTACCATTGTTCCATTTTTATCGCAAATAATTGTCAATTCATCAAAACTTGCATCATTTCAAATAGTTAAACAAATATTTACGCGTGTCAATATGGAATGTCGTATTAAAACTCTAAGTGATATTGATGAAAGGCTTTACATTAAAAATCAATAATATAGACACCAGTTCTACTATCATAAGGCAAACTGGCACAAATTATCATTTTTAGATATAGTAAAGGATAAGGTTAAAACCATTAACGGCGAAAAGCATTTACTTACCTTAATTTGAATTAGCATCCGGAAGTGTCAAAATTTGAACTCATAACTTGACAGGGTTTTAACTATTAGGATCGAGTAAAACAGGAAGCGCTCGCACCAGCCGACATAGTTGGGTGGAATTTGGGCCAAAATTCATTTTTAATAACCATCGATTCCGTCTTCATTTTCTATAATTCTGTTAACATTGATGGTTTGTGACTCGAGTCTGAGGTCATCAAACCACTTCTCATAATCCTGTTACTATTCGTCCATGAAAATCGACTTAAGGGAATGAAACGTATTCTTTATAAGTACGGGGGCGCATCACGTGATCAGTTAGATATGCACTGATATATGAGAGAGACAGAAAACCAGGAAGAGTGACTGTCCAACCCGTAGAGCCCAGATTCCTGTTGGGCTGCCTTCAGATCAGCCAATTAGTCATCCAGACCGTTTTATCTCGGGTAAAGAACTCGGGTATTATTTCTGGTCAATCAGTAAGCAACGATGATGTAATAATAAATGGTATGATAAGGAGCCAAAGTGTGTAGAACGGAAGACAGCGATAAACCAAGCGGCAAAGACAAGCCATTCATATTCTGTTAAGAGATTCTTTCGTCAGTTAAGATAGTAAAAGAGAAGGTGAACAAACTTTATCAACAAAGATAGTGTTGACACATTAGTTTGTACGTCTTGGTTATTATTTGATAAGCAAAAGACTCTAACACCTAAAATCGCTTCAACCCACCCCGGGCAAAGAGGATAAAGAAAACTAAATTATTGGATATTTTCGTAACGTAAACGGACGGGGCGGAAATACGATTTGACTAGGAGGAAAGATCACGTGGGTGAGTAGAGCTCTGGTCCAATTTCATATGCCCCTAATGCCGGTGTACGTAGGTTGTTTCAAATAATTATGGTAATTAAGAAAAACTACGTATCAGCGAGTACATATTCTTTGCTTCTATCTGTCAATAGAATATTACATGCAATGTCATTTGTTCATCAAATTAAAAGATAATAAGAAAAATAAGAAAGAGACAGCAAGTGTGTAGCATAATTGTGTTAAACGTATGCTAATTAATAATACCCTTAGGTCTGTAAATGAAGTTCACATGCAAACGTTCAGAGAATTACATGGCTGATTGCATTTGAGCGATGTTATAAGAAAAAAAGACCTCTTTGGTTCCGGTTGAAGACACGGTAGCGGCATGTGGCAGCATATTTACTGACCCAGTTCTATTTAAGTGCATACACAATTGTATCTGATGATTCATTTGTCGTGAGCTTCAGGAAATACATGCTCTTTTGCATAATAATATGAAGATCGTACTTAAATATTTATAAGGTGTGAAAGCAGAAGATTCAATGGAACGAACAATGAAAAGGACAGGGGTCTCTTGACCTCAGTTGATGCATTACGTTATGTCTTTTCTTGATGTGCTTTTTTCTGCATTACCTCGCCGATCCTTCTCCCAACATAGCATTGCTAGCACTAAATTAACATCACATTGATACATTGTAATTTGATGAAGTGATTAATTTGGCTTATTTGTGTTCTTGGACATTTTGATCGAAATATATATCAACACAATAATTCGTCATAAGCAGATGTGTGTTGAATCTCCGGGTGTGGTAACGCTAAAAAGTCCTATTCTTTGGTTTGGTGGAAGAAAAGGACAGTCGATGCAAAGGTGAACAAACTGTCGACTCTTAACTGATATGACATTTCCTCTGAGCATGGAAAGCGGAATGACAACAATATAACCCTGATTCGGTTCAAAATTCTGAAAAGTTTACCGAGTACAACGAGACATTTGATGAAGGCAAGACAGTGCAACAACCGAAATCTAATCTATATACTAACAATATAGATAAGTATGCTATAATAATAATAATAATAATAATAATAATTATAATAATTCCTCATTTAAAAGATGAACACCTAAGCATAACTCGTATGGTGATTTTTATTAATTTGAGAAGACTATCATCGAAATATATATGTTTCGAAACTGCAAGGAAACAGGAGAAAAGTCGCTGTATCTTTCACTATCGTCTATTGTCATTCATTTCCAAAGCATACTCTGTCTGAACAATATTGTCAGCATAATTAAGACTGTTTTCCTGCACACTTCAAACAAAAGGGAAGTAAGAAAGTTGACGTCAATACTAGAAAGAGCAATAGCAGTTACTGATCTTGAGAAATCTATTTTCATGAAAAATTGTTTTAAGAGAAAGTTTTTTTCAACCGATATTAGCACTGGTTTCTCGATCAGTGAATGCTCAAACTTTCTTTACAAGAAAACGGTTAATATTAATATTACCTGTTGTTTCTACCAGTGCTGGAAAGAAGGGGCCCTACCTCAGGACATGAGAGATGTCAAGATCGTTACTCTCTACAAGAACAAGGGTGAGTGAAGCGACTGCAACAACTGCAGAGGAATCTGTCTACTCAGCGTTATGGGCAAAGTCTTCGCTTGGGTCATCTTGGTCCGCCTGCAGAAACTCGCCGAACGTGTCTACCCAGAGTCCCAGAGCGATTTCCGAGCTAAAAGATCAACAACAGACATGGTATTCTCCCTCCTCCAGCTCCAGGAGAAGTTCAGAGAAAGGCAGATGCCCCTGTACGTCGCTTTTATTAATCTTACCAAGGCGTTCTATGTCGTCAGCAGAGAAAGCCTCTTCAGAATCCTGCCAAAGATTGGCTGCCCACCCAAGCTGCAGAGCTTGATTGAGTCCTTCCACGGCGACATGCGGGGGAATATACAGTTCAATGGCAGTACATCTGAGCCCTTCAACATCTGCAGTTGGGTCAAACAAGGCTGCGTCCTCGCTCTCACTCTCTTCGGGATTTTCTTTACGCTGCTTTTGAAGCCTGCATTCGGTACATCAAGAGAAGTGATTTACCTGCGTAAGAGATCAGATGGCGGGTTGTTCAATCTCGCCCGCCTCAGATCCAGGATCAAAGTACGTGAAGCCCTTGTCAGAGACATGCTTTTTGCCGACAATGCGGCGTTAGCGACTCACACCCAGTGGGAAATTCAGTTACTGACGAACCGTTTCTCCCAGGCCTGCAGAGACTTCGGCTGACCATCAATCTGAAAAAACAAACGTACTGGGACAAGGTACCGAAACACAACAATCTATCACCACTGATGACTATAAGCTCGAAGCGGTCCATCATTTCACCCACCATGGCGCCTCAAAAACGTGCGTGGACCAATCCCAAGCTGTCGGTGAAGACCAAGATGGCAGTGTACAACGCCTGCGTTATCAACAAACTGATATATAGCAGCGACGCTTGGACCACGTATGCCAGGCAAGAAAAGCGTCTGAACAACTTTCACTTGAGAAGCATCCGCTGCATCCTGGGAATAGCGTGGCAAGATAAGATAGGTCCTATCTCGTACAGATTTGCCCATCATGTTCACACTGATCAGACAGCGCAGACTCCGTTGGTTAGACCACGTCCATTGTATGCCAGATGGCCGCATCCCCAAAGACCTCCTGTATAGAGAGCTGGCTGCTGAAAGGAGACCCGCCGGTCGGCCACAGCTGCGGTACCGCGATGTCATGAGACGCGACATGAAAGCTGTGGACATCAACAGAGTGTCCTGGGAGAGGTTGGCAGTAGAGGCTGGAATGTAGTGGAACCCTGATCAAACACCTTAAGTCAGGGAAGAGAAACTGACATAAGTCAGCACGGAAAGGCGGGCCCTCGGAAAGCAAGTGGCAGCTCCAACAGACCAGAGACAGAACACAAATGCGACCTCTGCCACAGATATTGTCACTCCTGCATCAGTCTCTCCAGTCAAAGACATCGATGCTCCAGCCAAGCAGAAAACAAGAATGCTACACCTGGTCAACCCTGACCGATGCAGGCCTATAAAATATATATATATATATATATATATATATATATATATATATATATATATATATATATATAAATAAACACATATTTATATATAAAAACACACACACACATATATATATATATATATGTGTATATATATGTATATATGTGTGTATATACAGCCTTGGCCAAAATTATGGAGCACCAATGAAAAATCGAAATTATGATTCAAACTTATATATTTAAAGGTTAAGAATAGTGGAGTAAACATTAATAACAACAATCAATATTTTCTATGTCCTCCTTTTGCCTTTATAACAGCTTTTATTCGTTTTTGCTTATTATTGACTAAGTTGTTGCAGGTGGTAGGATCTATTTTCTGCGAATCTTCATGAAGTTTGGCCTCTAATTCTTTTTTTGATGAACATTTGTGCATTCTCACTCTTTTCCCTAAATGGGACCACAAAGTTTCAATAGGATTTAGGTCTGGGGATTGAGGGGGCCACTTCATCACTGTAATCCCTTTTTTCTCAAACCAACCGATTGAAACTTTTGACGTATGGCATGGAGCATTGTCTTGTTGGAAGATTACATCACTTGGAATGTTATTATTAAATATTTTAGTCAAAGAGGTTCGGTAAACCTGGTCCAGCATGTTAGTATAAATTGTGGAGTTCATTCTGCCCTCACATGTGTACAACATTCCAGTGCCTGAAGAAGCCATGCAGCCCCAAACCATTACGCTTCCCCCTCCAAATTTTACAGTTGGAACCACACAATCAGGATGAAATGCCTCTCCTTCCCTACGGCGAACATAAACCGCTCCAGGGGTGCCAAAAATCTGATGAAAAAAAAGAATTTGTTACAATTTTTGAATAAATATTATGGATGTGTATTCACATAAAAATTTCAATTAATACATCCAAAGTTTAGGAAATAGAAGCTGTTAACTTACCTCAAAGTTACTTTCGTCAGACCAAACAATTTTGCCCCAATCATCAGGTGTCCAATTTTCATGGTTTTTTGCAAATTCCAGTCGTTTTTTCTTGTTGGCCTGAGACAAGTATGGCTTCTTCCTGGCTTTGCATCCTTTTAATCCCACTTCTAATAACCGTCTTCTCACTGTTCGAACTGATATGTTTTTGTTT
The DNA here is from genome assembly GCA_903632075.3 of Acanthosepion pharaonis. Lineage (NCBI taxonomy): Eukaryota > Metazoa > Mollusca > Cephalopoda > Sepiida > Sepiidae > Acanthosepion > Acanthosepion pharaonis. Next base: position 2,922,387 of record CAHIKZ030005588.1, on the reverse strand, counting down.
GCATCCTCCCTAAGTTCAGCAGTAAGCTCCGAAGAAATTTTCCTCCTATGTGCAAGGGAGGCTCTTTTCAAAGATCTGTCTTCCCTGGCGGTTGTAGACTTTTTACGGCCTTGTCCTTTTCTGTTTTTGAAATACTTTGTTTCCTTGTACCTTTTAATCGTTGTTTGAACCCCCTTCCTTGAACATTCCATCTTCCTGCCAATTTCTACCTGAGAATATCCTTCACCAGATAAAGCAACAATTTGTGCCCTTTTAATCTCTGAAAGCTGCTTCTTTGGAGGCATTTTCAATTAAATATACACTGGTAGGAATCAAATATTACCCGAAAATTACGAAACAACCTTTAGTATGACAATAAATCATTTTGAATATTGGAATGAATTTAGTACGAAACTCAGCTAAAGCTCTTGAGAGAGGCTTTAAAGCAAACAATATACTACAATCTACTGTTAAATATTTTACATTTGCTCTCGTTTGTTCACTGTCGAATTCTTAACCTTGAAATACGCAGGTTGAAACTATCATCTCAAATTTTTATAGGTGCTCCATAATTTTGGCCATGGCTGTATGTATATATATGTTTACATATAAATATATATTTATGTGTGTTTGTGTGTGTTTGTGTGTGTGTATACGTATATATATATATGTTAAAGTAATTCCTCAAGTCTAGAAGAATCCTCAACAGAATGCAGAAAGCACTGGGCGTCCGTTTCGTCCTATTTTGGGACTCATCAGCAGTGCACAACCACTACTGAGAATCAAACAATTAAGAAACATTGTTTTTATGTACTTTTATTGCCAATTTTCGACTCTGACTGTGTGCGAAAGTATTTAACACGATTTGTTAATATTTTGGTAACTGTTAATATTTTTGTTGTTTTCTGTAGTTTTCAACAAGCTTCTTGCATGAAGATTTTAGCAGTTTCACGCATTCTCCTTCACAGACTTTCTTTCGTTCCTTGATATTTTTTTTTTTTTTGATCTCTGTCTTTCGTTCCTTGATATTTTTTGGATCTCTTGCGTGTACTCTCAACTTCAACTTTTTCCATAAATTTTCTATTGGATTGAGATCCGGTGACTGGCTAGGCCATTCCAGAACATCAATTCCATTTTCATTGAACTAGTGTTGAGTTGTTTTAGCGTAAAAATTCGATAATTTTTAAGAAATCAATAATCGATAAAGCCGATCAAAATCGATAAATTAAACTTTTTTTCCTCCGATTTCGTTCAAATTGGGTATGTAGGTTAATTACATCATGCCGAGCACAACGATCCCTAATTTTTATTCTACACCACTGCATTTAGCGAAAAACCGCGAAAAACGAAAAAATCGATTTCAACACAAATCAATTTCGGACAGTGCATTAATTATTGAAGGTTGGAATGCATAAATAAAATGTGAATAAAGTAAATTTTGTTTTTATTGAATTTTTATCGACACCAGAAAAATAATTTATAAGTGTAAATCTATTTCCGAGCTTCAAAACAAAAAAATTCACTTTATAGCTAACAATATTTTACTCCCCCTTGATTTTCTTATCTGACAAAAAATTTCAACAAACATTAGTTTGTATTTTTTTTTAATTCAAAACTAAATTCTTCGCTAACAATACTTTTACTTCTGTTTCATTTTATTATCGGACAAATAAATATGAACATAAGTTTGTTCATTTTTTTAAATTCAAAACTAAATTTAAAAAATAAAGTGAAAATTGGTAACTGATGGTTTTTACTGCTCCTCCAAGAAAAACGGTTTTGCCAGATTAAGGACCAAAACCTACCAAATCTTTTTGCCTCCTAAGATCCAACTTCTACTCCACATCCTGAGAGGTGGTAACAGGGTAAAGTGGAATTGTTGGGTATGTTCAACATATTTAACACACGGGTAGTCCCTGCTAGTAAAAGAACATAAAAACAATGTTTCTCAATTTTCCTTTATGTTTAGTTAGACAATGTTCCTTAAAATATTTGAAGTAAGAATCATTGAAATTGAACACATTTTGTTGTGAAATTTATAAACAAGCCGATGTGTTTGCTACCCACAAAGACCGACAATTATTTTTTAAGATATTTTAAGAAAAAATTTTAAGACATTTAAGAAAAAATGTCTTAAAAAATAATTGTCGGTCTTCGTCATTTGGATACGCATTGAACAGATATGAATGTATGAGAGAAAATCATGGAGAATTGTGTTCAAAAACAGTAAAATCGACCTTGATAAGCGAACGCTCCTCTGTGGCCCAATCGCTTAAGGCACGTCAAGCTAAATGACGGTTCCATATAGGATAGAGGTTCGATCCCTGTCGGCGGACGCATATTTTCTATGAAAGTTTCTCGGACATTCAGGCCTGTAAATGTTGTTAATACTGTTTATTATAAACAGAGCATTTACTTAAATATTTGTATCTATAAAAAGAATGTTAAACATAAAAATTTCTTAAAATAATTGTCGGACTTTGTTCATTTCATATATATATATATATATATATATATATATATATATATATATATATATATGTGTGTGTGTGTGTGTGTGTGTCTGTTTATATATATATATATATATATATATATATATATATATATATATATATATATATGTATGCATGTGTGTGTATATATATATGTCTGTATATATGTCTGTATATATATATATATATATACACACAAACATACATATATATATATATGTGTGTGTGTGTGTGTGTGTGTGTGTGTGTGTGCGTGCGTGTGTGTAAAGACAGACCTCGTGTCTACGGACTCCTCATCAACGAACTTCTGATGCAACCGACAAGAACTTCCAAATCGTTAGTGATGTATTTCAAAATTCGAATAAGTTCTCAAAGTGGCCGCTTGATGACGGCTCTTTCAATTGTAAACAAATACGTGTGCACAGTATATAGAGTACGATATCTTATCGCGTGCGTGAGAAAGTAGCAGTGCGATATCTATTATTTTTGTTATTTTGATTAATATATTACTTGCTCTGCCCGCATCATGTCATCGATGTAGAAGGAAAGGGTAAAAAGCGTACAAACCTAAGTATCAGTGACAAAATAGAGCTTCTTAAGAAGCTAGAGGCTGGAGGTTTCGGTCGCAAAAGTGTGCGAGAAGTATGATGTAAATATGTTAATGATATACGCAAAGCTAAAGAAAAAACCAGAACGTTATGCAGTGTGATTTGATGTTGAACCTTGCAAAGATGGGAAAGTTATTGTTCATAATTATAAGCATCTGAAAGTTCCTAAAAGTAAGGAACTGGAAGAAGCCGTGTACAAGTGGTACGTTCAACACCGATCAGTGTCCGTGAAAGTTCGGGGAACGGGATTGCTGATGCCGATAACAAATTAGCACACAATCAGGCAATTAATTCATTTAAAGTTAGTGGTGGTTAGCTATGGAAATTTCTTAGTGCAACATGAAGAAGTTACTAGCGTAGATATTAGTGAACAAACTGAAATTTAATAAAAAGATCTACAATTGTCACAGATTTACAATGCAGATAAAACTGTTTTGTTTTGACATTCTCTACCAAGAAATACCCAGGCATTAAAGCATGAAGACAGAGCTCCAGGCAAAAAGTAAGCAATGACAAATTTTCTGCTTTATTGGGGGCGAATGTATCGGGAGCTCATTGTCTCAAGCTTGTAGTAGTAGAAAAGTCAGCTAAGCCACGTTGTCTCAAGGACTGCATGAACGAGTTAACAGTTGTGTGTTACAACAGAAAAACTCTTGGTTCAATATTGCCATTTTTAATAATTTGGTTTTTTATACATTTCATTCCCGACGTGCGAAATTTTCAAGAGAAATTATTGTGTATTACCCCTGAAGATATTAAGGATATTCTCCTATTTCACAATGCACCAGTGCATCCGAACACAGAAAAACTCATAAGCACTGATGGTAGAATCCGTACAATTTTCTTTTCACCTAACACAATTAATCCAGTCGATGAATCAAGGAGTGATTGTGTCATGTAAAAGTCATTATCAGCGTAAATATTTGCATGAAGTCTTGGTAGTCATCGAAGAAGAGGAAGATATGAAAGAAGACACAAAAGGACAACAAACAGTTAACAATAAAAAATAAATCAGAAATCTGGCATCTACAATTTTACGTCAGCTTGGAAGATATGAAAATGACAATTCTCTCAAAATCTTGGAAAAAATGTATGTTGGGTGAAGACCTGAACTGCACTTTAAAGATTTTGAACCAAAGGATTTTAATAAAGTTTTATCTTATGCTGGACAAAAAGATGTAAATCTTGAAGATATTGAAAACTGACTTGAAGAGAATGCTGCAGATCCAGGTTACCAGCTTCTTTCCTTGGAGGAAATAGCAGAATCAATTCTGGTCATTGATGATTCAGTTGAGAGCTCCAGTGACTCGGAGAAGGTGGTAGTGAAACCAAAAATGTCTCATATACAAGATTCCATTGACACTTTCTCACAGTTCATTGATACAACAGATAATCCTTCCAATCAAGCTTATTATCAACACCTCAACATATTAAGAGAATTAATAATTTGTGATCAGTATAAGTGTAGAAAGCAATTAAAGTTGAATTCATTTTTTAAAACCAACTATCTCTCCAACACCTGACCAGAGTACCCCAAGCACCATCTGGATAGGCATGTAGTAGTGCGAACGATGTAATTATTTATGAATTCTGTTTGATCAGGAAAACAGGTGGATCTTCAATTAAAAATATCAGACAAGGTGAATCTTCATTTAGAAATATCATAAAGAATTATGCTACTCCAACAGACCCGAATATAAAATCAAATTAATTATCTACTACAGAAAATTTAAAACAGCTAATCATATCCTCAAAAATAACAACATACCTAAATTACAACGAATGAACATTATTTATGAGTTCAAATGCCCCTTAAGGAACTGTGTTCCTGATAAAACCGAATTCATAAATAAGTACATCGGTCACACAACTACATGCCTATCTAGACGCCTTACGTTACATCTATCCTACCACAGCTCTATTAGAACCGATATAAACACACGCACAAATTTGTCAGACTCCATCCGAAACATACTATTAGAAAATACCAACATAATAACCTCATCCACATGTAAAAGAAAGATAAAAAATGATTATGATTAGTCAAAATGATACAATTTACAACGTGCTAAAAAAAGATCTATCTCATAAGGACACTTATAATATTTTAACAACTTAAATGTAAAATCTATTATAATTAAAAAGTAACAAATAATTGTATTAAAAATTCATTTTTCATGGAAAATTTTTTTGCTTTCAGAAAATATTGTTCATATTCATAAAAACAACTAAAAGCACATAAAAAGCATTTGAAATTAAATAATATCTTTGTTTTATTGAGTTTTGTATGCTGCAATTCAGAGCTGATTTTCTGGTGGGGGTTCCAATTAAAAACAAAATAAAACATGATTTTAATTCCTCAAAGTCTTGTAATCACTAAACCTGACGCGATCAAATTTCTAACGTAACGGGGTGTAATAAATATTAAAAAAATATTTCTGCCATGAATTAATAAAAAAAATCATATTTATAATAATTCTGATCCTCTGTGAATAGTTTCTGAAAGTTTCATTAACATCCGACAATTATTTTTATTTTTGCAAGATTTTCCAAATCAATGAGTGTCACACACACACACAAAAAAAAAAAAAAAAAAAAAAAACGTGCTAAAAATTGCATACGTTATTTTACTAGTTCCGGTGATACAAAGAGAAACAAATTTGGCGTCTTTTTCATCATGCTATGCTTTAGCGATCTCATGGAGGTACCTATCAATTGTTAAAACAATATTTTAATAAAACATAATAATAAAATATATATAATATATAATAAAACATTAATAATAATAAAATAAAAAAATATTTTAAAAATTAATGGGAAAACAGAGGAGAAAAAGCGCGTACATACGTAGATACACATGCGTACATGTGTTCCAACACACACACACACAAGCATACATACAGCCATACACGTATAGATAAAAATACATGTACAAAATTAATATGTATCTTCATTAACCTTCCCTTCTCATAACATAATCTTGTATTTAAAGGCGCATTAGCAAAATAGATTCTATGATGGTATAAAGTGGGTGATTCCAATCAAGAAGGTGAGAAAGTGAAATCAGTAGAACATAAAATGTAGTCGATATGTGTGGTGATGAATATTTAAAATTAACGGTGGGACTTACTCATCTGTAGAATGTTGTTGTTGATTATAGGTCACCCTCTGGAAATTGTACTCTCTGAGTAAACTTAAATCCCTGTTTAGTCCCTCAGTGTGAGAATTTATTTTTAGGATAAACTTCAACTCCAATATGCGCCTGTCCTCCCGGCTGTCAAAAGCACACATTCGACGTCGTCGATGCTATGACCAGTTTGGTTGAAGCGTATAGAGACCGGTAAATTGCTGTTGTCCCTGATGTTTTTGTTGTTGTTGTTGTTGTTTTTTCTGGTTACTGAACTGTAAACGGAACAGATTTCCGGTTTTTCCCATATAATTCGCATCTGTAACAGAAAAGTAAATATATGTGATTGGAACTGTCACAGCTCAGAGCCGGTGAGTACCGGGGGTGGGTAAGTGCTGTGGATGTTGATGTAATTGCAGACCAGGTACCGGGTTTTTTTGCAGGTGACATTCAGTTGGTGAGGTGAACAGTTACATAGATGATGTGAAAATCTGAATAGGTTACGGAGCTATATATAGGGGTTATCGCTGGATATTTTTTCTTATTGTATTGCCTAGTTTTAATTGCTGGAAATCTTTGTTTAAGATGTGGGAAAGTTTGTGGATGTTGTAATTAAAATAAAAAAAAACAATGGGGATTCTGGATTTTTTTTTTTTTTAGTTTCATAGATATGGAGTGTGTTTTTTATGTTTTGAAGCCTAGATTCTTTGATTGTTGTAAGTGGGCTAAGAAAGTTAATGGAAAGTTGTCCCATGTGTTGTAAACTTCATTGTGTGAACAGATGCATTTTATGCGCAAACATTGTCTGTAGATTATAGTTATTTTTGGTTGGTGGTGTGGCAGCTATTGAAACTTAGGTAGCAATGGACATCAGTAGGTTTATCATATTGTTGAGATGTACCAGTGTTTCCAGAACTGGTAGAATATTCCACGATAAATTTGGTGGTGTGGCGGAAACAATAGGGGTGCATTTTAAGGTCTAGGAGATTGTTTTATCCGTGTGTCCATGTGAAGAAGATGTCATCTGTGTATCTGTGGTAGCGAAGGGGTGCTAGGTGGCATCGACTAAACATATCTTGTTCAAGGGCATCCATGAAAATATTACATTAGCTTTGGGTAATTTTCATATGCATCGCTGTGCTGTGTGAAGAAAATTATGCCAGTTGTTGTGTGTAAGTATAATGTTGTAAATATCTTGTACATAGTGATCGTGCTTGGTTTCATTCATATATATATATATATATATATATATATATATATTTTTGTGTGTGTGTGTGTGTGGTTGTGTATGTATACATCTTTGTGTACGTGTATATGTATATATATATATGTGTCTGTGTATATGTATGTGTATAAATACAGGTATATATATATATATATATATATATATATATATATATACATAGAGAGAGAGAGAGGGGGGGACACGATGGATATATTGTCGTCTAATTTACGCAAATTTACTTCAACCACGGTCTCCAGACTGCTTCAGAATTTCTTGCAACTCTTTAGGACGGTCTCCTTTTTATGTTGGTGAATGCTGCCATAACCCTTGCCTTCAATTCATCTTTGGTGTTACAAAATTACACACATAATAATCAAAATGTTTGTAGTCAGAGAAATTAGGTTGCCAGATTTCAGGGGTGATGCGGTCGCAGAAATTGTCTGACAGCCATGATTGGGTTCTCCTGCTTGTGTGGTGTGATGCAGAGCCCTTTTGTCAGACATAGGGTCTTTTACCAGCCAACCTCTTGACACAGAGCAGAACTAGCTCCTCAAGCCAATTGATGTAGGCCTCCGTGTTGAGTCTGTGGTCCTCAACAACAAATTCCGGAGCTCTTTTTTTATGAGAACGATCACAGTATGTTTTCCGAACTGCTGTATCTTCGTAATCAGCATTAAACTCATCCAAATCTTTTTGAAACACTCTGAAACATTCGTGTTGGAGCGTCCGGCGAAAATGCCAAGCAGCACATCATGCTGTTTCCAAATTTCTGGCGGTCTGAATTGTGTCATTGTGCACTTTTTCTCACAGACGGTGCCCATCTGACCCCAGTGTACTGTGCAGTCGACAAAATCAAAAACAAATAACGCGGATGCGCGAAATTAAAAATATAAAATGGCGACAATTGACATAACGCACTCTTTATGTGTGTATATATGTATATATGTCTGTGTGTGTTTTTGTTTATACACACACACACACACACACATATATATATATATATATATATATATATAGAGAGAGAGAGAGAGAGAGAGTGAGAGAGTGAGATAGAGATTGGTGATGAGAATATTTATGATATCAGTGTTGATAAAGGAAACCAAGAAATAATGCATTTTCCGATTAATTATTTTCTGAGTAAACATGTTATGGATATGATATTGCCTATCAATCAATTATTAAAAAATAAAGAAGCAAGATAAACTGCGATTTGATTAACGTATAGAAACATGTAAAGCAAATGTCATATTTAATTTGCAAGATTACCTGTGACATACAATATTTTTGTTTACCGTTCCAAAATTTGTTTTATGTTGTTTTCACTACGTTACTTTAATATTTTTGCAGACTAATTTGTCCGCATCCCGTATGGTCTCCCATTGATAACAACTGCCACAGATAAAGCTATCTCTTTTTACTGTGTAGTGAATGACCTATGCAGTGTATTCAACAATTACGTAATCTGAGATTAAATCCTGAGGTTAAAAGTCTCTAAAGACAGATAGTGTCTATAAATCCTGGGTGTATTTTCTTTTCTTTTTTTTTATTGAAGTGTATATTTTTGTCAAAGATTAGAAGAAACCTGATAGTATCAACATAATGTTTTATTACTTCCCAGCTATTATGTTTCTGTTCAATTCTTATGCGCATAATTCTTGTTGGATTGCTTTTTTTTTTTAATTGTATTTCTTCTTTTACTTTTGATACTTGCTTCCGTTTTATTATCATGCTTGTTCTGAAAGACAGAACAATCACGATGAGAAAATTTAATCCGTTTTCACAAGAGCCCATCATTTCTGTAACACATTATAAGTTCATTTTTTCGGTGCCACGACTATTGCCCCCCCTCTCTCTCTCGCTCTCTCTCTCGCTTGATTTCTCCACGGTTTTGAAAATTGAGTTTTCCTTCTCTTAGACTGGTTGCCAACCAAATCCAAATAACCCAGTCTACCATAACTGAGATGTTGAGATGGATTCTTGTCTTTCCAGAGGTCTACTGTGCACGTGAATGGTACAGAATACAAAAGAACTGCATTTCGGCTAGTTGATTTCCAATAAACGTGCTCCAGTCGCACATCTAGCTCATTACGACATTATCATTAATTGCATAATCCTTTTGTTATAACTCATTCAAAAAATTTAAAGGTACGTTTTTACAGTAAGGTTCACCCTGTAAAAGATCCGGGGGCAACTCGTGGTAGGTTACATTCAGAGGAGGGGAAGATAACAGTTAACCCTAGACTTGAACCGGTTACTATTGTAGCGATTGGGGAAACATCCGCTTGGCAGTCGGTTCCACAGAGCAATTGTTCGCGAGAAGAATCTGTTCAAATGGAACTTAATTCTCACCAATGGAATACGGAGGAAATGTGGATGGTTTGCTACAATGTAAATGACATGGCGCGTACTAGACGTGAAGGTTAACATTGCTGGAACTAAGGAATGTACTTCGTCTGAGCACTTACCATGAAAGTAGCAATAAAGCAATGAGAGGCTTGCCACATCCCCCCTGTGAGAGAGAGGGTGAAGAGTGGAAGATAATTCATCACCCACAAGGACTCGGAGACGTTTTTGAACTCTATCGAGACTGAAAAGTGAGGATTGGGCAGCTTCCTCCCAAATATGACAGAATTATTCCATTTTTAGATTGATCTGGCTCTTATAAAGGTAGAAGATAGCATACGGAGTCGGGTACTTGCTGAAGCAGTGCAGGGACCCGACCATTTTATCTGCATCTTTAGCGATGAAGGTACTTATTAAGTTATATTATAGATATTTTGTAGGAGTTTCTCGCTAATATTTAAGATTAATTTCTTTTTTGATCCATAATCATTTCTTTATTGTAATAATATTTCACATAGTTTATTCTACTTGTTTTCTACTTCTACTTTGTTTGCAGTCTTTTTAAAATAAATGTTTTCCTCTCTAGCCTATTAATCTCAACCCTCAACGAAGGCCAAACCTGAAACATCGTCTTCAAGTGCTACTGGAGGTTGGTATATATTATTCTCCGGAAAGGGAACCTGAAACCTGTAAATTTTTTTAACTTTCCTTTGTTACTCAAACCGTAAAATATCAATGTTCTTTTTCACTCTGAATTCAAAGTGAAAAAGAACGTTGATATTTTGAGCGATAATTACATTAATTTTTTCATGTATATCTGTAACCAATGTTTTCCACAGAATTGTATAGAATATATTTTACGATTAAATTTGGCACTAGGACCAGTTTTAAGCTGGTTTGATTGGTCATGTAAGAATAAAATTTGGACCCCACAGAAACACTTAAAAAAGGATTGTCAACAAACACGCTGAATGAGGAATTGTGTAAAGTTCCATCTAAGTTATTGAATTCAAAATCCTTCTTACAAGAAACATTAAAACAATGAATTTGTTTTTCCTGATAAACTATGTGTCTTTATTACTAGTTGATACGATGGATCCTGAAAATTTCTGTGCCTGCACCAATTTCTAAAATCTGATAAAATGAAGTAACCATAGATTTTTTAAAGGTTTTTATCGTCTGACCGAGAAATTTTTGGTGCCTGTTCGCACCACGAAAATGGGTTAGGTTTGATTGGGTTGGATTAGTTGATTTTTTTATTTTCAATTCTTGACACCTTGAGAACCAGGTATGACCCCAAATTATACAAACTGTGTCAATACTAAAACTCTTGGGCGTCTGATCTTAATTTTCCATGCATTAATTTATAAATTCCTTTGAAACTTAGACGTAATGTAATGGTTACACCATTATAAGTGATTCCGATACTCAATGGTGCTCTAAAATGCTATCCTTGTGCCAAACCTAGTATATAACAACTTGTGAAACCACCCGATTGGTCGCATCGATTAAATTATAACGGTTCATAGCTTTATTTTCCTGTCTTTTTCTTAAGTGAGGAAAATCATTTTTTTTTTAACTATGTTTACTTTTATCTTTTTTATATCCAATTCTTCCAACGAGATAAACAATCTTGGTAACTGAAAGCATGATACAACTCTAAAAAACAGACATTTCATGTATTAATCATTAGTAAGAAATAAAAATGAATGCATATGCAAACAAAAAAATCTGTTTACAAAAATATTTTGCGAATTTACTGAGGTTAGTTGTTTTAACGCGCTTCATTCGGAAGAAATTGCAGCAAGAATAACTAAACGTTGTGTAAATTGTCTCCCATGCCAAACTAAACATTTCCGTGTCGGATTAGTATGTATCGATATAGCAAATAAAATATTCTTATTTTCAATGTAGTTGTCAGAATGCTTTTAGAACTATACAGACAGAACCTGAATTTTCTTTATATGCCCAATTTATCAATTAAATATTGTTTTATTTTTTACAATTCACTAAAAAAATCGAGTGTAATTGGTTTTGGAAAGGCGATTAAATTGCACATTAATTGCATTCCAGCTAACAACTTTTATCTCATTGTTTAGATGAGAAATTATCCTTACTATGCACTGACTTATAAGCACTAGTGCTCTCTTTTTCGTTGTTATCATCTCAATCAACGAATTTCCTGGCAGACACTTGAAGAATGCCGGGGGGGGGGAAGAGTAGCCGAAACGCTATAACTATAACAAAAAAGATAAGCACGCTCATCTATAATAAGCATCTCAGTTTGCAGTTAACTGTCATGGTGTTAACACTTAAGCAAGTTACTGAAGTAAAAAAAACTGGAAGTAGTATTAATAGTAGTAGTACAATAAAAACAGAAAATTGGTGACAACGCTCTTAACCACAGAAAAAGATCCAAAACGTCAGATCGCTTCGAAATCAGGGTAATGTGATTTGCATCTTCAAATGTCTAGCTCACAATAAAACCTGACGGCTTTCTGACTGCATAAATATAAAAACTATAGGCCTGTAAATATCAACTGCACTAAATAAGTCGATTACAGCCTTTGAGAAACTATAATCGTTTACAAAGAGACATGTCTTGGTCGAACAGACTGTCCAAAGAAATACGAATTTTGAGTGTAAAGAGTGTGAATCACCTAAACTAAACTGCTAAACCTGGTTCTGAACGGTGATGTAGAACAGAGGCACGCCAAGATTGACAGCAGTGACAGACTGCACATAATTCCCTGCACAGATAAGAGTAAATGTTGCACAAGAAGTGTCAAAACAGAATGTTGGAAATCGTATAATTGCAACAGGATTACAGGCACCCATAGCCTCACTTCTACTTACGCCACAATATCATGAACGTCTTCAATAATGGCAGGGGAGTGTCGTCTGGAGTAACATATAGTCCGTCGATAAGATCAAAGTCTGTCTTGATGCAAAAGATGGTCGCTGTTATAGAGCGAGGGCTAACGGCGTATAATCACCCACGACACAGACCCAACATTTATAACTATCGCTTGCCTTTGGTTTTTGTGGAAGGAAGATTCATTGTCACCATGTGCATTCAAAATATTGTTCAACTCTTTCTGCTGCCATTCTTGCAAAAGGAAGGTAGAGTGCTGCGGCAATAGGAAAATGCCGGCTGTTGTAATGTCTATGCTACTCAAATACAAGATATTCAATAACTTCACTGTCCATTATGTCGTCCGTCATTGAACATTTCACATCAGCCAAAGCAATGTGACAACTATGGTATTCAACATCTGTATGACTGTGGGAAGAGGAATTTACAGACTTTTGTTAACGTCCAGTAAAGATACACAGTTTATTAAGATTGGTTCTGAATACAATCGATACGCTCATTATTTGGAAATTGTGCTTTTATTGATTTGTATATGTGTTCGTTTACTGTAATCCACTTACATTACCTTTATATTTAATATTGAGTAAATTGTAGCAAACGGAAATGCCGTCCACATATGCCTCCAATATAATGGCAAGACATTAGCTACATGATGACACCATTGCAACTAATGTCTTACCATTATGTAGGAGGTATATCTGCAATGTTGGTCAAAGACGTCAAACGTGAGGTTGGTGATATGAGAGTAAAATAATAATTATTTTTCGAAAGTCTCGCTATAGTTTTTGCTTGAAAAAATGATTAAATTTAATATGCTTATTTAGATGTCTTTAAGTAAATAAAGTTTTACTTTTAAACATTACAATAAAGCAACAAACATTTCTCCGTAAATTAATTTAGTTACTATTTTGAAAGACAGTAGAAGTCAGATACATTGAGAATTTAGTTTTGAAAAGCGACTATGTTTAAATTTCAAGTTATATTTTTATTTGAAAAGAAAAAATAAATAAATAAAAATTAGGAGAGACAGACATGAGTTACAGTTAACATTAGTCGTGTTGAATATTTGTTTTATGAATTAACTATATTTTATTTAAATTAATTTTCGAAAAATAAGACTCGCTATAGTTTTTTGCTTTAATCAAACTTAATTGAAAATTATTTACTTTTTATGTTGGTTCCAAGCCAAAAAACAATGAAATTTATTTTTAAAATTTGAATAAAAAATATTTTTCCATAAGTCAATAATGCACATACACACACATACAGACAACTGTCCTTTTAAGGTGATAGTGAGTCAACTGTCCTTTTAAGGTGATAGTATAGAAAGAAACCTCTCACCAACGAACTAATAGTGGGAGGGTGTCTTTAGATGGGAAGGGATTATTTTTTATTTATAAAACCACTATAGTAACAGTATGTATGATCATAATGTAAATAATATAAACATGTATATATGGCATAAATAAATATATACTTAATAAATATATTAACCAAAATAAAAAAATTATACATTTCTCACATCTATTTTCTAACGCACGCGCTAATGTATCGTATTTTATATACTGTACACCCATCTTTGCTTCCAACTGAAAGGCCCGCCACCGCTTACTACTCGTTCTACTAAGCCCGCAAATTTTGAAATACATCTCTTACGATTTGGTAGTTTTTTGGGGTTTTTTGTTTTTTCTGTGGAAAAAATCACGGTTCAGGTGGCAGGAGTAAGGTACTTACCCGGGTAAGCTACGTCGGGGAAGTAGATATTATCTTTCGCAACTTAAGGTTGCTTTTCTCATTTCCCTGGCCTTGCACGGTCACGGATTTTTTATTTTCTTGGGTTGTGATTTTCTTGAAATTTTGCGAAAAAAATGCATACATCTGTGACGTAGCTTCTCGGTCAGATAACTTGCGTAGTATGACAAAGGATAAAAAATGAGGAAAAAAACATTTCCTTCATAATCACTTCAGTGATCACGTGATAACAAGTCACAAGATCTTGTAACTATAAAAAAATGGTTAAAAAAAAATGTAACAGCTTTTAGTCGACCAGAACAACAACCCACAATGTATAAGAATTATTACCGTTCGTTTACACGTTTTAATTCTGAGAATTCCAAATGCATTCTAATTCATTTTAATTTTAAAATATCTTCGTAAATACAAATCATACGATCATAATTTATTTACAAAAAGCTGGATTGGGTGATATTGATTCTGTATATACGTTTATTTTGTCGTAAATTACTGTAGTTTTTCTTTAGTTTTAGCTGAATACACACACATACAGACAACTGCCCTTCAAATATATATATATATATATATATATGTGTGTGTGTGTGTGTGTGTGTGTGTGTGTGTGTGTGTGTGTGTGTGTGTGTGTGTGTGTGTGTGAAAAGTGCATATAAATATAAACAAATATATACATATGTATAAATATTTATATATTATATGCGCGGTACTTATTAGAAAGCGCTCAATATCAGAGATAGAGCTAACATATTTGGTTGGATAGATGTGAGTTTGTGACCCTTGGTTGGATAGATGTGAGTTTGTGACCCTGCATAGACCAGTAAAAACAAACATTGATTGAAAGCTATGTGAGTCGCGCAATCTGCCGCTTACTTTTATTTCATTTTTACTGAACCGCTTTTGAGTTAATGTTTTGATGGAAACGACACGTATTTCCTTAGTTTTGTTTCTATTGCTTTATATTACAATCACTGTGTCGTTATTCTACAATTATTAAAGAAGCAGAATGGAACAAGAATAAGAAATAAAGCATCTATTCTTTTCTTTTAAAACTGTTATAAAGGCTTATGACTCATTCACGTTGAAACACCGATTCTCGTTAGATCACCGAAGTTAAGCAACGTGGTGATTGGTCAGTACCTAGATGGGTGGCCGCTTGGGAATACAAGGTGTTTGGAGGAGCGGGTGGTGGCATAGATAACAGCTCGAAGTGTGAACTCGGAGAGCCGAGTTCGAATTCCATTATAATTACGTGCAAATACCCTTACGAGAGGTATGAATCAATCTCTTCTCCACCACCTCATCTATGGGTTAAATATCAGAACTTGTATATGAAAATCATTATTATCTAAAAAAAAACTGTTTATACAATATTCACTCACAAAAAAGAATTATTCTTACAATCCAAAATTTGTTTCGGTTTTAAATAACATACAAAAGGTTGATAAGTCGTCAAAAATAATCAAATCACTCAATCAATACGATATGTGTTGCTGATTTAATGGCTACAATATAATTGCCTTATATATTATAGCAAGTCAGTCCTGCACACAGATTACTTTTTAATTTTTCCAGAAATCAAATATATTTAATTAAATTCAATTATCTTTCAGTAAGTAATCAAAGGGCCACTTTAATTATTCTCAAGCTTTAAATTATTATTTTGCTGGCAATTTCAGTATTTAATCAATTTTTCTCAGCACTATTTAATCTTTTTTTATTATTATTTTAAGAAAAAAAAATTGAAACGTAAGTTCTTAACGCCATTTGGGACGACGAAATTACGTGGCTGTAACATCTGATATGAGAAAATGCTGTAAAGTGTGTTTAATTAATTCATAAATCTTCCTATAGTTTTCACTATAACCTACATTATTTGCTTTCCTTCGAAATTTCTATTTATTTTACAAATCTGGACACCATATAAATTAATGAGCCATGATTAATTACTCAAGTCAATTAATTAGCCAACGTGTGAAACGTTCATTCTCCAAAATTTCTTGTATTGTTTAAAGCTAATATAGGTTTTAAAAACGTGCACATTTCTTCTTCTCTTATTGATTTTTTTTATATTCTTCACAGTTGTAGCGTTGCCAAGACGCGTCGATTGCGTCACGCATCTCACCAAGAAATATTGCCAGTCGCACCGACAGTGATTTTCTCTATGATGAGTCTATTTGTTATGACCTGTTGGTGTTTATTGACTTATCCGAGAGAGAAACAAAGCCGTAGTTCGAGAAACCTCAGCGAACTTCGAGTTTTTTCCAAGTAGCTTATTATTCCCTAGTGAACCACTTGTGTTTCTTGATAAGCGACATGCGGATATTAATAAGACGATTAACCAAGTGTGACTCGCAAGACAGAAAGAAATAATATAAAGGCAGAAATTGTGTTGTGGAGTCATATCGAAATCAAATAATAAATTTGCATCTAATGTTTGGAATTAAAAAAAAAGGAAAAAGCTAAAATAGGCACTGAAGAAGAAATGCTTTAGTCGGCAAGATCAATCTTATATGTCTTAAGCTCAATATTTTACGATTTTTAACTGTCAGTTCACGCATTTACTTTTAAACTTTGTTAAAAAAGATTTATAAATATTTGTTTGGTTTATAATCCTATTAATCTTTAGGAAAATGCTAGTCTGGATATAAAATTATGATATTTGAAATATTGCATCAGTTCGGTTGGATTAAAAATAGCCGCTGACTTATTTTTGACTTAGTTTTCAGTCAAAAAACTTGATAATTTGAGACAGTTGAAATTTGAGACAGTTGAATTTTGAGACAGGTGAAATTTGAGACAGTTGAATTTTGAGACAGGTGAAATTTGAAACAGTTGAATTTTGAGACAGGTGAAATTTGAGAGACATGTAATGAAGGAAGGAAACATAAAAAAATTAACATTTCGGAGACACACTGAAGACAAAAGTAGCAGAACAAAAATGCAATAAATTGGTTATTTTATCCAAACTGATCATAAAACAAGAACCATTAAGAGAAATAGTAGTTTATGACTACTATGACTTTATGACTACTATTTAATAATGATACTCGGAGTAACACAATACAAGAAGATGTGGCCATCCGCACCCTGAAGCGAGACAGAAAATACAGAGATAGTTGTTTATGGAGGTCTGCCTGGTGAATGAAATAGTTACGTATTCCCAATTGGTGCCAGAGATCGATGTTTAAAACTCAGTTAAAAACCTGAATTTCGAATGATGATTTTTCTATGCAGGTTGTCTACCCACTTTGGGTGATTAGAGTAACATTTCATTTCTCCCACATGATTTTGTGTTGAACTAACTAAATATCAATCGATATGACTATTTAACATGAGCATTTACATTCATTTACTGTTATAATATTTGAAGCTTATTATATTTTTAATATTATTTTTTAATATTTCAAAACCATATTAAATTCTATTTTCGTGTCAATTTCTTACTTTAAAAATCCAGATTTTTTGAGAATTTTAATTCCTAAGGGCTGAAATATACAAATTTAAACTTTCTTTCCGCATTTTGGTAATATCAGACTAAAAGCAGAGTTTTAAAATCTGTTTTCTTTTTTTATAGATAATTTTATGGGCACATCGTATTTGATTCCGTGGGAAAATACTATGAAACAGAAGGAAAATAAAGTTACCGTCTGAACTTCTAGCATGAGTAGTTATCATTATTTACGCGCGGAATATTGTCTTGTGTGAAAATGAAATAAAACCAACAAATAAAATAAGAAATAATAATAAATAAATAAATATATTTCCTCATGCTATCCTCTACCTTTATAAGAGCCACATCAGGCCGAAGAAGGAGAAATGTTGCTATATTAGGCAGGAGCTGCCCACTCCTGATAGAGTTCGAAAGCGTCCCCGAATCCTTGTTGGAGAATATTCACCCTCTAACCTCTCCCTCACAGGCGGGATGTGGCGAGTCTCTCACTGCTCAATCGCTAATACCATGGAAAGTGCTCGGACGAACTACATTCCTGGTCCCGCCAGTTCAAACCTCCATGGCAAGGATATACCATGACACTTACATAACAGCAAACCCCCTACATTTCCTCCGTATTCCATTAGCAAGAACCACTGCCCTGTGAAACAGACTCTCAAGAGGATGTTTTCCCCGATCACTACAATCTTAAATTGTTCAAGTCTAAATCTTCTCCTCCTATCAATATAAACTACCCCATAACGTAACCCTCTACTCAAGAGCCCCTTACTGTAAAAAAAATTCCATGTTGTAAGTTATAAAAAAAACGTAAAGGGTTCCTTGTCAGTGAGCAATTTTATGGCCCCACTTCTTGAAAGGACAGAATCTTTCACTTTCCACTTTGCAGCGAAATCCTTCGGGCATGTTTTAGCAGAACCACTCATGATTTTGGTCACATCCCAAAATAGCATAAGGCTGAATTGAGCTCAACCATTTTACCCGTTCTTATTCTTACTTCCCATAAATTATTTCTGAACTAAAAAAAACGGACATACTCAGGAGAAATTTAATTTTGTTTCATTACAGTCAACATAAAATAAAGAATAAACGTCCGTAGTACAAACCCAAGTTTTTGTATGCTTCTTCTACATTTTTTTTGTTTACGTATTGAACACGCACCCTCACCTAAAACACAAATAGCATAAGGCTAACATGTTGTTAACATCTAGAGTTTCTATCTTTGTTGTTGTTATCATTATGCTTCGGCTGTTGTGCCCTCTAGCGGAAACGTTATGAAAACAACAGCCAAGATGTGGACAACAGACCGCGTGTAAATAAAAAATAAATTTTAAGGAACACGTAGATTGCATGAAACTAATAGAGATACAATCAGAAAATGAACACAGCTGAAATTTCTGGTATGCATAAGGAGGAAAGAGAGACTGAAGGATTTCGCAAACACAGGACATGCTAAATGAGAGACATAGAAGAAACAACCAATTAAAAAAGCTTATGTGGATGGATATCAGAACAAAGAAAAAAAGGTAGTAAGGAGTCAAAAGTTGCATAAAGCAACAAAAGAGGAAGTTGTGGTGAGTCATAATCACCCACATCCTAAAAGGACATGGCATATAAAAGTAGAATACTGTATTTTATGGCCTTTAAGCATCTCACTTTTTATATTAATATTCTAGGAATGTAGAGTGAGACTGAGTACAAATAGTCTACGACCTTTGGATGAACATCAGCTTACTACTCATCCGTGTAATATCCCTACTTAACCAAATTAATAATTCATAAGAGACTTGCGTATGATGACTTATGACAATTATTATTACATATTAATTAAGCTTATTATATATTTAAAAAAGCTTCAGCTTTTCACCCGAATGTCAAATAAGCGAGGTTGTCTCACACTGGGTGAAGCTTTTTCTTCGATGGAAGCCAACTGAATAAAATAAATATATCCAATGATGTATTTGACAGAGACTTGATTCATTGCAAAAATGGAGCATTACTACCATATGTGGGCTGGAGCTTCCCAATAATTACTTTCCAGCCTTAATAAATTTCAATAATCGTTTGCGTAGTGTTCTGGGTAAAAGACTTATTCTCCTCTTCGCAGCTACTGACACAGTACTCCATCTCTGGCTACTCTATCACATTTGCATGGCAAATATTCAAACGCGAGCGATGAATTCCAAGCTTCAGTGCTAACCTGGATATATTACATGTACTTCTTTCTGGGTTTCTCAACATTGTTGTTGTTATAACACGTTTGGGACGTCCAGGCTCGATCCAGGGTTTTTTCCACGCTGGTGAGTACTGGCGCCGGTCAACTGATTATCTTTTGACCGCTTCATTCCTTCATCTGCTCTGCTCACGTTGTGTGCTTTAATCACGGTGTAGTAAAGATAGAATTTTCGTCCTGAATCGAGTTGATGGAACCGTACTAAGTAAAAAGGACAAGAATGCTTCCGCCGGTGAAAATACAAATATCATAACATTTAACAAAAAAGGCAGCTGGGTTAATTCTCAGTCGGTTTATATAATCGTTTACACAACAAAATTAACCCTCATCCGTTAAACACTCTATTGTGACACTGTATCTCTTGCTTCTAAAACTTGGAACTTGGAACGGATTAAACATTCACACTAGTTGTTAGGTCGGGAATTCTCGGCGGCACGTCACGTGATGTTTAACAGCTTACTCGTCCACTGTTGATTCGTCTCCGCTCTCTTCAACGACGACTGTTGGTTTAAGCGTTTGGTTTATATGCATCTTGCCAACCTCTTACCACCCCTTTTTCGGATTCTTTCGACTTTATCTAAATTCGCTTCCCGGTTGTTAATGACCTTCAAGTACCAAAACAGGCAACTTTTCAAAACAATGAACTTCTGCGCTTTGAATTTTATTTCAAATCGGTAAAGAACTTTTCTACTGTTTTACATTCCGGCTTTTGTATTCATAACATAACTTATTTGCTGCTTCAGTTCATCATAAAGGAAAAAACATTTCTTTTTTTTTCTTCGATTCCTATTTCAATTCATGTTTTTCACCTTAACTTTTTTCTTACGTTTTCTACCCTTTCAATTCTCCAATTCTATAGGGGGTTTTCGCATGACCTACTAGTGTTATATTTCTTGCAGCTACTACCAATGACACTTTATAGTGTCACAGTGTGAGCGGTTGCGTTGCTGTACACGCTGTATACAACTATAATCTCAGTACAGGCATTGCCAACATCTTAACATCTATTGCTAATCTGGTTTATGATGTTCAGTGGTGATTATGCAATAAGCGTTGCAAGTTACTTGTTGGCTACAAGAGTCATTTTTGTTCTCAAGAGAACAAAAATATATATCAAGCTTGTCAGCGATGGTCATAATCGTTTAAAGTGTCGACAGTCATCAAATACGTTGGTAGGTAGGTAGGCCCTTTAGAATCCTCCCTGTGGAGTATAGAGTCATAGCCTCCCGACGCTTGCGATTTCTGTAATAAGTACATTTTTATGAGGTGGAATTTCACGCTCACGACCAACCGCTTTTTTATTCAGATTTATCTTTTTCTTGTACAGTTTACAACCAAGGCCAGAGAGACTAGTCTACACTCCTATTACCCATTATATTCGGGTTGATGAGAACGGGATTTATGCGAAAACGACGGTCTCTGGAGGAATTTGAACTCAGAACGACAACAATCACTACGCTATGTGCACATCCTAACAAGAGACATATGCAAACTTCTAGCCATAATTCAGTAGTATGTTGGCTACTTTTTATCACCATGACAGTTATTTTTTATATAGAAATGTTAACTTTCCTTATCTAAATATGACAATCCGAAGTACTTTTACTGTCATGGCCAAGGTTGAATTATCAGCATTTAAGACATCTGACTGTCACTCACCAAGTTCTGAAGAACGTTAATTCTGGGTTAACGAACGAATGTTGGCTAGAACCCGGTTTATGCTAAGGATCATTTTGCCTTTTCACATGGATGGCTATTTCGATTAACCTTTAAGCCAGTGAAAGCGGTTGCTGTAATTACCATGTAAATATAGATAAATTATTTGAATGTCTGCTTGTTAAGAAAAGAAATCAATTATTGGCAGGTCGGCGGGTTTGGAGCTCAGAGCAAAGAAGATATGAGTACTTCAATGGGGTTCGCAATTATTTGCAGAACTTCAATTAGACAGAAGCAATTAGGTATTCAGTGTGATACGTGGGGGAAAAAAAACTTACTTAGTCTGGGACAAGGCCACAGTTTTGAAGCAGTATGTGAGATGATCAATGGAGACACAATATATAGACATGTATTTCAGATTTTTTATGCATATACACACACACACACACACACATATATATATATATATATATATATATATATATATATATATATATATATATATATATATATATTACGTATTTTAAAGCAAGGGGAAAATGCTCAATAGAGAAAACCTTTTTTTCACCTACGGAAGAATGCGTAACACACATGACTGAATAATTTCAGTCACTGCGCATTTTCAAGAGGCGGACACATTCTCACGAGTGGTCCGGGATTGCTGGAGATTTTATCGAGTTGCCATCTCTAGAATTATTGCATACCAAGGCTTTAGAGTCCAATCTGTCTTGGTATTTAACTCATAGATGAGGTAGTTGAGATGAGTTCGTATCTTTACCAAGAGTGTTTCCGTGTAAGTGAATGCAAGGGACTTGGCTGGAATTCGAACTCGATTCTTTGATTTTCCATTCTGAACCACAATTCATTACCCCTCACACATATTCTAATAAAGAAGTATATTATAAATATATCTAGTAATAATTCAATAAATTTATATATTCAGTAGATGCATCTGATTCTCTGACCCTACTGAGCGGTGAGTCTGCGAAATTTTGAAAGCATTCAAAAGAAATGTCGATTGAATTTTTACTAATTTGTTGACGTATATATAGCGCGGTACTCATATGATGTTTGGATAGAAATAAGTCACCATTATATTGTCAGAATTAATCAACACCGTGGATATGAACATTTGTAGATTCCTGGAACAATTATCCCGCAAACAATATTGTCGGACTCATGTGAGCTTGGGCAAAAATAAGCTCTAAAAATGGAAAATAGAACAAAAGGAATTACATGTGTACACAATTGTAATTAAAGGAAAAAAAACTTTAAAACCAGCTATAAGAATGTGCTCGTGTGTGTGTGTATGTGTGTGTGTGTGTGTGTGTGTGTGTGTGTGTGTGTGTGTAAGTGCATGTGTGAGCGAGTTCAAAAATCAACAGTCGACAGCGTTCGAGTACAACTGAAAAAGTTAAAAGGGCTAAAAAGATGAAGAGGTTCATTGCTTTTTTATAAGCTGAATCAGCACCCACCCCACATAGCGAGCGCTTTTAGCATTGTCAAATGGGATAACCCCCACATATATATATATATATATATATATATATATATATATATATGTATGTATGTATGTAAACATGTGCGTGTGTGTGTGTGGTGGGTAAGAAAATAAGGAAATCGTGTAGTACATACCTCAAAATCGTGAAGGTCTGGATCTATTAAAACCCAATAATTTAAGTCTTAATCTCCACCTTGGTACTGTTGGTTAGTTCAGGAAGCTAATTCCCTCTTCAAAACTGTAGGTCGATATCAGATTAGACATGTTTGTATGTAGATAGACAGGTAGGCAAATAGATTAGCCATGCATAATCTAAAAAAAAAAGCAAATGGAATATTTACAGACAATCATTTCAATTCAGTGCGATTAACCGACACTGAATATATAGAATTGAATAATCAATTCTATCATTTTTCATTTTAGTGGATCATTTTATTTCATTGGCTGTTGATTATTTTAGAACAATCGGTACAATTTCTTCGGATAGCCTAACTTCAATTTCACTTGTTGAATTGTCTAAAGTTAATCAGTGCATAATTTAGTCTGTTCTCGGAATCCAACACATTCGTTCTTCATTGTACGATTAGTACCGGTTATTTTAAATGCCACATTTTATATAAGGAAATAGAACTTCGTTTGTCGTCTCAACTGCTACGTGGTATCTGTCCTCCTGTATGTTAGTGAGTAATGGACGATCACCTCAAAGATGAGGAGACTTGAAACAACGGAAATGTGGTTCTACAGAAGGATATTGAGGAAAACCATGGACCGAACATGTGAGCAACAACGAAAAAAAGAAACTAATATATCAAGAAGTGACAATTGAGGTTTCTAGAGCACATAATGAGGAAGGAGAACTTGGATAATCTGAGACTCAAGACAGATAAAGGGTAAGAGAGACAAACGAAAGCTACGCATAACACACTTGATAAGTTTGAATACATCGATGACGGAACAAGGCTTAGAAGAAATAGCAGCCATAAAAATTTTAGATATCCATTCTTGTATGTATGTATGTGCGTTTCGCACGCGCGTGTAATAGAGAACGTTAAATCTAAATTTCGAGAATGTCAATTTGTTTCTGTTTCATTTTTTTTCCATTTTTTCTTTTCCTTTCCTTTCATTTCCTTCTCTAATTTTAAAATCCAGCTTTCCTTTCTCTTTTTCCATACTCTCTCTTTCTCGCTCTCTCTTTCTCTCTCACTTTTCTTTTCGATGTTTTCCTCCATTTTAGCCTTTATTTCCATTTTTCCTCTTTTCATCAATTCAACTACTTTTTATTCTTTCTCTTTTTCATGTTTCTCTTCTGTCGATTTTCTTTTTCGTTTTTTTTTCTCTTTCTTTTTCCTCTGCTTAGTCTTCAATCTCTTACATCTCTCCGGTCATTCGAATTGTAGAGTGTCTGTTTGTTTAGTCGTTATTAATTCCCTCGGCAGTCCACTGAATAGATTTTTACCAACAGAAGGCAAATTATAAAAGTTGTTATTTTCGACAATGCCAGGGAATAAAGGAAAACTACAACAGAAAACTCAAAAGCAATCCGATATTATTTATTATCCAATATTATAAAGTATAAGATAGAACAAACTTCAATAATATAAATTAGCAAAAAGCCAGTTAAAATGTAAGAATAATACGATTAATTTTAATTATGGATTTTGTCTGAGAATATACCACAATTTCTTTTGTTGTATAGCTGACATCCATACTTTAAACATTACTTAATGACAACTTTTAAAAGGTCAGCAATGGTCATTAACATGGCTCTCGTTTTCCCCGACCCAGAATCGGTCTCTGATTGTCAGTAACTTATTTCGTTTTTACAAAATTTCCGATGAATACGAGGCTTCCAGAGCATAAGATAACTTGAAAGAAAATTACAAAACTTCTTTTTTGACTCGCTAAACAACAGGAAAAAGAAAAGTGATTTTCCTAAGAGTATTGTATTCGTTGATTTTTTAATCACTTGACATCGTGAACGTTATTAATGACAGCTAAGTTTTCGCGTTGACTTTTCCTTTCTTTTTCATTTGTATCTAGAATTGTAACAAACAAAAAGCAAGCATAGAGTAAACCCATTTAGAGTGTTCTTAGCACAGAAATGCAAATGTCTGATTTAGGATCATTTCTTTATCAAAGAATTAATAAAATATTAAAACATTGGCAGAAAACAAAATTGTAACATGCTGAAGAAAAATAGATGTAGATGGTATGAGAAAATATTCTTCTTGTGGCATAGTAACATTCGAACCAGTAAAACATCTATGTCTTAGGTTTAGACTAGTTAAGGGTAAAGTGTGGCTCGCGGGCGACATGAAGAAAATAAGATATATTGAAACTTTTTTTTTCGTTTTGTTCACTTACATTTTCTCATGCATAATCACATACATAAACAATGATTAAGCACAACGTTTCTTGAATTTTGTAACTTTTTGTTGAAGGTAACATTTTCATCATTTTAAATGATTGGTGATCTTCACTAAGGAAGACTATGCGTGTAAATATCATTTCCTTTAGAAACAGGACGTTCATAATAAATTTTGTTTGGAGAAGAAATATATATTCAGGAAAAGAAACATATTTTTCTCTAGCAAAGATATATATTATTTAATTTAAAAAATTATTTTTGTATTTTCAAATGAATAAATAAAAAACAAAGCACATTCAATTCTCCAAAATCAATCAACCTTTCACCATTTCTATTACCTTGAATCTTTTTAGTAGTACCACCCACCTTATAATGAGCCATAATTGATGCGGTCCACTGGTCGGAAAAGGTTACCTATGCCTGCTTTAGACAATGATGCATTCTGCCAAAAGTTTCAGTGTGTTGAAAGCAAGGATCATGTCACGGAGACATGCACATACTCCTTTTGGTCGATTTAAGCTGTTTGAGAGGCTGGATTTTGAATAATTGCTACACATATTTGAACGTAAGTCTTTGATAGTAACAGGGGCCAAGGAAACGTTCGTACGCCCCGCAAACCAGTTTATGGGCGGACACGTAGCACACACGCTCGACAAGATTCACGCATTCTGAGGGCGTCAATGGTAAGCCACACGTCGTCCAGAGAATAGATCTTGTGGCACGAAGACTGTCAACAAAACCGGTTAGGAATCGTTTACTTAGAGCAGGTTTCTTATGCCTCTATCCACACAATTCTACCACAAGGCAAATGTGCACTTCACCAATGGGAAATCGGATAGCGCACTGTAGCATATATATTCGGCCTTTACGCAAGCAATAGACATTTGTGAGCACAACGTAGATCTGTAAATCAATATATTCCAGTATTTTTCACTTCAGCGCGCATAGCGTCAATCCCTTTCATCATGGCGCGATGGCCCATAAATTAAAACTCTCTGTCTTGTTGTCCAGTGCCATTTCTTCTCCAGGAAATATGGTGTTCAACCTGAATATAACTCACCTACATGATGCCCATGAAACCCAACAGGTTCTGAAACATATTCACCAACACCCTATCTATAGAACATAATGGGACAAGACCTGATTCGTTCGGTTTACCTACCAACAATTTTGCTATAATTCGTCAACAGATGTAAGATCTGTGTAATAACGTGCCGTGGGATCCTATTTGACATATTTACAATCACAAACATGCGATAAAACAGACCTGTGTCAAAGACCAAAGCGGGTATATCTTAAATGAATATGGAATTTCATACTTTTGATAATCCTACGTATTTTAGAATCTGTACTTGGTATTGATCTGTATACGTGATCATTTACTGTAAACCAGCAATATTACCTGCATAGTTAACGTTGAATAGAGTGAAACACATTCCGTATATGTATTAGATATAAAAACAAAATAATGAAATTAAATCCAAATCATTTAATACTCTATCGTGTATATAATTATTATAATTAAAATAATTCTTGTACACATATAACGAAAAGCAATCATTTGGTTAGATTAATCTCATAAAATAAAATATTCTCTTCTCTCTTACATACTTTGGTTAATGCTAATTATATTAATTTTACACCAGTATTGTTTTATCGCATTGATTGACCATACCTATCCAGCCAATAGTTAAAACAAGCTTTTATATGATTGTCACCCGATTGACAAAGGCTAATAACGATAGCGAGAGATATCGCACTTATCCCTATTATATTATTAGTTCACTGTCATTTCATCCATTATTTCATTTTCAAATCATGTGTTTATAGGTTATTGTTGAAAAATAACTGACAACAAGGCGACTCAAATCTCCAGTACGTTTCTCAGCATCATTGCAGACTCCGGCAATGACGCTATCTGAAAAGTTTCAATTCTTTCTCATTTTCTTAATTCAGCGAAACTTGCTTCTAGCATTTTAGGCAATATTCCAAGTCGGCTAGCTAATTATATATCTTAAACTTGACATTCCATATTTTATTGCTCTCGAGCGAGATCATGGAATTATTTTTATTTTTTATGTATAAGAGAAAAGAAGAATAAAAAGTAAATAAAATATTATGATACATAAAGTAAAAATAAAACTTTCACTGGGTTAATTAGAATCATTTTTTGTTCTTGTGAAATAAAATTATTTTTATGATGCCAGTTCATTTTTAAACTGTTTTGTGTGTGTTTCTGTGTCCACATGTAGCATGATTGTTTGTTGTGGGGCGGATCTTTTAGACTCTTGGCATCCTGTTCACGAGGATCAGATGTAACATTAATGGTTGGCCTGATCTCCGTCACGGCAACCAATGTGGGGGTCACTGCTTTTTGCATTCAGAATATCAAACGAAATTCAAAAATCCTGAAAACAACGGAGTCCTGCTGTCATATTTGGGCTGGAGCTACCCAATACACACTCTCCAGTTCAAAAGCGTTTACGCAGCTTTGTGGATGATGAATTATTTTCCATCCTACAACCCCTTTCCCACTCGAGCTATATTCCGTAGTTCCACCAGTCCAGGCCTTCATAGCTATGACCTGTCATGCCACCTATGTAGGCTCATCTCATTCTCATTCCCTTTATATTCTAATGTTAAGGAGGAAGTTTCACACAGACAAATTGTTTCCCAGAATTCTTACATTGTGAAACAGACTCCCGGTCTGTTTCATTGATCTCTCTGATCTTTATTCGTCAAGTCTAGGGTCAACCATTATTCTTTATTCTTCCGAATGAGCTTTAAATCTGTCAACCTCTTAGTAACGATCTTTAACACTTAACCATTATCTTAATATTCTCTCAATTTTCGCAGCTCTTTAGAAAGACCTTGGTACTTATTCATTTATAATGAATAAGTACTAAGGTCTTTCTAAGAATCACTTCTATGTAGTTCCATTCCACATACTAGATTTATTATATCCATCGATTAACATCTGTTGATTTCTTTCTTTACGAAAATTAAGTTTGTTTTCCTGCTCTGGTTTGTACAAAATATTTTCAGTTTTATTTTATCGATGATTTCTGACCAAAACATTTGCTTTTATGGCTGACACCAAATCGTGTGCAGATTTGCTAACGAATCAAAATAACCAGCCAATCGTGTACATTTTGTATTCCTTTTTATAGTTGGCTGTATTCACATTTGATTAGACATATCGTCTATTTCTCCACATTAGTGACATCTGTTATTTTCATGTTTTCTATCTGTGTTTTCCTTCATCTTATACTTGTTCTAATGTTCATTTTATGTTGTTATTATTATCAATCTACTTTTTCTTCAAATACGTTGAAATGTCGAGATCTTTTTTGATTCCATGTAATTTCTTTTGATTATCTTCTGAATTCATTGTGAGATAATTTTTCTTCTCATTTTTAGACTCGAGATTTCTCTTAACCATTTCTGTACTGTGCTTTTTGTTCTTTGTTCTTTCAGTGATTTGTTAGTTTTTTTTTACCTTTTCACCATGATTCTTTTTCTGGTCTGTCGTGTATATTTTGCGAGGTCTTCTATTAACTTTCTTTTTCTATTCTATCTCCATTACGTTACATTTAGTTTCTCCCATTACTTTTAGATAACACTTTATAGAAATTCCTTTTAGGCAAGCAAGAAAATATAACTCGAATGGTAATAATGATTTGCAACCCCAAATAAAGTATGTGTGAAACATAACGTTTTCTATCACATGTAATTATATCAAATCGATCTACGTCCCTATTCTAGGTCCGAATCTAGAAAACTAATGATAGACTCTCAAAATTGAAGCTTGCAATATTATTATAAGTAGCAAATTTTAGGCAAGTTATAAAGTAATTTTCGCTGCTTGGTATTGAATATTTTTGTGTGTATGGGCTAAATTTCAAATTCAATAATCTTTAACGACTACAGTGAAAGAATCACCAATTTGTGGTCGCAGCACCTGATAAAAATAAACGATGGAGAAGAAGCAATAAAATAAATGCTACTCTAATGAAAAGATAAAAGTATTTACTAAGATGAAAATGTTTAGACTGCTTTAATCGCTGGATCATCCACTATAAATTTGTGACAAGGATCTTACAACGTTTCATCTTTTTTGGCAGATCTTCTATTATCGCAATGTGGGATATTTAATAACAAAAGTGACGGAAACATAACCAAAAAAATCTAAATGAAATTTGCTGGATTATATACCGAAAAGATGTATTTTAAAAAAAAAATATTTAAAATTTTAAATTCTCAGCGTCTGTCTTTCGATCATGTATAGTTGAATAAGCATAAACTTAGTCCGATGAAGTTCCAAAGAAAATCGATTTTGATATAAATAAACAAAAAACCTCAAATTGTTATCCTATTTATATGTTAGGCACGAGGTACAGTTGGTATAACGCTTGCGTCGTAGCATAGCGGTCCGTGTTCGATTCTCCGTAGTAGCTGCGCACTGCTAAGTCCCAAATAAATGACAAAACGACCGTGCAGTTTCTTTCTGTATTCTGTTGAGGATTCTTCTAGACTCAGTGAATTATTTAACTATATATATTGCTGGCATTATCCATACAACTGAAAAAAACCTCGCCATCTAAAAGGTTTCCATTTTGTCATTCGATGATCCACTATTAATCTGTAAGATTTTTATATCATAATATTCGATATGTTTGCTTAAATGTACAAAACAGGCCAGGCTCCGTAATATAATAAAATTAACTCCATACAAAATCCTAAATTCTTATGCCAAACACAAAAACTTTGTAGGAACAGAATCGGAAAACAGAACTCGTGCTTCTATTCTCACAAATGTTAAAAACAGGCGCAAATAACAAAAATCAAGTGCTGCGTAAAATCTTAAAGAAAAAGAAAACATTTATTACAGATAAAAAAGAGGCACAAATCCAAAATATGCACAAAAATATCTTTTTACTGGCCTATTAAGGCAGGATAACAATTTCTGATATGTTGTAAAAAAAGGATTACTATCGAAAATGAAAAAGAATTACAAAATGACAAAAAGAGTAAGCATATTCAGGAAGGCAAAAAACAAAAATACCACCACCTTTTTGAAAAAAAAAACTACTTTTATTTATACCACGAGTGTCTCTGGGACATACAGCAGTTTTTTAAATCTCTTTTTTTTTATATTCTCACTGTCCGTGCTCCATTGAGGCTTTTGGAAATATTCCTTTGAATTCTTTTTTCGTTGTTTGTTGTCCAACCACAGGAGAATTTTCACTTGTGAACTTCAAAATTCCTTAAGCTCTCTGCAGTTGGCTTTTAACTTTATGCCTTCTCGTCTGAATTCCTTCGTGTCTAGTTTCTCTTTTCTTGATGTCAAAGTGCCTTCTGGTGGTATCTACCCACCGGCGTTATTTTATTTAAAAAAAAGGTAGATAACAGAATGCTCCATTTAGGTTTTCACAGAGGATTGAAATCACATCTCTCATTGGCCAAAAATACGTAAAAATACCTTTTCACAAATTCAAAATGAATCCTTAACAATTTTGGCGGTTTTTAACCGCGGAGATAAAAAGATTTAAACATGCAAAAATTTTATTTCACATCTGGCGTTCCTAAACATACACTTCTCTAAAAAAAAAAGTGTACAAAAACAACCTACACGATTAAATATTTAAGACGAAATTATTTTTAATATAATAAAAAAAAATTTATAGTACAGAACAACTTAGTTTGATGCGGCTGTAATAAGCATTATAAATCACTTTCTTACATCAAGAGCCATTGTCGTTCTCGACGGGGAAATAAAGACATGGATCAGCCTGTCAGCAATTATCATATTCGTTTAACGAGTTGGCAACCATCATGTATGCATGGATGGGTGTATTGCCAAATTTTATGGTGACTGGACAGCCAGCAGGATTAAAAAAGACCTGTTAAATAGCGGATGAACCTTCAATAGACATCTAACACACATCCCACTGGGAGTATTGAACCCCATAACCTTTGTTAATGTATTCAATTAGGAGAGGGAATAGTCTGATGTAATATCTGCGTCTCACTACCAAAAGGTGATATAGACTTGCTCCTCTTTTCGGATTATTGCGTTTGATAGTCAAAGAGTGGGGGTAAACAAGTGCGTCATCAAACCTCCCAATATACAACAAATGTTCATGTAGAGACATTGCTCGATATTGTAAGATCTTACCTGGTAATGTAGAGGCTGTCCGAAGCTTAAAGGAGCAATCAACACATTGATAACTAACAGTATTATTGATACAAATGGCAAGTCTAATGAAATGTTTCAGATCAACTCTTGGATGCTGCTTCTGATGAAAACGCGATCCAAGCATGTAAAACTTGTGGTAAAAGATGTTTTTGCTAGGCTGAACAAAAAAAAACGTATTCTATCGCAACGCAATTAAAAAGATCTTTGTTAGCTTTGTGAGATGAATATACTCGATAATAAAGGGTAGTCTATATATATATATATATATATATATATATATATATATATATATATATATATATATATATATGCATGTAAGTAAATAAGTATATATTGAAAATATTTTTTCTGATTTATTATGTTTACTGTTAAAATGATGATCAAATTTCAAACTTGTATAAATGCTACAGCCTTATGGAGATTGTAATAAATGGTATATTTTTATAGTATGTTTTTAACTGACTATATACTACATTGCTTTTACTGTTAATTAATGATGATAAATTTAAATACAAGAATCTTACTTATTATAAAACGCAGATTGTGTGTGTGTGCGTGTGTGTGTGTCTGTAACGTTTATATATTGGATCGGATTTCCTACATTTTTCAACCGATTTCAACAAAACTTCACAGGACTACATAAAATTACCTTGTGGTGGTTCTAACAGCGCCAAAAATGGAAAAATATAATTGTTTTTGCACAAAATCAATTTGAAAACACGATTAAGAGACATCGTGAAAATAGAAGGGGGACAACTCACATCGGGTTGTTTGTGTGTGGGGGTTCCTTTAAATATGGGAGCGGATTTCCTATATTTTTCAGCCGATAAAACAAAACTTCACTTTTTTTTTGGCAGATAGTGTTTCTTATTCTCTTGCACACTTTTTTCTTTATTTTTAACATTCAGAATGCTTTTAAAATTCCATTTACAAGACAATTATTTATAATAAAATTCTATTCAATCGGGAGACTCATAACGATTGAAAACAATGTTTTTGTTTGAGTTTGGGTTTGACTAATTCGTAAAAAAAAAACTAATTAAGACATGCGTGTCCGTCAACCTTAAACAATAATCTAACGATCTCTACTGATTGTACGAATACAAACATCGGAATAAATTCTTTATCTTTAGGGAAAGATAATGAAATCTAAACATACACAAGTCCTAACTAAAAATAATAACCGGAACGGGAAACTACTTTAAATACACATGGTGTCCAGTTTTTTTACTGTATTCAATAACTAAAAATCATAAATTGTAAAAGATTATTATTACAGAAAGGCTACTAAATGAATAAGATTTGTTAGATCATAATTAATAAACCCAAATAACGTTAATATTTTTTGTATTAGAAACAACGAGTGGAAAATATGTTCAAATCAGAATTCTAATTATGAATCACCACAAGCAAAATATTTATTTTTTTTACTGTATTCAATAAGTAAAAATCATAAATTGTAAAACTAAAAGATTACAGAAAGGCTACCTACATTTTTCAACCGATTTCAACAAAACTTCACTTTGGGGGGGGGCATGTAGTGTTTCTTATTGTCTTGCACACTTTTTTCGTTATTTTTACATTCAGAATGCTTTAAAAATTCCATTTACAAGACAATTGTTTATAATAAAATTCTATTCAATTGGTAGAGACTCATAACGACTGAAAACAATGTTTTTGTTTGAGTTTGGGTTTGACCAATTCGTAAAAAAAAAAAAAAAAATAATTAAGACATGCGTGTCCGTCAACCTTAAACAATAATCTTTGTCAATTTTATTTTTCAGTCTTTATGATGGTGGATACTTGATCTATCTCTTACTGTTATATCCCCGGGCAACACCGGGCTCTACTGCTAGTATATTTATATTATTTTAAACTCGCTCTATTGCTTTGTATTTCAGCTGTTATGCTCTCCAGCCTTCTTTAGATGCTGGGTAACCTTCAGGGAAATTCAAACCGTGGCTTCTCTTTTTTATTGTTGCTGCTGCTGAAGCTTTGCTGTCATTTCTCTTTATTTATTAATGGCTCCCATATCATAGTCATTTTCATTCAAGGCCTACTGAGGATGTCCTTATAGTCTAGCATATTGCCATATGCCCTACTCGACGAATAATTTATAACGCAATCATACGCCGACCAGGAGATATATACATTATCGCGTCTATGGAGAGATACTGGCTATCTCTCCCAGACCGTAACAAATGGACAATTAGTAAACAAAAATATTTTAAAGAATACTGTTCGATTGAGATAATCAAACAGTAGTCTTTTCCCAGGTTCGCTTCGGTTTCAACACATATACCGATCCACAATTCAAGGATGAATGCGTAATAAATTTTAGTATAAGAATTTTAAGAATAAGATGAGGTGTAATAAATTTTGGTATAAGAATTTTAATATATACATATACACAAGATATTACAATAAAAGAAAAATATAAGCATGAGTAAAGCATCGGACGACCAGACTCAAGACTTATGTTGGGATGCCAAAATATTCCCAAATCCAAGTGGATTCGACTGAATCCGAACGAATAAAAAAATAAGTATGAATAACTACGAATGCAGAAATCAACGCATAACCAAAAAAAAGAGATGGGATAGGATTTATAAATTACTATTTTGACATATGAAAAGGTGTTTGTGAGAACATAAAATTTATGGATGGATGTGTATCTTTCTAACACGGGTCCAAAATATATAGTTACTTATCTTTAGATTCAGTTCTCACTCTTACTCATTGTCCTTTCTTTTCTCTCTCACGTTTCCTCTTTTCTTTCTTTCTTTTCTTTATACAAATTCAATGTCAAAGACGATCCGGCTGCAACAGAGATGTATACTTTCTTCTTTTCTCTTGTTTTCTCTTTTTTTTTTTCTTCAAACACAGGCTGTATTCTCAGCGTGCAAATTTCCTTGCGTCTTCTGTGATAAATAACTCGATTTAACTTCTTCAATCTGGAGTTGACGAAAAAAATATATATCCTTATATTTCTTATCCGGAGTTGCTTATGATGAATCGGACAAGTTCCATCATTACCAAAATGAGTCTCATCTTTCTGTTCATAAGTTATCAGTGCTTCGATTTCAAGTCTTGCTCCTTCAAAGACAAGACAGCAACTGACTTCCAAGTAATTTTCTAATTCCCACGTGTCCTGCATTTTGGCGCGAATTCCAGTTCCTGCTGCTTCACGACCTTACGTCAGTCCCCTGTCTAGATTCTGTCTAGACGTCTGTTGCTACGGGTAACTGGGTCAGTCAACCTCTTGACCTGCTTCCCCAAAATGACTCGAGACTCGCACGTGACTTCTTCTGTTGTCAAGCGGAGATTAACCTTAATATATGCGTGTATGCGTGTTTGGGCTATCTGCATTCGTAACAATATACACTGATTCCTTTAGACCTCTGACTCTACAATATTTTTCCCTGTCTAATATTTTCGGAAAAATACCAGATGTCACAACAGCCAAAGAATTTTGATTATAACAACAAAAATGAGGACAATAGTCTGAGTATCACTTAAACTTATTTTATTCCAATTTTTTTAAAACATCTTCATAATGAACAAAGGAATTACCACTAGATGCATAGATACTGGCTGATATAAGTGATGTTCAGTAGAGTTGAAACCTTTAATTTCTCAAGCACTTGTTGATTATATAGAAGAAATAAAATTTAATTGAATTAAATTTAATTAGTAATTTAGTATATTTTCATTTAAGCATGTTACTTTTGTTTTTCTTCAGGAATTCTGTTGAAAAGAACTTTACTTCTGAGAGTATTTTGGTAAAAACATCTGAAAATATGTCAGCAGAAGATCGTGAGTTGCTAAATATCTACCACCATTGCTTTGATGATGACAAAATTGATAGAGATCTCATTGTTTGTCTAGTGCACAAAATATTCACTACAACAACTGAAGGTAAGCACTATGTGATTAACAGCCATGTCGATGGTTTTAACACTTTCTGCAAACTGAAATGTGAGAAAAAAAGCATATACTGAGGGTTAAAGAAGGTTGGTGAAAGGTTACAACAGGGATGATACAGAAACTGGACCATCGTCTAATTCAAAAAACCAATATGAAAAAAAATTGAAGTATCATGTTTTCATATATACAGATTATTTTCCTTCAAACTTCAATACACTTAAAGAGATTAAGAAATCTGGATAGATTTAAATAGAAGAAACTAAATTTAACAATAACATTCATTAGCTTAATGTATGTGACATTTTCCAACGCAATGTTTTCAAACAAGAGAAAATTTCAGATGAATCCTTTAGCGTCAGTGCACATTATTTTAAATACAAATATTTGAATAAGAGTACATTTCAATAATATCCCTTCATACATACGTACATACATGCACATATACACACACGCACACACATATATACAATTTGTTACTTTCTTTCTCACTCTTCATATTTAATACACAAAACATGCATATATATATATATATATATATATATACACACACACACACATATATATATATATATATATATATATATATATATATATATATATATATATAAATATATTTATTTTTTATATCAAGAATAATATTGGTGAAAATGTATGACAAATTAAAAAAGGTTAACTTCTGACGCGCACATATGCAAGGGGTACTGGGTATTTTAGATTTTTTTATATCTCGACAAATTTATTTAGTGTCTTTTTTCTTTTTCTTTCCATCACTTTTGTTAGTAGGTATCCCACAATGTGATAATAGATCTGCCAAGAATGGTGAAATGTTAAAAGAGACAGGGTGCAAATTTACTGTATATGACCTTGTGACCAAGGTACTCGCTAGACATTTACGTTGTAGCAAACTGTTTTCTCTGATCAGAGTAGATTTTTTATGACAAAATTGTGCTCAATTTTGTTACTGTTTGCAACCAATGCATTTGACGTATTGTTTTGTAAAATGTCATTTTGTGTCCATATAATATTTTATTAAGATTCCTTGAGGTTTCTCCTATGTATTTTTTGTGACAATTATTACAGGCGATAGAGTAACTTCCTTCTTTAGCTTATCATTTCATTTAGTATTGTCTAATTGTTTTATTGGTTTGGATGTATTAGTCACAAATTTTATGCTATGCTTAGATTCATTTCGATTGTAGATGTGATAGATTAAGTTGATAGTATAATATATTTTTTGATTCATTGTATTTTTCAGGAGAGGCGTGATGAAACGTCTCATCACCAATCAATACTTTTCGTGTGACGTGTTTCATCCTTTAAGACTGAATTTGTTTACGTTGGTGCAAGTAAAAATGTGCGACGAACAAGAGATGTTAAGGATTCTAAATTTTAGACTATTTTTCATTCTTTCTTAATGTGTTTGGGTATATAATCTAAACATTATATAAATAAAGAATGCTCTTAAACAAAAATGCAATTTATGGATATTTCAGTCAGTTTGATGCAACAATAAAAAAAAGTGCATCAAACGTGAAAGAAACTTTATATTTATAAAATGTCCTTTTAGCTCACAGATATTCCGATTCCAAAATATTTATCATTTTACGTTCTTATTTTTATTATCGTTTTATGCCATACTCTTAATTTTGTCGCCGTTTTTTATGACATATTCTTATTTTATCACCGTGTAAGACATGCTATATTTTATTACCGTTTTATGTCATACTATTATTTTTATTACTGTTTTTCGCCATACTCATTTTTGCTGTTTAGTAAAAAATGCCATATTCTTATAGGTTAAAGATATGTATGTAGTTATCGTTCTTCTGTAAAATGTCTTACAAATTATTCCTCTTGGAGAACCTTACATTTTTGACTGGGCTTATATAAATTTTTATTTGCTGACATTTGAACCTTTGTGTGTAACAAAGGCTCACATGTCAGCACAGTTCGAATATTCGAAGAAAGTTCGGAGCAGCGAGCGGTATACGCATTCTATTTATTTGAGTCGGGGAGTAAGTTCAAAGCACAAAAGAATAATAAACAAAACATAAATAAACGTGACGAATACGAAAGTATTTTTCATCGGAGAAAGTATAATGATCCATTGCATTTTAAGAAGTTGTAGTGAATACATTGGTGACCAAACTGGGAGGAAACACTTTCAGTTAAATTCCTAATGATCAAAAACAAGTTACAACTGAAGAGACTTCACACATAACGTCTTTTAAACATTACATAAAATTATGTCATAATTTTTAGTATATTTCAACCAATCACAATCTTTCTTGATAAAAATGAAGATAATGTTTCTGATCCACCTGAAAGATATAAATTCGGCTGAAAATTGCTCTTACGCTGAAAGCTGATGAACTATAGGGGCGAATAGGTTCACCTGTTGCCCTGCTCACTCTCCTCCTTGCTCTTTTGAACAGGAGTGGAAATTAATCCCTTGTTTCCTGTTTAGGATTGTGTTTCCAGTTCCTTCTAAAATCTTTTCCTTCTCTTTCATTTTCAATAAACCCTTGCATCTTAGTGGCATTATCGCCTTGCTTAGGTTGTATCGATGAAAAAGAAGGACACGAGAATTGATATCACGACATATTCATTCGAGTAAAGACTGTCCGTCGAAGAAACTATTGAGTTTTATCAGTGTTTCATGCTAGACATATAATAACAGTAAATATATTTCTCCCTCTCAACACCATTACTCGAGTACATACAAAATCCATGCCATGCATATTTACACCCTATACACTTTCACGTCCGCAAAGCCTTATCTACAACTCACTAACTAAACTCTAAACTCCATTTGTTAAGACCTTTTGGTGTTATCTTATATTAATAAATTTTGTTAGCATTGTCTGTCAACTTCCTCGTTTTATACGATTTGAGGAAAGAGGGCTTGTAAAATATGACATACCCAGGGCATATTGAAGGCGAGTGGGATAGAGGAAAGCAGCGCACGCTAACGAGCTTGTGTAAATGATTTGCTGAAGAAAGATTTGGAGAGATAGTCAAACTTTACTAAGATCTACAAAGGACGGAATTTTGTGGAGAGCCATATTTACCCACTGTACATAGAAGAAAAAGTTGTGGCGTGTATTAGAAGTAATCTACAAACCTCTTTTATTTTACAGAATTAAACAACAGAAAACAAATCCACAAGATTAATGAAACTCACGCAGGGAGAAGGAAGAAACGACGTTCCCCCGCCGGGTGTCATCAGTCTTTCTCCAACCCCCAGATCTGATAATTGTCCAACCACTTGAAATTTCTGACCAATCCTGATTTTTAAACATTTATCACTTCCAGCATCTCTCTGATTTTTCGCCAACTTGTTTTAGTCTCTTCTATGTATATAAAATCCTATTTCTTTTTAAACTCAAATCATCGTTCAAATTTAATCACGTGCTATGGTGGTACCACCACAGGTTGATGTCTTATTATTAATAATTACCCTTTACAAGTTAATCATTAATAATTACCCTTTACAAATTCAACTGGAAGTACATTATTTTGACCATTGTTTAATTTTCTTATTCATTCATGTCTGCTTATTATTTATGCGATTAGTACTTCATTTCATTTCTTTTAATTTTTCGCTTTGTTTTAAAATTATAATTTGAATAAAGAAAATGATGTAACTGAAATATTAAGAAAATTCCGCCATTTTTTTATAAACAGACAATTCATTATAAACAATTAAGTTATTTACTTGTCGGAATTATTTCTCTTCCTAAGTTTAACTCAGCTTATCTTACCTAACAAGTAAACCATCTTTTTCCTTCGTATTATTTAACGTATCACTTTTATCAGCATTCTCTTTAAATTTTATAATACGAATCGAGTTAAACAT
Source organism: Acanthosepion pharaonis (assembly GCA_903632075.3). Classification (NCBI taxonomy): domain Eukaryota; kingdom Metazoa; phylum Mollusca; class Cephalopoda; order Sepiida; family Sepiidae; genus Acanthosepion; species Acanthosepion pharaonis. The sequence goes on along the minus strand of CAHIKZ030005588.1, from coordinate 2,882,795 downwards.
CTTTTCACAAAGACCCGACGTTAAACCAATGCTTCATTACTAGCGAATATAATCTCTTCTTTCAGAGTACGTTTTATTTTTAGATTTTGAGTACGAGCACACTGAAGCTAGTTGTTACTGCAGTGTCTTGCTATTTCAATGTGACCATCATGTGACTAACACACAGACACGGCTCTACTCATGTTATCTAGTAATATTCAATGTAAATTTGAAAGTTAAACTTGGGCAAGCAATTCAGATCCATTCCTATCTGAGGACTATCCTATCTTCAAGTGTTGTGATTTTTAAAATCATTACCATGCACACTTACAAATTCAAGAATACTTTATATCCATGATACATCATTACTGGAATATGTCCATCCCGAGACAAAATAAGAGGAGCAGAGAAGGGAAAGGAATAGTGTAAGGAAAATCGGTTTTGTGATTCAGGCATAGATGATCACGTTATTGTTAGGCTTTTCAGCAAATAAACTAGAAACTACTTCAGGTAGAATTCCAAAAGACATTATTGGGATCATCAAAAGAGAGTCCATGATTCTCTTGCAGCTATAATGATATACAAACGCAAGTCTGAGACATGACGACAACAAATAGCGAAAGTTTACTGAAAAATTAACCTTGTACCTCCAATAATTCGCTAAAATATCAGTATAGCATAATGAAAGGTCCGAAACGTAATAAAAACAAAGTTACATCATTAAAATGTTTATGTAATTCTTAAGAGGAAAGAACACAATTATTTTTTAAATATCTTTTTTAATTTTTTCCTACTTTCTAACACATTCCAAATTTGGGTAAAATATTTCGTTTTTTTTTTTTTTGTTAACTTCATAAGATTTGTGGTCATCGCTTTTTTTAGTTTAGCAGTTTCGGGGGAACCCATTAATTTGAAAATTCTTGCAAAAATCAAATAATTGTCTAATTTAAATGAAATTTCAGGACTTATTAAAAATTGAATGAATTTATTTTTGAAATTTTTATTTTCAGAAAATCTTGGTAAAAATATTTTTTACATCTGTTACCCCCCCCCATTCATTAATTAATTTTATGAAATTTTCTAGAATTTCAAAGAGTTCGCAAATTGTTTTATATTACTTATAAGGACTCCTTGGCGTAATTAAATAATCATTTTTTTTTTTCACAACTACTGCCAACTTTTTAAAAATATGCTCCAAATCGTAAAATAAAAACTGCAATAAACTATCTAATTATCAAATTAGATAGGCTTTTATTTGCTTTTATAAATAATATACATTATGGACATTATTATCCGAAGAAAAAAAATTTCGATGAACAAAGAATTTTTACAAGAATTGTTTGCATTTTTCTTTTAATTTTTTACATTTTTTTTTTCATTTTTCTTTAATTTTAACAAATGTTTTAAAATTCTTTTATTCAGAGTGTGGGGCCGGTTATTAAGTTTTTAAGTGAAGACTATATTTACTAAGCGAAAATTAAAAGCTTGATAAAAATAATGCTACCAAAACGTTTTACCATAATTAAAAATATTTTTTCTTGTGCTTCAAAATGTTATATTTTTTTTTTAGTATGATATCTCATAAGTGACATTATGGTTAAAACGTCACGTGTTTCAAAGCTTGGGGAAAGCCCGTTGACATGTAAATGTCTTATCTCACTCTCAGTTATTAAATTAAAAATTAAACACGTTCAGCCATCAAATTATCGATGGAGACGGGGAAATAACAAGACCCCGAGGTCAAGAAATGTTTGTCTAGAAAATTTTATGCTATAAGTTTCAGAACAGATTAATTTAACTTTAAATTTGCAAATTTTACGAAAGTAATGTTTCAGAAATGTATATCTTATTTTAGCGGGATTTTTAAAACTGAAAATAAGTTCGTTTACATTTCTCTAAAAAAAGTTTAAAATGGCCCTTTCGATTGTTTTTTCGGAAGCATCGACTAAAAATCATTCAAATTTCTACTTGAAATACACCACAGTATTTTTGTTTCTGGAATTATAAAATTTAATCCTTTAGCTTTCAAATTGAAGCGGTTGGAAAGCTTCAAAAAGGATTTTTCCTTTATGAAAAATACATTTAAACCTTAGGTATACCGAATTTTTGGAGGTACCAACGTGAAATTTTAATGCACAGTTTCTAAATGTTAGTTAAATATATATATATGAAAGAAAATTTCATCCTAATTATTTGCCTTATGGTTTAAATGCATATGAATTTAATCTCATAGTGATATTATAAGCAATGTCTAAAGCTAAATAAACAAAGCTCTATATAAATAATTGTTCATTTCTTTATATTATTTCCAATAAGAGTCTGTCTATATTTCTGAGATGAGGTATTATGTACATTATTTACATTATTCGGACTATTGTCCTCATCTTTGTCGCCTTTTTCAGGTGGTTAGAATTTCCCTTTTTCAGGTGGTTAGAATTTCGAACTGAACCCTTTATTTCGCTCACTGGGGTAGACCGTTCTAGTTCCACGAGCCATGTTTGATGGATGTCAGTTATCAGTTATCCTGCTAATTTCCCTCTGAAAGTTCTCTACTGCCTTAACCAGGTATTGAACTCACACTCTTTGGGTCCTGTCTAACCAATGCCTTTATCCACTGTGCCATGTGTCCTTGATAACATCTGGCTATGAATTTCTGGGTATTATAAACCTAATGTCTTCAGCAACCATTTTTACCAGTGCTCATATTGCAATTTTGCTGTTATCATTGCATGTTTTTACGAGAGCTCAAATTGCAACTTTATTATCATTGCTTTTCTCTGGCACTCCTTATTACTGGTTCCCATATTGTATTTATTTCTATGCTTGGTCGGCTCAGGAGATTTTTGTGGCCTAGCATATATGCTGATTCCTTAAGTTTACGAATTTTTCAATGGTGTTCCTTGTCTATGATCTCAACATGATCCCACAGAGAGCGGTGATCTCCCTTCTTTCTCCATATGTGGTTAGCCACGCCTGATTTTTCTACTTCCCCTCACGTTACAGCTTTCTGGTGTTCTTGAAGCCTTACCTTGAGGGACCGGCCTGTCTCTCCTTTATATTCCTTTTCCACAGCTACACGGGATAGCGTACACACAGTCTTTGGTCAGGTTCTCCTCTATGGGGGGCCCACTCGAAAGAGATATCTGCGAAGCGTCGTCAAGCTTTTGAAGGTTGTCCTGATGTTATATGGACCGCAGATCCTTTGTATTTTCTCTGATAACCCCTTCACATAAGGCAGGCAGATTGTTTTCTGAGTGTTGTTGTCCTCCTCCTCTTGTACCCGCCTATCCCAGTTTTGGGGGGCTGCTGCCATGTACCCAGGGTAGTTGTTACGTTGTAGGGTACTACTCATACTGACCAATTCTTTATCTAACGTCTCTGGGTCGCCACTTATAACTTTTGCTCGGTGTTGTAAGCAAAGGACGATCCCTTTCTTTACGCTGTATGGATGGTGGGAGTTGAAATTGAGGTACTGTCCGGTGAATGTCGGTTTACGGTATACGGATGTCTTAAACACATGCTCTGTTCGAGATATTAGAACATCCAGGAATGGGAGTGTGTTGTTTCTCTCTTTCTCCATTGTATACTGTATCGAAGGTCTTATTGAGCTCAGATGGTCCAGTAGAACCTGAACATCTTCCTGGTGTGGCCAGAGTATGAAGGTGCTATCTACGTACCTTAACCATATAGTTGGCTTTAGAGATATAGATTCTAATGCCATTTCCTCAAAGTATTCCATGTATATATTCGCCATTGCTGGTGATAATGGCGAGCCCATTGCTAAGCCCTCATCCTGTCGATATATGTGTGATCCCATTCCGAAGTGTGTTGTTTGTGTACAGAAAGTCAACATCTCCATCAGATTATCTATTGGAATACTGGTCCATTCTTCTAGGGAAGAGTCAGAGGCCAATCTGTCTCTGACTACTGAGAGTGCCTCCTCCGTGGGTACCTAGGTGAACAAACTCACCACGTCCAAGCTCATTGGATAGGATGGGAGCATCTTTGATTATTTCCACAACGTGGGCGGAGTTTCGGACATATGAAGGAGACTTTCCGATCAATGGGTCAATTATATCTACAAGGAAGCGACTCAGAGGGTGGCACACAGAGCCTTGGCAACTAACAATCGGCCTGAGCGGAATACCGTCTTTGTGAATCTTAGGGAGACCGTATATGTGAGGTAGCTTGGTGTAACGCTGCGATAACTGCCTATACGTCTTAGGTGCGAAATGATCCTTGTTCTTGATTAGGATCTGTGACAGTTTCCATAGTAGGATCCTTTTTCACTTTGCTGTAGCTACCATTGCTAATGAGGTATTCCAGTTTTCTTGTATAATCTGATCTGTCCATCACTACAGTCGCATTACCTTTGTCAGCCGGTAGCATGATGATGTTTTCGTTCCTCTGTAGGGATCCAATCGCCAGTCTCTCCAGTTTTGTTATGTTAGACCTGGGCAGCTTGGCTCTCTCCAAGGTCTGTCTTACTTTCAATCTCAGTTCATCCGCCTGAGCCTGAGGGATGTTCAAGGCCACCTCTTCGACTCTGGTAATGATGTCCAAGTATGGCACTCGCTTGATGTTTGTGGCGAAGTTGAGACCCTTATTCAATACTGACTCCTCAGAGGCACTCAGCTGATATTGGCTGATGTTGACTACTGCTTTCACTGGTGTGTGATGGACCTTGTGCGTCACCTTCTGATCTTTCAATCTATTTAATTTTTGCACTTGGCGAGCCTTGACTATATCAAATTCATGTCTGAAGGATTTATCCAGGTCATTTTGGATCCTTCTCTGGTCTTCTTCATTAGTAATTCTGTTGAAGAAATCCTCGAGCGTCTGGGAGATATGAGCTTGGAGTCAATGTTCTATCCAACGATTGTACTGGGTTCTCTCTCAGAAAAAGGCGTGTCCCTTCTTTCTCTGCGACCCGACGAGCTCTTCTTGAATTGAACAGTCTAGCCAGTGAGCGAAATAAAAGGTTCAGTTCGAAATTCCAACCACCTGAAGAAAGCCGGAGCGTACAACGGACGAAACGTTGTGATAAATATGGCGACAAAGATGAGGACAATAGTCCGAATAATGTAAATATTTCCAATAAATTTATATATGCACATACTTCTATTTCGATAGTGCCTTTATTTGCATGTTACTATATTGAATTCATTTGCATGATTCCAGTTTGCTCTCATTTCCATGTTTATATTTTGTCTTCATTTGAGCAAATAAAACAATCAAACCTTTTGACTCTCTCATTCTTTTTAGGCTACAACTTTTAAAATTCATTTGCTGCAATAAATTGATTTATATTTGTCAGGAAACAATGTCTTAAAGATGTGATTTGAACTATTAAGCTGCTTATGCCCTTCGCATTACCATTATCTTATAGAAACAGGCAGGATACTCAAGACATGTTAAACATTTGTGAGGAATTAAGTTGGAAATTTTAAAATAATTTTGACAACATTAACTACAGAAGCGTGTGTAAATTCATATATAAAAACTATTGCAAATTTCCCTTCAACGTTTTAAATACTGACATTAACTACTTTATAGCTGGTATCAAACAGGAAAAAACACTAATGTGTGATGTACGCTGATGGGAAAATATATTGGAACACCCTGAATATATCTAATTTCAAAACATTTACCTGAAAACTCGAGTCATGTTCTTAAAGATGGAGACTTCCATACGGATGTCATGCATGGTACGAACCCGTTCAGAAATATCTAAATGTCTGATGTATACAACCATTTTCTAAGATCAATGATTCAAAATGGCTTTGAGGGAGAGAAATCTGTGGGTTTTGGCGAAAACCACACTTATTCAAAGCTTGTGGACTGGTGTTACAGAATCACAAACAAAAACCTGTTCAAGATAAAAGAAAGTGCATCACTTGGCAACTTTAAAATCAGCAACAGCTAAAATGGAAGAGAAAATAATGACATAATCAAGATGCTGACATTTAAAACTTCTTCAAATAAAACAGTTAAGAATGAAACCCACATCAATACTGAAAAGAAAGATAACAACGACTAGACTTGGGAAAACTATTTTCCTGATAAAATAAGTTTGAAGAGGATTTTATAAACTTCAACCGACAGTATTACAAGCTGCTCGGTCAATTAATGCGAATGTTTCCTTATAAGGAAACGGCTACCATTACCATTCAAGATAAAACGTTCAGGTAATATAGCTGAAGTACAATAAATGATCTTATATGTATATCACTACGTGCACAGGTTCCGAAAAGAGCATCAACAATAATCAGGTTCTTGTATATGCTCTTTGTGCATTAATAATGGTCTATATTTTCAGATGCATACGACCGTACAAATGGCAAATATCATCCTGCAATAGGCAATACAGTAAAAGGCCTGTCCTTGTTATCGTGTCAACCAGTGAGGTTGTCTAACCTCTTATAGAACATGTTGAGTAGAACGGGTACCATATGAGCGGACATTATTCTGTTGGCACAACACACTGCTTTCCTGTTGCACGGGCAGCAAGACAGGTTGAACAATATTCTGGATGTACATGACACTGCACAATGTTCCCTTCACATGCCAAAGGCGAGCAAGTTTTAACTTATGGTATCTCAAATAATGATTCCAGTACTTGGGCCCGTATATCGTGAGTAAATATATCCTGATAGATGTCGTTCCCCAGATCTAAGTCATAAACAATAGCGACCATCGCTTGCATAAAGACAAAAACTGTTCATATAATTGAACAATACAGTGTCCATTTCATTATCTTCGAGGACTCTATGTCGATGCCACTAGAGATGTGTATGACAGTATTGTATTACCTTAAGTGTGGTTCAACATACGCCTGCTGGTAATTCTGCTGTAAAGTATTTCCAACGTTCCGTTTTGACACCCCCCCATGAACCATATTTCCACTGATTCATGCTGTGGATACTATTGTCTGCCATTAGACTGCCACGACCTTGCTATGTTTGTATATTATACAGCTACCTAAAAGCTGAACCACGGATGTAATAATATTCATTTCACCATCGTTGTTAACATCAACGCGTTACCCAGTTTTTATATCCAGCGTTCACAGTAATTATCCACAGTGACCACCCAAACTCTGGAAGACCTACAATTCAAACTCAACCTCAAATGGCTGTAAGGGGACAAAATGAGCATGTGTTTGACTCTTAGTATGATACCTATTTGCACTGGATTATTTCACCACATTAAACCACAACGCAGCATATGTCACCGTCTACTTCACGGACACAGACACCGCACTACGACGAGTGTTAATACAGCACAAGATGAGCGAAACATTTCAAAAACTCATCAGAAAATATACTACCAACTAGCATTCACATCGAGTATCCATTAAATTAGAATCATCCTTTAGGAGTTTTCTATTTTAATTTTCCTCAGAGTATATTAAAACCTAATTGATATTAATTGATAATTTAAGGAAAATATAAAACTCGCTTCAAGTAATTTGCATACACATCGTCTGGGTGTTTTTAAGAAGGACAGTATAGCAGATATATTGAGCGAGTTATAAGCGTTTGGCTTCGAATTTACAAGTTCATGAAGTGAATCGAATTCGCCAAGCTGAGTAAGATTTATGCCACCAATTTCTGCACTCAGGTCATGCAGTCAAGTTATAATATGATACTTCGTCGAGACACTCCCATGAGCATGTAGTAGCAGGCTAAAACGATTTAAATAGACATAATGCTGGAACTTATATAGAAATCAAAAACTGAAAATACATACAATTAAAAACAATAACAACTTGTCTTGAAAGGTTCAAGTATTGAAGTTGAATCGTGAATTTGAGATAAGTTGATGAACCATTTTTGAATATTTGATTTGTAATGATCTACGATTGGCGTTTCGTATGTGGTTTTCATATGTGATGATTAGTGCAGGAGGAAATTATGTTGACTTCAGTGACTTGTGGTCACTATTTCCAATTTCGCTGAGTTCTGTATTTAAAACAGGTTAGAAACAGAGTTGCGGAAATGTCTTCAGTAGAAAACGGAAAATGTTTTGAGATTATTTTTTATCAGTTACTGAATCCAGCCGGTTTTGATCGCAGCTGTTTATAAAATTACTTTTTGTCATGTGACAATTAATAGGAGCATGGCCTTTCAATCTGGGAGATCAAATGTATATTTTATTCCTGACACTATATTCATAAATTTTCATAAATTTTATGGATAATTACTAACCTTAGATTCTAACTTCAGACAAAATAAAGGAAATACTAGGTAGGCAGGTGGGTATTGTGCCACAATTTGAAACTCAAGCACTGATCACTAAAAAGCAAACACTTACCCAATAGGTTAGATCTGCTCTCTCTTTTATGACTTTTTCAAACCTAGTTCTGACCTTCATTCTAGTTTCAACATTAATGATATTCATGGTAATGAGTCAACATCCATTCGTATCAACATCTGCAGTGTGGAATCGTTCCTCTTCGAAAAGTTTCCGGATATGCTAGCTCTCAGCTAAACTAATCTTAACTTTTCATTCCACTCTTCTGATTTTTCAATTCTTGGTTACCTTCCTCTCCTTAGAAAGGACTTCACGAACGTCTCCCGCTGTCTAGGGAACTCTCTCCGTTGAATCTCCACACCACTTAGACATGTGTTGCCATCTCTCTCTACTTAACTCAGTCAGCTATCTCAATCGGTCCTCTTCCCCTCAAGACTGTTGCGTGTTAGATACTATTTCTGATAATATAGACAAGGTCATCTCCCTACACCCGTTTGCAAACATATTCGAGATCGGTGACTTTAATGCCCACTATACCAAGTGGCTTAAACACTCTGTCACTGACCTCGCCTGCATCCAAGCCCTTAACTTCTCTATCATTCAATCTTCAACGCAAGTGGTTGATTTCCCCACGCGTTACCCAGTAAACCTGACAAACACGCTTCTCACTTCAATCTCTTTTTTATCTCCATTTCCTGAATCTTGTCGTACTACGCAGCTCTGCTCTCTTGGCAATTCTGATCATGCGGTACTGTCTGTAAACATTTCCTTCCGTTCCCGACCAGCCAAGAAACACATACCAACAGAATATCTTTCTGTTATCAACGAGCAAATTAGAACTCGTTCCGTGATTACCTTCGTGATGTCACTTGGAATGAAGCTTTTAATCATCATATTCAAAAATGTGCGTCTGAGGTCTCCTCTTGGGTGAAGGTCGACATCGATATTTTCATTCCAGCAAGGAAATATGCGCGTAACCCCGTCACTCGTCTCGGACAACATTTCTAAAGTAGACCCCCATAAAGCAAGTGGAGGTGATGAGTTCCCGGCCGTTATCCTAAAGAAATATGCTCTCGAGTTGGCTCCAGTTCTCTCCAAATTCTACAACGATTGCCTCGCTGCTTCCTGCTTTCCAGCTTGTTGGAAGTCCTCCAATGTAGACCCTGTTTTTAAGAACTCTGGAGAACTTTCTCAATCCTCTGCCTATCGCTCTATTAGTCTCCTACCACCTTTCGGCAAAGTATTCGAGGCTTTAATCACTGCTGAAGTGGTTAAGCATTTTATCTCGCTCTGACAAACAATATGTATTCCATTTTGCCCAATCTACCGCTGATATGCTTACAACCATCACTGAATATGTATATCAGGCTCTTGATAATAACACCGAAGCTCGAGCTGTCGCGTTTGATAGTGTTTGACATGCGGGTCTTCTACGTGAACTCCAGCGCTACGGTATTACAGGACGATCGTTTGATCAAATCATCAAATGAAGGTAGTTTTGAACGGGCTCGCTTCTGGGTCCTATGCTGTTTCTGAACTTCATCAATGATCTTCCTGATGTCATCAGTTCCAAAGTAGCCATTTATGCAGATGATACTACCATTTACTCCTGTCTCAATAGAAAATCTGTCAGAGCTGATGAAGTTAACCTGGCTCTTGAAAAGGACCTCCAATTTGTGGTTAACTGGTACAGGAAATGGCTTGTAAAATTTAATGCTTCAGTTAATGCCTCAAAACTAAACTACTCTCATTTTACTGTTGAAACAATTAAATGTAACTGTCACTTCTACTCCAACAGTTTTTTTTCTCGCACTTCCCGACATTGGAACTCCCTTCCACTTATTTGTTTCCCTGATAACTACAATCTTCAAAAACTTAAATGCAACGTCAATCGCCATCTTCTGTTAACTTGAACCCCATTCATCTTTTCTCATTTCTTTAATCTCCCTATACTCAGTGTTTTCGTTCACTTTCACTCTCTGTAATCCCCTAATGGTTCTCCCGCTTTGCTTGGAGTAAAATGATTAAAAAAATTCTAATTTCTCCCTTGCTTTATTCTGTTTATGATAGCTGGTTTACTTTTCAGGCTAACACTAATTTGCAAAACTATGAGAAAGATTTTAACATTAACTAAATTACAATGTAAAAACACGGTCAAAGGTGTCTCCTACATAGATATCATAAAAAATGAGACAGTGCTAGTCATCATCAACCAAGAAACAGCCCATTTGGAAGACTTTTATAACCACAGTTAAGAAGAGAAAGTTGAAATGGTATGACACGTTATAACAGCCAATGATCTTTCCACTGCCATCCTACTGCAAGTTGCCACCTTACGCAAAAGAAGAGCTGCCAGATGGGTAAAACTTGGCTAACATCACAGAGTAGAAGATTATTCACAGGAACTCAGATATTGTCACATAAATAAACAAGATAAATTGAGGAAGCTGGTCAGTTTTTCAGTGACTCTATGACCCCAATTGGTCATGATACTGATGATGATGATGATGATGATGATGATGATATTTGGATACTAATTTACAAAATTTTATGTTGCAAGACATACTATTTATTGGACAGACTGTGAGGATTGAATTCAATATTTATTAGTAATTTACTGTGATACTAGCTTACTCTCCATTACACCATTTTATTGCACAAAATACAGGAAAAGTTAAATAATTATTACAGATATATGTCAATTCATTTTTCTTTTTTTTAAATAATTTTCAAATATATTCACCATATAATTGATTATAAAAGTACACATTGTTACATGTCAAAGTGATATTGAAACTAGTATAAATAGATATTAAAATAATAAATATACAGTATTGACACCATGTTGATGGCAGACACATAAAGAAAACTGTAACTCCTGGACGAGGCAGTCAAAAAGCAACAAGAAAGGACTTTCAGTTTTATGATCACAGAAGGAAAATCCAAGGTGTGAGATAATAATTGAAAATATCAGAAATTAAGAGATTAAAGAAACTGGGAAGTGGTATAAAAGATGATGAAAAATGTGACACAAAAATCTAAAAGTGTCTAGGTATAGGGAAAGATGCCTTCCAGAATTTAAACAAAATATTACCAAACAGGAAAACTTTGTGGAAACAAAGATAAGAATGTTCAGCTTTTATCAGTCATCAGTCCTATATGGCAGTACATGCTGGAGAATTTCCTCACAGATGAAGAAGAAAATTGAGGCAACAGTTATGTCACTCTACAGAATCATGTTAGTAACATGGATGTTTTAAGTAAAACAAACACAAAATGCCACTTAGAATCAAAAAGAAACATTGAAAATTCTAAGATACATAATGTGGAAAGTGGGCTTGGAGAATGTGACAGTCACAGGATATATTAAAGTAAAGGATAAAGGGAAACACTATGTTCATTGATCTTTTCAACACTAATAATTTTTCTGATTTCTGGTTAGTACTGGAATATGAAATTCCCCATAACTTTTGAATACTTTTGGCTAACACCACCAGCCATTTTCAAAGATGATTGTTGTTGCAATATTAACAATTTAACCTTTAAACATTGTATTTCAAGTATTAATTCATTGAAAAGTTTGGATTAACATTATGATTTGCTGTGCAAATAAACCCATTTTTAAATAAATATATGTGTGCATGTGTGTGTGCACTGATATGCATTACCCTACCTGCAAATCCTCACTCAATAGTACATTAATAATACATTAATAGTACTTGAACAAAACAGAACAAAACATGAACTTTGGATAGTTTAGTCCCAATGTTGTTCTGGATATACTTATATATTTTTAATTGTTTCACGCTAAGCAATGCGATAATACCACTAACAGAATAAGGTAAATTTTTGAGGAGAAAGAGCCATAAAAGAACAGGATCCAGAAAGATGAAAAAAATTGGAAGTTTTTTATTTGAAAAACCAAAGATGGTGATTGGCATTGCATTTAAATTTGTTGCAGATCATTGCTGGCAGGGAAGTATGAAACCAGAACAGTTGAGAAGTGTGAGAAAAGGAACTATTAGAATAGAACTTCAACAGTAAAATGATGAGACCTATTTGACAATCTAGTAGCATGCTTAAATTCATAAAATCTAGGTACCATAAAGGAAAGTTCATCAGAACAATTGCCATGAAAATATTTAGAGAAAAGACAAAGAAAAGCCATGTTATAGTGGTGGGAAAATGACTGAAATCAAGATGTCATGTCAGGACTGATAACATTTTTGGCTGTGATTTCTACTGCTTAAAAGAATAATGTCAAAGAACTTACAGTAACTCCCTGCACTTATCCTAACACTTTCATCAACTTATAAATTTACAATATTAACCAAAATATTAATCCACCTACTTCTAAGTTGTGTTTGGTGACTATTCCCATGAATAACACAACAGACAACAAATCTATCCAATATATCTCTACATTTATCACTGAAATTTACTAAAATCAGTTTTCATGCACTTTTTCCAACATACATATTTCTTTTCATAATGTTTGCTTCAAGGTTTGCTTTTATCCTTTTAGCTAATGTTCTTAATATTCTGCATCTGTTCTCACTGCTTAAACATGCAACACCAACTTCTTCAAATATTTTCTTGCTGGTAAATCCATTTCTTTTGCTTATTACTCTTTTAATTCTTCTCAGATATCTTTTTTGCGACTTTCTTAAATTGATTCTTGTTATTATTTCAATGTTTTCAAGATCTTTTTCAATTCTGCTTTTTTCTCTGTTTAACTTTTTTGCTGTATCCAAAACTATGTTTTTATCACTCCATAAATTTGCTGTTTTGCATTTGAGTTTATATTCTTCTTATAATCAATGAAAATCTTTATTTTTTATTAATCATTTCACCCTAAGCAAGGTGGGAATGCTACTAGTGCACAGTGGGTTGCAGGGAGTGAAAATGAAAAAGAGAAGATTGAGACTATCAATAAAAATACATAAGTATACTAATAACAGTATATAATATTTTATAATAGTTTACAGTATAATGAAATAGTATCAAGTTACATAACAGATTGACAAACCAGAAAATAATTCATTGTAAATATTTTTAATAAAAAAATTATTATAAGCTTAAATTCACATGGTATAGTTATCATGGAGGAGACACAGTGAATTAAGGGATAACGGCTTGGATTGAGGAATCAGAGTGCCGAGTTCGAATTCCAGTCAAATCCATTACATTCACTTACATGCTAATACCCTTGGGAAAGGACGGCAGCTGCTCCACTGCAGAGAGAAATGGCAACCTACTGCAGGAAAAAAAATCTGCCTTGTCAGTCATGTATCAAAAGATACATGATTGCCTAAGCGTGTATCCCGCATGGCACATAACTGATAGTTATCATATAAGTATCTCCTAAAATTTTTAATTTATTCAAAATATTGTTCTTCTTGTGTTTATTATAGGCACAATGTCTGACCAAGTACACTTTGGTCATCTTCAGGCTGACATAGATCACATTTGATTATTGTGCTATCTTCAAACTTCAGTTTTTGCAAATAAAGCACTCATTAGGGTTAAATAAATCTACTGACTTCAGTAACAGATATATTTATATTATTAAATAAAAAAAGCACTGATCAAATTTTAAATTCTCAACTATTATTCATCTCTTAACAACTGTCTTTTATCTATTAGCACTAATCAAATTTTGACCATTTGGAACTTTTATTTATGTATCAACAATTGTTGCTCTATTTTTTAACATTGAGCCCTTGGTTTATAAAAATCTGCTCACCTTTAAATCCAGTAATTTTCTAGTCAACATGTTTTATTAGACATTAAGGATCTGTGTTGTTGCTATTATTATTATTAAGTCAATGATGCATTAACTCTTAGACTAGAAATTATTTTATATTGAAGATTACATTAAAAATATTGTTTCTAAAATATATGCAGAAATATACTTCCATAAATTGAAATTATAGTTTACATATCTATGTCTCTTTAAAAGGAAACTCACAGAAATAAATGGGACTTTTAATTTCTCTCAGTTACTTACATAATTGAATATAGATACTTGCTCATGATTAATATGCACTGTATTATTATTGTTAAAATCATCATTGCTGGCTATAAAGAAAAAAATATTAATTTTATCCAGTTGATCCTGATCAACTTGTTTTTCTATAGATGATGCCACAGTACCACCAATAGTTGCAGACACAGCAAACATGGTAGTAACAGAATCCAAGTGGCAGGTGTATGTTGCTTTGATAACCTATACCAAAATGAATGTATTTTTAGAAAGAGTTATTCTGAAGCTAGCATTTCAAACCACTACATATATATATATATATATATATATATATATATATACATATGTAATATATTATATATATTATTATTATTTATATATTATATGCATGTTACTTATTAGAAAGCGCTCAATATCAGAGCTAACATATTTGGCTGTATTGATGTGAGTTTGTGACCCTGGGTTTCAAATTTGTCTGACGATTGCAAAAGTGTGAAACCCACAATCTCAAACTCGCATCGATCCAACTCAAATATATATATATATATATATATATATATATATATATATATATATATATATATATATATATATATAACATATTTCTGTAATGTATTTTGAATTTATAGGAGAGGCAATTCAAATCATAATATTTCTTGTGTAATGTTTATTTTTACTATTTATTATGTATGAGCAATTATTTTCTATTATTTAAAATTTAAACCACAATTTCTGTCTGAATTTCTGGAAAGAGGAACTATCATTATTTGCATTCAGGCTATTGTCTCCATCTTTGTTGTTACAACAACAAAGATTAGGAAAATAATCTGAGTGTAAATAATAACAAGAATAACAGCAATAAATAAAAATAATTGTTAAGTTTTTTTATGATCCATGTACTCTGATATATAGTGGTAAAAACAATACCACCTTAGTTCATCACATCTGGGACCTAGGCTGTGTAGTGGCTCCAAGGCACTCACCAGTTGTACCAAGAGATGATAACTGTAGTGAATTTTAAAACAGTATCACTGGGTGGAGGGCTTTATAGACTGAAATCAACTGCCATGGTTGAGCCTTATTCCGTGACTTATTCAATGGTCATGTGTCCATGACAAGGCAAGTCAGAGGACATTCAAAGTGGTCTGACTTGACTAAGAATGGTTTTTGTTTTTATTTTCTTTGGTCACTTGGTAAGCTTTGTACTGGTTTATCAATACATTGTTGTTGGTATGTTGTATATATATATATATATCTATATTTATATTTATATATATATATATATATATATATATATATATATATATATATATATATATACATTAGTAAACAAGTAAAATGTTTTAAACTTATCTTCCCAACTAAAAATGGTACAGATATTATACACCCATAGAATTAAATAGCAGATATCATATATTGCTTAAAAGAACATGCATATATATTTTTCTCTGAAAGTACATTACTTTTATGTCAACATGTATTAAATATTTTTGTTAATGAAATACTATTATTATTTTTATTATTATATATAAAGTGCACCTAGACAGCAGTCCCCACTTCATTGATACAAGTTCAATTAAGCACCACAAATAATTTTCTTTACTTTTGAATTAATTTTTCATTAATAGAGAGAACAAAGAATAAATGCCTATCTGGTGGTCAGGTGATGTGAATATTGTTTAAATGTTTGTGGTTAAGTAATTTTGAACATTATTCTGTATGAAGATTTATTCAGAAAAAAGCACCCTTTATTAAAGTTTGTAATATTGACTGATTTTGGATGGAACATGAACAAATATACCTTAATGTCTGAAATGAACTGAAAACAAAATCTATTTTTTTTCCTTTTCTTTGTGTCCTTTCTATCACTAATATTTGCGACAGTTTAAATGTAGAAATTTCAGATTTTACATAAATTTTCCACAAAATATGGAAGTAAAATAATACATGAAATAAAACAAACATAAGAAACTGAGAAAATTGTTTTTATATCTTTAAAAAATATCAATGCATATCTGTATAATGTAGTTAAAACCTATTTCCCAAATATCACTGATGATCAGGAGAACTTAAAAGTTATTTATCTTCTGATTATAAAGAAAAGAAACGATTTCATAAATTCTTATTTGTTCTGAGTATTTGTGGACAATCCTGTATGACTGAGAAACTAGTTTCATTTACTTTAGTTCCCACTTCATTCCAAAGAAATAAAATTACCATTTGACATTCAGTACATTGAAAACTCATATCCAATTATGGTTAATACTTGTTTAATACTATTAATCTGTTGTCAGATAATTTTGGTATTTTTCTTTGACATTCTTAAATATCCATTGAATAAACATATTCCATAAAATTGAGAAATCTGTTTAAACATAGAAAATATTTCAATTATTGATAATCAATAAAACAGTTTTATGTTTTATATTTTATTTAAAAACTGAGAGAAAACTGCTTTTATTGAAACATTACTTTCAATGAAAATTCAGTTGTTTTCATGAAATTCAGATGTTTTATTTTTAAAATGATCTTTGTGCATTATTTCAAATGTTTTATTTATTTCTTGTATGTTTTCTTTCATAGGTAAAAGAAAATGAATTTTACAAATTCTAAAATGCTTTTCTTTATATATAGTTATATTAGCTACAGAAGGAAAAAGATCATCCAAAAACATTTTGGGTTCTTGTGTTTTTCATAATCCATAAAGTATTTCTGGGATAAACCAATCACCAGATGATTTCACTAGTTTCACCAAAGAAATTAAAATTACTAACTTTGTAAACTTTTAACTTTGACTGAATAACAAACCCACTAAAAATATTTTGCATATTTTTCTGTCTAACTGAAAATATTCAGTTCAAATGAAATGCAATCAAAAGTCTTTTTTTTATTTTAAGAAGATTACCCAAGACAGTGAGATAATTAGTAAATACAATACATGCATATTTTTCTGGTAATATAAAGAAAGTCTCCCTCATCAGTTTCAAACCTCCTTTCCACCAGTTTTACCTCATCAGTTCGAGATGCCTTTTTCAGGCTCAGTCCTCCCTCATCAGTTTGAGCCCACCTTTTCATGTTCAGTTTTACCTCATCAGTTTAAGATGCCCTTTTTGAAACTAAATCTTCACTCTTCAGTTTTAGCCCTCTTTTCAGGCTCAGACCTCCCTAATTAATTTCAGACTTCCTTTTCAGGCTCAGGCCTGCTTCATCATTTTCAGACATCATTTTCAGGCATATCCTCCCCTTCAGGTACATCCTCTCTTTTCTGGCTCTGTCTTCCCTCTTCAGGTTTAGATCTCCCTTTTCAAGTAAAATTGTTACCTCCCTGCAAACTGTAAAGAGTTAATAGTTAACAAAAGAATTAACACAAAAACTAATAACAACTTTTAATTTCAGCATATGTGAAGAGATAATTTAGATACTTTAAAATCTCTCACTTTCATTGCATTTTCAGTTTTATTGAAAAACTGACATAAAATACATTTAATATTTTTTTTCAGTTTAATATTTAATTTTATCTTTTCTCAGTTTAAAATTTAATTAATTTTTTTCAATTTAATATTTAATTCATTTTAGCTGTTTCCCTGTTTATCATGAAATAAGGTTATACAGCAGAACTACAAGGATTCAACTTCAAGTCATTGATTCATTCTTCTCTTACATATGACAGCTTCATAATGTCCAGCATAGAGTAGATATTTATAAAATTTTGCAAAATGATCCATTAAAAAGAAAGTAGTGTAGTCTAATAATGGCCAACCACTGTTCTCTATGGATGTACATTAGTGTCATAACCACAACAGTTAAAATAGAAGTGAAGAATTAGCAGCCTAGGCTTCTATTCTTGTTCACTGATTTAATCTGTTTTTCATAATGTAATTCTTGCTGATTTTTGCAGTTTATTTTCATCTGTCATCATGTTTATTAAACTTGTGTTTCTCCATTTTTTGTCTGCTATATGCTGATAAGAAGAAGCAGAGCAAGTCAGTTGAAATACTTGGACAAGAGCAATAAACTAATGATTAAGAAATGACAAACATCTTGCGTTGTAATATTGTCTCTTCTGTTTCTCTTCTGTTTCTCTTCAACAACAATCCACTCATTTCTATATATAGAAAAACAGCAATAGTTTGCCTTTTTTTAGCAAGAACAGATAGAATTTAAAATTTGTTACCAGATTGTTTTATTGATTTCTGTTCTGAAATTATAGTGGAGAAAGAAAGCCATTATTTACATTATTGATAATGTCCTCACCTTTTCTGTTATTATTATAACATTTTGGCCATTTTACTTTTTGACCTTCTTCAAGAGCTTCTCAATCAGGATAACCTTGAAGGAATTTTCAACTAAACACGTTATTTAATAAATAGGAATAGATTGTTTTCATACTGCTCTCCACATCTATGGATTTCTCATCTGAAATTTAGTGAATTTGGAAAATGTGATACTCACAGAACAGACTGAAGACAAGAGGGACAGGGGAAAACAACACGTAACCTACCAAGTGAACTTGAGTAAATGGATAGCAGCAAAGGGTTTAGGAAATATAACATTTATTAAGACAGAAGAAGAAGAAGAAGAAGAAGGTGTTATTGCTCTCCGTTTCCACTCTTTACTACCTAATCCAGGGAGTGAACGTACAATTTCTATATCACCAAATTCACACAACCAATGCTTTCATCTATTTGGCGATTCTCCTATGGAACAATCCTGAACATAAAACTTTGGGTATTTGATGACTAATTATGAGTTCAATTTCTGAGCTGAGTATTAAGGACTTAGACTCAGTGGAAACAGAATGAGCAATAACTTGCAGTATTGAATAAAGAACAAAATGAGCTATGCCAAGATATGGGCAGAATTCTTATTAAAGAAAACGTGTTCTCCAGCAGCTTATGAACCTGCATTCCCTTTTGCAGGAGAAATGGTTATTAGATCTGACTTGCTTCTAACCAACTTGGCCATGAAAAATGATATAAGATTTCTCAAATATTCATGCCAATCAGTCAGTTGTGTGCCATATGTGATACTCACATAGGCAATCAGGTATGTTTTGATACATGACTGACGAGGCAGTTTTTTTCCCAGTCTGTCCTGCTATTTACCCATAGCTGGGGGGAGAAGAGGAGGAATCATATCTTTCCCAAGGGTATTAGCATGTAAATGAATTTGACTGGAATTTGAACTTGGCTCTCCGATTCCTCAATCCAAACCATTACTCCACCATGCCTCCTCATGCAAGTAGACGAA
The DNA here is from genome assembly GCA_903632075.3 of Acanthosepion pharaonis. Taxonomy (NCBI): domain Eukaryota; kingdom Metazoa; phylum Mollusca; class Cephalopoda; order Sepiida; family Sepiidae; genus Acanthosepion; species Acanthosepion pharaonis. The sequence continues at coordinate 2,863,324 of CAHIKZ030005588.1, read as the reverse complement.
AATAAAATACAGTTTAAAAAATAAGCAGAACATCTACTCAAATATGGGTATCCAATAAAATTATATTTAAAGTGATAAAAATATGTTAGATTAATAAATAAAATTTCAGCACTTCTTTATGAATTACTTTGTTTATATTTCAGATACAAAACTGAACAATAATGAACTTTAGGGAATCTAAAATGAGAAGTATGGGCTTAAAAGGGTATTATAGAACCTTGCTTAATCAATGTCACACTTCATGGCAAAGTTAGTTATATATCATCATCAGAACTACTTTGACTTAAAGGCACACAGTGAATTAATGTGCTTTCTTATCTTCCGCATGGCTGCTTGTTTCTGAGCATGTCCATCTACTCAGGACCATTTGTGTTTCTTTAACGCCCACAGAGCCAACCTGTAGTTGATACTGCAACTCTGTTCAATGTAAATTAATTAAAGTTCAAGTATAGGTCACATAAAGTTTTGAATTAAAAGTTATCCTTCTCCTATACTGGTTGCTAAACAAAGCTAGAGTCCAGTCTGCCTATATGAAATGGACAAAGTCCGACAATTATTTAAAGTCATTTTTATGTTTAACATTCTTTTTATAGATACAAGTATTTAAGTAAATGCTCTGTTTATAATAAATAGTATTAAATAACATTTACCGGCCTAAATGTCCATATTGTTAAGCATAAAAATGTCTTTAAATAATTGTCGGACTTTGTCCATTTCATAATGTGTGACGTCATTTGTTTACATTTGATACACCATGAGCAGTTATGAATGTACGTGAGAGATTTATGGAAAATTGATGTTTATAAGCAGTAAATTCGACCTTGCCAACTGAATGATCCTTTGTGGCTGAGTGGTAAGGCATGTCAGGCTATATGATGTTTCCGTATAGGATACAGGTTCGAATCCTGTTGAAGGACAAATATTTTCTATGAAAATTTCTCGGACATTCAGGCTGGTAAATGTTATTGTTGAGATGTTGGGAGTGTTTCCGCGTGTGTGTATTCGAATAAAGACAAACACAGTTGTAGGGATAAATACTGGTATATTTGTAAGAGGTAATTAACAACAGAGTGATTAGTAATAACGAACACCGGTTAGTAAGTAACAATAGCAAAAGTCTACAGTCCAACGGTATGTAATGGTAACCTGATCTTGACTGCTGTCGCTGAACCTGATCCTTCACCCAACACAACTACTCTCTCTAGCATTGACTTATATTGTAGAGGGATAAGTCCATTATCAGTCAGAAGGTGGGTGAGCCCCAAAAGTTATTTAATACTGTTTTTTAGAAACAGAGCATTTACTTAAATACTTGTATCTATAAAATGAATGTTAAACATAAAAAATGTCTTTAAATATATATATATATATATATATATATATATATATATATACTGATTTAAATGTCTTTAAATATATATATATATATATACATATATATATATATATATATATACTGATTTAAAATAAAATTGCAGCAGCTAAAGTATGTTTTGTTTTACTCCAAATTAAACCTACAGATAATATAGTTGAATTACAATAAATTATCATATGTAGAGATCAATATGTGCTCCAAAATAATGAGTACTTGAACCCCATATTAATATACTGTATATCCTCATTGGAATTTTATCCAGGCTTGAACTAACACATGCATGTACAGATGACAAATATAATGATATCACTGAAAAACCTCATGAAAATACAACACTTAATCTCTTATATTTCCCACTATATTTTATTGAAATTCAGATTTTGTCAATTCCCATTGGCCATTGTGTATGACCGTGGGCCCCTTGTCTGAAACATGAACCTTATATTCTCATGTATGATATCTGGGGTGTTTGTTTATATACCTTTCTCTGTCATATGTATCCTCCTTCTCACACCTGCAACACACATGCAGTGTCTCCAGTCATGTGAGTCTATATTTGGCAGCTGGAAGGCAACATTAGTCAACCCTACACCTGGCTCCCTTGAATGATCTGGTGTGACACTATGGACATAACATATTCTGGCATTATGTGGAGTAAGACACACATTACCCAAATACATTATTTGTATGCATTTAATGCTATATAGCAAGAGTTGTGAGTTAACTGAAGGAGTCAGTTATCTTCTTTAATGGGAAACAGGTTAGACAATCATACTTATCATGAAAGTTGTTGAAAAGACTTGCAAAACATGTTAAGTAACACATGCATCATGTGGGTAGACATTATTCAGCTGGAAAATCCCTTACTGTTGTGGAAATGGCAGAAGGAGGGGTTGAATAACATTCTGTTTGAATTTCTCTCCACATATACCAAAAGCAAGAAAGATCTCTAACTCTTATAATGATGTTCATCTTGTACAAAGCCCAAGAGCCACACAAGGTATAGATTACAGAGTAAGAGTTCACACTCTGATATCAAGAGTTAAGCCTGTGTGTCTTGGACAAAAACACTATGGAAGATATTGCTTGACAGGTGTAAGTTGCATACAGAAAAACTGTTATTTCATGAAGGCAAAACCTGCTCCCATCACTGGAGACTATAGACTGAGGATACCATTGAAGAATTGCACAATTCTGTTGGAATTTTGTCTTAAAGCATGCATGTTCATCCATGTTCATATTCCTGTTGGAAAGTTAATGCTGAACAATCTGCCACTATTGCCCTTACAATTCATCATTCATGGTGAGTTTCTGTAGTGCATGGTCCAGTCTAAGAATGAAAGCATGTTCACTTGACCACTGTTGATAGCATTAAAAAAACCATAATCATAACATGTAGCGTATGTCATATGTGGCAATCTTACAAAATGTCCACCCAGCTACTCAAATTCTCACAATCTGAGACATTCAATAGACTCTTCCATTACACTGAACCTTTTTGCTTCATGTAGCATTGCCTAAAACGCAGACACAAACAAAGCACTAGCAGAGGTGGTGCAATGGTCTTATTGCTCCCACTGAATCTATGATACCCCCGCCCCCAAATTTACGATACAGGCCCCTACCAACTCTACTATATCTTTATTTTCATAAGGTAGTAACTCATATAAATTTCAAATGTTTATTTTAACCTAATTATGTACAATAATATATCATATGCAATATAGGTGAACAAATCAACTAGAAAAATTGAAAATAAATACAATGTATCTAAATGCAAATTAGAGACATGTCATAAATCAATCAACAATTTTTTACATCAATTTGAGATTTTTCTTGTTAAAAAATTGAAGAATTTTAATACATTCAACATTGTAGATAAAAAATAGTGATTTAATATAGTTTTTATTTCAAGACTTAGCATGAGCAAAAAAAATTATGGATTTGGAAAAACAAAGAACAGAATGATGACAAAACCTAAAAAAATTTTCACCCTTTAATAATCAGTTGCACTTAGTATAATTTGTAGGTAGAAAAAAAGCAAAGGCTCACAAACCTCTGTCCAAAACCCTCCTAGCAGGCTTAAGCCACCCCAATTGAGGGGTTTGTGGGGTAGTATGCACCAGCCCTGGGATCACTATGAGTGTTATTATGTTATAAGATGTCCAAAGTTGAAAGTTTGATCAGAATACCTACTACCCACACACTTACAGATAGTGTAGCCAGGTGAAAATTGAAATCATATTTCAGGATGCTCCATTCTTTTGTCAATTCATTTAGACTGATTTTACAAACAGATTTGAATGATACTACTAATAAAAGATACACTAAAATATTTAGAATCAAAAAAAGTAAGATTTATTTGTTGTGGAGAATCATTTTCTATCCAAGACTGAAAAGAAGAAACTCATTTCAAAATCAAACTGTTTGATTACATTAATAGAAAAGTATTTTAGAACTCTATGATCCAAAAGTCATTAAGAAAAGTTTATGAGAAAATTGTTGTGTTTTACTGTCAACAAGTCATAAAAAGAAAGCATTTTATTTTCCAAACTCTTTCCACTTCTTCCTCATTGATTATCTAATAAATCTTTTCTCTGTTTTTATGCTATATGTTATTGGTTGGAGTTTTTCTTCCATTAACTTTCAATTTTCCTTTCTTTTCATTTTTATCTCTTCCTCCATTTTCAAACTTTTTACTTATGACTTCATTTTTGCTTATTTGTTGTTCTCTTTCGGAAAACATCTATCCTATTTCCTTAAGCTTTACATCTCACATTAACAGTAACTAAACATGAACTAGTTTACTTTAAAAAATTTAATAATGCATTGCTTCAAAATATAACAAAAGCCATTGTTATTTGTTCTGTATAGTACATGTTTGAAAAGAATGAGAAAGAAGCCAGGTACACCAGTACTCAAAACCAACAATTCTTGCATTTTTAGCAATCAACTTGCATCTGTGAGTGCTAAGAAGTTTTTGGATCCAACCAAGGAGAATAACCAAGAGCTATGAAAGATACATTATTCCAAATATGCAATCCATTTAACACATCATTTCTCAAGTTTCTCTAACATTTTCCCAAAGAATGCGGATGTCTAGTTAGTTAGATTAGACTGAGAACTTTTCAGCATCCACTTGTATATTGGATAATATTATAGGACCATTAGTTAGTCAATCATTTATTTAATTAAAGAAGGAATGCTGAATTTCATTCTTCTTCTTCTATATTCCTCAGGATGCAGGTGATCATGCCTCTCCACAACTACCCTACTTTCATAGCTTTAATCAATGTTTGTTCACATATCATCTTTCTATTTGCCATTCTTTTAAGCAAATTCATTTGGTAGGTTACATGCATCTTCCCTCATCCCATCTTATCTTCAGAATGTTCTGTGTTTTAAATTCTTCCAGCCTTTCTTCCTCATTATGCATCCCAGAAATGTCAACTCTCTCTTTCCATTTGTAAGTATAAATGTTCTTTTCATTCGCATTTAACTTTAAATTTTATCATAACTCACATATTCCACCCATGGTATTCTCAGTATCCTTCTGTACAACCATATCTCTGTCATTTCAAGTCTCATCTTCATCTCAGAGGAAATTTTTCAGCATTCACTGCTATATAGAAAGATTGATATTACATAGCACTATAGCACTCTTCTACTTTCTTGGGCTTATGACCATATCATGTGGAAACACCAGTTCCTGTACGATCACCAAAGTTAAACAACATCAAGCCTGGTCAGTAACCAGATTGGGGGATCACTTGAAAATACCAGGTGCTGTAAGCATGGATATTCAGGGAGTGTAATGAAAACGGCTTGGAATCAAACTATTCAGGTTTGTTATATTCATTTACATGCAAATTCCCTTAAGAAAAGGTATGAATCCATCACTTCTCCCCCAGGTATGGATTAATTAATAAGACAAAAGTAAATCATTATTATCTCTAAAATATTTGTACAATCTAATAATATTTTCTGACCTCAAATAACCTGCAAAAGGTTGATAACCAATGAAATACAAATCAATCAATAAATTCTGCCTTCTTACTGTTAATAGTCTTTTCTTCTCTATTTTTATAATAAGAGGCAATTTATGTTTTTCTTATATAAGCCATGTAACTTTTGCAATGTCTATTTAATGGTTTTGTTTTCTTAAGTTTGGGTGGCCAAAATACTGAGCTATAAAGAGAAAATACACTTTCTTTAAGTCCATTCATTAAAAATACTTCAGTTGATTGTAGTAGGTGTTAAAGTCTAGTATTTATGGAAAGGTGAGTTGAGCAAAGTCATTAAAATCATTTTTTCATTCACTGACTGGATTTTAAATTCTTGTCTGGAGAAATCAAAAACTATTATAGACTGGAGGCACATATACTTATTATTTTCATTTACTTTGAAAACAATGAACTATCATAAAAGAAAAAGTTTTCAAAAATGGATTGAGAAAAAACATTTTTTTTGTTTGTTTTGTGCTTATCAATAAATTACATTGTAGATGATTTACTACATTCATTGCTGTTTTACTGTTCCCTTTAATAACCCATTCTCTACTTGTTTTCTTTCTTCTAAAACTACTTTTTCCATTTTCCCCAACCCAAATACGGTTTCTTCTTTGATCAACAACTCAGGATTTCCAAAAACAGCCCAAATCTTTCACCAGAATAGAATATTGTAAGCTAAGATTTAAGGACTTCTAATGTTAGGCTGTGATTGTTTCCAAAAGTGGATCTAGACTACAATTTATAGACAACCTTGTTTGGAATAGCATTAGGGAAATAATGTAAAAATACTGGCAAGGCTTAAAACAGTTTGGAGAGTGAAGTGTAATTCTGGGTTTCACTGTTTTTTTGTAAACCTAACTTAGGCATTTAAAACCAGCTATTGTGAAAATGATACCATATTTATAGACATATGAATGGCTATAAATATGAATACAAGAAAAATATGTGTTCTTTCTACATTTAGCAAAGGAAACTGATATTACTTGAGTTCAAATATTTCTGAATATTTATGTTCAATTTTCTTTGCATTGATTGATCTTTTTGATTTTAATCACAGTATCAAAATTTAGGGATGCCAATAAACATATCTACTTTAAAAATAAGTCAGGTATACAAGAAGAAGCTGAAAAGTTCTCAGTATGACTGAAATGCTGATTTTGGAAATTGTGTTGGGCTAAGAGTTTTTCAGCACTACTTTGTATTGGCTATTTTTTGTGGCTTTGTGTAGGCAATACACAAAAACATTTTTTGACAAGACATTTATGTTTGTTTCTATAAAAGCAAAGTTCAAAATTTGTTTATTCATTTTTCTGTATTTCAATATTTTCAGGTTGATTAGAAAAACAAAAAAAAGTCCTCCTAAAATATCTGTTTCCTTTTAAGAAATGATTCTTTGAAAAGTTTGTTTTTTCAACAATATTGCAAAACGCTATATTGCAAAGCGCTATATTGCAAAACGCTATATTTAAAAAAGAGGAAGCTATTTAAAAGTTTCTGAAAACAAATCTAAAAAAACATCATTTAAAGTTAAAACTTTAAAAAAATGAAATTGCAGAATGCTGAACTTTTTTTATGAAACAGCTTCATATCCTAATAGAGCTTCATTCAGAAATCATTCAAAATTTAAAAAGTAAAAAATAATAATTTGATAATATCTTTTGTCTAGCATTATTACAAGTGGAGCTTAAAATGTTCATGGTGAGACCAAGAAGCCCTCCCCCAAACAGTAGAACAGGCTGAGAATATTTCCCCTCATATATGCTAAAATGATGATGATGATGATGACGATGACGATGATGATGATGATGATGAAAAGGGTTTAAGATCATATTTACTTAACTTTTTTGAATTTGAAGCTATGCATGTCATTAAACTGTCATTTGTTTAGATATTATGACCAATAAAGCTGTTGTATACATTTTATCAGACTCATAAAAACTGTCACAAAAGATCGAAATAATATTTTAAGATCTTTTTCAAATTTATCTTGAATAAATAAACATTGAAACATTAAATTTATAAAAGTTTTCTGACATGTACCTTTTATTGAATCATTTCATCAGATTGAATCCATAACTTAACCATTTGCATTAATGACTTTCTAAAACCGATAAGTGATTTTCCAATTTTTATCTTTTAATTTTAATTTATTCACAACTCTGATTATTCCCTTCAATAGATATTTCGATATTTCTTTTTTTTAACATTAGTGAAGGAAAGTGAGATGAAAGGACAACACATCAATTGCATGAACACAGAATGCATGGTTGTTAACAAAAGAAATAGCCCAACATTCAAATTGAAAAACAGAGATAACAAAATCAAACAAGTACAACAATGTAAATATCTGGAAAGTGTTTTAACAGAGGATGGAAAGAGCAACACTGAAATCTGAAGATGCATTGGTAAAGTGAAAGATGTCTTCAAAAAGCTGAGAGTGTTAAGAAACAAAAAACCTTTGTTAAAAACAATGAAAATAGTACTGAGCTGTTATGTAATATCAGTCTTCCTATATGGCAGTGAATGCTGGATAATCTTCTCACAGATGAAGGGAATTGAAGCAACAGAAATTTAGTTCTACAGAAGGATTCAGAGAATACTATGGTCCAAACATTTGAGCAATGTGAGACTTTTAGAGAAAATGTAAACAAAACAACATTTATACTTCACAACAGAAAACATTTTGTTTTGGATAAAACAAAACCCTTGAATTTTGAGTGCTTATTCTTTATAATATTATTCTTCTTAAATATAGAATGCATTAGAAACAAGGAAAAGAATAAAAAACTGTCCTCCTGTATGGCAGCAAGTGCTAGACAATTTCCTCAGAGATGAAGAAGAGACTTCACACAACAGAAATGTGGTTCTACAGAATGATGCTGAGGAAGCCATGGACCGAACATATTAGCAACAACAAAGTTTTTAGAGAAAATAAAACAAAAAGTAACTAATACTTAACATCAGAAAGAGAGAGTTTAAACTTCTAGGACACATAATGAGGAAGGAGGGAATGGAAAACCTGATACTCACAGGATAGATTGTGGGAAAAGAGGGACAGAAGAAAGCAGTGTGAAAATTGTTAGTGAGACAAGGTTTAGGAGAGATAGCAAAAAGACAAAATTTATTTAGAGCTACACATGACAAGAAATTGTGGAGAGCCATGATCGCCAACATCCTGAAAGGACACAGCACATAAAAGAAGAGATTTCAAAGATTGCATTAGAATATTTATTTTTTTTATATTAAATGTCACTTGATTATGTTTTAAACAAGTAAATCCAGCACAGAAAAATACAAAAAAATTGTTTTGCTGAAGGTTTTCTTTTATTGACTACTAGCAGTAGAGCCCAGCGTTGCCCGGGGATGTAACAGTAAGAGATAGATCAAGTATCGACCATCATAAAGACTGAAAAATAAAATTGACAAAGATTATTGTTTAAGGTTGACGGACACGCATGTCTTAATTATTTTTTTATTTTTTTTTTTTATTTTTACGAATTGGTCAAACCCAAATTCAAACAAAAACATTGTTTACAATCGTTATGAGTCTATCGATTGGTGAATAGAATTTTATTATAAACAATTGTCTTGTAAATGGAATTTTTAAAGCATTCTGAATGTAAAAATAAAGAAAAAAGTGTGCAAGACTATAAGAAACACTACATGCCAAAAAAAAGTGAAGTCTTGTTGAAATCGGTTGAAAAATGTAGGTAGCCTTTCTCTGTAATCTTTTACAATTTATGATTTTTACTTATTGAATACAGTAAATTGCATATTTTGCTTGTGGTGATTCATAATTAGAATTCTGATTTGAATATATTTTCCACTCGTTGTTTCTAATACAAAAAATATTAACTTTATTTGGGTTTATTAATTTATTACAAGTACTGTGTTTTTCCTTAATAATTATCATCTTCGAAATATTGTTGTTTTTTGTCTATCAGATTTCTTACGTCGGCATTTTTAAAATATTTCTTAATACTTTCTTTTAAATATTGAATTAATTTCAAATAGAACCAATGCCTTATTGATCTGCCTTGTAACAAATTGCAAAGGGAATTGTAAAAACGGCCCTAAAGTACGTGGAATTATCTTTCCCTAAAGATAAAGAATTATCCGATTTTTCGATTCGTACAATCAGTAGAGATCGCTAGATTATTGTTTAGGTTGACGGACACGCATGTCTTAGTTTGTTTTTTTTTTTACGAATTGGTCAAACTCAAACAAAAACATTGTTTTCAATATCGTTATGGTGAGTCCTCCGATTGAATAGAATTAGAATTTTATTATAAACAATTGTCTTGTAAATGGAATTTTTAAAGCATTCTGAATGTATAAATAAAGAAAAAAGTGTGCAAGACAATAAGAAATACAACCTGCCAAAAAAAAAAATTGATGTTTGTTTTATCGGCTGAAAAATGTAAGAAATCCGATCCCATATATAAAGGAACACACACACACACAAACAACCTGGGGTTTTTAACCTAAGTCACTCCACGGAATCGCTAAAACATAGAGCATAGTCTGATGAAAAAGATGCCAAAGTTTATGAAAACAAAATTTTATCGTCAAAATGCTTATGTTTTTTGAAGAGGATAGACTAAATTTTTTTTTAATTATTTTTTAAAATTTTTCCGTCTTTTTAGAATATTCTAAATTTTGATTTAAAAAACCTTGTTTCTCTTTGTCGCAACAAGGGGTAGTAAAGAACATAGATAATTTTTAGCGCGTTTTTTTGTATTTACACACATTAATTTGGAAAATCTTGCAAAAATAAAAATGTTAATGAAACTTTCATGATATTCTATTCACAGATGATCGAAATTATTATAAATATGTTTTTTTTTTAATAAAGTCATGGCAGAAATATTTTTTTTATATTTATTAACACCCCCATAACTAATTTTATGAAAAACTCTAGAAATTCGTGACCATCAGTTTTAGTGATTACAATAGTTAAAAGCACAAGGCTTTGAAGAATGCAAATCATGTTTTTTTTTTTGTTTTTTTTGGCCAACGTACCTGAACATCAGCTGTGAATTGTAACATACAAAACTCAATAAAACAAATATATTATTTAGTTTCAAATGCCTTTATTTGTTTTAATTTGTTTTTATGAATATGGACAATATTTTTTGAAAGCAAAAAATTTTTTCAATGAAAATTGAATTTTTAATTCAATTATTTCTTATTTCTTTAATTTTAAAAGATTTTAAAAATTTTAAATTGAATTTTTAAAAAATATTTTTTACCATTAGTTAAAAAGCAACATCAACCTTTCAAAATGTCCGTGTGAGATTGTCATTGTCTAGCGCTTTGAAAATTGTATAATTTGGACCAATCAGATTAGCCATGGTAATTAAGAAATGTAATTTTTGTGTTTATAGTCGGACAGTAATTATCAAGTACGGAAGACCAACCAGAATACAATTTAGTTGCATTATTTGAGTTCAGCATTGTTCTCCGCTGTTAAGCCCTTTACTTTTGCGAAACACGTATGGAGAAGTTAATTTGAGTTTTCAATTTCAACTGAGAAGGGCACCTACAAGTAACAGTATCATCTTATGAAATTTAACTACTGCTAAACTTTAATTTATATGATCTTATTTTTATATTAATCTCAGTTATGACATTTTTCCATAAATGAAATATCAAAATTAATAATAAAATGAATGGAAATACAAATAACACAGTAAAATGTAATAAATGTACATAAAATTATAGTATTTTATGTACACTTCTGATAAAATTTCATAAGAAAGGTACCTAAATTAATTAGATACCTTTTTCTTATGAAATTTAATCTCACTATTAACAGTCTTTTAATTTCTTTATATTTTCCATAAAGCATCGTAAACGTAAAAATGAAAGCTAAGTACAAAAAAAAAAAATTAAAAATTAGAGCGCTGAAAGTTTTCCTTAAAAGTAACGAGGTAAATAATTTGTTCACTTAAATAATTTCACTTCCTTCCATCCGTAGAAAGAATTATCCTCCCGTAAGTTATCTAAACGTCATGAATGTGCCTTTCGTCAATCGTCAAGCGACGCGAAAGTTTATGACCTGCTTTGTTTTATTTTCAAATTACATTTTTTCGGCACAGAAGCTAAGTTAAGCTTGGTTCAAAATATTTTAAATAAACAGTATAATTTCTGTTTTTATTAAAATCAGTTTTGAAAAAATGATAATTGATTTTTAAAAGAATATCAAAGTCAGATTTTAATCTTTTTTATCAAATCGAAAAAAATGATTGAAAATGATTGATTATCTGTCCTTTTTTTTACCAAAAAAAAATTTTTTAACGAAAATTTCAGACGTGCTAGGAACGATTAAAAAAATGTAAAAAAATACCCCAAAAATACTTTGATCTTTCCTCTTTAATAATAATATGAACATTAGACGATAAAATTTTGTTTTCGTCAAGTTCGGCTTTTTTTTCATCATGCTATGCTCTTTTGTTTATATTTTCGTGGGTGAGTTGTCGCCCTTTCATTCTCACGATGTGTCTTAATCGTGTTTTCAAATTGATTTTGTTAAAAAACAATTTTGTTTTTCCCATTTTCGGTGCCGTTAGAACCATCACAAGGTAATTTTATGTAGTCCTGTGAAGTTTTGTTGAAATTGGCTAAAAAATGTAGGAAATTCTATCCAATATATAAACGTTACACACACACACAGACACACACACACACACACACACAATCTGCGTTTTATAATAAGTAAGATAAAAGAAAGCATTTAAAATTCCTGAGTAAGGCTATGTGATTTAGAATTTTGTCTTGATAACTGCTTAATCTGTTTCAAGTACTGAAAAGCTTGTGACCTGATAACAAGTCTTCAACCAAAAATTGAATTGTTTTAAATCCATATAGAAATTAATTTATTCTAATAACCGGTATTATTGATTGTGGGAGTAAAATCATTTCAATGTTTTTCCATTATAGCTGAATAATTTGAAAAATGAGGTAAAAGAAATTCAAACTCTCTCTCTGGTGTTGATCCAGGACAGAGGTTATCTTTTGGCTACTCTGACATGAATATAATACTTGTCAAATAAATACTTGTCAAATCAATACAATTTAGAAAATAATCAAAGTTTTGTTTCTATTCTTCTTAAATTTTTTTGTCTTTTTCTGGTAAAATTGTGTACAATTTATTTACTTTTTTTTAATCAGTTTCACTCAAAGCAAAGCAGTAAAGTCACTAAGGTGCAACGGGGTTACTGGGTGTGGAAGAATTAGAAAACAAAAACATTATTAAAGAGCTAAGAAAAGAGTAATCAGGAGAACAGTAGACAGCAATTGACATTTCATTTAAATTTTTGTAGATTAAAATTGGCTGGAATCCATGGAGCTATAAGGGAGTTACACAAGCTAGAAGTGTGAGAAAAAAATCTGTTAGTATAGCATTTTATTCATTTATTTTCACAAAAAGTTTTGTATTGAAGTGGGGTTGTCAATGAAATGATAGCACAAGACTTGAATCTTCATTTCTTAACATTTTATTCACTCCAATATTTCATCAGTTACTCTCAACTCAAACAGTCCTTACATCCTGTCTGCTTTGTATGAGACATTGCCTAAATCATCTCTGGAACAATTGTTTATATACTGATCTGTCCAAAACACTTTTCCTCACACTTGCAATATGGGTGCAGGTGTGAGGTCATGTACTTCGGAATCTGGTGGTCAGGAGTAACCCCCTCGTCAGCAGTTCACCTGGTTTCCTTTGATGGTCTGGTTTGAAATTTGAATGCAATATCTATTCCAGCATAATATCACATTTATGTAACTTTATGGTTTAAACAAAGAAACATTCAACTTAAGGAAGGCACAGATAAAATACCAAACTCAGTTAAAATAATTTAAGCATACCAAATAGAAATATGGCTAAAAGCAAATGTTGATTCATTCTGTATAATGAATGATGTTTTAGCATCTCTTTTTCTTGTGTATAATTTTTAATAGATAATACTGCAAGTTACAATTGATAGAAAAAAATGTCATTGACTGTCCCAGTATCAGAATGAATCATTTAAAACATTTTAGGAAATATTTTGATTTTTTTACTTTTTAATTCTTTCCCTTAATTCAATTTAATTACATTATATTGAGGACTGTTTGTGTCAACCAGGTTTTCTAAATTCCAAACACTAAAAAAATAAAAATAAAGAAAACATAGATATGCCTGTTAAATAAATCATTTGTATTTACAAAAATATATAAAATAAATTAAATAGTTAAAATGGTTAAAAATAGTCTTTAGTTGTGTTAAAGTGTTTGTATAGTTGATTTACAGAAAAAAAAAACTGTAGTTTAGAAAAAGACTTTTAAATAGATTATCCACAGTCAAAATCTGAAGTTGAGAAAAGACTTTGTTGTTTGGATATGATTCATTTGAAGTTGTTGATTGACTGTTCATGTTATTTTTGGAGAGAATTCATTTGAAGTCACCAACATATGTTTCTTTCAGCATGTTCTGGGGGATATAGGCACTTCTCTGCTTTCTGAATGTTGAAATCTGTGAGTTTTTATGAGAAATATTTCCCGAACATAGACACAAGAAAAATAGGGTTTTAGTTTTCTCTGGTTGGTTAAATATTTAACATTGTGATGTTAATTTCTAATTAATAGGAGCTTTTTGTAATACTGCCTGTCATTGGGTAGAAAATAAAGTTTGGGTGTGTTTTAATATGGTATGAGTATGTAATTGTGCTGGAGATTTATTTTCTATATTAGATTCAATTTTACAAGATATGAACACTGTAAATGTTTTTATTATATATTCCTACTAAAAAGAATAACTATATTACAGTTTACTGTTTAAATAGTTTTTAAAGGTAGAGAACTTAAATATAGCTTTAAAAAAAAGGAAGACATGTTGAAATTGATTGTTAAAGGGAACAGGTGATATAATATATATCCAACTTTTTCAACAACTCTCTTTAGAGGATTGTTGATAATTTTTTAAAATATTAAGCCATAAAAGATAATTACAAATAAAATAAGGTAAAGTAGTTATGGCTAAATAATTTAAAATTCATCAAGAATTGATTGAAATGTCGGCTACTTTATTAAACCCCCTGATTTGCCGTGCCTCTTACATTTTCTACACAAACCAGATGATGACTGCAAGATGACGCAAAGCAGACTGTGTAAGTATTTTTTCTGCACATCAGTTCCATGCATACATCTGCTTTAACCAAAACAAAATGTATAATATATTATGAACAGTCAGAGCCACTCCTGCTCTAAAAACAAAAACCTTAAATTCACACCAAATAAAAACTATATAGACCTAAATTCAAAGAGACCCGACACAAACCAGCCTTTGATGTCAACCCAGAAAGAAATATGCCACAGATCAGTGTTTGATGTCAACACTGACACACTGAGAGAGAGATGCCACTGACAACAACCACCACCACCAAATATCTATTTTGCTTCTAATTTCAACACTTTCTCTCCCTGTTGCCTTAGCAACAGCAGCAGATAGAAGTTACCAGTCTTTGTTTATATGTAAATATATTATACATTTATTTACCCCATACTCAATGTTCTCTTTTGTTTGATGCTTAGATTTACATTTACCAAGGCTAGGAATTAACTTCCACAACAATAGCAACAAGGTCCTGTTTCCCAGGTTATCCATTTCTGCCTCCGCAACAGATTATTTGACAGTTTATTTCAACATGTCTCTGCTTTGTCAAGCTATAGTTTTCGGTTTCTTACAAAATCACCATGTAATTTTTTTCTCTAGAGATTAAATGCAATTTTTCCTCTTGGCATCGTTGCCCTTTCCACCAACATTTTATGCTTACATTTTTAGTTATAGTCCCTTATTTCATATCTAGTTTTTTCATGAAGACTTTCCTTACACTTTTCAATCTTATTCCAGTTTTAATTCTTCTTTTTTAAAAATATGGAAAGTTTGCTCAATCACATTGATAGTCAATGTGCTAAAGAAAACAATTTAAGTTACTTTATTTAGAACAATGAGAAAAAAATAATGATTTAAGGCTCATATATATGATGAATGCAAATGTCAGTGTCTCACTGTGTCACACTTTTTCACCATTACCCCTAGAGGCTGTAGCCCAACATATCATACCAATTTGGAATCAGGCTAATTCCCTGAGCAAATTAAAAACATTTTGGGCCAGATCTGGATCCGCAATCCTGAAATTTTGGATTCCCAAGTTTACATTACTGTGATTGTTTTTATGTGATTATTTTACATGATTTTTTGTGCAATAACAACTTCTCTAACTTGGAAATAAATTTGGCAATAACTGAAATTAATTGTGAAATCCTGTGAAAGTCACCCATGAAATGAAAATAATTGTTTGTACAGAAAGTAAGTACCGAAGAACATCAAATTGTCTTTAAATTAAGTTGCAGCAGAAGAATTATTGTTGAACTTTTATTAATGGAATACTTAAATGCAACAATCAATTTTGAATTTTTCTGTCATTTATTGTTGCCTATCACATCTACTCCTCCCTAGCTATTGTGATGATATTCAAACCAAGTGTCCTCCACAGGAGCTAGCTTAAATGCTGCCAGATAGGGTGACTTTTAAGCTGGTTACTAATCAAAAGGTTAATGTACCAAAAATAGTATTTATATACAATGTCCTTTGATTTTGTCTCTTTCAATTTACTTTTCTGAATTTATTTGGATCTTTCTTTTTCTTCCTTCTTTGAATAGTTGTTTTTTAATTTTTTATTTTTCTATCCTTTCTTTCTTTTTTTACTTTTTATGCTTTATTTCTTCTTTCTTTCATTTTCTCCCTCTTGTGTAAAGATTTTTGTTTTGCTTTCCTTTTTTTCCACTTCTTTATTCACTTCTAAATGCAACATTCTAAATTTATTAATGACCTTACCCTTATCTTATCATCCTGAAAATTGATGCAGAAATAACTGCATTTAACTCTTTCTCTGATAATGAATTACATGCAATGGCACATCCAGAAACAATTATCAAATTCTCTTTGCATGCAAAGAGGAAAATAAGAAAAGAATGAGGAAAAGTGTAACTGAAAAGATTTTTGCTAGAAAACAAGTATAAAATAATGAGTCACTTTTAACAGAAAGAAGAGATGACAACTGGGAGAGCGAGAGAGAATGAAGAAATGTCATAAAATCCAAGGTCAATCACCATTTTCTGTCTTCCTAAATCCTGTTCTTTTATTGTCCATACACCTCACTAAAGTCTTCTCAATCTCTTTCACTTCCATTAACCTCTTGCATCTTAGTGGCATTATCACCTTGTTTGGGGTGAAATGATAAAAGAAAAATAAACTAAGATATGAAAAAACAAAAGAGTAAAATATCATTCAAAATAAAACAAGAAAAAGTGAAAAAAAAAATATTTTCACAAATGGTAGACAGACAAGATAAAAATTGGAAAACAATGTTCATTATAATTTTTTAAGCAACTTCCTTTCTATCAGTAGTATTAAATATATGAGGGAGCAGTTAATGTAATGGTTAGTGATCTGACACAAGAAATTGGTGAGCAGAGTTCAAATTCTAGTTGAATTTGTGACATTAACTTTTACACAAATATACTTGAGAAAAGTATAAATGCATCTCTTCTACTTCTTCTACTTCTACTTCTTTTCTTTCTACTTATTATCCTTCCATTTCTTCTGGGTTAAATAGCTGGGCACTGTAGCCATATTTGGCAACCAGTCTAAGTGAAGGACAACTCTGAATTTTAAATCCAACCAACTGACATTGTACAAAGATGTTTAGACATGAGATGCATATACTCTGTCTTTAAAACAAAAAAAAAAAACATGATAAAAGTCAATAACTATGGATGATAACACTGGAAATCAGTTATCCAGGAGGTTGTCAATACCAATATACATTGGACCCAAGAAAGGATGGATCGTTTATATGAAGTATAACCTAAATGTATGGACAATTGTGAATTTGTTTGTTAATAAATTACCTCATTAATATAGGAAAGCAGGTTTTGTTTTTTGTATCCTTTATTAGATACTAATAGAATCCTTGTCCAGACTAATAGGAAAATGAGACTAAATTGCTCATACATAAAACTATTGTTTATTTAATTTCGGATTTCATCAATTACTGTTGGTGAGTGAGTGTGTAGCTTTAGGGTTTTCTCCAAATGTGGATTTTACATTCTTGTGATTTCTATTTTTGTGTACATTTTCTACCTGTATGCAAGTGATCTGCTCCTGTTAAATTCTGGATTATTCTAATGTCTTTCTCAAATAAGTTAAGTTCAAATAGATCATAAATAACCCCAATGTTATTACATCCTCATAGGACAAGGCAATGAACTTTGCCTCTAACTCTCTGTTAGAAAAGGAAAACCACCCTATCACTTGACTTCTCCCTTCTTACAGAACACAAACTTTGTAATATGTTTATCACAGTGCAGGAAGTTTCCAGGCTTATCAAAAGCCTTGACTCTAAGAAGGCCACCAGTTCAAATAAAATTCCAGTGGTTTTTCTTAAGAATATCAGCCCAAAGTTAACTCCAAAATTGGCAAAACTGTTTATTTGCTTACTGAAGAAGATAGACTTAGAAAGGTGTCAACTGTGTGACCAGTTTTTAAAGTGTGAATCAGCACTCATCTCTGTAGCAATTTCGACCCATTAGCCTCAATAGGAACAATCTTCTAAATGATAACCAGTATGGATTTCCCTCCACAAGATCCACAGTTAACTGTCATTAATCACAGAATCAGTGAGGCATTAGACTATATATTCATCATGAGATTCATCACCCTAGATATATCAAAGGTGTTTGACAAGGTGTAGCATCAGGTGCTACAATATAAACTCTCTCACTATGAAATCTCTGAAAAGACTTTGTCAATTATTAAGTCCTTCCTAACACTGGGGTGTTCCTGAAGGTCATTGTTAACAGTTAGTCATTGAAAGCCCATGAGATCAATACCAGCATCCCTCAGGTTTCTCTTCTTGATCCTACCCACTTTATACTCTATCTTAATGATCTGCTAAAGAACAGATGGTCCATCTACTCAAATATGGGTATCCACTGGAAATAACATTTAAGTAATAAAAATATGTTGGATGAAAAAAATAAAATCCATTAATTCTTTAGAAATTGTTTTGTTTATGTTTCAGATATAAAGCTGAGCAAATATGGTTTTGAAGAAAATTTGAATGGATGATTGTGTTTTAAGACAAATAGAATTTTGTTTGATTACAAATCTCTCTGTAGCCAAGCAGTCAAACTTCATATATTGCAAAGTGGGACACAGGTTTGAATCATGCCAGAGAGCAATTTTTTTTCAATTGCACAGTAGACAAAATTAACACTTTTTTTTTTTAAATTGAGAATCCATACAAATACATGTATCCAATGAAAATAATATTTGAAGTAATAAAAATATGCTGAATTAAAAAATAAAATCATTAATTCTTTATAAATATATGCATATATACATGAGGGCAGTTATTAATAAGAATAGTTGAAATTAATTGTTGTAAAATTTCACAGTTCTAGCATCATTCCTTCATAGTCAGCTTATGTACTTTTCAGCCCATCTTCATAAATAATTTTTTATCATAAAATCTAAGCTTACAGGCTTTGAAATCTGAAAGTTATTGTAACAGACACAAAACTGATTTTTCTGTTTTTCGTTTCAATGCATCACTGCAAGTAAAATATATTTCAATTTAGAAGTTTTCTTCCTTTAATTTATAATGACTTTGTATTTTTTGGAAAATCTAAATAACAAGAGTAAAATAATCAATTATAATTCTCAATCATTTTATGCAAAAAAATAAGCCTTTGATGTCAAAGAAAATCAGCCATATATTTTCTGAATTGCCTTCCTGCCAAACCAAACTAATTATTTTAGTGTCTAAAATTTAGTAAATATAGTTTTTCACTTTGTGCATTTAGGAATTATGTTGCTTGCTTTCACTTGGAAATTTGGAAAATTTCCTTTGATACTTGATCTAATTTGAATTCCATCTCTGATTAGTTTCTGCTGAGAATAAAGAGGAAGAAATTAGTTTTGATGACAAAAAATACAGTCAGGTTCATTGTTAATAAAGGAGGTAATGGTCCAATAAGTCTGCTTCAAAATCTGGCAGAAGACATTGGCAAGATAGTGTTGCAAATAAAATCCATGAGTCAGTGCAAAAATATTTTGGAAGACATTTTCATCTTAACTTATATTTATAAGCCTCACTTTCCTAACAGAAGAACAATTAACTTGTATAAGTTTATCACTGATGCTATAAAACTTATATATATATATATATATATATATATATATATATATATATGTGTGTGTGTGTGTGTGTGTGTGTGTGTGTGTGTGTGTGTGTGTGTGTATGTATTGTATCGTCTCTACAGATGATTGCCATTTAATTAATTGTACATTGTTGAATTAGTTAACAACTCATAAATGATCATGGACTGTAAGGTAGGACTTAAAGGATTTGCCCAAATTGAAGCACATGTGGCATACAAAGCAGGTCACCTTGACAGGATTTATGCAGTGTAATTGAGTAGCATTATCTCCATAAACCATCATTTTCAGACCAGTCTGCATTTATAGATTTTTGCCAATCACACACAGATTTTTCCTCTTTGAGGAAGAAAATCAAGATGATATGTAAAGAGCATTGTCATAAGATTTAAGGTGGTTGACATAACCAGGATTAGATTAGAGGACAGGGTAACAAATATTACAGTCTCGTGAATGAAATTCATGAGAAAGGTCTGATGTGACCCCCTTACTAATGCCATGCTTTAACATTTCATTCTCAATGTGTCTAGACTCAAGGAGCTTACTGCTGTCATTAATGGATTTTCTCCATATATCCCTGTCAAGGGGCAGTTCTTTTCAGTCACTTATATTGTAATGTTTCCCTTGACATGATTTCTGAATCTTGAGTATGCAAAGGCAATTCATAAGATATGGCATAAACATCTGTTTTGACTGCTAGAAAAGTTTATTTATTTGAGAAAGACATTACAGTAACCCAGAGCAAAACATCTGCATACAGATAGAAAATGAATTAATTAAATACACAAAAACAGAAAGATGCATGAGTCAAGATTGTCTATTCTCACCAGATTTACTCAATCTTTACAGTGACATGATCATAAGAGAACAGGAAGTCTTAACAGAATTTATTATTGCTGGGTACAATCGTAGTACTATAAGATATGCAGATGACACAGTGTTGATAGCAGGCATGGAAAGAAAACTGCAAGAACTCCTAAAACATAGTAAGGAAAGTTTGAAGAAAGGTCTAAATATCAAGTCTAACAAAACAGAATTTAGGGTTGCTAGCAAGAGAAACTACACAAGATGGAAGCTACACATTGGAGATATCAAAATCAAGCATGTACCAAAATTTAACAGAAAATGTGACACCAAAATCCGAAGGCACATTGAGATAAAAAAAGATGCTTTCTAAAAGCACTAAACTACTATCTAATAGGATTTATCCTTTAAGGTTATGAATGCTGGACAATCTCATCAATAATGAAGAAGAAACCTGAAACAACAAAAATGTGATTCTACAGAAGGATGTTATTAAATACGATGGACTGAACATGTTAATAATGAGAATGCTTTAAGGAAGTGTAAATGTACAAAAATATACAGGCCTGCTATATACTTACATATTTCTGTTGAGTGCCTGTTGTCAATGTTTAAGTCCAGGTAAAGGCCAAAATCACAGGATATATTTAAGACAAGTAGATCAAAGAGAAACAGCAAGTAATCTACGTAATAAACTTGTTTAAATAAATCCCAGGACAGGAAGGAGAAGAAATAAGGAAAAGGATAAACCTTAATAAGAGCTACAAAAAATAGACAGTTGTAGGGAGCTATGATTGCCCACTTCCTGAAACAACCAAGGCACATATATGATTAAGATTGTGAGCATTTACCAACTTTGAGATCACTATAAAAAAGATTCTTTGGAAGCTGTGAGTCCTACCCAATAACAATATACCCAATAAACCTCATCTGATTCAAAACAATCATGGATTCAATGCTTCTTAGTGTAAAGAGTTTTAGAATCTTCGTGTCTGTTGTCATTGATTACTATTTTATATTGAGCATCCTTCTCAATGTATTTGTGTACTCGTAATAGCATAAGTTCATAACAGCAATTACATAACTATCAATACATTCATTATCATTATATACAGATTAATTCTGTTATTAAGAAAATATTTGCATCTATTGTTGTATAAAGTCAATCAATTGCATTTCTAATGATTGCTGAAGGCAATAAATTGACAAATTCACACTATAATTTGTTAAACAAGTGAATGACCTTGAAAGAATTTAATTGATTTAGTTCAATAGCAGACAAAGTAATTAGGATAATTATTTCAAATTAAGATTCTCAAGTCAGACATTTGTTAATAGGATCTACTGAAAATAGGAATAAAATTTCATAAGTAAAATATATTTCTAGTTTACATACAAAAGTTTATAAAAAATGTACACACATTCCACATTATTTATTCTTCCATTGGTATACCACAATGCTGCATTAAATCTGTGGTATACCAATGTACTATATCATCCACTGAGAACCCTAGCACTAATAAGATATACATTGGGTCCACAAAGAATGATTTTAAAGATAGATGGAGGCAGCATAATAATATAAAGAAAAGAAACCAGACTTCCCTATCTAAATATTTTTGGCATTTGAAGGAAACAAATAGGACACCTAAAGTTAAATGGAAAATTATTAACAAGGCTAGAACATGTAAAACTTGGGATGACCCATGCCCTTTATGCCTCCATGAGAAATTGCACATAATTAAGCTTCTAAATAATAATAATCTATTAAACAATAGACACGAGTTAACGGTTTTTTGTAGGCATCATCAGATTTTTGGTTTGAACTATTAGCTAAAAACTAGCATACAATATAATAACTTGTTTAATCCATAGCCCACTCATCAGGTTCATAGTTTGAATAATTAACTAAAAACATGCATACAATATAACACCCTTCATAATCCATAACCGAAATAAATAGTTTAAATACCCTAAAAAAAGATAACCCTTTATGAAGTCGTCAAAAAACAAACGTTACGACAGTTTTTTTATATGCACAAATCCCTTTCATAAAAAGATAAAATAAAAAAATAAATAAATCTCCATAGACATGCAAACTAGACGATGGTTAATACATCTTTCGTTTCAAATTTAGACACACCCACCTTTCCCTGACTTGACATCTACGAAAGTAACTCTATACTGATACTTATTATTAACACCCAACACCCGCCTACTCAACTTAAACAATTCGCCCTAGCTGTTACCATGGAAATTTTGATTTCAATTTTTAAAACACGTAAATTTCAGAAACACGTTATTCCAAAAAAATTTCGCTTGAAGATGGAACAGAGCTTTTTTTAACTCAATTTAATTTAAATAATTATATTGAAGTTTTCGGCTCTTGTTTTGAAACATGGGACTTCTTATGTCGCGATTTGGAATCATATTTTTAAATAAATAATTATATTTATGCTCTACTTTTGTATTGAGCCCTATTTTTTAAAAATAATAACTAAAATACTAAGGGACTTTGGATTATTTACCTAACCAGTTCCTTCCTATTTTCTATATATTTTCTCATATATATATATATATATATATATATATATATATATTGTAAAAACAGTAAATATAAATACAGTAAAAACAAAAAAATTGAAAATGTTACAATATCAGCCAAACCTATATATTTTTATGCAAAAAATTTTTCTGTAATTTTTGAGTAATAATGTATCTACTACATTACCTCCCAATCAAAGTTAAAGGTGTAATGTGCCTACAGTTAACTGCTGTTAGTTCAAATCTTTGATTTAATAACTCATCCCTATTCAAAAATCTGGTTATTTGCATTTTCTCTGGTGGGCATAGCAAACAAGGTTCATATAAGAATCTACCAGTTATAGCTGGTTTTAAAATTTTCCACTTAACTTTAGGGGTCTTATTTTCTTCTTTCAACATCCAAAAATATTTTGATAGTGAAATACTATTTTGATAAGTAGCATTAGAAAAAGAAGAGAGGTGTTTATACAAATGATCTTTGAATTCATTCTTTGTGCTACTAATATAAAACTTTTCAATCCTCAGATTTTCTGTTGAGGAAATAGAACACATATACACCAGGGATTCAGTTAAGTACTTGTTAGATAATGAACATTGGTTAGGATTCCTACAATTTTATAGTTTGGTATCCTTAAGCATATTAGAATTAGTACCTGTGTCATGGTTATTATTGTTAAATAGTTTAAGTGTTTTATTGTTGTGTAACTTTATTATTTTCTCAAGATTATTAGTACAACTAAAGCCAAGTTTTAAAGTATTCCTATTAAAAATTCTACTGAGGGGATTGCTTTTTGGAAAATGTTTATCAGTTAAATTTAGAAACTTATGGCCTAACTATGTACTAACTAATTGATTAAATGGAGTTGTGTACCAGATGATCTTCCTGTTTCTATTTCTTTTCTTAGAACAACTATTATATTCTATAAACTTAATTTCAGAGGATTTATATCCACTATTCCTAAGAATTTTATTATATACCATTCTATGTTTCTCAAACACTTCTTTCCTAGAAGAATGTTGGCTAATCCAACATTCTACAGATGAATGAATATATCGGATTACAGATGGTGAGTGATTGGAATTAGGATGGATATAGATTGGGTTAGCATTGGTCTTCATATAAGGCTGAAAATTATTATGAACTAAATTTAATCTTATATCTAGAAAATCAACTTGTTTGATATTAGTTACTCTACGCAGCCCCAATAAACTGGGATAGGCGGGTACAACAAGAGGAGGACAATAACACTCAGAAAACAGTCTGCTTGCCTTATGTGAAGGGGTTAGCAGAGAAAATACAAAGGATCTGTGATCCATATAACATCAGGACAACCTTCAAAAGCTGGATGACACTTCACAGATATCTCCCCCAAATAAGACCCAGCCCCATAGAGAAGAACATGACTAAAGACTGTGTGTACACCATCTCATGCATCCATGGAAAGAACTATAAAGGGGAGACGGGCTGCTTCCTTAAGGTAAGGCTTGAAGAACACCAGAAAGCTGTAACACAAGAGGAAGTGGAAAAATCAGGCGTGGCTAACCACATATGGAGAGAAAAGGGAGATCACTGCCCTCTGTGGAATCAGGTTGACATCATAGACAAAGAACATCATTGAAAAATCCATTAAGGAATCAGCACATATGTTAAGCCACAAAAATCTCCTGAGCTGACTAAGCATAGAAATGAATATAATATGAGAACCAGTAATAAGGAGTGCCAGAGAAAATGATAACAACAAAAATGGCAATATGAGCTCTGGTAAAAGACATGCAATGATAACAGCAAAAATTGCAATATGAGCACTTACAAAAACGGTTGCTGAAGACATTAGGTTTATAATACCCAGAAATTCATACACAGATTTCCTCAAGAACACATGGCACAATGGATAAAGGCTTTAGTTAGATCCAGTGACAGTACCAAAAGAGTGTGAGTTCAATACCTGGTTAAAGCAGTAGAGAACTTGGAGAGTTGTCAGAGGGCGTAATGTGGATTTCCTTATTTCTTGCTAGGTTCATTAGTGCATTTAGATGTCTCAGTGGTAATGTATTTTCATTGTTGGTTTTTATAGTAGTAGTGATTATGCCTTGAATGAAATCTTTGGTGAACTCAGAACTTGTAATATTTTATTGTTGTTGATTCCAGTTGCAATTTTAAACCAAAACTGAGGGCTTCTTGTTCTGTATTGGAAAGCATTATATCCAATAAATTTTCTATTAGATTAGGATTTCTGATATATTTCCATTTGTTATTGATGCATAGATTTGGTGAGTTTTTGTCTCAGGTTTTTGTTTTGATTGACACTCATTCATTTAATATTTTGATGTAATTGAGTCATTTCCGGCTTTGTTATAACATACATTTTGTGAATTTGCATTCTAACGGTTTTGGCTTTGTTAGTGGTTAGTTTTTCCAATACTTCTAGTTCTAAACTCATCATAAAATTTGTCACAACTACATTTAAAACAATCAAAGACTTAATCAATAAAAAAAAAACAACCAACCAAAATTTGAATGAAGAATTTACTCTATCAAATGCAGGAATTGCCAGAATGAATACATTGGAGAAACCTCAAGAAGTTTAAACAAGAGACTATATGAACACAAAAGAGATATTTTAAATAAGAACACATAAAACACATTAGTTGTTAACCATAAGAAAACGGACCACAGCTTTGACATAGGGAAGGCTACTTTGATTAAAAGAGAAAATAATCTACTGAGACAAAAATGCCTGGAAATTGCCTTCATCGCTAGTCCAACAACAATAAATTTGTGTCCAGGCAATTACACCATTCTTGGTAGATTTTATATTGTCACAGTGTGGGATAATCAGGAACAGAGGTGGTAGAGAGATAAAGGAAAAGAAAATGAATACAGATGATATTGACTAGATTGAGAAAAAAAATTCTTACAAAAATATTCTTTCAAAAGGTTTTGAAACTAAATGTATCTCTCATTTTGTGTGCATGTATAGATGTAGCAATATCATCAAAGCCCAGCCCGATAAACCAGAGAAAATTAGTTAAGTGGATAAAAAGTGGTGTTCTCCCTTCTGACATAGCTACTGATATTAGGCCTTTGGGCTTTATTCGTTCATGTCTATATAGGTTACCAAAAACCCATAAGGAGGTATTCTACTAAGACCAATTCTTTCTGGGGTCAGCTCAACACAAGGTTGCAAAATGGATTGCCACACTATTACAACCCGTATTAGAACATTACAGTAAATACTGCATAAAAGATTCATTCTCTTTCGTGAAAGATATCCAAAAATCTAACTTTACCAATAAATTTGTGTTCCTATGACATTAGCAACTTGTTTACCTGTGTCCCTATTTCAGAAACTATCTGTAGTGATTTTCTATATTGTAGCCAGATATCGCCACCTGCCATTCCTGAAAATATTTTTATAGAGCTAATAAGATTTACTGTTACATTGGTTGAATTTAGTTTCAATGACATAATGTATAGGCAAATCAATGGAGTCTTTATGGGTTCAGTCTTGGGACTGACTATGGCAAATATTTTTGTGGGTTTCTATGAAAATCAATTATTTTCTAAAACCATTAAACCATTAGTGTATTATCATTATGTAGATGACATATTTTGCCTCTTTGAGAATGCAATGGAGGCTAATAATTTTTTTTCCTACCTCAATGATATGCATCCAGCATTAAAATATACAATGGAAACTGAAACCAATTCCACTTTCTCATTTTTAGATGTATTGGTAATCAGAACTCCATCTCCTTACAACACATTGATTTTCCAAAACCAACATTTACTGGTTTATATATTTGGTGGGATGCATTCTGTCCCAAAAAGCAGAAAATAAATTTAATTGGTACCCTAACACATAGAACCCTAAGGATTTGCTCAAAATCAAAATTAGATGAAGAGATAAAAGTGATCACCAAAACTTTATCCAATAATGGGTATCCATTAGATTTGATAAGGTGAGTCATTAGTAAGAAAATAACTAATCTTTTTTAAATTAAACTGAGTATGGCTCCTAAATGCCCTATTTATATTCATTTGTCTTGGATAGATACAGTAAGTGAAAAATTTGCTAAACAAATTAGCTTGGCAGTTGAGAATTGTTATTTTTCATCTGATGTATGTGTTGTACTTTACACTAGGTCTACAAGAACATCTACTTGAAAGGTTGTTTTACTCCCACCACCATATTAATAATGTTATTTACAGTTTAAATGTAGCTGCAGAGCTGACTACATAGGTAAAACTACCCTACAGCTAGACACTAGAATGCATCAGCAAGTACCTAAGAAAATTCCAATTGAGTGATGTTGTTAACAATATGTATGGTTCGGCCATTACGGAGCACTTCATAAACTGTCCAAATTGTACCAACAATTTCAGCACTGGCTCTTTCACCATCTTGAGTCATGCTCATTTACTTTTACATTTGAAGGCATTAAAAACAATTTATGTCAAGTCCAGACACCCCTCCCTCTGTAAACAGAGGGAGTGTCTGTTAGGACTTGATGTTATTTCAGTCTAGATTGTTCCACCTTTAATATTGCACATTATATGTCTTTGTATATATAAGTAAATATACATATATATGTATATACATTGTATATATATTTATATATACATATATATATACATATATATATATATACATATATATGTATATATATGTATACTATTATGTATATATATATGTATATTATTATCACTTTTGTTAGAGGTATTATTAAATTTGTTGAGATACATTTTAATTTGTTGATCAATGACAGATTTGGGAAATCCATTATTAACATGTGTTTGTTTAATGTTATGTAATTCTTTATAAAATATGGTTTTGCAAGATGATATCATTTGTGTACATTGGATTAAGTGTTTTATAACAGCTAACTTATATCGGTGGAGGCATTCACTATTATAATTAATGAGAAGTTAATGTTAGTGGGTTTCCTATATAGAGAAGTAATAAATTTATGTGTGCTGGAATCAAAAAATACATCAAGAAATGGAATTTTAATATTAATATTAAGTTCTAATGTAAATTTGAGGACAGAGTGACTTTCAAATTTGTTTTTAAGTTGTATAATTTGATCAATATTTTTAGCTAACACAAAAATGTCCTCTATATATCTCACATATTATTTACTTATTTGCTTTATTAGTGTCATTAAGTGTTTTATTTAAATATTTTATTTTCTAAATCTGCCACATAATGATTAGAAAAAAGGGGGCCTAAAAGAGATCCCATCGCAATACCATCTATTTGAGTATAACTATTACTTGGTAGGGTTATGAAAAAGTAATTGAGTGTTACATGCTAATGATGTTTTTTTTTTAATAGTGGGTTTAATATTGATGGATAGGAGAGAAGTGTGATTGTATATGTCACAGATAATGATGTCAAGCGTTCCAATATATATATGTATTTTTTTTTTAAAGAATTTTACTCCAAGGTGGGAGTGCCACTACCATGCAAAGGGCCACATAGAGTGAAAGTAAGTGTAAAGAGGGGTGTTTGAGGAAAGGATAAAGAGAAAGACAGGGATCAAGATCAAGGCATCAGAAGATGTTGATTGACATTACATTTAAGATTATAGGTATCAGGGAAGCAAGAAAGAGGAAGGGAGTTCCACTGTTGAGAAGTGTGAGAGAAGAGGCTGTTGGAGTAGAAGAGGCAGTTACATTTAACTGTTTTGACAGTAAAAGGATGGGACTGAAATTCCAACCTAGTACCACACTTAAATCCATACATTTGGGCACCAGTGAAAATAGCTCATCAGAGCAGTTGCCATAAAAATATTTCTAGAAAAGACAAAGGGAAGCCACAACATGTCCGTGAGAAAGTGACTAGAGTTGAGTTGTCAGGACATATAATATTGCATATCTGTCTATGGATTTTGTCAAGAACTTTGAGATGAACAGTGGGGCACCAGATGATATATCGCAATATTTGGTAGATTTGTAGATTTGAAGGATGGACTGAGATGAGAAAAACCTTCTGGTATGACACAGTGAACCAACTTTCCTTGCATTAGATGTAGCTATTGATTCAATGTAGTTATTCCCCCTCAGGTCAGTTGAAAACAGGTGACCAAGAAGGGTGCAGAGAGATGCTCTTGTGAAGTTGATAAGTGACATGGAGGTTTCTCTAGTGTGGGTAAATGAGAGCATATATACATATATATATATATATATATATATATATATATATATATATATATATATATAATATTTAGTGGTAAATATACACACATACATATAATATATAAATATATATACATATATGCCTACACATACATATATATTTTTTGAATAAAAAAATTCCAAGAGGATAGAATCAAGGTAGAACTCAATGTCCAGGACAGAGTAAGGATATAATAAAAAGGCTTAAACACTAATATTCCATGGTCATAATTTATTCCATTGGAATCGTAAATATGATCCAATTCATCAGACCTACAATTTCAAAAAGAAAACAGAAAAAACAACTCCAGAAATAAAAAATAGAATTTAGAGAGAGTGTGAAGTATGAGAGTGTGGGACGAATGTTAGAGCTAAAGAGAGGGGTAACAGACGAGAGAAGGTGGGAGATTAAAACTTAACAGAGAGAAGTTTTAGAGAGGTGAGTTAAAAATATGTTTCCATCACTACATAAGAGTTCTCATGTTTCAAAACAAGAGCTGAAAACTTCAATATAATTATTAGAATTAAATTGAATTAAAGTACCAAGCTCTGTTCCATCTTCAAGCAAATTTTTTTGGAATAACTAATTCTTGAAATTTACTCGTTTTTATAAGCATATTCATTATTAAAATTATAATTACTATGGTAACGGCTAGAGCAATTATTTAAAAAAAAGGGACATAAGGGTTAATAATTTGTATCAATATCTGTTACATTCAAAGAGGTCAAGTCAATGGTTTCTATATATTTTCACACACACACATACACACACACACACACATATATATATATATATATATATATATATATATAGATAGATAGATAGATAGATAGATAGATAGATAGATATAATTTTGTAAATTTTAAATAAATATTTCAACCTCACATTTACTCAATCATAGCAGTCTTTCTCTTTTCATTTCAGGTGTTCCAATCTTTCTTAACTTTTTGATAGCTAAACAGAATACATGTGTAAATTTTAAATCATTAAATGTTATAAATTTCATGGACAAAGCTTTTGTCTTTCTTTAAATTAATAAATTAAATAATAAATAAAAATCCTTTCCTTTTTTTTAAGGAAAATGAGAACCTGAAAACACTTATACTTAGAATCAAGAAAAGACAAATTAATTTTCTGGGAGACATAAAAAAATGTACTTGGAGAATTTGACTCTCAAAGGAAATACAGAAGTCACAAGGGTT
The DNA here is from genome assembly GCA_903632075.3 of Acanthosepion pharaonis. Classification (NCBI taxonomy): domain Eukaryota; kingdom Metazoa; phylum Mollusca; class Cephalopoda; order Sepiida; family Sepiidae; genus Acanthosepion; species Acanthosepion pharaonis. Next base: position 2,832,938 of record CAHIKZ030005588.1, on the reverse strand, counting down.
AGAGAGAAGTTAATGAGTTTGTGCAAATGGATGAATGAACATGATTCAGGAAGCATATTAAAGATACAAACATTGCTTTTAAGCTACAGCAGATGAGTTGTTGTGGAGAACCATGACTGTCCTGAAGGAACACAAAACAAGAAAAATGTCCTTTGAAATCAAATTTTCTTTATTCTTTGGTGGCATACACATTTATTATCTATGGAATAAACCTTGAGCTTTAATCATAAGACCAGAACACAGACACATTTTCCTTGAATCAATCACCAATTTACTTTTGATTTCAACTTATTTAACATTAAAGAAAGAGAAATATCCTGGAATGGATATTTTTACTAATTATACCTTGCATATGAATATTTTAAATTCAGGTTCTACAGCAATTAGAATTTCTTGAATATTGCCAAGACATTTATCTTGCATATCCCTTGATTAGAAATTGATTGAACTTCGAGTATTAATATTCAATTAATAGAGTCTGACTGTTATTTACATTAAAAGTTGAAAAACACATGACCCAGTTTTTTCAGTTTTAATAAACTACAATTTTACCTGAGATAAAAAGTGACTATTGATGGATTCTTTATGCATTTGATTAAGTTTCCTTTACTTTAAAACCAAAGACATGACAATAAAGCTATGTTTTAACTTTGATTTAATGTGAATAAATCCTCAAATGGTATTAATATTGATTAATATTTGTTTCATGTGGGTTTGATTACATTCTATATCAAACTCTTAATCCAAAAGAAAACTGATTCACCTTTGAATTTTACTAAAAATAGACAACTACTTTAACATTATGAAGGTAGAATTATATTTTATTTACATGAAACTATGATAAACTTTTTATTCAATAACTACTTTAATGAAGATTTTCAGACACTTAAGCATTCGACTGGACTTGTGATTCTCATTTACATTCAAATTAAGACCCTTTAATTACATTAGAATATGTTACTGCTTGTTCAGTATCATTTCATATGGTATGATGATGTTGTTAAGATGATGATGATGATGCCATTAATTAGTTGATAGGATAGTGGATGGGTTAGAATGGGAAACATAAAAGGTTAAGCATGAATATACAAACAATTACTAACAATAACATTTTATACTTCACCAAACTAAAATAAAAGAATTGAGTAGGGGCAAATGAAGGTGTGTATATAAAAATGTGCTTTTTCTATTTACACTATTTATATTGTTCAGACTGTTGTCCACATCTATGTTGTCCTATTCACAATGTTTCAGCTATTGTATGCTCTGGCCTTCTTCAGTTACTTGGAATTTCAAATCAAACCCTTTATTACATCCACTGAGGTACATTGTTCAAGTTCCACGTGCCATGCCTCTTTCGGATATCTCAGTTTCAGTTATTTCCCTTTAGTAACTCAACTTTCCAAGTTTTTGTTCACTTCTGCTATGGCCAGGTATTGAACTCACACAACACTTTGGATCAAGTCACTGGATCATTTTAACCAATGCTTTTATCCACTGGGCCAAAAGTTTGAACAATGTAAATAGTGTAAATAGTTACAATATCTCATCTCAGAAATATAGAGAGATATGTGCTTTTTCATATGCATATATGTAAAATTCCTATGAAAGATTGTGAGAGATTTTTTTGAGAAGCATTATTTCTTTGTTGATTTGGTAGAATTATTAGATATACCTGTGAGTAATCATATTAGCTTGGGGAATTTGTATGCTGTGTACTATTCTGTATGTGTTCAATGTAACATGTTGTTTGCTGGTGACCAAAGGGTCTTCCAGAGAGGGACATGTCATGTACTGTCTAGAGATAAGTCATCCTGTGGCACAAGAGAATAAAGAGAGGATGAGAGTTTTGCACTCTTTTTATAATATACAGCTTTAGCCATTATCTAATGGGCATTAAAAGAATTTCTCTAACAAACAAATTAGGTAATCCCACATATTGGGTTGCCAAAATGCAGGCGAGAGTTAAGTAAATATAACTTAATGACTGATTGACCCATTAATATGTATGCATGATATTCACACACATATTACCGTATAAATTATTATATTTCATCATCTCAAATATAAACAACTATATGTTATTCATATGTTATTTTATTATTGAATTTATTTCATTAAATATTCACTTCTACTGTTGCAATGTGATATTCTTTTACACTTATCAAAAACTCTGCAACACTTAATGTGGGAAAAGAAAGCAGCTAATCAAATTGCACACATTCACAAACAATTGGTGAATTCAATAACTTTTCCTTTATAGCATTGTTTTATTAATATGTATGCATTAAACAGCATAGTTTAGTTGTAATGTGGTATGACCAGAGTGTGTATTGATTAGCAAGACATCCATAAAATGAACATCAAATTTTAATTACTAAGAAATATTTCAGCTAATGATGTTTTTAAGGTAAGGCAGTTTGGATATATGTGTACAGTGAGGGTCCCTTTTGAATGTCTCTGACATAACAAACTTATTCCCTTTTGTTATGTACGATGTCATTTCAAGAATAGATAACTCATATTTTTTTCTTTATCCACAATTATTCCTTTTCACCTAGCCATACAGTTTTTACTTGGATTATAACATCAGTAATGTTTTATTATAAAAGAAAAATGAAGGATCTATACTGTTTGCACATGCATAGTCTGTATACAATGGTGCCTTCAGAAGTGTTTTGCTTTATTACTAAACAAAAAAATATACACAAGTATTGAAATTCTTGAAAATTAAGAATCCAAACAAATTAATATAAAATGTGATTTAAGATTGAACAAGCAATTTGAACTCAAAGAAAAAATATTTTGTATTACAGAAACAAACATTTCAGAGGTGAAACTAGCATGTTTCATAGCTAAATGAAAACAAACAATTCTTTCTACTCCGAGAAAATAACAAAAACAGGTAACATCTAAATGTCAGAATTATCTACTGAAATTGTAGGACAGTATATGAATTTAACATATCAACAACATTTCCCAATAGACCCTAACTCTACATATGTACCTCAGTTTAGGTCTCTTTTATCAGTTAATTTAAATGTTTTTCAATATGTTACTTCTCCATTTAAGCATTTATTTACACTTTCTATGTATATTTTGTTTTATAAAAGCTGTGTCTGCTCCACTATCAAAATAGCTGCTTATCATTATTGCTATGTGGTCATTTTTGAAGAGCTACTACATTGTGTGTGTATGTATGTGTGTGTGTCTGTGTACATAGTTCTAAGAGAATTCTACAAAACATTTCCTCTGCTGATTCAGAAAAATATCATTAGTAAGCTATCAATACACATATACTCCAACAGAAATTGATCAGTGGCAACATACATCACAAACAATTAGCAACCAATAAGAGAACTCTAAAATATAGACATGCTACTCACACCTGGAAAATAATAACTAACCACTCAAATTGTTAGATTTAGGTTTTTTTAACATCTAAGTCAGTAAGTTGGTAATGATTCCAAAAACAATAAAAATGTGAGGTGAAATCTGGTAAAGTTACAAAATTCACTTGCCTCAAAAGGCAAACTTAATACTAGAGCAATCTCAAAGAAACACTGTTGACTTTGTACTCAGTCAGCATAGCTACAGACATCAAATTCATCTGCTATTACTTGACTGTCTTCATTCCTCTCCTTCTGAACAAACCTCTTCTCTGATATCAGCATGTATGTGTCTTGTAGACACATACATACTTACAGAACTGTTTCAATTGACATAAAGTGAAATTTAAAACTTGTAATGCATAACAAGAGTGTGTTGAGGCTGGGGGAAATGCCTAACCAACTGCTCTCTCAAGAACTACAGGGGTAATTGCCAGAGAGGGTAAGAGACAGGACGTAACAAAATAACAGTGTTTTGGAAATCACAGTAACTTTAGAGAGTAAATGCCCATGGAACCAACTTCACAAGATATTGAGTCTTGTCCACTGCTGACTGCTGTTTTTTCCATTGCTTCTATTGGCATGAAGCCTCTTACAAAGACCCATATTTTGACAAGTTGTAAAGAGGCCTGTATCTAGACATGCCAAGATGTCCCACTGCTAATGGGGAAAAGCCAGATGTAAATGGTGTTGATAGACATGTCTGTATGTGATCTGGGGCCTCTTTTGTGTCTGTACTGAAATGTGTTAGCCATAAAATTCTAAATAACATTTCTTCAGAACATTTTCATACAGTTTTGTAAATAACTATGTTTGTATGATTTATTACCTAACTGTTGATATATATTAAAGCTTAACATTATTTTTTACTATGTCTACAGTTTCATTTTCACATCCACCAGCTAAAGCCAACTGGGTTCTCCAGTTTTGATTTGCAACTAGTCTAGAAAAAGGTCAACTCTGAATTCAAAACTGGTTGGGTATGATGCTGTCAACACCACCCTGTAAAATTCAAACTGCTATGGGAACTGCCAGAATGACTCATGAACATGTATTTGTGATTATATTTTCCAGATTGTGATGATAGATAAGATTTTAACTTATCATTATTTCCTCAATTTGTTTGTTTTGTAAACATGTCCACTATATCCATTCAACACTTTTACAGAATGCCACTTTGCCTCAGTGTCCTGAACAATGATATTAGAGGAATTGAGCACTTGTGAGATCTAAATTTCTCTTCTGAGTAAAGTAAAATGCATCTCTTGGCAATCCACATATAAATCTTGTGTTCATATTCCTCCCTCAATGGGGTGCTTCAAAATTGTATTCTAAATTTTCCCTGTTATCTGATCATTTCCATGTTGTAATCTAGATTTTCATTTGTTAAAATATATACTGATATTGAGTCCATCACTCTTAAATTCATCATAAAAAGGCATTTCTTCCTTGGTAAAAAAAAAATCACAGTACATGCTTGATTAAGCTGAACACCATCAAATGCTTCAATGGCATTAATTTTGAATTGAATGCTGCATGATTGGCATTTGGTTTGCTATAAAACTTTCACCTTTAACTGAATTCACATTGAAAATGCTCTGGTTATTACTGATTCCATAGCACTTACGGATTTTTCTATGAAGAAGTCAGCACGTCTAAATCATCCTTTTCTCTTTAACTGATAAAAGACTTAAAATCAAGCAGAAACATTAGAATCCAATAGAGCCTTGCACAGTGTTCCATCAACTAGAATCTCAATTAGTGCTTCATTTGCAATTTGCCTGGGGAGGAGACTGGTGTTGATGCTTTTTACTGTTCCACCACATGTTTGGCCATGATAATATCGCACTTCTTTTTTTTATCTTCATGTATGAGTGCTTCTCTTTCCCATCTCTTGAAGCAAACAATTTCTTCCCATATGATTAGGTTCACGGTACCTGTAGTACATCAACTTGGTAGATTTTTGGTCTTATGTTAGTGTTGGTTCTACTATTTTTTATTTACTGCAATTAGATTCAATCCTTCTGATTCACCCTTCCATGACTGTTGATCTGTCTCTAGACAACAGATTTATTGTTTCAACCAATTCACCCCAAGCAAGGTGACAATGTCACTAAGACACAAGCAGAAAATTAGTCAAGATTTACATAATTCATTTGTTAATGAAATTCTAAATAACATGATATAATTGAAGATAATTCTCTGCAATTTAGTTCTATTGATTTCACTATAAATAACTGTGATCATAGATATTCACACTTACCTGATTCAAAGTGCTTGAGATGTCTTGCCTTCTGAACCACTATTCATGAGAGGTACAAGGTGCATGTGTGATACTGAGCCTTTTTATGAATAAATCCTCTGAGTCGTAAATTTTCCTCAGTTTTCTATATGTCACATAGATTTCATACACGTTACAGTACTATGTTATGAGTTAGATATGTCCTTGTTCATTACTGTGGTAGTAACATAGCTACATTCTTCTATGTGTCGTGTCCCTTTAAGAAGTGGCTAAGTATGGCTTTCCCAATTTCTTTTTTTTTTCTAACTCTTAGTAAATTTTGTGTTTTTGCTCTTACTTCAAATCTCTGTTCTACCAACCATTTATACAAGTTTGTTAGATAGGTTCTGTACTGCTTTCCTATGTCCCTAATACCTTCAATATCTCCTGTGAGTGTCAAATTTTCCAAACTCTCTTTCCTCATTATGCATCCTAGAAATTTTAATTATCTCTTTCTGTTTCTATGTATAAATGTCCTTTTTGTTTCTATTTTCTCTGAAAAATTCATTGCTGCTCATGTATTCATTTCATGAATAAAATGGTCAGTTAATATAGTTATCTATTTCTTGATTAAAACTGATACAAGTTAAACAACAAAGTATAAAAATGGAGACAAAATTTTAAGTAAAAATATAAATTCAAAATTTACATACCATATATACAAAGAAGGTTTAGTAAGATTTTCTTTTGTGTTATTTGATAGTCATTTATATGCATTTAATTTTTATTTATTAAAAGTGTTTCATAAAAATTTAAAGATTCTGTGAGCAAAAAAAGAGTTTGTACCAATTAAATGAAGATACAATAGATTCATTTATGGGAATTAGAAAGACAAACATACTTAAAATCAGAAAGAGACAGTTTAAATTTCTAGGACACCTTATGAGGAAGGACAGCTTGGAAAATTTAAGACTAAGAGGATTTATTGAGAGAAGGAGAGATAAAGTGAAACAGTGAGTAACCTATTGAATGAGACTGTGTGAAGGGATGACAGAGCAAAGAGAACGAGGGATGGTCAAATGTTGCATAAAGCTACAAGGGACATGAAGTTGTGAAGCACCATTATCACCTACATCCTAAAGAGATACAGCACATAAATGACGATAATGAGCATTCATAGATAAAGTCTGTAAAAATCAGTAGAAAGTGATTACTCTTTTCTATTACTGTTCTTAATAGTGAGAATGAAAATCGAAAAACTGTTACAGGATTGGTTGGTGGCATCTTTGATCTTGGATGCTTTTGTCTGTTACTGTTGTAATGTCAAGCTGAGTCTGAAATTTGCCCTTTGTGTCTGTTGACTTGTATTCAGTCTGCCTTTTAAAGATAATGTGAGGATCAGAATCAAAAGTTCTTTTCTTTATGAAAGTTCTGGAGTGTTTTGATAGGTAGTAAAACTTTTATTCAGAGTCAAGTAATATGCTCTCTACTAATTATGTCACTGGAGCTAGCAGCAAGCCTGCTTCACCAATAGCTTGTTAGTCTTTTTTCATATTGAAATTTTTGATTGGCTCCAAATTGTTTATATTTTTGGAAGTGACAATACCAGTTCAACCATGGACTGGTTTGGATGGGAGCCTTCAAACTCAGGTATTAATTTTAAATCATAAGACATCTTTCTTAAGTTCCTGAAATAGCTTGAAATAGTGAAATTGGTTCATTATTTCTTTTTTTACAAACAAACCTCACAATAAACAAACATGTAGAGAAGTTAAATTCTGTTAAATTTTCCACACACACTTCTTCTGAACATAGTCTAATACCCTAAGACTGTTTTCTTTGTTTTATATCAAGGGGACATTTTGGAATGCTTTATCACCTTTAGGTGGTACAGTCTTCATTCTGTAGCTCGTAGTTCTTTAGAATTGTAGTAGCAGTCATCTCATAGGTTGAAAGTTCGGTTACATAAGACAACTTCAAATCATGGTTGTATTTTAATGGAATGTGTATTCAACAAGAAAATATCACCAAAATACATTCAGAAGTATTACTTGTAAGAAAATGTTAGATCATAGTTTTAAATGGTTTTCACTAGTCCTATCCAAAACATGTGTTCAATCAAGAACTTTGCTACTTTCATAGGTCAGAGAGGCTGCATCTTTAGTGACTTGTTTAAAAGTGGGCACCTAAGCTTATTGTAAAGGTCATTTAAAAGCAATGTGTGGTCATATGTGTAGACACTACTTTTGTTTTGTTTTTTTGTCAGTTTTACTGAAAATCTGTGCTTCTTTAAATTTTACTTTTTCTCCTGCTATACTTTTATTTCTAAAAGGTACAGATACTAATCATTTAACTTACTAATATACAGTGAATCTAAATTGTAATATCAAGAGTTATATAACTCTTGATATTACAATCTAGGTTCACTGTAGTTCTTTATTTTCTTGGCAGATAGCTCCATGTTGCCAACACCTGAAAAAGCAAGTATTGACACTGAAACTATTAGTAAGAAAAGACAAAAAGGGAAGAAAAACAATAAAATTGTTATTGTTAGAAAATGTTATTAATGAAGGAAAAGGAATTCAATTTATATTCATTTTTCAACATAATTCTCTGCCATGTCAAAACATTTAACCTAATACTATTCAGTATAGACTGAACATTATACAATGGAATTTTGAGATTACAAATTTATTGATTTACACTCATAAATTTTAAATCTGTTTTTCAACTTCTCCATATTTTTCAAAGAATCCTTTCCATCATTATCATATAACTTAATCTCTTTCCTAGGTTTTCTCCTTTATCTTTTATAAATTCCATCCTTTGACTGTCTACTTTCTATTCACACTCTTATAAATTTCAAGCTTTCATTATTTTAATTCCAAATAAATTTTGGTGTCTCCCAGATACCAAAGCCTCAACTTCAGAAGAAGAAGGATCATAATGGCGGCACAAACACGTATAAATAAAACATTCTAAAAAATACCAACCTTCCAAAAAGAATTTCTTGTAAATGTTTTATCTTCCCCATCAAATCAATACTAAAAATCTCCAAAGTGACAATATGCCATGCTTCATAATTTTGCATGTATGTTTTATATCTTAATTAGATTATTTATAATCTTCAAAGAATACTGTCCCTGGTATGATTTTTCCACTGCTTTAAATTAAATATCTTTTGAAGTGAGTATACATGCAAATCAAAAAAATTAAATTAATTTTTAAAATAAGAAAGAAAAGAATTTAAGTTAGTATTATCTTAAGAATTTCAGAAGAAAAACTTTTAGCTGATTGTATCTGAAAGGTTACTGCATCAAAAATACTAATGTTATTTTTCAAAGTAAGTTCAGGTTCACTCTGAAATAATTTGGTCACTTCAAAATTAATTCTTTTATCTACTCTAATTTAATATGTAAGAAAAAAACACTTAATGTATTGTTTGGTTATCTTAAAAGATTTGTGTGGAACACATGAGTAATTATAAAAAAGAAATGCTTGATAGTGAAATTCAAGCTGATTAATGTTCTGCATTGAATTATTGAATTATTTTCTTTATAAGATGTATCATTTGGATTCTGCAGTCTTAACTAGATTCAACTATCTCAACGATGATTTGAAATAATTTTTGCTTGAGCCTCTCTTATTTTGTTTAATTTAATCTTATTGAAACATAAGATTTTTTTTAACTATACAATAAAAATGTATTTTGATTAAATCTGATAAATACCCTTACACTGGTTATATAAATTGTACTCTTTCACAAGTGAAGTCAGCATGTCCAGTCTCTGCCTACTGAGCATCTCAGTCATGGCTTTATATAAATGAGGATGTGGTATTGGTGGAATCTGTGAAGAAGCATCTTGAACTGTATGGACTGACTAGCAACAATCTGGAGAATTTGCAGAATGATGCCAGAGTGCTGGGACTAGAAATATGAGTATGGTCCACTGCAATGGCAATGAGGATGAGATGTGGTGAAAAATCCTATGGCCATGATGCAGAGAAGCATCTTTTCCATGTGTGACAAATTGGTGGGACACTTTCCCATGTGTGGGATGGTTGCAAGTAGAAACAAGCTTCATCAAATGTTGTGCCACTACCACCACACAGAACTGGGACAACAAAATCAATGATGCTCCTCTGGGACATATGATAATGGACACACTCTCCCTGCTACAGTAACTAGATCCTTCCCAGGGAGATTGGTACATGGACCCAAGGGAGCTGGATGTGTAGGTGGATACAAGTTCACTTGCTGTGGGAGTGGTGCTTCATGCTGAAATAGAATTCATTAGAATAGCAGTCTTTTCAAAAAATAATCTACCAACTGCCACATCTGCTTGCTTCAACTTCCAATTTTTTTCACTGTCCATCACCATCGTTGTATACAGCCTTTGAAAGTGGGTGGTCATCCTCATATGCAAATGACCAACATTCATAAAAAGGCTCAATATCACGCATACACCTTGTACCTCTCATAAATGGTGGTTCAGAAGGCAAGACACCTCAAGCACTTTGAATCAGGTAAGTGTTAATATATATCATCACAGTTATTTATAGTGAAATCAATAGAACTAAATTGCAGAGAATTATCTTCAATTATATATAAATATAAATACATACAGGCTGTCCATAAAGTTCGTGTGCACTTTAAAAATTTATAACTTTATTGTATTTGCAATAGAAATAATCTGTAAAAAATGTTATAAAGTTTAATGTACTTAGTTTTAAGTATAATTATTGAATAATTCTTTACCACAAAATTTGCAACAATTTTTAGATAAGTAAAAAATATTTTCTTTTTTCCAGAATCAATTTAATCCATGGCTTCAACTGAGGAAAAAGTAAACTGTGTCCATTGGTTGGCTGAACTGAAATCTGCTATTGCTGTACAAAGAAAATTTAGAATTGAAGATCTGAAAGCTAAAATAACTAATGTGATTTCAGGCATTACTGTAAATCAATTGGCAAATGTTTTCCGTGAAATGCAAAATCGTATTACCCTTTGTATTGCTAATGATGAAGGACATGTGGAAACTTAAATAAAATTTCAATAAAACCTTAAAAAATATAGATTTACTTCTTTCTAATCCTTTTTACAAATTATTTCTATCACAAATACAAATAAAGTTATAAATTTTTAAAGTGCACATGAACTTTATGGACACCCTGTATATATATATATATATATATATATATATATAGAGAGAGAGAGAGAGAGAGAGAGAGAGAGAGAATCACTAAGAGCTTATTTACACCAATTTGTTTGTTTTTAGTAATAAATTTATTTTAGTCATGGTTTCTTATTGACCAACTCCACCACCACCATGTTTACCTTTTTCGGTTTTGCCATTGTTGTTCCAATGAATCTTTCTGAAGAAGTGTTAAACAAAAAAAGATACATTTAAAAGAATGCATTCTATCATTTTCAAAGAATATATTTAAATGTTATTTTTAGTGGATACTCATATTTAAATAGATGCTCCATTCTTTATTAAACTGTATTTTTATTTATTTTCAAAAACAAATGGAAACTTAATTACAATGTCTAGACTATGTTCCCAGTCATCTGAGAGAAAAACAAATTGAATTTAAAAGTTTAAAATTTTACTATTTCAATATTTCCAGCATTTTGCCTTGGAGCTTAATTCTAACGAACACTTGTGATTTTATATTCAAACTCCCCTTCTTATACATCTTATAATATACCATCAACTAAAACATGATGAAGCCCTATATTTAATGGGAGGGGGTGAGAACCAATTGTCAGTTTCATGCTTCAGTGCAATCTACAACTGAGTGTTTCATAATATTGAAAAAGAAAATGAATTTGGCTGGTGGACTTTAAGTTCTAACACAAATTTGTGCATTTATTTTGCACTAATACCCTTAGCAAAGGCATGAATCTTCCCCAGCTAGAGACTAAATAGCAGGGCAGATTTAGCTTTCTAGATATGGTGTATCATACGCTTAACAGAAACCCCTGCAAAAATATCAGTGGTCAGTGTTGCAGAATAAATCCCATTATTTCATATGTCTGAGAGGCAAGAACTGATTTCTAGAGTGGACTGAGAATATAGCTGCTATAAAAGTTATGCATTTTGTGTGTATACGTATATGTATCTATTGTCTCTCTCTCTCTCTCTCTCTCTCTCTCTCTATATATATATATATATATATATATATATATATATATATAGTATATGAATATTCACCTAATACAAGGACCAAGAGCGACTCAAGATAAATATATGCTGTATCGTGCTGTTTGAGGATAAGAAATGAAGTTCATGGGGCTATACAGGAAAGATAATGGTTAACCATAGACTTGAAGAATTTATGATTGGAGTGATTGAGGAAACATACTGCCAGAAGTCTTTTCAACAAAGCAGTAGTTCTTGGGAAGAAGCTGTCCAAGTATAACTTACTTCTTAATTTGATCTAGCTCTGATAAAAAAAATTTAGCTCTTGAAAATATATTTTCAGTTGAGCACTGTTGAACGACAAGCTAATTCTAAAAACAACAGTCAACTGTATAAATGCAAAGCTCTTCAGTAAAATGAATGGAGCACTTTGGTTGCTTGGCATTTGTTTATGTTTGTAAAAACAATACGCTAGATTTGGCTGACTCGTGGTAGAAGCTCTGATAGAATCAAATTGGTTGGGTTTCGATCCAGGCTTGAGGCATTCAGTTGTCTAGTTGCACTGAGGAGCTGTGATACAGCAAAACAGTACTGTCTGCGAATGACATATATATATATATATATATATATATATATATATATATATATATATATATATATATATATATATATATACAGTAGCGCCATAATATAAGGAACAGAAACAACAAAGACATAAATATGTGTATTACTTAAAAGTAATGCATAATTAGCAATGAAATTTTTACCGAATAAAGATTAGGGTGTAATGCATAAATATTATACAAAGTTACAAAAATTTACATAATAGTTTTTTTTTTTTAAATAAAGATTAAATAAAACAATGAAAATAAGCTACTGGACAAAAGTTAAGGAACAATGTTAATAATTTGCATAAACTTTTAATTTACATTGTTAAAAAACTTGATGGAGCTTTTCAACAAAAAGTAAAAGTTCATTTATCATTAGGACTTTATTTTTAAGCAATATGGCAAATTCTACACGCAAAATGCTCTCTTTTGAAAAAAAAACTCATTATCACTAACTATCAAGAAAAAAAGTCAATTTCAGAAATTTCTAATATTGTTCATAGGTCTAAAAGTGTTGTTCATCGTGTAATTAGCAGGTATAAAACTGCTAAAACGTTAGATGCAAAACCAAAAACTGGCAGACCTCCAAAAATGTCGCAAAGAGAAGATTGAAGAATTGTTAGAATATCTACAAAAAAACATTTTGAAACTGCTACATCAATTACTCGTAAATTTAATGAAGAGACAGATAATAAGATCTCAAGGAAAATGGTTGCTCGCAGGTTAAAAAATGCAGGATTGCATACCCGTATTCCAGCTTCAAAGCCTCTCATTTTAAAGTGAAACCAAAGGGCACACCTGGATTATGCGAGAGAACATGTTGTTTGACGCACAATGGGATACAGTTCATTTCAGTGATGAGTCCAAGTTTACTATATTTGGTTCTGAGGGCAAAACTTACGTACGCCATAGAACAGGTGAAAGACTGTCTTCTTAATGTGTCAAGAAAACTGTTAAGTTTGGTGGCGGCAGTGTGATGGTGTGGGGAAGGATTTTATCTGCAGGAGTTAGCCCTATCATCCACGTACATTGCAATATAAATGCTGAGATTTACAAAAGGCTACTTAAGCAGCATGTGGTACCAAGATTACACCATAATCTTTATGAATCTCCTATTTTCATGCAGGACAATGCACCTTGCCACAAGGCTCAGAAGGTTATGGCTTTATTTGAAGAAGGAATCGCCCTAATGAAGTGGCAAGCCCAGAGCCCCAACCTGAATCCAATAAAAATGTTTGGAAGATAATTGGAGAAAGGGCTCAGAAAAAAACCCCGAAAAACCAGGATCATGTATGGGAGTTAATGAAAGACGAATGGGAGGGAATTACTGCTGATTTTTGCAAGAAATTAATTAGATCATGTGGTCGATGATGCAGAGAAGTCATTGAAAATAAGGGGATGTTTACCAAATATTAAAAATTTTGTTGATATTTTGTTCACAATCAAGTATTAACAAGATCGTTCCTTAACTTTTGTCCAGTACCTTATTTCCTTTGTTCCATTTAATCTTTATTTAAAAAAAAACTATTATGTAAATTTTTGTAACTTTGTATAATATTTATGCATTACACCCTAATCTTTATTCGGTAAAAAATTTCATTGCTAATCATGTATTACTTTTTAAGTAATACACATATTTATGTCTTTGTTGTTTCTGTTCCTTATATTATGGCCTCTACTGTGTGTATATATATATATATATATATATATATATATATATATATATATATATATATATATAAAGAAAAGAAAAGAACAGCAAGATATATAATCCGGTGTTCTTATAGATATTTTTATTTTTACAAAATAGTGCTCAATGTAAATTTAGAAAGCATTAATATTATAAATTAATTGATTTAAAATATGTTTTTTTCACTTTTTTCTCTCTCTCTCTCTCTCTTTATATATATATATATATATATATATATATATATATATATATATATATATATATCATATGTGTCTCTGTGTGCGTTTATGTGTACACATGTATGAGAGAGAATATCTCATCTATCACTTTGTGTCTTTTCATTTGTCATTTCTTACTTATCTTTTTATCTATTAATCTATTTGATTTTATATAGCATATATTTAATCTTTGTAACAACAGAAATGATTTGATGTTTTTCTTTGATCATTAATCCTATTTTATCATAGAATGGAAAAATAAAATTCCTCAGTGAATTAAAGAATTAGACATTCAACTTGATTACTTGATTGGAAGGCTTTCTTTTTGGTCAGATTAAAACTTTTCATATCCCACCTACAGTGGGCAGTTAGGAATAGATCAAATGTATAGTGGCATGGTCAGAAATGCAGAAGATAATTTCAGTAGACTTAACTTTGAAAATCTTGGAAGAGATTTAAAGACATATAGAAGATTTTTTTCAGAAATCATTTAGAAAAATATGAATGAAATAAACTATTTTGTGTGCACCTAAAAACTCAGTTTATCATTTGTATTAACTGATTACCTACAATTTTGATGATCTATGAATGCATCATTTCTGACAAGATTTAACTGCAATTTTTTTGTTTTACAAATATATTATTTTTTTTCAAAATTTACCTGTAACTTCTGTGATCTATGAAATGTGTCATACTTGATCCATTCCTATAAGGTATATTTATTAATAACAAAGAACAAAGGCCAAAAACTTTAGAGTATGTATATTTCATAAAGATAAAAGAATTCAGCAAGTATTTTTGTTGAGAAAATTTATCAAATTTCTCTCATAATTTCTGAAAGATTACCTTTCTTTGGTCTTATAATGGGAGGTTGTTATGGAAGAAAGTTTTATTCTCCCATTTGAATTATGGGTATTATTATATCCATGAAATAATAACTGCACTTCATGGACGGAACAGAATAGCTGAACAAAAAAAGAATGAAAAATATGCTTTGTTCTCAGTGAGAGTTTTATAATGTTATATTGTGCAGAAAGTTATATATATATATATATATATATATATATATATATATATATATATGTTAAAAATGCTCAAATATCCACATTTGTCTAAGTTTGATCTTCAACAATTATTTATAAGACAGAGCAAGAATTTATGATAGTTGCATAGCATTAAAGTATCTAGTATCTGATTTAAAAAAGATTATTTTGATTGTATTGTTGTGCAAAAATATGAAATATCTACTTCATTTACAAAGTGAATGAACATACAACATAAATATATGGAAGTTCAAATAAAACACAAAAGTCTTCATACAGAAACACATGCATATATATATGTATCTACTTTCAAAAGATTATGCACCAAAAAACAATATCAAATTTTGTACTTATCTGTTTGGTTTGTCACAAGGTTGAATTGCATGTGTCTTGATACCTTGATTTTCAGGAGCTAAAGATACTGATGAACTTTCCTGCTTAATGATGTCTTGTGCAGATCTCATCAGGTCACATGACATTTTTAATTCTCATGAACATTTATAATTAATTTTTGCTGTTATTTTTGTTTGGAGATAACTTTTTGACTATCACTACAAAACTCCCCACCTGGTAGAAGAGTCTAGTAGTAATGATATTGGTTGTCTCTTTTCCATGAAACTTTTCTACCTGCTTTCATATGATGGGACTTACTATTTCTGTCAATGTTTTCTGTATCCATTATTATATCATCACTATGAGGTTGCTTTTCTGTTTTAATTTGTTTATCACTTTTGGGTTCAACATTTGTTTAATCTATCTATTGATACCATTGACTGTATCTCAATCTGCATTTTAATTACAAAATATTTGTCAGTTCTACATAACACTTTGAAGGGACCAGTGTAAGGTGCTTCCAGGGGCTTGCAAACTCTGTGTACTTTTAGCCAAACACTTTTACATGTCTTAATCTTGTCAGGAACATATTGACATGATTTAATTACAGAGTTATAACCTTTGTCTGTTGAATACAAAGAGTGTAAAGTAGATTGTAATTCCTTAACAAATTTCTGATTTCTATGTTATTGTTAATATCATCAACTGAGGAATCATTATATGTGTCAAGAAAAGTGAAGTATCAGAAGAATTAGGTGCAGCATAGATACACATTAGAATTATTGGAAGGGCATCCAGCCATGATTCCTTTCTATTAATGCTGTCTTAATTGTTCTATGTGCATGTTCAATCATTTAGTATGTTTGTGGATGGTAACTAGTCATGTGCAATCTATGGAAGCCATCTACTGAGATTATCTCTGCTACAGTCAGTTATCACATGAAGTAGAAGACTCCAATATGTGATCCCTGTATGAAAAAATGCATTGGCAACAGATCATGCTGTTATATCTAGTAATGGTTCGGCTTCGATCCACTTAGTTGTGCAATCGATACAAGTTAAGTAGTATTGTAAGTTTCATAACGTCTCTAACAATTCCCTACAATCAGTTATACAATTATATATATTATATTGGCATTTTGAAGTTTATGGGGTTTCTTTATATATAATTTCACTGAAAAAAAGACAAAATAGGCACAGACACAAACAGGAAGTGCAATTTTAGTGCAAATAAAATTTTCAAAATATAAGTTAAATATTGTTTTAAAAAGGAGCTGAATTCTTGAAGAAAAGTGAAATAATTCATCCAAATTTAATGACTATTCCTTGGCTATATACATATCCTGGTTTGGTTTCAAAAGTAAATATTAAGAAAAAATATTTAGTAAACTCAATGTATAAAAGAAAACTTATCAGTAGCTACAACAATAATCAAGAATATTAATTAAAGTAAAGGTTTTCCCAGTAAAATCTCTCCCGTATATTTAATAGTTTTGCTGTAGAAGAAAGATTCCATGTTCAAGTCTGAATATAAAAATCAAATATATTATACAATAAATGAAGACGGACAGATAGATAATCAAGAGACAATGAATATTTCAATGGACTTATTTTAGAAGCAATTTCATGTGCATGCACCATTTGTCAGAGTCATATAATTTTTAATCAAATTCACCCCAAGCAAGGCAATAAAGCCAATAAGACACAGAAGAATTAGAAAACAGAAACATTACTAAGGAGCATAAAAACAATAGAAGAGTAATTAGGAAGAGAGTAGATAACAATTGGCATTACATTTAAATTTTTGAAGATCAAACTTGACTGGAATAAAAGAAGCCAGAAGATAGTTCCACAAGCAAGAAGTGTGAGATAAGAAACTGTTAGTATAGAACTTATGGTTACATGTAGCTATTTCAACTGTAGAATGATGAAACCTCATTGTCAGTTTAATAACTGTGTTTAAATCTAGTACTGTGCTTAAATTCATGAAGTCTATGTAATGTAGTGAAGAGCTCATCTGAACAACTATCATGCAAGTATTTATAGAAGTGGCATAGGGAGGCAACTTTATGGTGGTGAGAAAGTGAATGAAGTGAAGACACCAAGTCAGGATCAATAATATTCCTGATTCTTCTTTGAATTTTATCAAGAATCTCAGCAAGAGCAACAGGACTATATTGGCAGCAATATTCTAAGAATGGATGAATGGTAGGCTTACAGATATGTAAGGTAGATTCTGGAGAGAAAAACTGTCTAGCACAACACATTCAACAAACTTTTATTAGCAGCTGGCCTAGCAATAGATTCAATATAATCTTTCCTCTTCATATCAGCCGAGAATGTCAGCCTAAGAAGATGCAACAATTCACTTTCCTGGAGCTTAGCATCAAACATGCTGATGGTAGATAAAAGTTGTTCTCTCAGATGATTAATAGAGAGCAGTTTTGTTGGAGGGGGTGCATTTAACAAGCCATCCTTTGCCAGAGTTAACAACAGACAGAAGGTTGTATCTGACATCAGCCAACAATTTGACCTTATTGAACTGATTGGACTTACTATTAAGAGAGGAATAAATAGTTGTGTCATCAGCATACATACCAGGTTGAGAGCTGATATCATTGAGAAGGTCGTTAATGAAAATTAAAAACAAAGCAGAACCAATTACAGAGTTCTAGGGGATACCTGTATTAGTACAAAAGGATCTAGAAAAGTGGCTGTTCAGGATAACTTTCATTTCGTGATTTGATAAAAAAGATTGGATCAGTTCAAAAATATATATCTACTGAATTCATTAACATGATCAGATAATGAATTGAATAGATTTAACTAACTCTGAAAAGCAGTGAATCTGCAAAAAAGTCAGTCACAGTCATGAACTTCTCTTCATCTCTTGACCGTTGTTATTCTAGTTTTCTTATTGAGCACTTCCTTTATAAACATCTGCTCACTTTTAAATGCATTACATTCTACTAATTTTATGTTTTGTTAGGCATTATAAATTTGTGTTGTTACTATGTAAAGAGATTTGTCTGTTACTTCTGTGTATGTTCATGTCTAATTATTTGTTGGATTTAGAGCTAAATTTGAAAAACTGAGATTCTTGCTTTATCACAAAGATATACAATTCTGTTACTTAGCTTTATTTGTAATTTCACATAAAAACAACACAAGACAGATGCTTACAAGCAGCACACACAGACACACACATACATATATAAAAAGATAAGATTGTGAGTTTCTACTGCAAAAAGAGTTGTTTATTTGTTTGGAGAATGATGAAAGGTTTTTAGACTAATCAAATTGAATTCAATTGAGTTGAAATGTGATGTGTCTTCCATGTGTTGTGTCAAAGAGAGCAAGAGAGAGAGCAAGAGCAATTTGGTGGCCCAGTCAGTGAATTAAGAGATAACAAGAGAAGCAATCTGAATTCTGTTGGACATAATGGAGATGCAACTTTACCTCTACATCTATTCTTGGGTCAATAAGATGATTACTTTGACTGGCCTTACATCATGCACAGTTCACTCTTATTGATTTCAGGATGGAGGAATTGAGCTGACCACAGACAAAAATCATTTAATTCCTTGGGAAAGTCACAGATTTAAAACAAAGATAAAAATGTAAAAAGACAGAAGAAAGTTTCAGGCAGGGAACAGCTTTCTTCATAAATCACTAGAAAGGCAATTATAAGGCCTGCACTTAAATGCAATGTTTAAATGATACTAATTAACTTAATGTAGCTAAACATTCTCTGAAATTGTCTTTTCATTTATCCTAAGTACCATTTTGAGTGAAATATAAATATTTTCCTCTTCAACTATTTTTACTTCCTTTTCATGAATTACTGGCAGATATCACTTTTTTCAATAATAAAATATTTTCCTAAAATTTATGTTCGTATCATAATGAATTCAATAAATCCCTTTTAACAGCTCCAAAATGAAACTTCTGTCAATTAGTCATCTGAGAGACCATTTCTGCTTTCCATCAGCATGGCTAATGCTAACCTTGTTGCAACTTCTCGGGCTTACATTCTCAGCTGAAATGAAGTCGAAAGATTATATTGTATCTAGGTTTGCAGCTATAAAAGTTGGTTCATTGTGTAAGATAATTTTTCTTGCCAGAATCTATCTTACATACTTATAAGTTTAACATTCATCCATGCTTTGACTATTGCTGCCACATATGGTTTGGTGCTATGGCTACATATTTAGAGATTCTTGATAAAATCTAAAGAAGAATTAATAATATTATTGGTCCTGACTTGGCATCTCAGCTTCAGTCAGTTTTCCACTGCTGTAATATAGCTTCCCTTTGCCTTATCTATAAATACATTCATGGTAATTGTTCTGATGAACTTTCCATTATGGTAGCTAGACTTTAGGAATTTAAGGGCAGTAGTAGGTTGGCAACAAGGTCTAATCAATTTACAGTTGAATTGGCTAGATGCAACCATAAGTTCTATGCTAACAGTTTCTTCTCTCGCACTTCTCACTTGTAGAACTCTTGTCTGGATCCATGCTTTCTAGCCTGCTTTGATCTTCAAAAATTTAAATGTAATGTCAATCATTATCTACTGTCTTTTTGATTACTCTTCTTCTATTATTCTCATTCCTTAATAATGTGTCTCTTTTGTCTTATTCTTTCACACTTAGTAACCCCTTGTGTCTCAGTGGTTTTACTGCCTTGCTTAGGATGAATGATTAAAAAGAATGAATCTATACATTTGGCTAGTTGTTAGGCCAGTTGGTGATGTGTCTGCATAAATATTGTTCAAATCACATAAACAAGATTGTTCCAGTAGACAGAGTAATGCTGTCAAAAATGCCACACAATGTAATCCTTCTGCTCCTATCATCCAAGATCTTTTCAGATGACTTCATTGCAGAAACATGTACTGTTGCCATGTTGGTTTAATCAGCTAAATGAGAACCCATACACCTTGAAGAGTAGAAACTGTTTACAATGACAATGGCAAATATTTCAATGGCTATTCATATAGTCTTAATTACAGTTTTTTAGTTGTAATAACCAGGTGGTGGGATCCCATATTTTCTTTTGATTTTATTACAGATACCAAAAATCTTGCACAGTGGCATCTGCTATGAAAGTGCACACAATGTGAATGTGTGCCACTGAAATCTATATTCATAAAAATTGCACAAATTGACATTCACTGAAAATTTTATGTTTATGAAGAGCAAGCAATGAATGTGTGCACAGTTATCGAGTAATGCATGTCTAATGTTGTGACTTATGGGTACATCACTTCTACTGATGCAGAATTTTACAAGCACAGCATGTATGCTTTTGTTTATGCATATCTAATGGTGTTGACTATGTAGAAAAACGTGTTTTGTCGGTGAATGTTTGCTCTAAACAATAGTGTCACTTTGTTTCCATTACAAATTGAAATTGAATGCAACACCTCTGAGTAGAAATTAAAACATGAGTAACGTCACAAAAGTATAGAAATATAAAATTGAAATAGATTAAAATACCACTGAAATATCCAGGTTCAGCATGTTGAGTTAACAGTATATTCTGAGACTAGAGTCTAAGAGAAGAATCCTTTTCAACAGGCCAAAAATGTCTGGTCTGCCAAGACAGCTCCAGTGTGAAAAAGGCCACTTTTTTTCCCCACACTTTACTCAACTTTCTTTAGACTAGAGGATAGTGGGTTGAATTCCTAGGCATATCAATGTGACCGAGAATGTATACACACTTCAAGAAAAGAAACTTATATAGATATTGTAATAATAAATTTATTCAGACATCTTGAGATTAATATAAGTTACCTTTGGACACTACAATCACAAAAGATGTTCAAAATGATGGCCTTTAACATCCATACATTTATTAATACTGCAGATTACTGCTTGGAAAACATTGGCCAATGTGCCCAGTTAGATTTATGTACATGTATTTTCAATTTCTTGATCAAGGGTCACCATGTAATCAATTTCTTGATCAAGGGTCACCATGTAATCAATTTTCTGTGATACATAACATCATTTGGAGCCCACCACCAATCTGTCACCATTCTTCTTCTATGTGATGAGTCCCTTAAGAACATTGGTGATCATGGTTCTTTACAATTTTCTGTCATTTGTAGCTCTTAATAAATTTTGTCTTTTTTTATCTCCTAAGTCTTGCTACACTACCCATTTACTCAAGCTCACTTGGTAGGTTATGTGTTGTTTTCTTCTTGCCTTCAAACTGTTCTGTGACTATCAAATATTCCAAGCCCTCTGTCCTAAAAATTTCAACTCTATCTTTCTGATGCTAAGTATGTTTCTCTTTTGTTTCCATTTTCTCTAAAATTTAATTCTTGTTCACATGTTCAGTCCATGGTATTCCCAGTATCCTTCTGTAAAATTACATTTCTGTTGCTTTAAGTCTCTTCTACATCTTTGAAGAGATTGAAGAAAAGAACTCATTTTTATAATTCTCTTAATGTTAGAACAAAATGTATTGTCAAACTGAAGATTTTTCATACTTTTCATGTATAGTAAAGTGGGGAGTATATTATGCATGAAGATAATATACAGGTATCCAAAGTCTTTAGACAATTTCAAAAAGTCATTACAAAAAACTTAAAAGAGGTGGCAACTAAATTGTTGTTGCATATTAATACGTTATTATTAAAGTTATTTTAATTATGTTAATAGTTTTATTAATGTTAGGTCTTTATGTTTCTGATTGCAATTAAAAAATTACCAGGAGTTACCCCTAAAATTTAATGTCCTTTTGCAACCTATGAGGCCATATAGAAATTTATAAACTATTTGTTTATAAACTTTACTATTTCATATCTAAAATTTTCAACAGTATCCAGTTTTCATTGCAGTTTTAATATATTTTTCTATTCAACAAATGACTTTATAGATAATCTGTATATTTATTTATTTTGCATCTGAAAATAAGTTGAATTATATGAGAAATTATATTGTTCATGTATATATATCTTTGTATCATTCAAATTTATGTTTACAAAATAATATTTCATATATTTATGTCTTATTTTGAAAAGAATTTTATAACTTGTATAGCAAAAAATTCTAATGGAAGTCAATATTTTCAAAAAATTATACATGTTTTGTAGTTTATAGCGTCTGAAGGTGAATAGATTTTATATAAATTTTCCCATATAATATGCAAACTGTGATGAAGTAAGCCTCCATTTTTTTAAATTACAAAGCCAATTTTTTTTTAAATTTTGAAAAGAGGCAAGTTAAAAGAAGTGTATATTTATTTTTTGTTTATCTGTAAATTTCTAAAAATCTACTTTCATAAAAAATGCAGCAGTATTTCTGAAATCTATTTCATATTACAATTCTTGAACATTCTGATTTGTTTTTGGTTTCTTTAAGTTTTGTTTACATCATAGCCATCAGTGAATTTACAACCAGGATGCAGCTCCAACAGGAAATTACTTCTCTTTTTGATTGAAAGAGAAATAATTTCCTGCAATGACACATCTCAGTAACATTTCAAATAAGCTGTTTCCTTTAGGGGAAAAGGAAACCATCTGGTATTCCCCCAGTAGTTAACATTACACTTGAAATAACATCAATTTTGTAAAACTGACATACCTGGAGATCCAAGACCCATTTGGTACTACAATAACTACCAGTGACAATTATATTCTGATTTTATGTTTCCGTATCAAGTGCAGAAAACCAACCATGTCTTTTGATCAAGGGCCATAAGTGAGATGGGCCATAAGTCATTTTAACAAACATCTATTTTGCATAAATGTAATAATAGTGGCTGAAAGACGCTTGATCGTTGTTAACAAATGAAGTTAAATGTAGAAAAGTCTTGGTTTATTAAATAGAACCAGGTGCAAATATAACAGTAGGCTGCTAGAGAGAAGAGACTTGGAAAGAGCAGATCTTAGTAGCAGCTATAAAAATAGACTATATAGATTATCACTCTAATCTTTGAGAAGTGAAAGAATGAACAGAGAGACATATATGATCTTTGTTCTGTCATCATCACAGTTATAAATACTTAACTGAAAGATCTATTGGGTGTTTGAAATGCCTATATAACCAATAGCTATTATGTAACATTATATCTGGTACCATAATCAACATTTCTTGATCCTCAGTTTACAACAGAATAACACACAGAATGTTGTAAACCATTTAGTGACCAGAACAATGAGTTTGTATCCCTTTCATGAGATTAACAAACAACTGATATATGAATATTTGGAGCTTGAATTTCTGTCTTTGCAAAGAGTCTTTTTTTTACATAAATGTAAATGCAGTGAAATGAGTTAGCAATGAATATTTATTAAATGAGAAACTAATGATAAAATAGTAAGTGCAATTTTTCAGTTGTTTGCTCAAATAATATCTAATCTATATATTTACACAAAGGAAATTTACTCTTGATCCATTTTATATTTTATGATTTAGTGTAAACCATGGATGTGATTCAAGGTTACAAAAGATTTGTGAGAAACATTTACTAAAATTATATACTTTGCGGGTTAATTAAAAGCCACAAAATATTTTTAGATTGCAAGAATTTTGGAGGGGAGATAATAGTTTAGTGATACAGATCTTACTAGTTAACCCATAGCTGGGGGAGAAGAATGAAAAGAGTGAAATTAGCTCTACGATTTCCATTTCTTGGGCATTATCCATTACACCACCCATACATCTGAGTTTACTGCACCTGGTATTCTAAATCAGTTACCCATCTGGGTACTGACCAGGCTGGGACTAGAACTTGTCTCCTTGATTAACAATTTCAATTATCTATTACACCAGCTGCTCATCAAAGCTTACAGCATCTAGTAATCCTAAGCTGTCACCTCTTCAGATATGGATCAGGCTTGACATTGCTTAACTTTGGTGATCATATGTGAACAGGTGTTTCAACATGATGTGGCTGTAAGCACATAACAATGAATAAGAATTGATAAAGCTAAATAAAATAAAAAAAGTCTCACCTTTCCATGATTGAGTAAAATGACTAATCCGCAAGGAACAAGGAAATGCCATTTAATAAGATTTTTTATGTTTTCTAAAATTGAATTTTCTATTTTAACTTACAGTAAAGGCAAAATTTATTTTTAAAAGAAATAATTTTTTTTTTTTTTAATTAAAATAAATTATTTTTAAGTATTTCTTGGAGATAGAATACTTTCAAATGTCTGTGATATAATATGCCAACAAAAGCATTGTTATTAATAAGAACCTGCATTGGTCTGATTTCTCTCGATTTGCCGTGGGTCATGACTACAGAACAATGTGCAGATTAATCAAATCAATTATTCTGTACATCATTTTCTCATCCACATTGAAAATATACAGCTTCCTAAAATCTGACATGGGCTGTAATCAACATTGTAACTGAGATCTTATGCAAGGATTTTAAAAGTTTTACATTCATTATTTATCCCCAAAAAGAATAACCCATTTACTGGAAATGGAATTGTTATTTATTTTTAGCAATGCATACAAATAAATACACAGATAGAGAACTATAAAAAGTAAGAGCAATGGTGAAAGTTAAGAGAGGACTGAGAAGGTTCAACTCCAAAAATTGAAACCTAACTTTTAATAAGCCTTTAGGTTCTTATGTTTCTTCCTTCTTATTTACCATGGAGATTGTAAGGATACAAAAGGCAACTATCTCCCTTTTATCAAGATAGTTACATGATGGTCGCTTATGACGTCACTTCATACACTGACAAAAATGGTCAGTCATTCAAACAGTCAGTAACCTTATTGTTTATCCTACCCAGGCTTCCAATGCTACAGTTTACAAGTCCATGGTGTCATTTCCCTTTGGGAATATATCTTGCCCAGATATAGAAATCTCTGGCTAGCAGTCCTCAATATTATATGGAAACTCACCATTTCTAGTTCATGGAATATGTCCACATATGAGATGTAATAGATGAATCTGGCCCATTTGAATCTGGAGTCCTAAACATGGCTTCTCCAGAAACACAGAAGAATCTACATATTATACATGAGAGCCTATCATTTTGTTCACCTTTCACCCTACATGACTGTATAGATATATAATATAATATTCTCTGTGTGAGACACATGTAAATATGTATATATATAGTTTTGTGTATGTCTTAGTGGTATAAAAGTCTCTCTGACAACAAAGCATATTTGTCATTGTGCTATGTCCATGAAATACAGTATTAAATCATGGATATAATAATGCTCATAATGGGGGAAATAAAATGGGAAAATAAATATTTCTTCCATGGCTCCCTTGCATTATAAAATCATTATTCCTTTAAAGCACATCTTCAGTTAAACAGCTTTAATTTGTAAGGGAAAATACTTTTTGAGTTTCCAGATAACATTAAACTTGAATGAAAAACATCTTTATTTTAGGAAGAGAATGTAGTATGTATCTTATGTCAGGACTTCTGTCAATCTCATGAATTTGTCAACTTTAGTTTTGAGTGGCATTTGATTGATTCCAGTTTGCAATATTCTCAACATTGAAATTCTTCAAGTCTTATCTAAATACAATGTCCAGAATGTTGCTGAATTAAAGACTGGTACAATTGGTCAGTGTTCTTTACTATACCAGATTAGACTCATATCACCTCAGACCATTAAGACGGTAAGCTGCAGATTTCACTTAAGGTAACCTCCAAGCTGCCAATTGCAGAATCATGTAACTGGATCATCTCCACCTGGAAACAAAAGAATGAGCTGCATGACAGATACATAAATACCCCCCCCCCCCAGTAGTGAGTAATGACTCTTGGACATCATTGATGAGAATGCAAGTTTCTCTTATTTGGCATAATTTTTTTGTCTGTGATTCTGTAGTGCCAGTCCATGAGATTTGAAAAAGAATAGTCTTCACTAAGACCTTCAGCTTTCATTCACTTAAAACCATTTTTAATCACCGATCTCAGAATGTGTTTGTATACAGCTGGCAGTTTAGATATTCCTGAGAGGTTTGCGACCATCCATATGAAAGTCTCAGTCAAGAAGTAGTCAAGCTATTTCATGACATTGCACATTTTCTAAAATGAAAAATTGTCAAAAAATTTTTTTAAAAACCTAACATGTATATTTGGTTGGCCAGAAAGTCCAGACTCACTTAAGAAGTGGGAGGAAAACAACAAAATTTTATGGAGCAACATCAACATTTATTCTTCAAAATAAAGTCCATCTTTCTCAATGATCTTTTGTCAGCAATCAGCCAGCATCCAAATCTGTCCAGATACTAGTCTGCTAGCTTTGAACCAAAAAATTTAGACAAGCTTCCTTCAAGTGTTTAATCACTGGTCGCAGAATAAGTGTGTCATTGAGTGGAATAGGCCATAGTCACTCAGAGCAGCATCAAGTTTGAATAGTGGATTTGGAAGAATAACACCATTTATCTGTTTGTTGTACATGTGGTCTAGCTGATGGCAATAAAGTTTAGTGTTGATGGTGTGACAGTGTGAAACAAGCTCGAAATGCAGTAATCCTTAAAAATTCCATCAGGCAGAGATCAAGATTTGTTGTTTTCTTTCCACTTCCTAAGTAAGCCAGGATTTTCTGGCCAACCTAGTAATTTAAATTACTTATATAATCATGAAGAATAATGATAAAAAGCTGTTTTTAAGTGGTTGGCATCACATATCTGTTTCTAATTTAGTATGTTATATGCAAATTTTTTAAAAACTCAAATGACTAAACAAGACTAACACTTCAATTTTTTAGAGGAACACTGTTTTTTGATTAAATATATTTCAATATTGTTTTGTTGTAATTTTTCGACAAATGAGATTTTTCATTATTTCCTGTAAAATATTTTATTAGCTTTCTTGAATTTTGTGTTCATCATATCTAATTAAGTTTTGGATAGGTTGTTCATTGCTTTTTCTTCATTTTTCAAGAAAATATATTTTCCCTCTTGAAAGCCTTCC
Source organism: Acanthosepion pharaonis (assembly GCA_903632075.3). Taxonomy (NCBI): domain Eukaryota; kingdom Metazoa; phylum Mollusca; class Cephalopoda; order Sepiida; family Sepiidae; genus Acanthosepion; species Acanthosepion pharaonis. Next base: position 2,805,373 of record CAHIKZ030005588.1, on the reverse strand, counting down.
AGTAAACTGTTATCATTAAACCACTAGATTAAATATTTTTTTTTTTATAGCATAGCTATTTTCTGTCTTTTATTTCAATGTTTTATATCCTTCCACATGTAGACTTTCATTTGGGAATACAAAATTGTTATTTTTCCAGTTAATTATAGCCATAAAACTAGAAACCTGTCTTATTTCTGTTTACCTCTATGCTTCAATCAAGGGGTCTTTTATTGGTCATAAAGTTTTATCTAAAATTTAATTTGTATGTTCAAAAGCCTTCAGTTACATCAGAAAATTTCTGAATGGCTTTAGAAGCAGATTTTTAAAAAAAATTATTTTTTTCTTATTATTACAAACTTCTGCCTGAATTTCTTGGATGGGGAGTTATCATTATTTACATCAGAATAAGGTCCTCATCTTTGCTGTTATTATCTCAAGCTTTTAGCTGTTGTATCTGCTGACCTTCTTTAGGGGTATCTTTCAATCTATAGGGATACATTGTTCTTATTCTGCTGTCTATGTCTTAGGATATCACATCCATATGGACAGTGGAATGAGAACTATTATGTATTAAATAAAGGGTACAGCTCAAAATTCCTTGAATGTTACCTGGATTGAAAATATCTGAAAAAAGTTGGAAGGAATGAAAGTTGAAACATTGTGATAACAAAGATAAGGACATTGACCAGAATGCAAATAATGTAAATAATTTACAGACTTAACTTAAAATGAAACACAATTTGAAAGAAAAGCTGAAATCCCCAATAAAATCTGACATATTTAATACTTTAGCATTCAAGCTGCCCAAAAATGCGCCATAAATATTGGTTCCCAATGTTTCCCCCCACTGTAACCTGCCTTATATATACTTTGCCTTAATATATAATGGTATCATTGCAAATCATCCAGGAAATCATACAAACATCGAGACTTTCAGAGCCAAAATTTATGGGGTAGGTTTGAGCATGTTGAATGCTGAAGGGCTAAAACTGATCAAAACTCTAAATGTATAATAATATTTATGTAAACAAATGAATACTGGGACAAACTGTGTTATGATATATTTAAATTTATGTGTTATGATATATTTCAAACTTCAAATATATGTTAACATTGTTCTCTGTAGACTATTTAGTGAGCATTGTTTGTTATCATTCTTTATGACATATTTTCATGGTATTCAGATATTTACATTGTTGGAGATTCAAAGTAACAAAACCAGAAGTTGGTAAGATGTTTCTTTTATTGAATGCCATTCTATGCATTTAACCTTTGAGTCTGAAGATTCTTGGCTTCTTTCCCCAGAAAGACTTGTTGCTTTTACTTTTTTTTTATTGAATCACACTTTGACCTTACACTAGCAATTCTTTGCTACCAAGTGAACTATCTATTGATTTCACTATTTCAATTTTCCAAGCACTATCTTACATTTGTATATAAGTGAGTTTTGTTCACTCCTCCTCCAAGAAGATAAGAGTGACCAAGTCTTCCAACTTAAGTAAATAGCAAACTATCAGAAAAAGTATTCAAATGACTGCTTATGTTTTTCTCTTTCAAAATCAAAATGAATATTAATGTTATAACTTGTTTTTAATGTCTTCAGGAAATGATTAAAGCAATATATCAATTTACACCAATTTCTTCTTTTTAATTAGCTGTTTATTATCAACAGTGTAAGAATATAACAGGAATTATTCCTACTTGAAGATTTACACAAATCTTTTATTAAAATTCATAATTGTAGTCATTAGTAAAATGTCACTATTAGTCAAAATTTGACAAATTGCTCATGAATTTCTTGCTAGAAATTAAATTTCCATAAGTATTTAGATATATTAATAAATTCTAAAGTTAACCATTTGAGCTGGTTTGAAACATTGAGTTATCTCTTTAAAAACTGATGTTGTATATATTTTCTTAATAATGAGCAGCCATGAATCAGGTTATTTTCAAACATGAAATACTTAACCCATCAATTTTTTTTTTTTTTTTATTATTGTTTAAAAATAGTGAGCCAATTTTGGGAATTAGTGTATTTGAACAACTTTCAAAGACAGGAAATTCACTGAAAGTGATTAAAAAAATTAATTATGGGAGTACACAAGATCTGTCATGCATTGATAATATTAATATTAAAAGAAACGATTATATAAATTATATACTTTTTTAGTTTTCCACTATGAAAAATAGGGTGATTACTCACCTGATCACTCCATTTAAACAGGATGTGATACAAGGTTGCTTTTAATATTGTGATGCCTATACATATAGATATGAATATGGCCAAGGAAAAAAAACACCCAGTCCCTGTGACCACTGTCACACTGGCATCAATATTATACCAACCCAACATTTCTTAGTGCAATGAGGAATGTGTTGCCAAAGGGTTGGAATCCCTAAAACCAGGTGCCTTCTCCCATCTAAAATAAGGAGAGAACAGATACTACACCTTCATCCCAGCCAAAAGGCTTGTAAAATTAGGTGATATTTCCCATGCTGTAAGGTTGTTGTTTTATATTCCTTCTTTCGTTGACACAAAATGTGCAAACAACTTGAAATAAATATGACTATACATTTTTTTTTAATTTTCATAGTTTATTAATATATAGAAATATAATTTCATATGAGACAAAAGTATGATAGATTAATTAAGCCCTTCAAATGTATTACTGCAGATTTCTAGTTAGCACTTTTCCTCAAAAATTTGAAAATAAGTTTTAAAACGGAAATTAGAAGAAACATGCAACGACTAAGCATCTAGTTCATTTCTGTTGTTTATTATGAAAAATTAAATATTTTAATGAAATAATGTACAACATTAAGATTTCAGTGGATAATATGTTACACATTTTCAAACAAAAATTTAAACATGGATGACTATACTATTATACTCAAGAATGTAATTTATTCCCTGTTTTAGCTTCAGAAACATGGAGTCATATTATACACAATAAAATACGGTACCTAACTATCTTGTGTAAATGGATGGCAGATCAGGGAATAGGAGTGATAGTAAGGATACAGATATAGCTTTGAACTACAGAGGATAGTAAGTTGGGAATTACCCTGGTCACATACATTCTGATATAGCATATAAAAGAAGAATTGACAATAATACTTCTGTAGTTTGTTACAACTCTTATGGTAATGATTCTGACCAAATCTGATATGAAATTCAACATGGATGAACAATTATATTCTGTTATTTTTTTAAGCCTATGAAAGTTCATATGAGTTAGAAATTTGTTTAGTATTATCATTTCTTTCTGTTCTCACCATTTTGGTTCTTTGAAAACTCATCAAATAAAACACCATCCGTACACCTTTTTTCTTAAAACTTTTAAAAAGATAAATATAGGAAGAAATAGTTTTCTGGACTAATTATATGAGCTGAAGATTTTTATGCACTTCATCATTATTTGATTCTAATATCTAAGGTGGAAATTCAAAATCCCTCTTTTGGTACAGTTTTTTTTTTTTCAAATTAAATATAAGGATAATTTTTGAAAATGTAAATGGATAATATATTTGCAGTAGTATTCTACTTACAAAATAATTAAAAAAACTGAAATATTGCCATGATCTTTTGATGGCAAAAGTTTCAAGCATAGATATGAAGAGATGGACACTGATCATTTCAGCATTCCATACCACATTGCAAGCAAAACTTATGAATAGAACACAATGTACTGATAATTGGAGGTATACTGATGACATAGGTATTCATATTTGAAATAAGAATAATCTTAATCAGAAAAATCAACTTCTACAACATATTCCAAAAAATATAACTTGATATAAACTTTTCCACAATAGAAACCATAATCTGAAATTCCAATCAAAGCAGTGATGACACATACCCTGAATCCATCATAAAAATTCAAGACATGGTACTAGTAAATAGTAAACACTTCAAATACATTGGTGGATGGATCATTTATAATAAATTTAAGCATAGGAGATAAGAACAATGAACATAGAAGAACTGTACCAATTAACAAAAACCACATCATTTGAGGACTTTCAATAGCAGCAACAACTAAACATGTAACTTAAAGAGAAAATAATAACATAATCCATATGTTGACATTCTACATTATTTCAAGTAAAAGATTAGGAAGGAAACCTTCATTAATACTGAAAACAGCAAACACCACTACTGGACTTGAGAAACATTTTTCCCTAAAAAATTGTTTTAAGAAAAAAGATTTCAAGATAAACAATAAAGCCACTAAGACATGAGGGGTTACTGAATGTAAAAAGTCTAAGAAAAACCATTATTAAGGAGAGAGAACAATAACAGAATAAGAATTAAGAAAACTGAAGATGATAATTGACACTGCATTTAAATTTTTGAAAATCAAAATTAACTGGAAAGGAAGAGGCCAGAAAAGAGTTCCACAAGTGAGAAGTGTGCGAGAAGAAACTGTTAGCATAGAACTTATGGTTACATCTAACCACCATTGCAACTGTAAAATGATGAGACCTTGCTGCCAATCTCATACAGTACTTAAATTCATAAAGTCTAGGTACCAAAGAAGAAACCTCATCAGAACAATTACAATGAAAATATATATAAAAAATGTACAGGGAGGCAACATTATTGGTTACATAAGAAATAGAAAATAAGAATCCTGTTATCATTTAATGAATTTCCCATCAGGGAAAAGGCTTTGTCATAAGAACATTAAACTGAAGGTTTTATTTGCCACTTTTTCCATTTATCACTGCTAGAAGTTCGACTAAGAAATGATGTAAAGATATAATGGATACAAAATGTATACATAAAATTTAGAACTTCTTGTCTATCTCCACCTTTAAAAACTTGGACTGAACACGTTTTTTTATAAAAGTCTTCTATAAATGAAAATGGTAATGCTAACCAACAGACATTCATGTTTCAGGAAGCAGAACAGAAGTGAAAGTGTCTTAAATAGATGCACAGACAATATTTGATCGATGAGTAAATGGATGTGAGAGATCATGTCCAGAAATATATTGAAAGCAATGTTTATGTTTTGTTTTATTTTTTGCCTGGTTCAAAAAGTCATATATAATAAGAATATACACATTTAAAATTTACAAGTCACTCTGTTAATGTATTTACGCACAAAAGTCCTTTTTTTCTGAGAGAAATGTTTATATTAAAAGCTTTGTTATGTATACTGTAATAGATTCAGTCAATCTTTTTTCCTTGATGATTAATAATAAACTAACAATTTTCTTACCAAGTCATACTTTTTCTTTATTTGCCATGTCTCCTCAGGACATAGATGATAATGGCTCTTCAGAATTTCCTTTGTAGCTCTTAATAAACTTTGTCTTTTTGTTATTTCTCCAAAACCTTGTTCCGCCATCCATTTACTCAAGCTCACTTAGTATTCTATGTGTTGTTTTTCTCTGTCCCTCTTGCCTTCAATCTGTCCTGTGAGTAACAGATTTTCCAAGCCCTCTTTCCTCATTATATGCCCCAGAAATTATTCACTTAAGTGAATTCATTAGATGATAGATTTGTCTTTCATGAACTGTAATAAAAGTGTATACAGTTTATGAATCTGCAAATTGTAAAATTGACTGCATTTCAATGAAAATTGTAGTTGACAATGGTAATTTATATTTCATATCCATATATGAAGAATATCATGATCATTAATTAGTCTCTGAACTGTGTAAAGAGAAAAATATGTTTATCATCTGTCTATATTTCTGAGATGAAGTATTGTAATACTATTTACATCATTTAGACAGTCCCCATATTTATTTCCATATTCACAATGTTTCAGCCATTGTGGACTTCTTGGAGAAATTGAGTTACTAAATGGAATTAACTTAAACTGAAATATTCAAAACAGCATGGAATTAGAACAATCTAGCCCCATGGACTAGATAAAGGGTTTGGCTCAAAATTCCATTGTATATCATCAGAAGAAGGCTGTAGTTTACAGCACCTTAAATGCCATGAATATGGCAGCAAAGATGAGGACAACAGTCCGAATGATGTAAATAGTGTTAATAACTATGTTTATACACTAACAGTTTAAAACATTATTGCTGTTTCTTTGTTTCTTTCTGTACTAATATAACAGAAGTCATAGAATGTATACTTAGTATCATGTATGACATCCTCTAGGTCAATAAAGTGCAACAACTCAAAATGGCATTCTTTCCATAAATGGTCAGGAGAGATCAGGAAAAATTTTGAGTTAGGGTATAACCCCCACTTAGTCTGCCAAGATGCTATTAGGTGGCACATTTTAAGGACTATGAAAGAAGGAACACAAGCCTTCTTTTTCTTTTTATTGCATTTCCCCTAGCATTTTGTAGGAAGCAACAACAACACAGGACTTGTCCTCATTATGAGCAATTGACTTATGACTTATCTTTTGTACAGACATTTCCTAATAGCTAAATTTAATATCTTTTCTGGCATTTCAGATGTGTACACACTAATGTTTTCTCTATGTTGAAATTAATTTCTACCACTCATTCCACATTCATTCCATTTCCTTTTACCATTATAAATAATTATAATTTGTCATTTACACATGAAAATTTTACTTGGTACTGCTGTTAGACAGACTAGGAATAATATCAGCAATAGATTTATGTTGTCTTGATAGTCACTCACAGCTCTCTGATATTTCTAGATACATGAACTTGCATGCAAATAGATCGCTCCACCATGTCCCATAAATGCTTAATTGGGCTCATGTCAAATGAATATGGTGGCCACACCAGTCATCAGAAATCTTCAGAATGCTCCTCAAACCAATTCTGGACAACTTAAACCCAATGATAAGTTGCATTATCCTAATGGAATAACCAAAAATGGTTGTGATCTATGAATAGATGTAAATGGTCAACAAGTAATGATCACTAGTCAATTATGATTTGATTGACCAACAAGCCCAACCAATTCCACAAGAATACACACCAGACAATTATAGAAGCACCACCAACCTGCATGGTGCCTTCTTGACAAATGGTTTCCATAATCTCATGGGGTCTTTGTCACATACATGCCCTACTATCATCTCAAAACAACTAGAAATGGAATTCATCAGATAATGCTATATGCCAGTCCACCAAGGTCTAAGTAGCAATGTAAGCCAAGGTAAGGTACTGTGTCTAGTGTTGTGGCATTAACAGAGGTATCTTGGTATGTCTTCTGCTCTCTTATTCCATGAAATCTAAAGAACAATGAACTAACCTCTGGTATCTCCTGCATTGAATGTGGATGTGATTAACACCAGTACTGCTTGTTTGTTACCCTAGGCAATTCTAACCAGATGACACTTGGCCACTTTACTTTCCATAGTGGTTGGTAATGCTTTCCAGTATATTCAGATATTTCAGTAGAGTGAGGAACATCAAGTGTCCCATCTGTTTATCACCTACTATCATTGCTTTGTTTGAATTCGGATAATTCAGGTTGCCTTGCCATAAGCCTTGATACATGATGCCAAGATATAGTGGTACTACCTGCCATTATTTCACATGCTGCTCCATTTGCATGTCAGAATTAAAGACTAAATTAAAGCTTGCATATATTTCTTGCATTATTAAATCTAATATTCTCATCTTTGTTGATAAAGATAACACAGATGAGGATAATATTTTTTTCTTTAAATTAAATTAGTTCTTAACCATTAGCATGCTAATTTATCATAATGTATTTCAGCATATATACAAATATTCATAATAAGTGATTGGCCAGAAAGTTGTTAATCCACATTTACTCTGAGACATCAGTGTATGTTTGAGTAGTTATCTTTATAACATAATCTAGAACTTGTTGTGGGCCAAACTGTATTCAAAAACATCACACCACTTCTATATTGTTAATATTTCTTGGTGTGGGGACAGTTACGCTAGTATTTACCAAGTCTTTGCTCAATCTATCGGACACATCAAGGAGAGCATGGAAGTTTTCAGTGAGAAAAAATCTTCTAAAACTGGTCAGTTGCATTTGATTTTCTGATGGATGTCTTTCAAGAGAGGGTTAATAATTCATCTGACATGTTTTGCCACTTGATATAGGTCTCAGTATCTTAGAGCTTTTTCATACTCAATTACTGTCACACTGTCTATAGTCTCATAGATATTTTAAAACTTCTTTCATGATTTGGGACACAAAACAGTGAGATTTTAACTTTCCCTCATCAGAACTTCATCTCAGTCATCAAAGTTGTTTTACCTTTTACAAGCTCAGAAATTGGGAAATATTTTCTTTATCCATTTAATGGCCTATTTGAAGACTTCAAATTCACAATATCTCAATTAATCAGAGACTTTGAAATTCAAGACATTTTATGTAAATGGCTGTCATTTTACAGAATGAAGCAGCTTTCATCCTAACTGCACAGATAGATGTTGCTATCAGTCAGCAAATAAATCTTTACATTCTAATCAGTATTAATTTTATATATCAATAAAACATGAAGTGGCTAAGAATGTGAGATGCATTGTAATGAACATTTTTGCCAGAGGAATTTGAGGTAGACTGAAATGGAAGTGGAAAATACTCAGCTCGCTAAACTTCTAAAGACAAGATATACACGTCTATATCTCTGAGATGAGTTATTGTAATTATTTACACTGTCCAGACTGTTGGCCTCATCTTAGTTGCTATATTCAATGGCTGAAATGTTGTGAATATGGCAACAAAGATGAGGAAAACAGTCCATGTAGTGTAAACAAGATATAAATTATGAATAATTTAACTTTGGTGAGGTTTTATGTTGCATATGTCAAGTATCGTATTTCTATAGGAAAATCTTTTATAAGTAAATTTTTTGTCATTTAACACTGATGCACTATTTTCTCAAATCATCTAGAGTGGTACAGGTAAATTTTATTAGTCAAAAGTGAGACAGAAAATAAAAACTGCAATTTATTTACATTTTTACAACAAAGACTTGTATGTAATCATGCATAGAAGCTGATGTTGTGCAGTTGTCCCCCTTTTTTCATAACACTTGTATTATTTGAAACATTCATAAAAATATACATGTCTTCTAATGTAGAAGTCTATACATTTCATCATTACTCAAAGTTTACAGCAAGTACAAGTATAAAATGAAATTAAATGCCAGCTTTTCTAAGTCAGTATGATTTAGAAAAGCTGGCATTTAATTTCATTTGATCTCTAGTCACTATGCTGGAAGGATAGTATTTTTACAGATTTGTGTAGATGATCTGGATTATTTTTCATTTATCTGACACTGACCTGTTGCAAAAAGTCGTATTTATATTTTTTAGTGGATACAAACTCAATTTTTTTTTTTAATTCACACAAATCAACAGTGATTGGCTGAAAATTGTCCTTTTATGCTACATGCTGAATGTTTCCCACATGGCAACAGCTAATGACATTACCATTAAGTATACATTCTAAGACAATTTGTTTCATTTTGATTAGCATCTCTATAAACACAGCTCTGTTATGAATTATATAAATTAATACTTTATTGTCTTTTATATATTTTGATTTTGCTTATTGACCCAAAGTCTCTTAGGCTTTTTTTAAATTTTAAGTTTAAAAGGTTGTAATAATTGCGAGAATTGTTTGCAATTTTCTGACAAACAAGAACTAATTTTGTAGTAAACTTTCTCAACCAAGAACAATAAACTTTAACTTCCTCTGAAAAATGATACTCATGAAAATTCTAAGACTAATAAATTTGAAAAGAACTATTAGCTTGAAAGAGAATTTGGTTTCACCTTGTTATGAATGTCTCATATTAAGATCAATAAAGTACAATTTTCTTTTTGACAGCGTTTTTATGCTAAGCTGAAATTCTCTTTCAGACAATTTATTGATAGCTTGGCACAAGTAAAATTTAATGTGAAAGATGGTATCTAGAAGAGAAAGTAGGTTGGTTGTAAGTGATTTAATAGATGTTAGAAAGGGTGAGTGGAAACAATTTTCACATGAATTTGGTATTCTTAAAATAAAAAAGATAGAATGAAGAAAAAAAAACAAAGTCATCCTGGAAAAGAAATAAAATCTACTGCAGAAATATATATAAACCAGCTTTAAGGTGGGAATTAAGTGACACATAAAACTTCCTGACATAAAAGACTTCTTTAAATTTTATATTTAAAAAAAAATTAATTTCATCTTTAGCAAGTTGTTAAAACCACTAAGATGTGACTGGTTACTGAATGTGAAAGAGTTTGAGAAAAATATTATTAAAGACAGAGTACAATAAAAGAACAAGAATTAAGAAGACAAAAGATAATGGTTGACATTGTACTTAAATTTTTGAACAGTTGACTGGAAAGCAAGACACTGGAAGAGAGTTACACAGTCAAGAAATGCAAGAGAAGAAACTATTAGCATAGTACATGGTCATATCTATCAATTTCATTCAGTAAAATGATGATACCTAACTGCTACTCTAGTACTGCACTTAAATTCATAAAGTCAAGGTACCAAAGAGGGAAGCTTGTCCGAACAATTATCATGAAAATATTTATAGAAAAATGTACAGGTAAGCTACATTATGGTGATGGGAAGATGACTGAGATGCCAGGTCAGGACAATAACTTTGCAGATTCTTCTTTGGTTTTTGTCAAAAATCTTTAGATATATAGCAGATTAATAATAGACATACTGTTAACACATTGCATTTATTTTTTGGCTTTTGTTTTTATTCCAATGGTTAGTCTTTCCTGACATTTTTGTAAAATGCGTACACGTGATTTTTATTCAAATTGTTTTTAAAAAGAGTTTACTGTGCCCAAAATATCAAACAGAAGCCAAATTTCAAAAAAAGATTTTTCAAAATCATATGTCAAATTATTACAAGAGAAATAAATTAAAGGATTAAAAGAATTTTCAAAATAATATATCTTTTATATCATAATATAAAATATAAATATATTTACATGCAAATAATAATTACAAGGGAAATCAATTGAATGATTTAATATTTATAAATGTAAAAATGAAAAAGATAAAGAAACTGATAAACATAATTTAATGTAGTTAATGTATATCTAAAAGCCTTTTGTGGTGTCCTGGGAAGTTTCATCGGTGTTGTATATTTCTGGTGTCCTTAAGGGGTGGGGGGGGGCCAGGCCTCTAATAAGTCCCCCTTTTTCAAGCAGTCCAACAAAGAGCTATCAACTTCTGGTTAGCTTCCTGGCTTCTTTCAAGTGATTTTGCAAAATTTGTCCTGTGCTTATATAAGTTTGATTATCTTGAAATTCAGCCATGAAAAATTGGTTATACAATTACTACAATCTCCATCAGTCTATTTTATGTCATTGAATTTAATATAATTCTCTAATCAATGAATTACCAACCGAGATTGATAGATGTATCATTAAAAAAAGAATTACATTCCATATCCCACTACTTCTGACCTTGACAACTGGGACCCGCCATGCCACTTACACAAGGGTGAATCATCCCCATTCCCTTTGTATTCCAATAATATAACGTTCTATACAAACAGTTTCTTCCCAAGAACTGCTATTGTGTGGAACAAACTTCTGGCAGGATGTTTTCCCAATCAATCCAATCATGATTTCTTCAAGTCTAGGCTTAACTGTTATCTTTCCCCATTAATTTCATAGTAATCTTCTACCTTGAGTGGCTTTTGGGTCTTGTATTAGGTGAAAATTAATATAAAAAAGAAATATTTCAATTTAAACTACAGTTCTTTCTTTAAACAATCAGTTAAGTTTGGGTAAACCTATAATTGTATTTATTTTAGATGGCTTGCTACTTGATTTTAGTTTAAAGTTTTTTTTTAGCCAAAAGTAAGTACAGAAATCTCCCAATTAGCATGCATTGGATTAATGTATTTTTGATTAATACCCTAAAATTTTTTATACTAAAATTCAATTAGTACATGCATAATACTCAATAAGTGTGGTAAAACATTCTTCAGTTTAACCACAGTAATTGAATACTGATTTTTACAGTTCCAATAAAGTAAAAATTTTCTAAAATTTAAAAATGGAAAATGGGTAACTATTTTGTTTGTCATGCATTACATTATCTAAGTAACTACAGTAGTGTTAAAAAAAAAATTGACACTTATAAATAGATAAATTTTGAAATATAAGTTGATAATAAAAATACATATTTGAATATTTGTCTTTATTAAAATTGTTTTTAATATTTTGATTTTTTTTCATGTTTATTTTGAAGGTCTAAAAAGGAAATTTTTAGAGGATGTAATCACATACAGAAATTTACATTTATTAAAAAATATCAAAATATAAAATATGCATGCATTTACTATGGAAAGATTATAAATAAAATTTTCAGGTTAAAATACTAATATTATGATGTGCTTGGAAAATTTCCAAAAATAGAATATATACATAACATAGGGTTCTTTTTTTTTTAAAAAAAAAAATTAAATTAAAACTATTAGACTGGGCACCATGGTCACTCGATTTAAAAAATATTGAAAATCTATGGAATTTAATGAAAAGAAAAATAGAAGGCAAAGTCTTTAAAAATATCGAAGAATGAAAAGAAGAAATCATAGATATTTGGAATAATATCAATAAAACTTTAATTTCTAAGTTAATTATATGAAGAATAGAAGAATACCATGCAGCAAAACACTCTATATAAGTTTTTCATAAAAAATCACATTAATAAACATTAATTCATAGCATTTTCATTATATACATCTATATTTTAATTAAAATGTATACAAATTAGAAATTAATTGCAGATGAGACTAAAATTTGAGGTTCAAATTACATCATTTCCTACTAAGCTATTATATTTGATTAGTGCATATCTTTCAATGTACACATTAGCCACACTAATCAAGAGCTTACTGTATATTTTGACAAAATACAAAAACAAAATAACCTTAGAGAGTTTCTGTTAGCTTTAGACATTTAGTTCATTCTCAAATGTTTTGTTACAAGGAAACTTCTAAAAGGTTAATAATACTTCAAGAATTAAAAGATTATTAATAATTTCAACTGTAATCATCTATATAAAACAGAAGATGTTTGTCTGTGTGTATATGCTATTTATGCATGTCCATATTTCTCAACCAATTTCAATGAAATAGTACACACATGTTGCAAACTACTAAGGTAGATCATGACTAAATTATCAGCAGATGAGGAATGCAAGCTGGAACACAGGCAGACATTTTTAAACAGGGTGGGATGTGATTATAAAAATGCAGCCATGCACACCCAGACAATGCCAGGTACCTCAACAAGTATAAATATAATGACATGATATTATAGAGGTTTGAAATTTTTATGAAAGCTTTGATTAAACTTTCACAAATTTATTGAGAAGTGAAAAATGAACAAGCTTTCGCAAAAGATAAGAAAATTTTTATATACAGAATTTTACAAAGTTTTAAATTTTTTTCCTTAATAACAAAGGAGTTGTGTATTTGAAAGATGTGTAGATAATTGTTTTATTAAAAACATGCCATTTTCTGTGAAGAGGAAAGAATAAAATGTAATTGAAAAGAAAATAAAAGTTATTTATCTTGTTGGTGAATAACTAAAAATCTGAACTGATTTGTATGGATATGCAGTAGTGAGCATCTTGAAAGGCAGGAAATTAATTTCTTTTTTCTCTTATATATATATATGTGTGTGTGTGTGTGTGTGTCTGTATTGCATAGATATTGTTGTAAACATATGCTATGGCATGTAACTGTTTTTAAAAATATTATCTCAATTTCTAAGTGAATTAGTTGAAAAACATTAAAAGGTAAATAACTTAATTATAGATGTTAGAATGCTAAAACTTTGCAACATGATAATTTCATGTAGGTTTTAAAAGATATGTAAATTTTATTATTCTTGTAAGTTATAAGTTGACTAAATTCTAATCAAAGTTTGTTTCTTTGTTGGAATATTAAGTTTCACAAATAATATGTAATGAAAAAATAAATTTTATTTTGCTTGCAGATGGTCAGCTTAATATTATGATATGTCATATAAGAGTACAAAATTTATTTTTTTGAACCACTATTTATTCATGATGTACATCTAATATTCAGTATAATATAAAATATAATTTTCTATGGATGTTTTTAAATGCATTATGTTATTTATTACACATGAAGTTATACTCTAAATCATGATGTTTGTATATTATTTTATAAAAGATTAAAATGTAATTATCAAATAATTACATAGATTGTAAAAGTATTACATAATGATAGACATGTCATTTGCTAGTCTCTGTTTATTATCTCTCCTTCTTTTTCACATCAACATGCAGAGGCTGCCTCTGGCATTTGGACTGTATTGGAACAAGCCAAAAGGCTTGTACCAACCTGGCCTGGCACCAAGTTTTCAGAATCAACAAGCATTCAATTAAGAAACTTAAAAGACTGAAGGTGATAGAAGCAGCAACATTATGTGGAAGTATCATAGACTACATTCAAAAATGGTAATGTGTTTATTTTTATGCCAAATTCATGAGGTTTTCTCTGCCCCTGTTGAAAAATAATACTATTTTTATATATAGTTTCAATGCGAATAGCACTAAAAGAAAATGATAACTATAAAATATAATGATAATGTTATAAAATAAAATAAGACATACCTCGGCTGATTTACAGGCAAAATACTCAAGAGAGAGAACCAGATGTGAACGAGACAAATCCCCGTCACAAAATGACCATTATCTTTCTTTACAAATGTTCCCGACGCACGTTGAAATAAACCACGTAAATCTATTTCTGCTGTTGTCGTATTTCTTTCTTGCAACCATACGCTTGTCTATAACAATAACTATAAGCTGGAATCATATACATAAAACAAAATTAGAGAAATAAGGATTTAAAAACTGAAGGAACTAATTATAAAACCGACTTGGTTTATAAGAATTTTTCCCCCATCATCTAGCTCACAAAATTAAAACTGACCACGTTTTCTATCTATTTCTTTAAGAATTAACATTATTAGATGTGTTGCTCTTTGAACAAAGATGCTCATCATAGTTTTTATACAAAAAATTGATAAACTTCTTCATTTATCTGTCTTTGTACTCAGTAATCTTCTTGAAATGCTGAATCCTTTATTCAATCCTGGGTGGGAGTAGTGTTTTCATCCCGCTTTCCATGCATAAGGGAGATAATCCATATCAATTACTACTTACTGTTCTTATTCACCTTGGTGTCATTTCTCTATTTCTTCCACTGAACAAGACGATATGACAAAGCATATAATAATGAAACTATATAATGCTATATATTATATTATATTATATAATTCCTATCCTTATTAAAATATCATTCCTATCCTTATTAAAAATATTCATAATTTGTATTGGGAGTGTCAGGTTTTATTATGCAAACTAATTGCAATACAGGTACAATTTTTTTTTTAAAAATATAGGAAATAGGAACATATTTGATTAACACAATATTGCATACACCTGAATAAATTGACATCATTTTACCTGTTTATATGTGTTTATTTTGTATAGTGCATTTTGTTTTTTTTTTTTTACTCTTTCAAATTCTAACACTTTCCATTGCTTCCCAGAGATCTTCTTGTTTCCTATTCTCACATAAATCCCTTAAATCTCTTCCAATAATGGATCACAAGATTATTTAGTGTCTTTAAACATCTTTTAGCAGTTGGAAGCAAGAATAGTCATTGTAATATATGAAGGTGTATTTCCTTGTGTGAATACACTCTTTAGCTTAAAACTTCTTGGTTTTGACATGTTTATTTAGAATTCTAATTTTAATTAATTTTTAAATGTAAATATATTTCAACAAATATTACTGTTTTTGAATAATATCAATATAAATTTCATGTATCAAAATTTTATGCTTTTAAAAAATATACCAAAGTAGGTTCGTCCAATCAGTGACTAGTTAAACTGTAAAACGCCTACACATTACTTAGAACTCAGATGACTTTTCTTGGAAAAGGGTCTTGCCTTTTTAGGGGCAATCATGTGACCCAAGTAGTATATAAACTAAAGCACATGAATCATGTGCCAGTGAGATCACCAGCTTCCAGCAGTAAGACCAGAAGTTTACAACATTGAGACCAGAAACTGTTTGTGAGAATTGTAGCCAAAGACAGTGGAGCTGAATAAAACTTTCTTGAATACTAAATCAGAAAATTCAACATCCACTACAAAAAGAAGCTGCATCAACTATTGCGAAAAGCTACATGACAAGTAATGTAAAAAAAAAAATTTTCTCTCACACATTCACTCAAATTCAGATAACAACCTTTCCAACAAAATACTGACATTTTTCACAAGAAAAATATATTCCATTACAATAACAAATTTATTACATTACAAGTTCATATACAAACTTTAAACCATTGTTGAATTCAGTCTTTCTTAAATTTATTAACTTTAAATTCTATTTCTTCTCTGTGAACAATCACAATTAAAAGGCAGATAACTTTGTTCAAATATCAAAAATATCATTGCAAACAGTTTACTGATTTGTTGTATAGGAACAGTATTTGCAATTCAAAACTGACTTACACGAAAAAAAAAAAGAATAAATAAATAACATCCAAACTTATATGACTGAAACACTTCAAACCAGAAGACAGTTCCTGAAGTAAAAACCTTTTCAAACAATATCTTTTAATAACAAAATAGTGAACTTTTTTTCTGTCATCAAACAATAAAAGAAGGAAAAACACAAAAACTTTTCAAAAGATACTTTCTTTGAATATTTTATTTCTGCACGATCTAATATAAATTCTGATATTCCAATTCTCACATATGAAGTCTTTTTGTCATTTTTATCAAATGTTATTATAAACCTTGTGCCAGACGGAAAGCAAATTAAAACGTTAGTAACTTTCATGAAGATTGATCAACTATTATTAACTACTAGCAGCATGGCCCGGCGTTGCCCGTGCTTGATTAAAAAATAGTACGACTAATACAGCAATCGCTATCACTTGACTTAAAATATTTTTGCCCTTCCTTGCCTTTAAAGGAGTGCCCTTTGCCGTGCTGATGTTGTTACATGCCTTACTTCTTGCCTATATCACACTGCCAACTTTTTCTAAGCTCTATAGTAAACATTAAATCTGTTACGAAAAAGAACTAAACAAAATAAACACAATACGACCAGCTTTAAAAAACCGGAAAAAACATTTTTAAGGGTTTACCGATTGTCGATTTGCACTCTGTTTGCACTCAGAGTTGAAACTTCACATGATGACTCCCAATGGCCTCTTCATAAATCTGCTCGGTTTTCCGCTAAAACCGACATGCGGTTCAGACGCAATCTGGGCGTATCGGTTTTTGGGTTTTATCGATTTTCCGCGCTGTTTAGGGGTCCGTGGTCATGAAACTTCTGGACAACACTTCTAATGGTAGACTCTAAGAGGGTGTCAAATTTGGTTGAAATGCAATCATTCCTTCTGTAAGCAGAATCTTTTCGATTCTCGATTTTTTCGATTCTCGATTTTTTCGGAACCTGATTCCGAACTCACAAATCGGGCTCCGTCATGTCCTTACGGCAGCCATTTCCAAACTTGTGTTGAAAACCGCATCGAAATCGGGTGAGAAATGCGGCCTGGGCGAGGTAACAACGCCCACGACAGACACAGACAGATAACATGAGAAATATAGATAGTAGATAGATAGATAGGTAGATATTAACTAAAGCCTTCTGATAATAATTCTTTGAATTAACATCTATAACTCTGCAATATAAACATTAAAAATATCTTGTTAAAAAATTTACAGTTTTTCTCTGTACTTATTTTTATATAATCATCAACCTTGATTGGAATTATACTTTTATTGCCAACAGTAATAATCCAAAACATTACTTCACTTCCTCTGTTGATTTCATGTCTATTGATTATTTCCATGAAATAAGCAAACTTTAGTTTTAGTTCCATTTTACTATATTTATCACTAAAAATTACTGTTGAGAAATCAGTTTTCATGTATTTCTTTGTCTAATTTAAACATTTCCTTTGGGATATTTACTTTAAAGTATTATTTTCATTGTTTTCTCATTTTTAACCAATGTCCATAATATTCTGCATCTTTTCCCACTGTTTACATACATGCAACACCCATTTCTTCAAATGCTAAAGTGTTTGGAAATACTTTAACATAAAGAGTATAAAAACAAATATTAGTTAAATTTATATCAAAGTTATTTATCAAAAATGTAATCAGGTTCCTAACAGGAAGGTAAATATTTCAATTCAACATTTAAAGAAATTTGTATTTTTCCCTGAAAATAAGTTTGAAAGACTGTTTTCAACTTCTTTGTTTCTGAATGTTCTGTCACTTATGAAATGTTTTAGCAATTGAAACAAGTGAAAATCTCTAGGTGCTAAATCTAGAATGTATGAAGGATATTCAAGAACCTTTCATCCTAATGATCTTATTTTTTCTTTTGTTTGTTTTTTCAGAATGTGCCTACACATTATTCTGGTATAGAATAACACCTTTGCTGTTTACTAAATAGAAAACTTTCAACATAGAACTACATTTACCCAATTAAGTTTCAGCCAGTGAATGTCTCCAGTGATGTTCCTTCCAGGTTCCAGTAGCTCTTAATGGACAATACCTTTCATATACCAGCAGACACAAAACAAGAACTTCTGTGAATAGAGTTTTGATTTTGGTGTTGGCACTGATGTCTCATTTTTTGATGATCACGGTCTTTTTCATTTTCTGTTGACATACAAAACCTATTTTTCATCTCCTGTAACAATGCAATGCAAGAATGAAACATTAACATTCCTGGTTAAAAGCCATCTGCAGATGGTGGAACATTCAGTTCTTAACTGAAAGATCATGAGAATCTAAATTTCCTCTTTATAAGTTTCTCTAATTAAACACTAAAATGCACTATAAATGACACACTCTCAGAGAAATGTTATACTAATTTTAGAGACATTGTCCTACTATTCATCTTTGGTTCAAAGCTAGTTGACTGATTTATAATTCATAGTGATGAAATATTTTAAAACAGTTAACTATTTTCTTTCAGATCAATTTACTGTTCAATTTACTTAATGCTATAACTTGAAAATATCTTTCTTCTCTTTTGAGGTTATATCTTTCCATATTAATGTTTATAGATCTTAAGCAAAAGATAAATATCAATAACTACACCCTTATATATGTTTATTTACAATAAGTTAAACAACTATTGAGTTGCTTAACAAGATTTTAAACCACCAGTTATTGTAAATATTTCTGATACAATCATATACTGTAGGATAAATTATTGTATATTTATCATATAAGTATATTCTGAAAGTTTTGCCAACTTTGATTGGTTAATACCAATGTTGTAAAAACATTGACTTGCATAACAAAATCTGTTATCATGTATAATGAGAATGAGAAATATATCTTGTCATTTAGTATTTTTGCAAGCTATACATCATTTGCTTTTCAAATATGCTTGTCATTATATAAAATATGTATTCTGATGCTGTCTATAATTTTTCTCCTTTTGAAATAACATCTTGAATGAAGATATAAAAATCAATATGGATAAAAATATTTTTATATTTCAAATTAGTGAATTTTAACTTTAGGGTAAACATTTTGTGATTATTCATTATTTCTGAGAGGTTGATTGGATGAAGAACTGTGAAGGAATAGAGAAAAATGTGTGTTTTTTTTTCAAAAGAATTGGTGTGGATTGTAATTTACATTCTTTAGATGTTACACATTTTTATGAGTATATTGAACTCAATCTTAAGCAAAAATGTTTCTACATTAGCAAGGAAGAGACATTCACATCATTTGAAAATCAAGATATTAAATCAGTCTAAATGTTTTAGAAAACAAAAGACAAATGCACAATAAAAGTAGAATGGCAAGATAAATTTGAAAAATCAATTTACATAATATGACTTTCATGGAACTTAGAATATACAAGGTGTTGCTGAAATATTCTTCACACAAGCCACTTCCTAAAATCAGTATTCTAATGTTTGATCAGTGATTTAGGGAAGCATCTTGTAAACATTGGTTCCCACTAAGTGAATTTAACCAACATTCGTTTTATCACTTTTTTCTACTTATACCTTTTAGACAAGTATAATTTATTAGGCAAGTATATTTTTGTTAGCAATTTTTTTCTTTTTGAAAAGGTCCATCCTATCATATTGTACTTGTAAAATAAATAATAACCTCAGAATACAGATATTATTAAGATAATAAAATAAAAATCTGACATTTAAACATCAAATACCTTGTATCAGTTGACTGATGCTTCAACAAAATTATGCTGTATCTTTCATTTCAATATTATTGTTTCACTTGTGTAATTGCAGTATAAATCCTATTTTAATTAACAAATCAAATATGCAATCTGTCCTCTGTTATATTCATATATACACAAACTCTCCTCTTTCAATTCTAGATTTGAAAATTGTATATTGCTATCATCAGCAATAAAAAGGTTTGTTTAATCTAGATCTTATATGCAAAGCAGAATGAGAACAATCTGTTTATGTTAATTTAATAAAGGGTTCATTCTCAAATACTGGATGGTTATCAAGTTTAATAACTGATACATGAAAAATGTCAGATGGTAGAACAGCTGAAGTATTACAACCAAGATGAGAAAAACACTGAAATATAAACCATCAACAGTTAATGTCAGACATTTGTGGATAACTGAACAATAAGTTTAATAATCTTTTGAATAAAAGAAATGACTAAATTTATACTGCATATAGCAATTTTTATTTACTTATCTAAGAACAGATCTCAAAGGACAGATGTTATTGATAGATAGCAGAAGTGTGTTTCACACTGACTTACTAAGAATAAAAGTCTTTTAGTATCTTCCAAAGAAGTGTGTTTTTTTCTTTTTCTTTCAACCAATACCTTTTTACAAAACCTGCACCTATCCTGATGAGTGGTCATACCCTCAAAAGTTCCCTTGAATGCCTACTGGGTCCAAAGTTCATTCCTGATCTCAAATGGAATGTGTATATTAGTGCCATCACAAGAGATGCTGGAAGTGATGTTCGTTCATTGTATCACTCCAGAAAATACATAACTTTTAATGCCATGCTCTATCTTTAAAACAGCCAGATGAGATTGGGAATGGAGTATTGCTGCCATATCTAGGCTAGTGCTGCCCAATCCCCACTAGAATCCAAAAGCACTTATGCAGCCTTGTAGGTGATGAACTATTCTCCTTTGTGAGCCTTATTCCACCAATAAAACATTGCCAATCTATTGCAATTACTTTGGCAGATGTTTGAACAAATTACATTCCTTAGTAACACCAGCTCAGACCTTCACACCTAGGACCTGACATGCAATGTTCACAGTGGAAAATCATCTCCATTATCTTTTATGTTTTTTGATAAGGAGCAAGTTTCTTTCAGCTTCTTCCCCAGAACTGTTGCTTTGTAGAACAGATTCCCGATATGATACTTCCTTCACAGTTACAATCCAGGGTCAAACTGATATCTGTCCTTTACATCCTTGTAATATACATTTCTTAATTCCTCCTCCCTATCCCTTACAACAATCTCACTCTTTAACCCTCTACCTTGAGTGACCCTTGGGCCTTATATTGGGTGAACAAAAATAAATAAAAAGTGAATATTTTATTAAGATTGATACAAGCTGCAAATCTTCATCAGATATTTAAGATTTTTATTTTAAAATAGCCTGTGGCGATACACCAGTAAGAATAAATTGTATATCTTTGCTATCTATCTGTACTCACTATGCAGAGTGTTTTTCTTTTCTTTCCAGGACATAAAAAATGGGATAATTATTTATTCCTAATTTAGATAAATTATACTGAATAAATATAATTTTAAAAAAATAATGTTCTTTTGAATTATGATATACATCTATTTCTTCTCTCTCCATCATCTGCAAACAATTTATTTAGTGAATGTGGCTATAAAGGATGGAAGGAAAGAAAACATATTCAGTGGGTTACAGAAACAAAGGCTTGGTCAGACATCACATTCTTCAAGACTAAAAGATACCAAAGTTGAAAGAACAATTTTTCATGCTTTTGTGTTTTGACATTGAACAATGATATCAATACAATCCAAACCAGACTCTTACCAAATCAGTTATATAACAATGTTTTAAGTTTCTGTCATACCTCATCTCAACTACTTGGAAAAATTATGAAAAATTTACTCTACTTAAAAATATGAGTAATAATAATAATAATAATAGAAATAATAACACTAATCATTAATGCTTCACAAAACATGTAGTCCAGTAAATTACTGGATTTTTGCACATTTAAAGTCTAGCAGATTTTTGTAAACAAAATAAATTGTTAATTAAAAGATAAAGAAAAATTCAAAAGATAACATCAAGTTTCATTAGATTCAATTATTTATCTGACCTGACGAGTGGTGTATCTGCAAAACTTAGTTGAATAGCTAAGTCGTTCAAATTTTATCTATCAACTACAAGTATTAGTAAATACTTATAACTACTATCCTTTGATCATCATAGAGAACCATTTTTGCCCTCCATCAACATCCAGGAGAGCAACTCATTTCACTTTCTTGGCTTCACATTTTCTACTGACAGGAAGTGGAGTGATTATATTGAATCAGTTGTTAGGTCTGCTGCTAAGAAGGTTGGTTCACTGTGTCAGGTCAAACATTTTTTCTCATCAGAATCAATCTTATATATTTAAAAATATACAATCATCCATGAATTGAATATTGCTGTCATATGTGGTCTGGTGCTCTGGCTATATATCTTGAGATTCTCAACAAAATCCAAAGAAAGATTTGTAATGTTATTGGTCCTGACCTTTCATCACAACTTCAGTCTCTTTTCCACCACCGTGATGTGATTTCACTCTATTGGCTTAGAGCCATATCTCATACAATCACTACAATTAAGCCATTTCAAATGTAGCCAGTACTTAGATGGGTGACCACTTGGGAATGCCAGCTGCTGTAAGCTTGAGTGTGCAGGTGACGTAATGGATAATGGTTTGAATTTGGAAATCAGAGACCAAAGTTTCAATTCCGCTCAGTTTCATTATATTAATTTATGCACAAATACTCTTGGGAAAGGTAGAAATCAACCTGTTTCCCCCCCCCCCAACTATGCATTAATTAATAGGACATATATCCTTAAATCCTTATTAACTCCAAAGAAATTATTACAATCTAAAAATATTTTCTGGCTTTAAATAACCTGCAAAAGGTTGATAAGCCATAAGAAACAAATCATTCAATCTCTGTGTCTTTCCTATAAATATTTTCATAGCAGTTGTTCTCCTACTTGGTACCTCAACCACATGAACTTAAAAATACTACTAGATTGGCTATTGGGTCTCATCATTTTACAGCTAGATGATCTATTGTAATAATTTATTTTCTTACACTGCTCACTTGTGGAACTCTCTTCTGTTTTCTTTCTTACAATCTTTAAAAATTTAAATGCAGCATCAATCAACATTTTCTCTCTCCCTGAAACCTGTTCTTTTATTGTCCTTTCTCTCTAAATTTTTCTCTTCCACTCTCAATAACCCCTTGCATCTTAGTGGGATTATCACCTTGCTTGGGGATAAATGAATAAAAAAAGGTAATTATTGTGACTTCAGTAGATAGATAGATAGATAGATAGATAGATAGATAGATATGCATTATGTGACTCATGTCAGGTGCTGACAGAATAAATTTTGCACACATTCACAGCAGATCATTAGAGATGTCAGATGCATTAGCAGTTTAATTTGAAAAGTGTCAAACTATCCACATCCTCTCATCTGTCCTAAATAGGATGCTGATATCCTCGTTGCTCCTGATATGTAAACAGATGAATCAGTGGCGCATCCCATGTACTACAGCTATATATGAATGTGTCTAGAGCAAGATAATCTGATGGAGTCCAGTCCCTCTTCAGGCTAGTTTCGAATTCAGAGTTGCTCTCCACCAAAATTTACTGCTACACAAAACTAGAGAGTTAAGTTTATTTTGCTATTTAACCCATAGATGGAAGGATACAGATAGATTCCTATCATTCCGAAGGTTATTTGTGCAAAAGTGAACACAACGACCTGGAATTTGAACTGAGCTAACCATTACATGCATATATGCACATGCTGATGGATGTTATCTATCAGCACACAAAACCAGAAGTGATGTTGAAACTGAAAGTAAGCATTTGATTAACTGTTTCTATGCTATAATTTTTAAAAAAACGAAAACCAACAATAAAATATAAAAGTATAAATAAAATACAAAGCAAGCAATATGAATGCTAATCATTTTCTATAGATTCCAATAACCTTTCACTTATGCTGACAGCAGACAAAAGAAATTGCTATTAGCAACCTATCATGAGTTTTCAGATTTGAGCAAAAGCAAAATCGTTTTATTCCCTATTAATTCAACCCTGTAAAAACTTCAGTATGGAAAGTTTCCATTCAACAAAATCTAGTTATTCATGAATCATCTGTGAAGTTAAGTTAAAATTATTGTATCTATTACATGGAAAATGAACAGCCATTAATCTCACAAATATACATCTATATCTTTGAATTTCTCATCCTTTCTTTCTCTGTGTGTGTATATATATATATATATATATATATATATATATATATATATATATAATAGACCACTTGTATTTGAGGATACCCATCTACTAGGGCGGCTAGCCAATCCCTATTGCAGACGTTTGCTCAGGCATATGTGTGTTTGTTCAACACCCACTGAGCCCACCTGTGGTTTATGCTGTAACTATGCTGAGCAGACCTTAGTTACAGTTTCTGAGAGTGAGTTTGTTATCTACTGTTATCAACAATTTGAACAAGGCCAGCACACTCCAACCCTCAGTCACAATGACTTGCACAGCTATTGACAGCTCCCAAGTGTTCCATCTATCCAGTTTCACTCACAAGGCTTGGGCCAACACATACTATGGTTTTCAGGCACTTTCCAAAGGTGCCACACGCTGAGATTGCACCCCTCCAAACCAATAGCATCAAGAAGTCTCCTTCCTGACAAATCAATCATGGTGAAATTCAAACCTGGGTCTCATGGTCATAAAGTGGATGTTCTAACCACTCAGCCATGTTATATATATATATATATATATATATATATATATATATATATATATATATATATATATATATAGTTTGCAACAAGTTTTGCAAATCATCATCTGGACTGTGGAGGGAAATGATGGTACATGGGAGAGTTGTAGGGCATACAGATCCAATTAACCCAATCAAGGATACAGAGTTTATCTTTTATATATGCCTAATACTTATAAAATCAAATGCTGATCTCAAGAGTCATCTTGAGGCCATGGACACCAAAACAAGATGGAAGCCGTCACAAATGAGGTGAAGGGTGATGAGGAAGCTCTCATTTGAGTAAGATGTACTGATGACTACATGTATATTTATAGACAGGATAGATATAGGAATCAGCATTGTATGATGACTGTCTTTGGTTTGAAGATTTCATTGAAGAATGAAACTGACAATCACCATGCAGTCTTGCTTCCTATCTCCACACTGTCTATATCTATAAATGGTCTATATCTAATTATGAGCACTCCTTCCTCATGAATATAGCAAATCTTAAACAATATAATTATCTATAAGTATTTATGGATAGAGAAGGGTTTCCTGAAATATTACCAGCCCAATCTAGAAGCCCTTCTCAAAAAATATCTAAAAAAGAAAGATATTTGGTCAGAATTTAGGAATTAGATAAACCTTTAACTTTTTACCACAAAATTGTGTGTATATATATATATATATATATATATATATATATATAACATATATAGATGAAATTCTCATTTTAGCCAAACACAGGCAAAATTCACAAAATACAAGAAATTCAAAAACTCTGTACTTATGTTCACATATGAACTTAACAAGAACAAAAAATCCCATTCCTCGATTTATTGATAGACAGTAGGAATAATAATACATTTACTACCTCTCCTTATAAAAACTAACTAGTATAAGTACATGTACTCTCTAAAAGTGAATATCCTATTACAAAATAGCTATTATATGAGATTTAATAATCCGTGCAAAATCAAATTCTTCAACAAAGACAATTTTCTGCACTGAATTAAAAATATTAAACAAACCTTCATTAATAATGACTTCCCTAATTACATTGTTGATCAACAAATTAGACAAGCTATTATAAATATTAACAAAAATAAAAGTGAATACAATACATCAACAAATAACTTTAAACAAATCAAATTACGCTATTGTAATCAAATGCATTCCAACTATAAGCAAGAGGAAAAAATTCTAAAAAACTCACAAACACTAATAAATCTACCACTAATCCAAGTAAAAAAATAAAATTATTATATACTATACTAAATTTAATATAACCAACCTAGTTATCCAAAACAATTCATCTCTGTCAACTAGCATCTTGCAAAAGGCCAGCATTGTATATCAATTTAAATGTCCCTTAGGAGATTGTATCATGTCAATACGTAAATAAGTAAATATAACAGGTAAAAATGTTAATATGTACATTGGCTTTACTATGATAATGCTAGCAAAAAGATTTACATTTCATTTGGCTGAACATAGCTCAATATACAAGCATTTAAAGGAATACTCATGCTCACACTCACAGATTAGATGGATATTAGTTGAAAATACATCTGTATTACCTAAAAACAATAACAAGCAAAAACTAAAAATCTTGAAGCTCTTTATACAAGGGAGTTATAGCCCAAAATAAATAAAGGCAACTATAAGTATAGCAAGAAATTCCTTAAATACTTATAAAAAAATTATATTGTATGAGCAATAACAAAGAAATCATATACATATGAGTAAAAACAAAAACGTTACTTCCCTTACACTGGAAAAAACCCAAAAGAATATGTGAACTTTGAACTTTAAAATCTAGAACACTGAATAAGCAGTAAAAAACAAACAGTTGAAATGTTTTAAATTCAAAGAAACACATCTACATACTCACAGACAACCCCCTGAAGATGGTCTCAGATGAGATTGAAAGTACTTGGGAAAATAAAAAAAACTATTTGAAAGAAAATTTTGGTATTTTTCTTACTCAGTTTTCTAAGTCTACCAAAAAATTAATCAATGCTCTTGAAAGGAAGGATCAGAATGAAAACTAATCAACATATGTCTAAATTATTTAACCAAAACTGTTTCAATATATATATATATATATATATATATATATATATATATATATATGTATATATATATGTGTGTGTGTGTGTGTGTGTGTGTGTGTGCATGTGTGTGTGTATGGATTCATGTACGTATAAAGTGCAGGAGATCAGAGGGAGTTGACTGCTTCAGTAGTTCAGGATTGAAAAGTTACAAAAGTAGCCATGATAAAAGTAGCCATGCTATAAATGTATCAAGGTCTGCCAATCAGCAAGATGTCTGAAACCAGACATGAGAATACATGTTAAACAACAATTAGCTCCTGTTTGGTTGAAGTAAATGTGTGTGATATCTGTATCAAGGTCTCTAGTAGTTCCCTTGCTAGCCTGGAAAATCACATTGTTGCTGCTCATAAATTAAATCAATTCTGATATATTTCATGTATTAGTTATACTTGATAACAAGGAAGCTGTCATCATGTACATATATATATGTATGTACGTATATATAAGAGGATAAGGTCAACACTGATTGGTGACAATCTGTTTCTTCCTTTAGCGCAATCTACAGGCCTGAACATTGTGTTATAGTAGGAAACAGACTGTCACAATACAGTGATGACTTCAGTGTCCATTCTTATATTTTCACACACTCCATACCTGATATTGATATTTCTTTATGTTTTGATACACTGAGAGACAATCTTGAGTTTTTTTGCACTAAATTTCTAGGATGAGGTATTATCATTATTTACATGCAGTCTATTGTCTCTGTCAGTGTTGTTGTTATCACAATGTTTCAATTGTTGTGCACTTTTGCTGTCATCAGGCACTCATAATGTCAAACAGAACCTGTTATTTAATCTACAGGGGTAAATTATTCTCATCTAATTCATATTTAGTACTGATCAGTTATTGCTCACACAATTTCCACTGATTGAACTCAAAACAATATGTAACCAAACACATGAACAATCCTTGAAACCACTAGGCTATTGTTTTGTGGGACAATTCTAAGCGAAGAACTTTGAGCCTTAAAACTAACCTGCCTACTGATGAGTGCTATTGATGCTAATTATAATGCTTGACTGTACTCACCAAGGCTTCTCTTTTTACTGCAGCTGCTGTTGAACCCTTGCTGTCACTTCTCTATTTATTTATTAATGGCTCCTACACTGTATTTAATTACAACTTTTTTATGCTCTTCCAACCTTACTTTTATGGGTCATTAGTTTCACCTTTATATTATTTGGCACAACTGAAAGAAATGGATACACACAAGGCCATACCTATAACAGGCCAGGTGATAACACTTTTCTTTGCAGCGACAGGGGACAAGTTTTTCAGCTACCAGATAATTTTTTATCTGGTAACATTTGACTTTCATTGATCCGACACATAGCAAATTCACTCTGAAAAAAAATTCTCACCCATCAAATTTATTTCGATTGAGGTTCTGTATTTTATCATAAATTACATTTATATTATCATAAGTTTGTGAGTAAAAAGTCAAAATCAAATTTTATTGAGATCTATTTTTTCACAATTATTAATTTTATTGAATTACTGTATTACTCAGTGCTTTAATGTACTAAACTAGTGGTATCTATTATAAATTTGCAATTTTTATTGGATTGAAATTTATAAGAATATAGCAAATAAAATTTTACAAACTTTTTTCTTCATAATAAGAGTAATATATACTTAAGAAATATTGTTTGAAAGTTTAAAAAATTACACTTTTTCAACTAACCGTTCACTGTATTTTAAAATCTCTCAATCTTGCTCCAACTTTATTAACAACTATTTTAATTTCTCACATCTGCTATTCTGTTTCATATATTCAGATAAATTTTCATATAATAATATTGTATGAACATTTTTCTGTACAATAACAACATGTCCATTGAACAAAAATTGCTTAATAAAACACTTTTGAACTTTCTCCTAAAATATCTTTTTCTATTTCAGCATCATTCAAAAATCATCACAAGTATTCTGGATTATCTGGAATATATACTGAAGTTACATGCGTAGTGAACATTGGAAATTTAAAAAAGCTGACTAACCACTGTTTTGGTTTATAAAACTTAAATTTCTTTAATTCAGGGAAACTTTAATCTATAATTTTGTTAAAAACTTTTTTTGAGTGCTACTGTTAAATATTATCTCAAAATGGTCTAAAGGTGTTTTGTGACAGCCTGTCAAGACAATTATAATGAGCAAAATAAGGTCCAGGTGTTTTGTCTTCCAAAAGATCAAGATGAGAGAGAAAGATGTTTAAAGAGATAATACCTTTAACCCTAACCACCCAGACACTGTTGTTTGGGAAAGGCATTTTCCATCTGTTTATGAAAATGTGTTTGTTTAAGGAAAAGCATAGCCCAAAAATTGTCCATCAATATTCAATAATTTGTTATCATGTGTGATAACAAGTCCTTTTTAAAACCAAGGACAACAAAAAAATGTTCCGCTTTTGTGCAAAGTGTGCAAAATGTTGAGTTTGCACATTTCTTAGAAAAAGATAGAACTGATAATTTTATAAATTTTTGTGCTGATATTGACCATCATGATTTTGTGCTAGCAGTTATCTGCTACAAATCAAACAATCAACAGTTCATCCAGTCTTCTCATTTTTTCACTGGAGTTCTTCCGATTTTTTTTATTCAAGTTTTTCAAAAATTTACATTTGAATGTTAACATGCAGATATACTCACATGCATTTCTTCCCTATTGAAAAAAAGAATGAATATGTTTCAACATTGGTTTCAAATTGAGAAAGCAATTTGTTACATTGGTAACTTGAAAATTGAACAAAAGAAACAGGTTTTAAGACAATATATCAAAATTATGTCACCATGAATAGTTGGTAAAAAAGTTTATGAGCCAGAAATTCTTGTTCTGACATTTGAATATTTTGCCACATCTTGGTCTCTTTATAACAGAATTTGAGATGAATACAAATTACCCAGCATGAAAACACTAGTAGATATGACATCAAAAGTTTCAAAGGTAGATGATCTGAGTTTTCTTTATGATTTGTGTAGTAAAATGTCAGAGGAACAGAAAAATGTATCATCCTAGTTGATGAAGTTTATGTTAAAGTGAGCTTGCAATACCAAGGAAGAAACTGTCAAAGGTTCTGAAAGGGCATTACCAAAAAATGTAAAGGGTATTATGATCATATGTTTACATGCTGGACCAAAACTTAGGATTAAGATGATCCTAGTTGCCAATTTTTGTTTCAGAATGTTAGAAATGTTGTTGATTTAGTCAATCATTTGAAAGATAATGCAATTGCAGTTATTTGTAACAATAATTGGACTAATCAAGTATTATTCAAGAAATGTGATACTGTTGCAAATAAGCCTTGGGTGACTAAAAATGATTTATACTTGTTTTTCAATCATGTACATATATTTAAAAGTATTCACAATAACTGGATAACTAAGTATTGTTCAGAATTGCTGTTTTAATCTGATGATAAAGAAATAATAGCAAAAGAGGAATTAGTGAAACAACTTTTTGCATATGAAAAAAAATCAATTTGTTATCAAAACTAACAGAAATAGTGGCTCTGCCAAAACCAGTTAAGAGACAAAAGGTTTCCATCTGTTTGAAAGTGTTTTGTGATGAGATTGTAACTGAAATGAAAACTCATCCATTATCATAGGACAAAAGAAACTGTTACTTTCATTGAAGACATTTCTAAATTTTGAAAAATAGTGTGTGTAAAAGATATTTGTGGAAGTGCCAAGACAAATGATCCACTGAAAAGGGTGGTATCATATTGAAATGATGGATATTTGACATTTCTTTTCAAATTTTAGAAGTGTGGCAAAAACAAATGAGGGGAAAGCAAGGAAAGAGAATAAAATGGTTATCAAGCATACATGTAATGGTTTAATTGATGTTTGCAGACATTTATTTGACTGTGTGTTCAATTTTGCCATTCTTGGAAAATTTACCACCAACTATTTTGAAACTGTATTTAGTAAATTGAGATCTAGCAGTACTTATTTTATTACAGTACAAAATGTTACTTAAAATTTAATATTCAAAAAATAAAATTACTTCTTCAGTTGAAAATTGATGTTAGAGAATATAGACATGATCCAGGCCATAATTTCTCAAAATGTGGATATCTGTTGGATGAATGGGTATGCTGAACATTTGATTACCTGCCAGACCTAGAAACTGGTATCCCCAAAGATATTAAAATGTTGCTTTTTTATATAGCAGGATATATCCCATGAAAAGATCTTCTTACAGAGGAGGAAATATTCAATGATACTGCTTTTTATAAACATGAGTATGGAAGTTTTTTGAAGGAAATAGATTGTGATGATTTAAAAGTTCCACTGGATTCCATTGTTCAGTGGGTGTTTTTCTGTTTAATAATGTTCAATGCTGTCAAATCAAAGGTTTGCATAAATTCTTTAACAAAAATCTTCATCTTGTTGCCTGAAATGCATCATTTCAGTACAAAGAGAGTGCATGAAATTATATTGCCAAATATTCAGTGAGTTTGTTTGCTTAGTTCGATCAAAGACAAAACCACACTAGAGATTTGGATGCTGAAATTTTAATTTTAATTTTGTTTTTAGATTGTTTTATGACGTGAAATGAAAACTATAGCCAAAATTCTGTGTTGAAAATAATCAAAATAAGAACAGTTTAAATTTTTAAACGCATATTATCACATTTGAAAAAAAATATGTTTCTGTGCTTGATATCATCAACTGGTATGGATCCTTTTTTTTACCACAATATACAAGTCATGACCTTTTAAAACAAGCACAAATTCCCTAAAATCCCAAATGGAAATAAAAATTACTCCTTGAAATATTATGCATTTGCATTTGTTTATTCAAAGTTACCTGTCTCTTCATTTATAGGAATTCATTAATAATCATCAAATTAGTTCATTGTAGTTCTTGTTTTAGTATTTCAAGATATTTTTGTGTAATTTTGGTAAATATATATGTTAAAATGAGATGTTAGTGTTATTTTCATTTTTGCTTAATTTAGTACTTTTTTTCCTGGTAATATTCCCTGGACTTTTGGATAGTTCATTGTTTGCTTATGGAAGACATATCAAGATGTAAAACTATCACAAACAATTCTCACTTATAATCACTTAGTTATTATTAATAAATTTTGTATTTTATTTTTCTGTATCAACTGTTTTAAGGCTTCTCAGTAAATGCTATTACGTCTCTCCGATTGAAGAGCTTCATTGCCCAAAGTATTGACATGTATTGAATTTTAATACAAATGTAATGACATTTATTGATTTTTAATAAAATAATATTGTTGCAGGGAAATGTTTTATCACTTACAAAGTTTGTGAACTTGACTTTGATAAAAAATAATGTATAATATATTTAAAAAAGTGCTGATTCTTTAGGGCTCTTATTTCAACTTCATTAGTAACCATTTGCAATCTTAATAATGAAGTACTTTGGAAAATTATATTGCAAA
The DNA here is from genome assembly GCA_903632075.3 of Acanthosepion pharaonis. Taxonomy (NCBI): domain Eukaryota; kingdom Metazoa; phylum Mollusca; class Cephalopoda; order Sepiida; family Sepiidae; genus Acanthosepion; species Acanthosepion pharaonis. The sequence continues at coordinate 2,772,822 of CAHIKZ030005588.1, read as the reverse complement.
TGGTATAAAAACTGTTAGAGTGATGAGATTGTTAACTTATTTTACCCTAAAAACCTATATAATTATCTACATAATCTTCTGCAAATATACTTTGAGATGTAATTTACTAACATGCAAAGATATATCATTTTACTTTGCATTTCAACTTATAAGATTGTTCTTTTTAAATGCTTATATTTTGAAAAATAGACTGATATGATTTGCATTTCAAAATCTTCTTGAAGATAGGCTCTTATTGGAGAAGTTTTTTTCCTGATTATCAAAGATATAAATGCTTAGATTGTATTTTGATTTATATGAATATAAAGAACTTTTGATATAAACATTATTCTAGAATCCTAAAAATAATCACATAAGTTAAAAGTTTTTACTAAGAACAAAGAAAAAAATGCTCTTTTCATGCTATTTCAATCATATCTTTTCAGACAAATATCTTATATTCAGATATTTTTATGCCTCCAAATTCTTAGAGAAAATGAGAGGATGGCTTATATTAATTCCAGAAAGATCTAGAAAAATTCTAAAGGTTTTATTTAGGTATTTAATATAGCCAATACACATAAACATTTCTCAGTTTATATTACTATGTATATAAACTGCATCAGGCTCCAATATCAACTAAAGTCATGTCACCCAATCTCGGAAACTTTAAAAGCACTTGAACACTTGCCATGGTTTTCATTTACAGAGAATCAACACCATAGATACATTAATTGAAGATTTGCCAAAAATACAACACTCACCAACTAATAGATAGTGAACTACAAAATGTTTGAATATATTTAATGTGTCAGTCATTTTACAAAAATGCCTATGGGGTCTGTATGTCTCTCATTGATAATGATCTAACAACAGTGTCACTATTTTTTTTAAAATGCACTAAAACATCTAGATAATATATATCTAGATGTAGATGTAGCCTATGTCTTTATAAATTTCTTCTTCTTCTTACACATTTCTTTTGTCTTTGTTATCTCCAACTATCTCAAATATCTCTTCTTTCTTCTTCCTTTTTTCCTTTACTGGTTGCTCTTGCTTGATTTTCAAACAATGAAAATTTGCACACCATTTTTAGATTAAGGGCTTCATTAACAAACACTTAGGCATGTGACTGTCCCCAGAGTGTATCTGGGCTAGTGAAATTTTAAGATGAAAAGGATGTGTGCATGTGAACAACTGCACTCTTTACACTGAGAGTTTACATGCCATGGGCCACTGAGGTGTGAAGAGAGAAGTAAGGTCTTATGGTTTTGGGTTTTCTGTTGGAGTTTCCATTTTTTTCTCAGAAGATGACTGAGCTGTCTGTATAGGTTTGCCATACATTTGAAGTTGTGTTTCAAAAGTGTGACTGATCTGTGCAGATTGAAGCTCATGTCCTGGACATACAGGAGATTATGATATTTTAAGCTTTAAACAAGTGTAAGTGACTTTGAAGAAAGTTTTTTTTAATTAAGAAAAAAATCTCTTAAAATAAATGAAACATAAAGAAAATATAAGTTAAAATGTATTTCAGTTGACTAAAAGAGTTCTTCATCAGTGTGATTTTAAAATGATGTAATGCATTTTGGGGAAAAGAGAAAACACATTTAAAAAGTGCTTGGCTCAACATTAATCATTTTACAAAAAATTGGGGCCTGACTTTGCATCAGAATATTATTTATGTATTTCTTAGAGTTTGCATATTTCAAAAATGGAAAACATGTAAAAAACGTGGCTGTCAACTTATGCCCTTTTTTGATTCACACAGATTAGGTTAGAAACACTGGCAAACTCATGTGGTAGCTTTAACATCATCTGATGATAATAAGAATAAGGCATGAAACTATATGTTTCATTAGAATTTTACTAAATACATTGGTGCATGTACATCTTGTAAAGTTTCTTAACATATTTTCAACAGACAAGAATAAAACATCTTTTTCTGTTCATTTTTTAATTTTTCTGTCAAAAGCATTAGATTATTATCAACTATGCTATCTAATAATAAAATCATACCCTAAATAACAAAAACATTATGACAGTATTTTGTTGATAGAAAGCATTTATAAAATTAACTAAAAAAACAACAGATTTCTTTTGTTTCTTCATCAAATATTTTCATGTAAAATAAACAATGGTTGAAATTTCAATTTCCTGCTTTAACATTACTTAATATTATATAGATTCTTTAAATAATAAAAGATGAAAAGATGATGTGCTATAGTTAAGAATTGTGTAGAAGTAAAGATTTTCTTTCTTAATTTTATAACACAGGTTAGGTAATAAGAACCAAACAAGTAATTGCATCAAACTGAAATATAATTAATTAAAATAGGTAATTTTATATATAAATATTTCTTATATTTAAGTTTAGATAGGTACAAAGTCAATCCTTTTTCACAGAAATGCTTTGTACAATATTTACATTGTTCGGACTATCATCCTCATCTTTGTTGCCATATTTATCACAACGTCTCGGCCTTTGTATGCCCTGGCCTTCTTCAGGTGGTTGGAATGTTGAATTGAACCCTTTATTTCGCTCGCTGATGTGCCATGTCTAATGGATGTCAGTTATCAGTTATCTCCTGCTTAATTTCCCTCTCTATGTTCTCCACCACCTTAACCAGGTATTGAACAGGTATTGAACTTTTAGGATCTTGTCACTGGATCTAACTAACATCTTTATACAAGGTACAACGGCCGAAACGTTGTGATAAATATGGCAACAAAGATGAGGATAGTAGTTCGAACAGTGTAAATAATGTACATAATATCTTAAACATAGATTTGTATATTACAGATAACATTGTATTTGTTGCATGATGACCATAATGAAATACAAAGCTTAGTCATGATCATAATCAAACTAAAATTCACACAATCCATATTTTCACAAAAGAGAACAATCCTTTGAAATAGATGGCCAAGATGTGTCTAAAAGATGTCTAAAAGATGTAGATATGTTGAAAATGGAACTAGTACAAAAACAATCTCTTCATTCTGTTGGTTACAGATGTACTTTTAAAATCTTACTTAATATAAAATGCAGATTGTGTGTGTGTATGTCTGTTCATTTATATATGGGATTGTATTTCAACCAATTTCAACAAAACTTCACAGGACTACATAAAATTACATGGTGGTAGTTCTGACAGTGCCAAAAATTGGAAAAACACAATTGTTTTTGCACGAAATCAATTTAAAAGCACGGGTAAGGTTATTGCACCCGGCTGGAAGTTACTGCCGGCTACTCAAACGTCCGAATGCCATTAACTTCTGGTGACTCAGCGGTTTTTTTCAGAGAACAATACACAAAAAGTAACACAAATGAAACATAAACATACATAAGTCCTCCTAACTAAAAATAATAACTGGAAACTACTTTAAATACATATGGGGTCCAAGTGAAACCCATGTGCACAGTCAAAATGCGGATGTTAATTTTTAGTCATCAACCAAAAGATATTTCCAACCGGTTACGATGCTAACTGCAGCCGACATAAATACAGCTGATTTCTTCCACCAAGCAACTCTAGGGTAGAGGGACATGCTCCCCCTTTCACCTTCACCTGGCTGACTCTCGTGGAAAATAAATCTCCACATCTCAAGGGTTAAAAAAGCAAAGCATGTCAGATTTATAAAGATTTCCTATTTGTCCCTTATCCTATCATTCTCTTGCATTCCTATCTATATGTGATCTTAATTCATATATATATATATATATATATATATATATAAACAGATGCAAACTATGCCTGTAAGAAAAGATTAAAATAATTAAGTACAAAAATACAAGCCAGCTATTGAACCAGAGAAATGAAATTATACTTAAATGTCATCATAAAAATAAGTTTATACAGTCTTAAAAATAGACATTTATTTTGCATCAAACACTGAAAAATATATATTAGGTTTGTAACTATGTAAATTTATATATATGTATGTATGTGTGTATTGTATATGTGTATATCTATCTATTACTTTTATTACTATTATTATTACTTTAAATATATTATATGTATATATTTTTTTTTATTACTATTAAATGATGATGATGTTTAAATGAATAACAACATAGATTGCATTTCTGTGATTTTTATTACTGGTTGTGCAGTTAAAGTTTTATCCATGAAATTTTCCCCTACCTTTCCTTACTGCAATATTCTCAAAAAAATCTAAAGTAGGATCTGTAATGTAATCGGTACTGAATTAGCTTCTTGACTTCAGCCGCTTTCTCACAGATGTGATGTGGTTTCCCTCTGTCTTTTCTACAAATATTTTCATGGATACTGCACTGATGAGCATTTTTCCCTGGTGCCCTGACTACATGAATTTAAGTGTACTACTAGATTGGCATCTAGGTCCCAACTTTTTACTGTTGAAATAGTTAAATTTAACCGCCCTTCTAACAGTTTCTTTCCTCGCACTTCTCCATATTGGAACTCCATTCCTCTCACTTGCTTCCCTGATAACTACAATCACCTAAATGCAACATCAGTCACCATGTTTTTTTTGCATTGATACCTGTTCTTTTTTCCTTTCTTCAATCCCCCCCTACACCCACTCTTTTATCTCATTTTCACTCACCATAAACCCTGTGTGATAATGGCACTTCTGACTTGCTTGGGGTGAAATGCTTGAAAAAAACAAAAACAAACCCAAAACATTGAATATAAAATAATTAGGGTACTGACAAAAGCATCTAATAAAATAATTAGGATACTGAAAATAGCATCTACCACAATCAAAGGTAAACCTCTCCCTACCAATAGCTAAAATAAAAAAAGAGCTCAATACAGTATATATATATATATATATATATATATATATATATATATATATATATATATAAGGCAGGATGTGTGTTTGTGTGTGTAACGAATGCACGGCCGCAATTTTCAACAGATTTGCACCAAAATTTACATGCACATGCTCAAAGTTAGTGGGAAGGCCAAGACTGACTTTGCATTTCCCAACTTCCATCAATAGTGGAAATAATCGATTTTTTCATGCTTCTACAGCAGTTTTCATGTAGTTTGTGGCCATTTTCTACTGGACAGAGTGAGAGCCTATAGCTGGCTGCCACGAATAGGCAGGAAGATTCTATTCACCAACATGAGAGCCAACAGCTGACTGACATGAATGTTAACTAGCATGCTAGCATGCAAAAAAAATCGATAGCTGCATTCGTCACAAGTGGGAAAAATTTAAATCTGCATGGCACTTTACTCTAATTGGCTCATTCGCTTGCTTAAACTCAATTCTGATTCCGCAGAACTGGGTTGTGTGTGAAAAAGTATTTGTTGTTAACATTCTTTTTTCATTCGGTTCTTCCAGTTACGAGTCCTTTTTTAAAGCTGATCGTTTTGTGTTCATTTTGTTTAGTTCTTCTTTCGTAACAGATTTAATGTTTAGTATAGACCTTAGAAAAAATTTGCAGTGTGAGATAGGCAAGAAGTAAGGCATGTAGCAACATCAGCATGGTAAAGGGCACTCCTTTAAAGGCAAGGAAGGGCAAAAATATTTTAAGTCAAGTGATAGCGATTGCTGTATGAGTCGTACGATTTTTGAATCAAGCACGGGCAATGCCGGGCCATGCTGCTAGTATAACATATTTTCTCTTTCTCTCACCATGAAATATAGTTCTAGTTCTACACACACTGGTAAGCAAGATATGATTTAAGCATTTATTTATATCATTTAAATAAATACCAACTGTAATAATTTTAAAAAGATTACCATATATACTCATGTAACATGTGATCTCATGTATAATGTGACACCCAAATTTTAACTTCTAATTCAATAAGTTAAAAAAAAGTAAAAGAGAATGATAATATATTGATAATAATGCTATACTCATTGTGTAAACACGTACAACCATAAACAACTGAACAAGGAACAGCTAAACATCTCATAAATGTAAACAATGGAAAAGATGCATATTTGCTATGTTTATATTTTATAATACGATACTAATATGTGAATATTACATGCATTATCATTGGATACAATTAAGTAAGACATGAGTTTTATTAAAATCATATTTATTTTAAATTACAGTCAATGGCTATATGGTTTGTTCAACAGCATAGCCAAGGCCAGGAGTACATATATTATTTTTATGTCTTATGTATGATGCAATCCTCTTAAAATTAGCTTTAAAAGTTGCATGATACATGAATATATACAGTGAATCATTTATAATCAGGTCATCATAATAAAATAAATTATTTTTTTCAAAGTATATTCTTCTAGTAGTAAAGCATTAATCAGGCTAAAATGATAGCATGCACAATGAAAATTTAGTATGTGACTCACCTCAGGTGATGCCAGAATAGACTTTGCACTCAATGTCACACCAGTCCATTAAAGATGCCAGGTGACCAGTGGTTTGACCTGAGAGAGGACCTCCTTAGCCCATGTCTGTAGCTGCCACCAACATGTGAAGACATGGTTGACCCAGGGGCACCTAGGATATGCACGCATGGGAAAAACTGTAATACAGGTAGATATAAAAAATACGCACCTGAGAGGGTAATAAAAATTCCAATGGATGAGTAAATTAGATATTATAAGGCTGGAGGGTTGTTAAGTCAAATTTTAAGTTTTAAATATTGCTGATTCTACAGCAGTTTTTATCTGATCCTCTGATTAAATTAATAATTTTAAATGTATCATATTTCTGAAAATATTTTAACTTTAATTCCCATTTCTGATATTCATTTGCACTTATTTTCTGAAATGAAATCTATAAACTTCTTCTACATATAAGAAATATATATAATTTATTTAAATTAAAGTCTTGAAAACAAAAAAAAAACTGCAATGAAGTTTTATTATTTACTAGCAGTAGATCCCGGGGATGTAACAGTAAGAGATAGATCAAGTATCGACCATCATAAAGACTGAAAAATAAAATTGACAAAGATTATTGTTTTAGGTTGACGGACACGCATGTCTTAATTAGTTTTTTTTACGAATTGGTCAAACCCAAACTCAAACAAAAACATTATTTCCAATCGTTATGAATCTACCGATTGAATAGAATTTTATTATAAACAATTGTCTTGTAAATGGAATTTTTAAAGCATTCTGAATGTAAAAATAATGTAAAAAGTGTGCAAGACAATAAGAAACACTACCTTCCAAAAAAAAAGTGAAGTTTTGTTGAAATCGGTTGAAAAATGTAGGAAATCCGATCCCATATATAAACGAACACTCACACACAAACAACCTGGGTTTTATAAGTATAACTCGATATGAGTTGTCCCCCTTTCATTCTGGCGACAGAATCGTGTTTTATCGTGTTTTCAAATTGATTTCGTGCAAAACAATTGTGTTTTTTCCAATATGTGGCGCTGTCAGAACCACCGCAAGGTAATTTTACGCAGTCCTGTGAAGTTTTGTTGAAATCGGTTGAAAAATGTAGGAAATTCGATCCAATATATAAACGTACACACACACACACACACACACACACACACACACACACACACAATCTGCGTTTTATAATAAGTAAGATTTTGAAAATTAATGATTTTAGACAAACTCTTTAGCATTCAACTGTCAAAGTCTCATCATTTGTATGAGTTCCTGTGTTATTTGCGATTATCTTGTCATATATTATGGCAGAGTTTACATGGGATGGGTTACAGTAGGTTGAACACTAAGAGCTGATATTCACGGGGCAGATTTAGGCATGTTGAATGGTAAAGGGCTAAATGATGTTGTCATAGATTGAGACAAAGAAGGCAATTTTTTTCTTTTTAGTTTTCAGTTCTAACAAAAAGTGAGGGAACTAAAGAAATCCAATCCCTCCCTACAACACCATGGACCAATGTTCTCTTTACAGTCCTGATAAAGCTCAAAAACATCTATGCAGACCTGTGGGTAATGAATTATTTTCCATCCTATAATCCCTTTCCTACAGACAAAACATTGCAAGCCTCTCACCAATCTATCACTATTTCCAATGAAAATATTCAGATGAACTACATTCTTTAGTTCTACCAACACTACTCTAAGACCCAACACATCGTGTAAACTGAGGTTACCCACCCTCATTCCCTTTATATTCCATTAATGAAAATTAAATTTCTCTCAAACAGCTTCTTCCCATGAAACCAACTTTTAAGAGGATGCTTCCCTGATCACTACAATCTTAATCTGTTAAAGGGTTAACTGTATATCTTCATAAACTGTCCCTCTTATATAACAAATTCCTTCATTAACCATCTATATCAAGTGGCTCTTGGGCCTTTATAGGGTGAACATTAGTAAAAATAAAAAGGAAAAGGGTTAATACAAGCATGAACATTTCTCCTAAACTATCAATGTTTCTAGTGGCTAAGAAGAATATCACACATCTATTATTAAATTTTAAGTTTTACTCTGATTTGCATAATTCTTTCTCATTTTGACTGTCACTCTTAAGAGGAGTCAAGTAATAAAATTCCTTCTAATTATAGGAGACCATTTTTGTTTAGATGATTTAGTGGCAATGATTAATTCTGCATTAAGATGATTTCTCACAAGTCAAACAAAATGACTGAAGTTTGCCAGTGATTGCATTGAAAATAAAAGTCTTGCATTAACCATCTTAATCACACTCTCTGAATAAAGCATTGTCCATAAATTACAACCTCCTTAAAACTAATGCTACATCAAGTCTAGCAGGAACATTTTGTTAGAAACAAAGAAAAGACTGCTGAACTGCTATGCAATATTAATCCTCCTACATGGTAGTGAATTTGGGACAATTTACGCACAGATGAAGAGGAGACTTGCAGCAACAGTGATGTGGCTCTACAGAAGCATACTTATAATACCATGGATATAACATGAGAGTAACAAGGAAGTTTTGAGGAAAATGGAAATAAAGGACACTTAGAATAAAAAAAAAAGACATAATTAAAATGTCTGGGATACATAATGCAGAAAGTGGGTAGGAGAATTTGATACTCACAGGGCATACTGAAGGTAAGAGTGACAGAAGAAAACAATCAGTGACTGACCCAATGAGCTTGTGTAAAATGATGCTTTATTCTTTTTTTTAACACTATTATTTGAATGGATACTGATTACAATGCAAATGACATGGTATTCGTATAGCAAATAAAATGTCAGTGTTATGTATCAGATGAGACTCATTAAAAAATAATTCATATTTATCTTTTATTAATTTACTCAGATCTGCTGAGATTAAATGATAGGATCTCACATCTCTTGCCCTTCTTTGCATTCAGGTAATTTTTTTTATTTGGTCATGACAGAAATATGGATATTCATTTTACACCCTGCCATTGGTAAAAATATGTCTAATCTTGTGAGTTGTTTCTGTAACAAAGTTAACGTCATAGAGAACTATAAGACGAAGCAAACAGAAAGATTTATTACGGATTTGAAAGGCGAATTCCCTCCCGTCTTTTCAGAAGGACTAGGTCTGTGCACAAAAACAGAAGTCAACTTCGAATTGAAAGAAAATGTTAAACCAATTTTTAAACTAAAGAGAAAAGTACCATTTTCTGCACTAGATACAATAAATGAGGAATTAGAAAGGTTAGAGAAAATTGGTGTGATTTCAAAAGTCGATTACTCGGATTGGGCGTTTCCAACCGTATATAAAAAAGAAAAATCGAAAAATGAGAGAGTGTGCTGACTATTCGACAGGCTTAAATGATTGTGTGAAAGACCATGCGTACCTTCTACCGTCTCCGGAGGATATATTCACTAAATTAAACGGAGGTAGAGTGTTTTCAAAGTTGGACTTGTCGGTGGCTTAGCTTCAGGTTAAAGTCAGTGAAGAATGTTCAAAATACCTGACAATAAACACGCATAAAGGGATTTTTAAACTAAATCGTCTTCCTTTTGGATTGAAGGTAGCTCCAGGTCTATTCCAGCAAATAATGGGCACAATGTTGGCTCGTTGATATTTTGATTAAAAGTGAAAACGAGGCCCAACACAAAACGCATATTAGAGCTGTATTTCAGAGAATTGAGGAATACGGGTTCAAGCTGAGTGCTGAAAAATGCGAGTTCTTCTTAAAGAAGATAAAATATTTAGGGCAGATGATTGACAGTAAAGGAAGAAAACCGGATCCAGAAAGGGCTGAGGCTATAAAAAATATGCCAGCACCTGATAATGTGGCTAAACTCTAGGCTTTCTTGGAATTAGTAAGTTACTATAGCATTTATATCCCAAAAATGTATGATATGAGAGCTCCTTTAAATAATTTGGTGAAAAAGGGTGAAAAATGGATATGGTCGAAAGAATGCGAACAGGCTTTTAAAAAAATAAAAAGCTGTCTATTAGCAGACCTATCGTTAGCGCATTTCGACCCGAAGAGGAAAATCATTGTAGCAGCAGATGCCAGTAATGAGGGACTATGTGCGGTATTGCTTCATAAATATGAGGACAGATCTAAGAAGCCAATAGCACATGCCTCGAGAACGTTACTGCCCGCAGAACGAAGTTACAGTCAAATCGAAAAAGAGACTTTAGCAATAATCTACGCTGTAAAAAAAAATCACGGGTTTCTATACGGAAGAGGATTTATTCTGAAAACAGACCACAAACCGCTGTTAACAATATTTGGTTCAAAAAAAGGTATACCAGCTCACACGGCAAATCGACTACAGCGTTGGGGTGTAATTTTATTGAATTATAATTTCAAAATAGAATATGTGTCTTCAAAGAAGCTAGGTCACGCCGATGGGTTATCAAGGTTGATACCTAGATATATGGAACCACTGGAAGAAACAGTAATAGCGGTGCTAAGAGACGAAAGTGAATTGTCGGGTCTGTTATGCAACACTATTAGAGAACTACCGGTTATGCTAGAAGACGTGAAAAAATCAGCGGTGAACGATGATTTTATTAAAAATATGAAAAAGCAAGTCTGGTTGAACGAGGCAACTAAAAAAGGAATTCGTGTGTCACCATTTTCAATCTGCGAACAGGTATTACTATACGCAGATAGAGTTGAAATGCCAGTTACTCTGCAAAAGACAATTCTGAAAAAATTTCACACTGGCCATCCAGGGATTTCGAGAATGAAATCTCTAATGAGAGGCTATACATATTGGCCGAGGATGGACCAAGACAGAAAATTTGGTGAAACAGTGCAAAGGATGTCAACTGACAGCAAGGGATCCACCGGTAAAAATTCAACCATGGCCAAAGACAGATGTCCCATGGACTCGATTGCATATCGACTATACAGGGTCCATAAATGGATCTAATTACCTGATCATTGTGGACAGTTTCACTAAGTGGCCGGAAATTGTTAAGTGCAGACATCCGACTGCAACAAATACAATAAACGAACAATGAAATTTTTAGTCGCTTTGCACTCCCTGAAACTTTAGTCAACGACAACGGAACGCAGTTTACAGGAAGAGAATTCAAGGAATTCAGTAGATCATTGTCTATTGATCACGTGACAACGCCATTATATCATTCAAGATCAAATGGACAGGCGGAAAAATTCGTGGACACCTTTAAACGAGCGTTGAAGAAAAACCAAGGCTTGGACACGAATGAAAGAAGTATTCAGAAATTTTTGGCAGTATATAGAATCACGCCAAACCCGAATACGACATCGGGGTTATCGCCAGCAGAGTTAATGTTTGCGAGAAAAATACGCTCTGTGTTCGACAGGCTGTTGCCTGGTCCGCCGAAGAATACTGCTAAAAAGAAAACCAGATGACTAAAGTGTATAAGCCAGGTGACAAAGTTTTTTTTCAAGAACTTTAGGGCTGGAAAAATGTTTTGGGAAAACGAATGATAACCAAAAGAATTGGACAGGTCAATATATGACATAAAAGGGGAAAAATTTCGGTGCAAAAGACATTGGAATCAACTGAGACCCAGACACACTACACTACAGAGGTCACGGAAAATACCGAAGAGATTCCAATGGAAGTCATGTATGATGCATTTGAAATTCCCGTTCCAGTAAGTCAACATTCGCCAATGGAGGTATCCCCGACCTCAAGGCCAGAGGTACCAGTGTGTCAAACGCCACCACTGCAAGGAGGATTGAGGCGAAAAAGGCTTAGGAAAAAAATCAATCGATTAAGTCCAGACTGTAAAAGAAAATATTGAAGCTAAATTTCACGGGAAAATTTAGCTCAGGTGGAGGTGATGTAATGAATCTGCATACACCTGGGTGCCCCCCTCACAGTAATATGATTGGCTGGTGTCAGCCATAAATACAGACTGATGTGGAGGTACAAGGACGACGCCTATTGACGACGCCTATAGTCTTCGCCTATTGGCTACACATATTGCCTACGCCTATTGCCTTCGACAAGGACCAGTCCATTACAGTTACCTGCTAGAGTGTCCTACTCGGTTACAGTAGTCCAAGACCACTTTGCTACTTCAACCAAATATATCCCTGAAAGACTTGAGATGTCTAGAGTATTAGAAATTATTTCTGCTCTTAATCCTCAGTTGCCATCAATTTTCTTTTACTTTATAAACTAATGTTGATTGTCTGCTAATCTGTTCATCATCTTCAATTTTCCTTCATCCATCAGAGAAGGACGAGGGAAAATTTGTAAATTGTTTTTTGGGGAGCATTTATCTCCATAAACATTTCTCAAATCACCATTAATGTCCTCAGTTTTCCAACCTAGTTTCATCATAAATTGGATATTAGTTCTTTGTTCAATTTTTTTTTAAACTGAAAAACTTCAATATTACACCTTAAAATACTTCCAGTCCATACAAAAGTTCTATCATATAAATCCAGGTTGGCTTTGATGAAAAAAAAATATGAAGATATTTACAGTTTTCTTAAAACATTTTTCTGCAAACTTTTTCAAATACCCTTCGTATAAGCTTAAAATACCCTAAAGAAACAGCACTCATACAAGCTAATATTTTTGTAGCTTCTTGTGAACCTAAAGACCAAAGAGATGGGTGGATTCTACCTAACATATCAGGGATATTTATAACAAACAGAAAATCAATATTTATGATGATGAATTCATACCTACCAAAATCAAGAATGGCCACTGAACTGCTACCGTCATTTAAAAAGTAAAAGAGTAGAACTGACACTGTTAAAAGGTCATTGGCAAAGACCATTCTCTATGGCACAGTGCCAGACAAAAAAGAAATATAAAAAGCGATTGTAAAAGAATTAGGATGATGGTATGTGGTTAGCTTCTTAGAACCTGAAACAGTGAAAGTCGAGATGCTAACAGTGTCAGAAATTCATAGAGATATCCGTAACTCACAAAATTAATGGAATAGACAACAACCATTGTATTATGCATGACATTGTTGTAGAAGAGTGATTGGTCAAAGTAAATAAAATTAATGAGAATGTTATAAGTTATTAGAAGTTTATGAACAGGAATAAAAAACCCATGGAAGTAATTTAATCAATGACAATGCTTAATTTATAAATGAATTTCATAATTTGTAATCAAATTAGATAAACAACTGGAGACCCAAAATACAAATTTTTGTTTAACTTATTTTGTGTCCCTTTAATTGTTTTTCTCAGCTAAAATGGCGGAATCCAAAAACAACCGCAGTCATGAAAACTTGGGAATCCAAATTTCGGGATAGCGCGTCTGGATTTGGTCCAGAATGTTTTTAATTTATTCACAGAGTCAACATGATTCCAAAATGGTATGATATGTTGAGTTACAGCCTCTAGGAGTAAAGTTGGAAAACTGTGACACAGCGACACACTGACATTCGCATTTATTATATAGATATACAATGATTTTACTCTACATAGTTTCATTCTAAGATTCTATAATGACCATTCTAGGTATGTGGGTATTAGTTACCTAAACGTATTGCTGAACCCTAAATCATGACCTTGGTAGTATTATACACAAGTTTTTGCAGAAAGGATATACTTTATATAGTCAAACTGTAATATATGCTTATTTAGCTGCTGTATATACAAGAGTATATTATATGTTATAACATTATAATTCAAGATCTTATGTCAGGTATGAAATCTATAATATAACAGCTTTACCAGTTTAAAATTTAAATTGTTCTTTCATATTTTGTAGACACTAAAATAATTCCATTGTACTATTGTCAAAAATTTAATAGAGGTAGTTTTGTGCAAGCCTCTTGCTACTCAATTGCTATTTCTATGTAAAATGTATAAATGAGATACATTCTTTAGTTTCACCAGTTCAAACCTTGATAGTTAAGACTCTCCATGTCATGTACATTGCAGCAAACCACCCTCATTCTCTTTGTATTCTATTGGTGAGATGTAAGTTCCACCCAAGCAGTTTCTTCCCATGAACTTCTACTTCTTCCCATGAACTTCTATATTTCCCCAAATATCCACATAAACTGTGCCACTTATGCAGTAACCCTCTAACTATTGAGCTTTATAGTGGGTGAATGTTACTGTAAAAAAAATTAAAATATTCATTAATTTGATCTATTTTCCCCCCTAAAACATATATAAACATTGATGTTTCCAATGCATGAAAGTTAATATTTTCAGAAAACAATTGAATATTAGCAATTTAAAGAAGAAAAATAATAAATAATTTATAATTTTTTCCAGATATGAAACTCATTTACAGACTTAAAGTATAAATTTTACCACCTGTTATTTAAAAGACAGATAATCAGTTTAATGGCACGATATAAAACTAATTAAACTTGTTAAATTTTCTTCTTCAAACTATCTTCATTTATTTATACTCCTTACACATGGACATGGATTTTGATCTGAACTGGAGTAGATGGTTCTTGTTCTCAATGTGTCTAGGAGTATCTTGTTTAGTTCTTATTTAGTACTTTTCAGTTATTGTTTTCCCATATAAATAATGATAAATTCTCATCCTAGAAATTCAGACAGAAATCAGGGGCAGTTAATATAAATTTAACCAATATTTCTCACTAAAAATTTCAACAAAATCAGTTTTTATTTTCATTTATTTCATTCAAGAAAAGTTGTGTCTTCTGGGGCTTATATGAAGTGATAAGATTTTATCGAATCTATTGCTAGGTCTGCTGCTAAAAAAGTTAGTTTACTCTATTGTGCTAGACAATTTACTTTCCACTATCTGTCTTACATATTTAAAAGTCTATCATTTACCCATGCTTTGAATATTGCTACCACATATTGACCGATGTTTCTGCTGTATATTTTGGGATTCTTGATAAAATCCAAAGAAGAATCAGCAATATTATTGGTCCAGAATTGGTGTCTTGACTTCAGCCACTTTCCCACTACTGTAATATAGCTTTTTCTCTAAATACTTTCATGATAATTGCACTGATGAACTCTTTGCTATGGTACCTAGACTTTATGAATTTAAGAGCAGTACTAGAGTGGTAGAAAAGTCTCATCAATTCACAGTTGAATTGATTAAAGGCAACCATAAGTTCGATGCTAACAATTCTTTCCTGCACTTCACACTTGTGAAATTCTCTTCTTGCTCAATGCTTTCCAGCCAACTTTGATCTTTCAAAATTTAAATGCAATGTCAGTTGTTATCTACTGTCTTCTTGATTACTCTTCTATTGTTCTCGCTCATTAATGTTTCACTTTTTGCTTATTTTTTAACACTCAGTAACTCCTTGTGTCTTAGTAGCATTACTGTATTGCATGAGGTGATGTAGTCAAAAAAATCCAAGATCCCATTTACCTTTCCAGATGAAGAACAAGGAGAGAAAATATAGAATTTTAAAACGAAATTCCAAGTAATCTTGGTTTTTCATAGAAATAATTTAATGAACATGAGTCTTTTTTTCAGTAGAATACTTATTAAAATTATTTAGCACGTAAGAAAGAAGCATTCTACACTTAAAAAATAGAAAATTTCACACTTGTCTTGTAAGTTATCAACCTTAAAACCATGAAAACAAAATTCTGTGAGATTACAGATTTAAATCATTTTTCTAACTTAGTATTTCATTTCAGAGATTAATAATTGTCAATAATCTTGGATTATTTTCAACATTTTGTATATCAACCAAGATGAAAACAATGGTTTTAAATAACACATGTGGAAATTTTCTAGTTTAGAAGACTACAGCAACATATTTATGATATAAATTAATGAAATCATCTTCTATATGTTGTATTCCTTCAAGTTAAAAGTAATCAGGGCTCTCCACAACTTCTTTTCCTTTCAGCTCTTTGCAATGTCTTCAAAGTATCCCTCCTCCACAGTGTTCTTCAGTTCATTCACACAAGCTTGTTAGGTAGATTTCTCACTCTGTCCTTCTTACCCTCAATATGTCTTGTGTGTGTCAAATTCTCCAAACCCTCTTTCATCATTATGTGTCACAGAAAATTCAACAGTCTCTTTCTGATTTTATGTTCATTTTTCTTTTTTGTTTTCATTTTCCATACAACTTCCTTGTTGCTCACATGTTCTGTCCATGGTATTCTCAGCATTCTTTGTGGCAGCAAACCTGTTCACAAATACCTAAACTGTCAACTGCATATACTCACTTCCTAACATCAATGGTGAAAGAAGGCTTTGAGTGAGTAAAGCATGAGGGTCTTGGCAAAGGTTATCGTTCTTTGAACATTATGGACTGGTGCTATATAATCGCAAACAAAGAGCTGTACTAGATGACAGAAACCACATCACTTGAGGAATACCAACAGTGGCAACAACTAAAATGTATAGCACATGTTACTCGAAGAGAAAATAATGACAATCAAAATGTTAACATTCCAACCCACTTCAAATAAAAGATTAGGAATGAAAGCCTCATCAGTACTGGAAAGAGCAATAACAACTACTGGACTTGGGAAACCTGTTTTCCAAAGAAATTGTTTTAAGAGAAAGATTTTATCATTTTCAACTGAAAGCCATATTGGCTGCTCAGTCAATGAATACCAAATATTTCCTTGTAGGAAAACAGCTAATAATACAATTACCATTCTTTAGAACCAAAGCCCTGTTGCCTTACATCACCTATTTATTACCTATTCACCTAGCACTTACTGTCATATCCATGGATTCACATTATATAACAGTTGAACACTCTTTTTCTAAAGAAATTTTCCTGATTCATAAAATTTTGTTTATCTTTTGGAAGGCATGTATTGCTACTACAACACACATTTGTATTTTAGTGTCACATGTCCTGTTATCTTTTAAAACACTTCTCAGCAAGAAACATACCTAATTTTGAGATGTCTGTATAAAGATATTATTCATTCAGAATAAATTTTTCTATGGCTTACATCAGGCACACAATATTATTTTCACAACTTCACCATACATTAAATGCAAGTATATTGCATTGTTGTCACATATTGTTGATAACAGCATTGTCATTTATTATTTGAAAGATAAAAGTTGCATATTTAAAATAAAAATAATAATAATCATATTCCTTTTATGATTAGCAATAATCTACCTTCTTTTATTTTGCCTTGACAGTTTATATAACAGGTCACCAATTTTTTCCCTGTTCCATTGAAATGACAGGTTGAATTTGCTGTTTATTAAAAGTGCTGGGGTTCTCTACATGATCTTGTGATATCACACAGCTACATAGAGAAATCTTGCAATATATTTTAAAAACTTTTCATTGATTTTCATTTTAAAAAAGTAAAGTAAAAAGAATTAAATTCTATGAAAATAATGCATTGGTTCAAGATAAATCAAGCCCTGTAAATGCAGTGCTGATTTATAACATTACCAAAGAAAGCTTTCTCTATGGCTTTAAATTAAATTGAATTCTCAGAATGAGTCAGACACTTCAGACTGGGGATGGCAGTGGGAAGAGGTATTAGGCCAACTAATTGTGCCTGATATATTACTCACAAGATGGCTACAAACATGCCAAAAAGTTGAGAGTTTATAAGCACC
Source organism: Acanthosepion pharaonis (assembly GCA_903632075.3). Classification (NCBI taxonomy): domain Eukaryota; kingdom Metazoa; phylum Mollusca; class Cephalopoda; order Sepiida; family Sepiidae; genus Acanthosepion; species Acanthosepion pharaonis. Next base: position 2,755,002 of record CAHIKZ030005588.1, on the reverse strand, counting down.
TGCACATCTGAGATGTTATTTCCTTTTAAAGAAACCAAATGAAAATATTAACAGTTTTATAAATCAGGAAGTTAACTTTTACAAATAGAAGCAAGCTTATACAATTAATTTTTTCAAATGAAAATTGATTTTCACAAATAAATAGTTTTGTTATCTGCTTTTCCTAGTATTGTTCAATTTAAAATGAAAACTTATTAACTCTTATATTCTATCAATAAACTTTCCTTTTTGAGATTCTTGTGATAATAATAATTTAATTTTTTCTATTTTTCTTTGTATCAATACATTTATTAATTTCAGTAGTAAAGAGTTGAAAAAAATAATAATAATAAATTGAAACTGAGATCAATCTTGTCCAGGTTATTCAGTATTCTGCATGATTTTGATCACTTTTAAATTAAAAATTTCCATGTAATTATTTTAGTTTTGCTTTCTCTTTCAACATATACAATTTTCTACTTTTGAAATAAAATTTAAAAATCTAATTTATATTATTTTAAAATGCAAGCAGTTTTATTTCATTTACCTTTTGTTAGAACTGCTGAACAAAAAGACACTCATAATAAGTAGTCAGTGCAATGAAGGTTACATTACTTTTAATATTTTGAATTTAAAATGTTATTATTTAACTTAATATTCATATAGTGTTGCTTAACTTATAGAATTTAAGGAAGTTTTGTCTAATTAGCTTTCTAGATCTATTCAGAAACCTGAGGAAGACATTTGTAGAAATTTTGTCTTTTTTAATTCTAAATTCTTCTGTCTTTTAAGAAATTGGAATTATATATTTTCTTGAAAAAGTATTTTTTTACTAATTGTTCACCTAATACAAGGCCCATGAGTCACTCTAGATAGAAGGTTGCAAATTGATGTTGTTGCAGATTAGAAGTGGAGTTTAAGAGGATATCTAGGAAAGATAACTGTTGGTTTCAATCAGTAGGAATGATTATTTATTGTTATAAAGTATAAAAATTTTGGGGAGGTTGGGAATCTCGACATGGATCATAACAAAAGAGAATGACGGGAGCAGGTCAGGCACAACATTTACTCAAATTAACTAGGTAAACAACGACAGTCTGTCTTAACCATGGAAGGGTTCATCAGGAAACCACCCTGTTGTGTCAAAAGGAACTTAAAAAAGGAAAATCAAGACTGGCCCTGTTTACTCAAACCAAGCTTGCCACTTTCATCCATATTTCACTGAAATCTGTTGAAAATAAATGTTTTCTATAACTTCTGAGCTTTATCTTGAGCTGATATCCAAGGACAACAACCAGATTCTGATGAGAATAGTGTTCATATTGCAAGACTCTCTGCATTCGCACCATCCATACCACCATTCTTGCCACAGCTAGCAATGCTAGAAACCCCATTTGTTTCACCCCAGAATATGGGAGTGGCACATTATCATTCTTGTATGTCTTGTACTCAAGATGTTTGGGATCAATACAAGCTGTCAACTCGCCAATATAGTCCCAGAATGGGCACACCTGAGGACAATGGTAGAACGCATATGAAGCTGTTTCCTCTAGACTAAGGTCACACCAATGAGTCAAGCAAATACATCCAGCTTCCTCTGAAGGCTATGTTTTTGAGAGATAGAATGTTCTAAATCAACTGTCAAGGAAATGAAAACTCAGGGTTGCTGAAGTAATCCACCACTCTTGCCCAAGATCAGAAAGAGCATAATTCGTTGCCAACAAGCCGAACCACCCACAGAGATGATTAGTTGCAACCCCCACCACTAATTCCTTATACAAGAGTTCCATGAAAAGTCACTGAACTGAGGAATAACCTTCAAGGCCTCTCAATACTCTGAGGAATCTAAACTGGTTCCAGGGCTTACAATGACACTCAGCCCTAGAAACAGAAGGAGTGATGGTAAGTTAGGGAAGGTGTTCCTAACACTCTCCTCCAAGACAGAATCCTCTATCAATACACAGCATAGAAAAGCCAACTTCAAGTTGTGCCGATGTCTCATCATGTGGCATTCCTACCCTCCCATTATATGGACGCTGGGCACAGACCTCTCTGCAGACCTGATGCTTACTACCACCCCACAAGAGGAAGGAGAGCAAATAATCGAGTGACTTCATACAATTATTGCAAAGAGGGAGTACAGACAACCAGTAAAGTATCAGAGTAAAGATGTATGTTGTGCATGCCTTGACCTTACCCTTCATGGACAACTGCTTTCAAAGCCAAGTCTGTACCGCAACTTTGACCTTTGCCTGTACCTCTAACCAATTCTTCTTCAGCTGGACCCCAGGCCTGAATTAGTCTGTCAGCCCAACTAAAGGGCCCTAAAAGAGCAAACCTCTTCCAGGTACCTAACTGCAAGCCGGAAGTATTGTTGAGGTTAATCTTGCTCACCATGACCTTCTTGTACCGTTCAAGTGCCTGCCATACCACCTCAATGTCACTATGGCACAACACAAAAATGGATACATCATCAGTATACATGGAATCCCAGACTCAGGCACCACTAGGGACAGTGATTCCACTTAGGGAAGGACAGCACACCCTATCTCTTAGCTGGTGAAGAAGGGGCTCCAACTCCAAAGCATAAAGTAAGAGCAACAGTGAACAACCCTGACAAACCAACTGTGACAGCACAAAAGCTTATATCTACTTACTGTTCCCCTGTACCACAGCACTGCAGGAGCAATACAGGAAGTTGATCCATTTTCAGAAATCAGGTTTGAATCCAGCAGCCTGCAGGGTAGCAGCCAAATACTGATGGTTGACCCTACTGAATGCCTTGAACTGATCCAAATTGATAAGCACAACTTGCTCATTGTCTTTTACATCCTCTATGCTCTGAATTGTTTGTCCCTTTATGGCACAATTCTGCTCAGGTTCCAACAAAATCTTGGCAACTGAATGCAAATATTGACACTGGTAGCACTCACTAGCTGTATGCTCCTAGCCTGCCTAGCTAAACCTATCTCAAGGGAATCTCCCTAGACTCCGTCAGGGACAGGCTATCCTTGAGAGTTTTCAGCTTTTTAGCCTTCTCTGTCTATTTGGGGTCCAGCATTCCAGTGCCCCATTAAGACCAAGCACAATGAATCCACCAGGAATGTCCCCAACCAACAAAAAAGGAGACACACTCTGTCTGATTATTGGGCTCATAAAGTGTAATGATCAGAAACAAGCTACTGTTCATGGCAATGCCCACTCTCCACCTCAACATAAACAAGGTCTACTTTCTCACTCAGGGTACATTTAACCAGCAAGAAAAAACCTCTGGCCAGCTGGACCCTGTATGATGAATAGTCAACAGACAGCACACAAACATCAACTTCACAAAGTGTGTGTCCTGGAGTGTGGCCATGTCTCAAGAGAACACAAAGCAGGTGGGCCACCTTACTCCAATCTTTTAAGGTCTTTGCATTCAAATTGTCTAGCTTGATAGATATTTTAAAAGTTTACCCATTAAATACAGAAATCTGTGGGGGAAAGGACCCTGATGGATTGTCCTAGGCAGCCTGTGCCTATTTCCAATGTAATACATCCATCCAGGACAATACCGCCAACACCCGTCGGGAAAATTAGCTTAAGAGCCTTATATGATAGATGGAGCGGAACCGGGACCCTTCTAGCACATAATCTTGCAAATTTTTTAAATTTTTTTGTCTGGAAAATAATCTTTGGCCCTTGCCAAATGATACCCCACTTTCAGATTTCCCCCTGTGTTCCTAATCAATGTTGTGATGCCAGGGTTGTCAGGAAAGTTCCTGGGGTCCTCCGTCAACTTCCCATCAATGGAGGTACATTTGAAAAAAGGCCCTAAGAGGGCCTTCCTTTGTGCAGAAATATCCCTCTTGAGGGCCTAGCTGTCTGTTAGACTTATTTTTTCCTCTTGGGGAATGATATTTTCATTTTTTGGGATGTGTTGGCTGAGAGAGATGGAGATGATGGAGCTTTAGAAGAGGAAGAGAGGAAAGTGATTACTATTAATTTGCCTTGCATATATTGTTTGCTTGCTTTATTATTTTTTGCCCTGTTCTTTTCTTTTCTTGTTCTAGTTATTTCTTATTGCAAACTTTATCAATTCTGTTTGTTGGACAGTTATGTTACTTATTTTGCATTTGACCATGGCTACTCACTCCATAATAACAGTTAACCCTTAAGATTTTAAGCTTGTATTGATTGGGGGAGCATCCTCTCAAGAGTCTATTCCATGAAGCAGCAATTCTTGGATAGAAGCTGTTCAAATGGAAGTTCCTTATTACTAAGTGAATATGAAGGGAAATGTAATGATTCATTCCAGTGTACATGACATGGAGGATTTTAGCTGTAAAGGTCATGGCTGGTGGAACTAAGAAATGTAGCTCATCAGAGCATTTTCAATGGAAATTTCATTAGAGTGGCAAGAGGCTTGGAACATTTCATCTGTAGAATAGGGAGTGTAGAGTGGAAAATAATCACCCACGAGTCTGTGAAGATGCTTCTGAACTTTATCAAGGCTGGAAAATGAAGACTGGGCAGCTCCAGCCCATATACAGCTGCAATCGTCCATCTTTGGTTTCATCTGGCTCTTAAAAAGATAGATCATAACAGGCAGATTCAGGTACTGACTCGAGTAGTACAAAGAACAGACCATTTTTCCAGTATCTTTAGTGATGATTTATATATATTAGTTCCACTTGAGGTTGGGGTGAACTTCAGTACCAATAGATGTTTGAGGCAAGGAGCCTCCCTGAGAGAATAAACATTCATCAAGATAGGTGAAAGTTCAGAGTCTGTTTGGTGATAGTGGAACATTACTAGATTGGTTTATGAGGTATTGAATGTTACAAGTTAGTCTTTTCTTTATTGAGCCACCATAGCTAGATCAGAGAAAAAAATCAGCTACCAGTCTCTGGTCATTTAGACTTTTAGAGGTATACCCATACACTACTGATACAAAAGCATATATATATATATATATATATATATATATATATATATATATATATATATATATACTACAGAGTATTTATTAGACAGATCATTAAGATAAAGCACAAAGATGCTAAGACATAGTGTTAGGGAATGCCTGCTTCATCAGCTTGAAAAAACTACCATTAACAGCAAAATTTATGGATCTAAATGACTGAATGACTTAATAATGAGAAAACTCTTCAACACCATCAAAAATGAATACCATCTGAAAGTTAAAAATGAAATGGTCTGAAAGTACAACAGCAGAAGAGAACCCTCTTTTATGTATCAAACTGCTGGATATTAACAAAATTACTGATAAAAAAAAATAAATGATACATACACTCAACTAGATGTCAATATGAAACAACATGTGTCCAATGAAAAACTATGTGAAATCCTACCAAACATTATGAACACAATATTTGAAAGTTAAGGTAGCTTAGTGGTCATTGCTAGAGAAATAAACAAGAAGTTGTTTGTCATCTTATACTATAGAATCTAAATTATGGTGAAAGATCAAGATCAGTAAGAATCATTATCAATCAACTCATAGATGTCACTGGAATCAGAATATAAAATCTGGCTTGCACTATGAATCAGAGACATTGTTGGATAGGAACAGTCAGAAATGTTTAGACTTTGTTTAAACTAAGTCTTTACAGACTTAGTTTCCTTCTCGAAAAGAGGCACCCCATATCCTTCTTTTTAACATTACCTCTGCATTTCACTTTAAGAGAACATTGACAGTATCCCTAATTTCATCATTATATCAAGGTACTCAAGATATTATTTGGAAGTTAAATTTCAGAATGTTTGTGATCATGGTTCTTCACAGCTTCCTTCTTTTTTAAATATCTGTAGATTATTTATTGTCACAATTATTCTTAGGAAAGTTTGCTGCATCCATGATAAAAGAATAGATTTCTTGTTACATGGGAATTTAAATAAATGATTACAAAATCCTAAAAAAAAAAAAAAAAAATTCTGCATGAACCAAAACTTGAAATGGCTGAGCCTAAGAAATAAAAATGTTCTAAAATCTACATTAACTTAACTTTACAGAAAAGTGATTTTCACTGCCTTACCATACTCATGTATTATACACACTTGTGTATACACACTTGTGTATAATACTCACCGTTAATTTTGGCATTCAAAATTCTGGAAAAGCATTTCTCATGTATAATGTGCAGTGACTTTTTAGAATTTGTAGAATGTAAATTTAACCTAAATTTCAAATTTATTCAATATTTTTATTGTAACTTTTTAGAATTTGTAGAAGGTAAATTTAACCTAATTTGAAATTTGTTCAATATTTTTATTTTGACTTTTTAGAATATGCAGAAGGTAAATTTAACCTAAATTTCAAATTTATTCAATATTTTTCTCTGCTTTGTATCAGCTAAAGATAAGAATTTATATAGATTATATTATGTTTCATACAAGAATTTACATAGTATTTGGATTAAATACACATATTCACATGAAAATAATTGTGAGGAAAATAAGCTCACACTAAGAGAAAAAAATTATAAACAAACACAAATTTGAGTAGCTAGTGCCTTATTCTCTATAAAAGTATAAAACAGAATTGAACATTCATATTATGTTTACACACAGCAAAATAGGTAGTGAAGATGATATCCTTTTTGCGGAAGAAAGATAAGTGTGGATAATGACATTGAAGATCAGGAAAATAAAAACTATTTTGACAATATGGATGAAACTCTTGTGACATCTATCTTTGATATGGACAGCATTGAAGAAAATTAAATTATGATTAATATCTATGGAAACAATGTTTTTAAACAAATGCAGTCTTTTGAAACACTGGTTTCCACATGATCACAGAAGTTAAGCAACATCAAGTCTGGTCAGTACTTAAATATAGTGACTGCTAGGGAATACCATGTGCTGTAAGGTCGGATGTGTAGGTGGTGTAATGAATAATGGCTAGGAATTGAGTTCCAATTCCAGTTGTGTCCATTATATTCACTTACACACAAATACCTTTATGAATGTTATGAATCCAACTCTTCTTTTCCCACCTATGGGTTAATTAATAAGATGTTTATCACTAAAACATTATTATTCTTACAATTTAAAAATATTTTCTGGCTTTAAATAGCAGGCAAAGCATTGATAAGCTGTAGAAAACAAATCAAGCAATTGGTTAAGGATTTAAAGTTTCTGTTATACATTACTTAATATACTTAAAGATCCCAAAGAAAACAGATTATTTTTTCAACATGATGAAAAGGATACAACAAACAATGCCAAGGCACGGTACAGAATATATGGAAGATTACATAAAGAAGTTAGAAACAAATGCAGGCAGCAAAAGGAGAATGGGTCGATGAAAAGTGTGCAAAAATAGAAAGAATGAGCATCAAAGATAATGAAGATATGAATATCAAGATAAAAGATGTCCTCATTAACAGGATGCATAAAATGAAAAGAGGGAATGATGAAAATGGATAATACTCCAAAGATGGAACAAATAAATCCACAATGAAAGCGGAAAACCCAAAATATGCAAAAATATAGAATTACTAGAAACACTAAAGTCTGAAGTGGAATCAACACTGACCAAATTGAGCAGTAACAAAGCAGCAGGACCAGATGGAATTGTAATAGAGATGCTGACCATTCAGCATTGACAAAATTACAGACATAATAAATAAAATATGCAACAGTGGTTATATACCAGAAGACCTAAGTAGATCCATTTTCATTGTACTGCCTAAGAAACCAAGTACAAATGAATGCAAACTCTTTTGTAAAATCAGCCTAATGAGGTACATAATAAAATTAATCCCAAAATAGGACAAGAACAGTATGGATTCATTAAAAACACTGGAAGAAGAAATGCAATAATTATACACGGAATGACAGCAAAAAGGGCAATATAAATGCAAAAGGATGTATACCTATGTTTTATAGAATATACAAAAGCTTTTGATAAAGTATGTCATAAAGAACTGTTTGAACTGCTAGGTAAGCTTGATTTATTTGAGAAAGATATTAGAATAATCCAGAACTTATACTGGAAATAAACTGCATGCATACAGATAGAAAATGAATTTGGCAAATACACAAAAATAGTAAGTGCCATAAGACAAGGCTGTTTCTTTACACCAAACTTATTCAACTTTTACAGCTCTAAGAGAATTACAATTCTTACCCAGATTTCACTGGATTTATTGGCAGCCACAATCTTAACAACATAAGATAGGCAGATGACACAGAAATTAAACTCAAGGAAATCCCACAGTAAGTAGTAAAGAAAATGATAAGAAAGGACTAAACATCAATTGTAAGAAGAGAGAATATATGGTTGTCATTAAAAGAAACAACCCAAGATGTGAACTATGAATTGGACTTAGACAACATCAAGCAAGTACAAAAATTTAAATAGCTATGATGTGTTTTAACAGAGAACATGAAATATGACAACAAAAAGGAATGTACATTGAAATAGTAAGCGTAGCAAATTATTAAGAAACAGAAAAATTTCATTAGAAACAAAGAAAAGGGTACTGAAATGCTACTTCATATCAATCTCCCTATATGGCAGTGAATACTGGACAATCTCTTCACAGATGAAGAAGAGACTTGAAGCAACAGAAATGTGATTCTTTAGAAGGCTGCTGCAAATACCATGGACTGAACATATGAGCAAAAATGAAGTTTTAGTGAAAATGGAAACAAAATGCACACTTATACTTAGAATCAGAAAAAAAATCAGTTTAAATTTCTGAGGTATATAATGAGGAAAGAAGGCTTGGAGGATTTGACACTCACAGAATATATTAAAGACAAGAGGGACAAAGGAAAGAAGTGAATAACCTACTTAAAGAGCTTGGGTAATTAATTGAGAGAACAGGGATTAAAGGAGATAGCAAAAAGAAAAGCCTTACTAAGAGTCTTAAGAGCTACAAAGGACACAATGTTGTGGAGAGCCATGATCACCCATGTTCTGAAGAGACATGGCATATAGAAGAAGAACATTTTGGCTTTAAAATCTGGTAAAAAAGTGTATTATACATGAACAATTATGGCATGTCTTTTCTAATCTGATAACTAAAAATTTCTTAGAATTCTTCATATGACTATACAATGGAAGTTATGAGTGAATGCTTGGCTTCTCTTTATTTGTTAAAAATGAAAATGATTTTACCAATATTTTATGATTCTCATTCATAACTTGTTTATTAATTTCTACCTATCACTGTCTCAAAAATCTAGTGAATATTCAACAATCCACAGCTTTCTTCTAAGATTTCCTTTATAAACAAGAAATGAGTTATTATAAATTTTACCCAAGAAACATTTCAAAGTGAAAATCCAGATAGATAATTATTTTAAAGTAATATTTCAATTACTGAAAATCTGAAAACAGTTTTCTCCTTTCACACTGACAAGGAAATGTTTGAAATAATTCTTCCAAACATTTCCTCAAGCTTCTTAAGGATTAATTTCCATCATTATTCTTTGATTTCTAAGCCATGGTAGATTAATTTTCAAGACACTTATTCTACCTGTTTGAATTATATACACAATATGACATGTAAATTTACCTATTTGTAAATTATATAATTCTCTGCTATGTGAGATATCTGATATTGTGATGTGTCTATAATATATAAGGAGTTCTGAAAAGTTCACAGACCAACTTGCTTACTAAGATCTGACGAAACATTACGATCTTTTAAAATCTATTCTTGGCCAGGATGGGAACAACTTAGCATACCCTTGTAATTTGACTTGACTTAACTATAATTTCAAAAGATGGAGAGTTCTTATATGTTGCAATGTTGTTCATAGAATCTTTTTTGAATGCTGTCATTTCAGGAGGTGGACAATCATGGCCCTCCATAACTCCCTTTTACTTTTAATATCTGTAAATTGCTATGACTTCTTGATAAAGAAAGAGTAATAGTTTTCTGTTGTCTTTGCCACAGCTTTGAATTCAGAGTAGTAGATTGGTTGCCACTTAAGGCTGAAAATCAATTTTGCCTTCTAGTTAATCCAAACATAGATTCATACTGTAGATTATGAGGAAATAGATTTTATATTTAGTTTAACACCAAACCATCAAAGAAGCTAGGTGCTGGTTTGAACTATGATGGCCTCCTAGCCAGCAGTAGTGGAGATCTGATATTCACCTGACATCAGTGGTGAGCACAACAGGTGAACATATGTAAGCCCAGCTGCACGTAGGAAGTGCACATGAGAAAATCAGGTAAATATATGAACACTAACCCAAGAAGCATAGTATATTGCCCATGAGAATGTAAGATCCACATTTCATATGAGGGACTTGGGACCAAAAATAAACACACATGCACGCACGCACGCACGCACTCACACACACACTGAGTGACTAAGTGAAGTCTGGAGTTAAATAAAGTGTAAGGTTAAATATTTTCTGTCTGAATTTCTGGGTTGAGAAATTATCATTATTTATTATCCAAGGAATGAGATATTGCATATTATGATATGCCTATAATATATGAGGATTTCTGGAAAGTTCTCAACCCTGCTTGCTTCCTACTTAGTGAATTAAAGCAATGGTTTGTGAATTTGGTGACATCGTGAGTTCAAACCCTGGATCAGGCAGTGCGTACTTACTAGACATAAGCAGTGGAATGAGAACAGTTTACCCCCATAGATTAAATAAAGTGTTCCGTTCAGAAATTCCAGTAGGTTACCCAGATTAATATAAACTTGAGGAAGGATGGAAAACAGCTAAAATGTTGTGATAACAACAACAAAGATGAGAACAATTGTGGAATATTAAAGATGTCTTGTTACTGACTGAATGAAGTGTGTGCAGTAAGGTCCCTACTGATTAGTTACCAAGTTACATAAAGTCATTGCAAACAGTTCTTAAGTTATTCAAAAATGACTGAATACTTTCTGGAAAGATGTTGTATGACTTCACTTGCTCTGTAGATATCAATAAAATGAATTCAGTGCAGCAGTGTAAATAATGATAGATTGTTTTATATTTTCATTTGATGGTACAATGATATCATTGAAATATTTTAACCAAGGATATTAGAACCCAATATGGATGACATATGAATAAAATATATGAGATATGCAGATTACACTATGTTGAAGATATGGAAAGAAAACTACAGGACCTTCTTTGAAAGAAAGTGAGAAAAAAGGACTATCAACTGCAAGAAGACAGAAAGTATGGTCATAAACAAGAGGAAAAGCTAAGATGCACATTACAAATTGGAGATGTCAACAGCAATCAAGTACAGAAGGTTAATCTTTACAACTCTGCAGGCGTACATGCCCAGCAGCAATATTCTTTCTCAATATTCTCCAAGCAGACACATTCACTGAGTGACAGTGCTTTGTTCCAAAGGGGAAGTACATTTCTAAAAATAACCTATTACTACAGAAATTATATCATTAAGCTTGTGATATGAACTGGGAATGCCTGAATGTCAACCATTTTTTCTTAATTGAAATAGTCTTTTTATCAGCAAATTTTAATAAAGTGTTTTGAAATGTTCATGTTTCAATCCCAATGGCATCCAAGGCATGAATCTGTTACATTGATAGAGGAACTTTTCATGGACAGTGAGAGTAATAAGAACTTCTCAGATTTACCCATGCAGATATTGCTGATGTGCATGAGAGTGAGACTGAAAGTGATTCTGACCAAACCATAAGAAGCATACAATCACCCATGGCTTTCCTATACTCCTAGACCTGCAGATGTTGATCAAGAAGCTAGTGAGGTAGATGTTTTTTGTCTTTTTTTGTTTGACAAAATTATTTAATTAATAGTAGTGGAAACTAACCATTATGCAAATGATGTGAAAACATAATTAGGTGACACAGCAAAGCCCAATTTGCAAATCAGAGCTTGGAAAAACATTTGCTTTGAAAAAATGAAAACATTTTTGGCCTTGCTTTTGCTGATAGGTTTGACAAAGCGACTTTTGTATTCATCTTACTGGACAACAAACCCTCTTTTATATATATGCAAGGTTTTGCAATGTGATGAGTAGGAATTGCTTTTTATCAATTCCGTCATGTTTTCATGTTGATAATTCAACAGTAGTATCCAAAGATTACCCTGATATGAAAATACATGAAAATAAAACATTTTGTTGAAACTATTCTTTCACTTTGGCAATGGTACTACACCCTTGCTAAAGAAATAAGTTTGGATGAAAGTACAATTGCTTTCAAAGGGAGGACAAATCTCATGCAGTATATTCTCAAGAAGCCATCAAAATGGAGAATGAAAGCCTGGGCACTTGCGGAAGCAAAGACTGGCTACCTTTATAATTGGAGACTGTACTTAAGAAAAGAAAAAAATATTAGAAACACACAAATTGTTACACATAGGGTAGTCACATCACTGGCTTGTCTACAACTGTCACCATGCCATTGTGTGCCAAGCTGATGGTCAACCTACTTACTACCTGCCACTCTGATCAGATTTTCAGGAAGTAAGTTAGGTTGAAGAATCACCGGGATTATGTTCACATCAAAGACAAGTCCTCTGCTCTTGATGAGCTATGTTAAAAATTGAGAAGAACTGACTGTTTTGAAAGCAGGCTAACTTTTTTTTTATTGCTGAACACAAGTCACTGAAGTGGTGGAAGAAAGCATTTTTTAACTTATTTGAAGGCTGCTTTTGTAATCCTTGGGTGATTTGTAGGGTATTACACCCCAGTCAAACAACAGCTGAAAAATTTTGCCTCAGGAGATAATGCACAGACTACTTGAAGGGTTAGTCAATGGTGAGCTCTTGTCAAGGAAGGTGCTCCAAGTTATAGCTATGGGCAAGCACTACATCATGATAAATCCTAAACATGTCAGCAGTGGAAAGCCTTCTGTCCCCAAATGTGTGTTGTGCTTCAGCAGAGACAAAACAAGTCACCAAACTACCTATGAGTGTTAGTGCTGTTGGGTTCCCATGTGTCCCTACCCCTGCTTTGAACGATATCATACTTTGGTCAACTAAAAGATGGCTTGTGGGTCTGGATTACACAATTAACAAGTAAGTGTCTTAATAAAATGCAAACTTTTTTTTTAGTTTTCATTTTGTTTTCTCAAAATTTATTATATGTACAGTAAAAAAATGTCTTCATTTTCTACATCCTTTCATGCAAATACCCTGAAAATTTTATAACAATATCTCTAAACCCATAAAAGTTACAATTCTAATAATATACCCACTATTCAATAATTTACCACATTCAAAATTAATGTGGATCCAGAGGATACAACTCCAAAAATTAGTGCAGAGTTTTAAAGGTTAAATATCTGGGAAGTGTTTTAACTAGTGAAAGAAGTATTCCAAAAGCTAAGCAAAATGCTGAAAAAAATTAAAATTTTGGCAGAAACAAAGAAAAAAGTGCTGGATTGCTATGTTATATCCATCCTTTTATATGGTAGTAAATACTGGACAATCTCCCAACAGATGAGGAGAAAACAAGAGGTGGCAAAAAAATGTGGTTCTACAGAAGAATACAAAGAAAAGTGTGCTGGAATGCTATGCGTTATCTATCCTCTTATATGGCAGTGAATGCTGGACAATCTTCCCATGGACGAGGAGAAAACTAGAGGCAACATAAATGTGGTTCTACAAAAGGATACTGAAAATTCTACGGACAGAGCATGTACACAATGAGGAAGTCTTAAAGAAAATGGCAATAAAATGAACACTTATACTCAGAATCAGGGAAGTTGTAGAAATTCCTTGGACATATGATGAGGAAGGGAGGATTGGAAACCTTAACCTTCACAGGGTATATTGTGGGCAAGAGAGATAGGCAAAAGCAAGCAAACCACCTAGCTAATGAGCTTGTGTCAATGGATGATGGAAAAGGGAACAGGGAGCCTTAGCAAAAATTGAAAAACTGCTAAGGACCACAAGAGATAGGAAGTTTTGGTGAGTCATGATTGCCAATGTTCTGAAGGGATGTGGCACAGAAGAGGATCATTTGAAACAATATTATTAAATTTTTGCTTTTTTTAAAATTACCCAAATCATGTTTGGTTTGTTTTCTAAAAAGAGCAGCATACAGCATATCAATTTGGTTTATTTTGGAATTATATTAGGTTTGCCATTCAGTGTACACTTCTGTGTATAGTTTGCAAGCATTGATAAACACAATTTATTCTTTCAGATATGAGTATGAATGTATGTAGGCCCTGTAGACTTCCCTCTGAAGTATAGAGCCACAACCATAATACACTAGTCATTGCTGCTGTATTTTTGTAGCAAGTATATTTTTATGGAGTGGTGTTGCTAGCTCCATGCCCAGCCATTTTTTAATTTCATTATTACACTACTCCTAGCTTTGACAAGCCAGGATAAAGAGCCCAGTCTTCCCTGCTATTCACCCATAGCTGAGGTGGATTCATGCATTTCTAAAGGTATTTGTACAAAAACAAATACAACAACATTGGTTGGAACTCAGCATGCCAATCCCATTTCCAAGCTGATAACTATTATGACAAGCAAAATAAGAGATGAAAAAAAACATGAAATTTTTCATTTATCATAGAAAATGTGAAATAAGAAGTCTTAAAAAAAGGAAATTTTTTATAATGCATTTTTCAAGAAATAATTATACAATTAGGAAAAACAGCAAATTAGTCTAAAATGAAAAGTGAACAGAAATTAAAAAAAATTTAAATGTTTTTTTTCAAAAAGTGCAAATTACTTTTAAGAATTTTGTAATAAAACATAAGATTAAAAATATAACTTATGCACTTTTTTAATCTAATTCCTGACAATCTAATTTTATAAAATTGTATGCTTAGAATCCAGTTGCAGCAAAGTTTTTTTTTTAAAAATACTGCAATGTGATCAATACAAAATGGAATTTAATCTCTAAAGATAATGCAAAGAAAAGATAAAAAAAATGTAGAAAAAGAAAAATGTGGAACAAGAATTAATGCTAGAAAGTCTGCATTAGTTGCAAAGCTTTATTAAAAAATTGATAGGAGAAATAAAAAGCAAATATTGTTTTGAAGAGCAGGTGGTGTTTATAGGCCAATGGGTTGTATTTACCCTAATTTTTCCACAATTAAATCTGCTGCCCAGAATTCAATTTATTGATATTTACAGAACAAGTCTTTTCAGAAAGTATTCAGTCATTTTTGAATATCTTAAAAACTGGTTGCACTGGTTTTATGTGACTTGGTAACTAACCAGTGGAAAACTTACTACACACACTTCACCAGAAATTCTCCTGTATGTTTAGTCAGTGAGTAATGAGACACCATTGAGTTTCCATCTGATGGTCTTAGAGACTATATATTTCTTTCTAACTCTCCGACTATAAGCAGATGAATGACTTTTAGACCTGAATGTAACCAGCTTTTAATGATTCTATATTTAACATCGTGTCTTTGGTGTTTTTCTATTGTCTTCACTATGCACATTTTTCTTCAGTCTTTAATAAAAAGTTCTGAGAGAGGAATGAAAACTGGTTAAGCTTTGGAATTTTTTGTACTCTTTTTTTTTGGTTTATTTCTTTATAATAACTATGAAATTTTCTGTTATTCTTTTTATTTCAACATGTCCATTTTTATTGCAATCACAGAGTTTTCTTCAATTCATCTGCAGAAACTATTCAAGAATGATTAAGGGAATGAATCCCAGATAAGACTTTGGTCTTTCAAACTTGGCTGAAAATCTGTTGAAAGCAATCCATGTTTTGAGAGGCCTTTAAGAATTAAAACATACAAACATTTTGAATTTGTGCTGGATACAGTTTAAAAAAAAATCAGTGACTGATAAAGCAAGAATTAAACAGAGACTTGTCTAGAAAGTACCAAACAACTGTGAATATTTCTGCTGTCCATTCTTTATGTCTCATGCTGGATTTTTTGGCAGTATATTCTAACATCCTTGCACCACTATAGTTCAAATTTGGCTGTCGGTGACTCTTAGCAGTTCTTAAAGCTAAAATCATATTGAGAAAAAAAGAGACTTCAGACATAGATAAGATTAGAACAATACATCTAATAGTAATTGCAAACAACAACTTTAAAAATGTTTTTGAAAAAGAGAAAGAACGTAAGCATGTATATGAGGCCATAAAATGAATACTTAGCAAACCAAGACACCATTACTCTAGATCAGCTACTTTTTCATCAATATTAATACAAAAAAGACTTTGTATAACAATGAGGCCAAAAAGAAATCATCATTCAAAATTCTAAAACTGTTGACAACAACAAACTGCTCAGACCCAATTGGTTATGGTCAAGAATGCTGTCTGCATCTCAGGCAAAGTAACCTCCCCCACCAGAAAAGTAACAAAAACGTAACAAGCGACCTGTTTACCATACCTGTCTACCTTTTTAACTACTATGCAAATTGGACCTTATGGTTAACTTTCTGACTTTTTTTGCAAACCAGACCTATGTCTACATTTTTGATTCTTATGCAAACCATCATGAATATTTCCATGTATATTTAATATTAAAAGCTTTAGTTACAGAGTAATGCATCTTCAAGAAGAATGGAAGAATAAAAAGGCTAAAATCTGATAGAAAGGAATTACATTGATACAAAACAGTACTGCTAAAAAAGTTGATGCTAAAAACAGGAGAGGAAAAGTAGAATACACAGAAATTAAATTCTTCTATTATGTGCTGTACCTGTTCATAACATAGATTATCGTGGCTCTCCACATCTTCTTGGCTTTTGTAGATTTAAGCAACATTTCTCCCTTTACTATGCTCTCCCAATCTCCACTCCACCATTTATTTTTACAAACACATCAGTAAAGTTACACTCTGTGTCTCTCTACTCATCTTAAAATGATCTAAGAATGCCAAATTCACCAAGCCCTTATTCTCATTATGTGACACAGAAATTCCAACAGTTTCTTCAAGATTGTGAGTATCATGGGTTGTTATTTTTTCCATTTTCCTTAAAAGAGAAAAGTATTTTTATTTACTTTTCGATTTATTAATGTAAAGAAAGACAAAAGCTTTATTCATGTCAACTTATTTGCTCTTCGCCATGCTATCAGTTTAAGAGTTACATGTGTGAGTTGTGTCATTATCAAAAGAGTAAGCAAAATTTTCATTTTGTATCCCAGAAACTTCATCAACCTCTTTCTGGTTGTAACTTTAAGAGTCTCTTCATCCTCATTGTCCTTAAAACTTCCTCATTGCTTACATGTATCATCCACTGTATTCTCAGTATCCTTCTGTCAAACTACATCTATTGTTTCAAGTCTGCTCTTCATCTATGAAGAAATTTTCAGCATTCACAGCCATGCAGGAAAATAGATATTATATAGCAGTTCAGCACTCTTTTGTTTGCTTTTAATTACATTTTTTAAGTTTTAATTAATTTCTTTAGTTGCTGTCATTGGATTTCTGTTAGATTTTCTGTCATATGTTTTGACACTATGCAGATTATTAAATTTCTGTATTTTCTTGATTCTGACATCTCCAATTAGTATCTCACATCTTGAGTTGTCTCTCTTGCTGATGGACATACATTCTGTTTTCTTACAGGTTATAATCATTACTTCTTGCTTTCCTGTAAAACCTTGTCTAGAAGGTCTTGTAGTTTCCTTTATTATCTGCAAGTCTTATTGCATTTACTGATAAATCTGTTTATATCTCTCAGGATTACCTTGTTGCATAGTTTGAACAAAATCTGTCTTCCACATCTTTCTATTTTTGTATACTAGCTCAGTTCATTTTCTATCTACTTGCAGGCAGTTTGTTCCCAGTAAATCTTATGAATTATTCTAATATCTTTACAAAAGAAGAAGTTTTCCTATCAGTTCAAATAGTTCCTTGTATCAGTTATGACCAGTTTGCCTTTGCAAAATCACACACTTAGGATGCGTATTCTGAGTTCAATTTATTATCACATATGATCCTACAGGAAAAAATATCCATATACCTATACACAAACGATATTATTTGTTTTGTGGAATGAAATAAATGTCATGGGATAGAAGGGGACATTTAGAAAACCCTTATATCTATTCATGAAATCTAACAAGCCCAACATATTTATGCAAAGTCAAATATAATCCACAAAAATAAACTCTTTTCTATAAAAGTTACAAAGGCAGGATGGGCAAATTATATCCCTCAAAACAGCTAGTTTTTTATAATATTTCTTTTCAAGTGAATTTGCATAATATAAGATGCAGAAAATGACTGCAACCTACATGGTGAAGTCTTGGGATCTACAAGTTTCTCTCAATGGTGTTTGAGGCCAACACTAGAAAATTTATTTGAATAACATATTGCATACTAAATTCAGGGTGCATCCTCAATATTACCAAATTCAGTGAATGTATATATGTATATATATATAAAGAGAGAGAGAGAGAGAGAGAGAGAGAGAGAGAGAGAGAGATACTGAAAAAAGATTTCTGTTTGCATTATTTATATTTACATACATTCTATCCTCAATGTAAAGCATAAATCACATGTAAATATATCAAAATGTAGGCTAATATATATATATATATATATATATATATATATATATATATACATACACACACACACACATATATATATATATATATATATATATATATACATAAATATATACATACCTATATATATGCATGCATATACATTTAGAAAAGTTAAAAGACAATAGTAAAATTGTATTATTAGCTGATGCATTTCATCTGATGTGGACCTTTTCATTTTGGCCATGAAATAGTCCACATTCACAAAATAATGTGTTTAATAATACAGTTTTCCTATTGCCTTTCACCTTTATAAATAATGTCTTTGTCTACAGGTTAACTCTGAGAATTTTTTTCATATATATATATATATATATATATATATATATATATATATATATATATATATATATATATATATATATATATATATACAAACACACACACACACACACACACATACATATATATATATATATATATATATATATATATATATATATATATTTGAATTTAGAATAATGGGGCAGCAGATCATTTCTTTGACAGTGGCTATCTTTGTTGTATAACCACTCTGAGGATTGCTCATGTAAGCTTAGGACCAACTTAATAAAAAAATATACAAATGTTGGACAATTTTTTTTTTATTCTCACCAGAAATTAAAGCAAATATTCGAACATTAGAATGGCTCATGATCAGACATAATAGACATTCATTTCCTCTTATGTTTAATAATGTATGTTTAAATATATATATATATATATATATAAAAATGTTTAAATATATATGTATATATATATATATATGCATATATATATATATACATATATACATATATATAAATATATATATATGTATATTCATATACATATATACATATATACGTGTATATACACACATATATATATATAAAATATATATATATATGCATATACACACACACACACACACATATATATATATATATATATATATATATTGAGACATATTTCATTGAATATTTTCATTATGTTCTGTCTACTTATTTTCAATAGGATCCTTTCATCTTCACAGATAAGCTTTTTGGTGAGATGAGATAAAATCTGGGTTGATATGTATTTCCTTTATTTCTGAGTACTTTTGACATAGCACAATGTCATCATCAGGGTATTGTTTATTACAGGATAAATAAAGTAGTGTTCATTATTGTGAAAGATGAAAATCATTATGATAATCTGAAAATTAAATTTCTTATATGCAGAGTGAGGAGTGCTAAGTGAGAGCATGACCACTGACACTGTTTAAGGAGTTGTAACTAGGTATGGTGTGGAGATTTTTTACAAAATGAGTTGTAGAAAAAAGAAAGAAACTGCTATTATGGATATTGTTATTTCAAACTATATATTGTACACATTTTAAAGCATTTGTGGAGTTATTTTTGACAAAGATTTTCCAGAATTGTGAATGTGGACAGGTATGTTGTTGTAAATGTTTAGAAATGTTTGACGTATTATTCAAATGAAAACATAGTTACCATGACAACATTGTTGTAGTGTGTTCAACATAAATATCATTTTTACCATTGGGGATACAATCTCCCAGAGGACATTTAAATTTATAAACAATGTTGGTTTTCTGCAACACGTTAGTAGATGGGAAAGAGTCATTACAAATGATTGTATTAGATATAGTAGATTTAGTGTAGTATATAATTAATTTTATTTTAAGTAGGGTCTGTGGTGAATATATTAGTTTTCATTAATTTTTTTAAGATATTCTCATCTTGCTTATAGTTAGAATGCATTTGGTTAAGATATAAAAGGTTGATATGTTTGGGGTTAGTTGCAGAAGTATTATGTACTATTTGTTTTGTATGAAGATCGCTGATAGAGCATCTTACTTGTTCATCAACAATATAGTTAGGGTAGTTATTATTGATGAGAGTTTGTTTTATGTTTTTTAGTTTGCTGTAGAAAATCTGTTTTGTGTATGAATTAATTTTTGCACACTTTATTAGGTTTTTATAATTGCTATTCTATAGCAATTTGGACATTCACTTTTATAGTTAAGGGTACATGAATTTATGGGGGTAGGATTTTTAGGAGGAAGTGAACTTATTGTTATTAGTGTTTATCAGTATATCTAGGAAAAGAATTTTGTTGCTATTATTAAGTTCATATGTAAACTGTTTTGGGAATTTATGTATTTCTTCTGTATTCTTGACTAATAAAAGGATATTGTTGACATATTTTAAGTAGATTGAGGTTTTTTTTAAATTGTTAAAGATGTACATATATATATATATATATATATATATATATATATATAAAGGGTGCCCCAAAAATTTGACATCATTTTGCAGGCTAATAATTTTGGCAATTCTTGTTGGAATAACCTCAAATATCCACAGAATGTATAGAAACAGATCAAGATTTTATATTTAATGTTTTATTTTTGTTCTGTTTTCAGAGTGAGTCATACCATTAACTCCCAAAGAGAAGTCATTTTGCATCTTGGAATATGCTTGTACAGTCACCCAAGGCTGTGCAACATGCTCTCAATGCAAAATATGGAAAAACTTCAGAAACTGGCAAACAAATCTGGACTTGGTACCAAAAGTTTAAAGAGAAAGTGATGTATTATTTCTGTACAGACTATTTTTTTTCTCTCATTACCTCTTTATAACTCTATACTATCAACATTGATAGTACTTCTTTATATATATATATATATATATATATATATATATATATATATATATATATATAGTTAATAATAGCTTTCCAAACTATATAGTTGATGAACAAATAAGATGTTTTCTTAGAAATCTCGATACTAAGCAAACAGTACATAATATGGTTTCTACTAATCTCAAACATATTAATCTCCTATATCGTAATCAAATGCATACTAATTATAAACAAGATGAAAATATACTAAAAAAAATTAGTAAATACATAGGGATTGGTTAGCTGCCCTAGTAGACAGGTATCCTCAAATACAAGTGGCCAGTTATACTATATATATATATATATATATATATATATATATATATATATATATATATATATATATATATATATATACATATATATATATATATATATATATATATATATATATATATATATATATATATATATATATATATATATATATCATATATATATATATATATATCATATATATAATTATTTATTCAAAAATTATAACATAAATATATTATGAAATCATTACAAAAATATATATATATATATACACACACTTAGCTTTTGAAAGGCATCTTTCACTATCCCAATGCATCTTTGGATATTGGTGTCACACTTTCCATCCTCTGTTAAAATACTTTCTAGATATTTAAATTGTATTTGTTTGATTTTGTTATCTTCAATTTGTAATTTGTAGGTCAAGCTGTTTCTTTTACTAACAACCATACATTCTAAATTCGTGTAGCAGATGTTTAATTCTTTTATCTTGCTTTCCTTCACTATCTTCTGTAGGAGTTTTTGTAGTTTTCTTTCCATGTCTGCTGTCAACACTGTGTCATCCACATATCTTATGTTGTTAAGATTGTGGCCACCAATACTCAATCCTGGTAGGACATCTCCTCTCAAAATCACCTCAATATATAGGTCAAATGTCTGGTGAGAAAACACTTCCTTGTCTTAAACCCCTTTCTTTTTTTTTGTATATTTACTAAATTTATTTTCTATCTATATGCAGATGATTTCTAATATCCTTACAAGTCAAAAAATTTTTCTAGTGTGTAAATACAAGGAAAATTGTGTTTTGGTTGCAATGGCAAGTGACATGAAAGATGTGAGCAGTTCCCAGCATTGGAAAAATGTATCATAGGTGTAACAGAAAAAAATGTTTTTCAAAACTGTAAAATGTTCACTGAAAGAAACGATCTTACTACATGCAGTAACTAGATAAAATCAAAATACCATTATAAGACAGTTTCAAATATACATCAACTTTATATATCCAAACTTGAAATAAATGGAACAAATTGTAAAATTGATTACTGGTTAATCATTATTTTTCTTAAATGAAAAACAATTTAACAAACTGCCTAACACTGAGTTTTTTTCTAAGCAGTATAATTCAGACATTGTGCACTTATTCAGGTGAAATTGTACAAAGGAGAGTGGCAAATATAAAAGTAAAGTAACTAGAAAAATTATGATTTAGAAGTGTTGTAATCGGATTGGGATCTTATGGAATGAGATTGGCTTCAGAATTTGCCATTTAATCTATCCACTAAATGTAACCACATTAAGTGAATGGACCATTTTCAAAAACTTTCTAACCTAGTTTGGGTACTTTGAAAGCTACAATTGAGAAACTACATATACAATTGAACAGTATTTCTCATTTTAAAAAAGCTTGATAATATATAAAAAATTAAAATTCTGAGAAAAGATAGAAGCAGAATTAGATTGCATACATTCTGATTCTATCCTCAAAACCTGCCTTTTTTTCCTGAGCCTCTCTCATTGTATCAAATACTGGTACAATGGGGGAAAATGGCAAAGTTCGAGTTAGTCATGACTTTAGACTGTAAACTCTGCTTTGCAGATAGGTGAATATCCTATACCAAACATCAGCAACTTGTATTCTTCTATCTCTGATAGACGTTACTTTAAGAAACTGGATTTGAGTAATGCTGTTACAAATTCCTTTTGAAGAAGAGTCCCAAATCACTCCAAATGACCTCTTTATGTATACCTGGTTATGTTTTGAATTGGCTCCTCACCTGGAATGTTTCAATGTATCATAGAAAAGTTGATTCAAGTAATACGTAAAACAACTGCCTGTATTGATGACATCCTTATCACAGGAGTTAATGTGAAAGAACATAATGATAATTTGTGCTTAGTACTGAAGAGATTACAAGATGCAGGCCTCTGCCTAAAAAACAATAAATGTTCAATTATTTGATTCAGAAGGAATCCGTCCAACTCGAGACAAAGTTAATACAATCTGTGCAGCACCTGTTTCAATGAATTTGTAAGAATTCCATAGCTATTAAGCTCTTTGTTAATTACTATGGCCAATCTTTGAACTAAATCAGTATTGTCTTAGTTCCTTAGAAAAATTTTTTGTGTCTTGTGGGGATCATGAATGGCCATCTCTGCAAAGTGTCAAGATGCCTTTCTAAAAGAATTACATGAGAGTATCCATATATTTCCCCGAATGGGGTCCCTCACATGTAGCCAACATTTGGTGACCTGGTCTTGATTCAAATATCAAGGTGTGTGTGAAGCACTGTGTTGCATGTCAGGATGTTATAAAATGCCTCAAGCTAATATAGTCATATGAGTGACAGAATGAATGTGGTTTCATACATTTTCTATACATGGAATTCAATGTAATTGTGTCTTATAATGCCACTTATGATTTCACTTTTATTAAAGTTTTGTCAGACACTGAAACTGAGAAATTCTGCTATTTTCACTTTTGTATGTGATTTTCATTGGTCAATCATGTATCACATGCACTATAAGCATAAATAATGCTATATGTATGCAACTTTATAAAAATTCTAGTTTTTCTAAATAGGCATCAGATGATAATATATATTCATAATTTGTATGAGTGTATGTCTTGTAGATATTATGTTTGTTGGTTTTTCATGTGTTAATTATACATATATATATATATATATATATATATATATATATATATATATATATATATATTGAGATTAAGTGGAAAAGCTTTTTTAATGACTGTGCATTTCACCTTCATGTGCAGGGTTGACGTCTTCCAGTTAGAATGAAGAACATAATTGTGTTTTTTGTATTAATGCCTGATGCATTTGAAGTTATCCCAGTGCGAATAAATCCGTTATTCTTTCTATTAGTTCATATATCACATTTACTGCTACTGCTTTTGCAACAATAATATGTATGAGCCTAGTTTTAGGTTTATCATTGAGAATTGTGAGATTAGTGCACTTTCAATGTATTTTCTGCTTAGTGAATCATTTTCTCTCTTTATTAGACTAGCATTTATTAAATTGAAATTTTAGCCTGATTTGTTATGGTGAACTACATTCAAAGCATTATGCTGCATACCTCTGCAATTTGTTTCTTGTCTTTCAGTATCCTACTAACACACACACACACACACATATATATATATATATATATTTACTTATTTTATTTGATAATGCAGAAAATAATTTTTCTCTAGGCAATGTCAGGGATGTGAATGGCTTCTCTGATCACACAAGGTTTACAGAATTTCTTTTTAAAAACTCCAAATTACATAAAAAACACAATTTTTCACAAATTCAAGAAACGTCATCCACTTTGACTTTTCCAAAAACTCTACAGTTTACCCAAAGCAATGTACCACACCTCCAGGAAACATTAAAATCTATGGCCACCAAAATTTAGTCTTCATACTGGTAATTATCAAAATTATTATTAAAAAAAAGAGAGTTCTTCCTTTTTAACTCTACAAGTATTATTTTCTTCAAAAATACAAGCAAAAACTATTATATTGCAACAATAACTTTTTCTTTTCATATTCACTCTATTTTTCCATCTTCCTCTCTTTTCTTTTCATGCTGTGTTGCTTCGATGGATCACTATTCATCTGTGGTGGTTTTCCTTCATCCATGGTAAGGTTATCCTCATACAAGTTATTAGTGTATTTATGTATAATTACACATTGTCTGCATTCCAGATGTGAACACATCAGGTACTGGAGACTGGTTGAGGAGATCACTCATCAACACATAATTTCTTCAAACAATGCAGGGAAGCATTGGTAATATGTGAGGGCACCATTCAGCATATATGTTTGTTGCATCTCTCTCTATGGCCTTCATCATGTACAAGGGGAAATGGCAACTGGGAATGTATTGCACCATATTCCCAATCAAGATTCCAAACATTGTATATGAACTGTGCACAAAATGAATTTTCCCTAGACATTTCAAAGTTAGGAAAATTTTGGTCAGAAACAAACATAAGAGTGTTGAACAGTTATATAATATTGGTCTTCCTATATGACAGTGAATGTTGTACAATTTCTTCACAGACAAAGAAGAGACTTGAGACAGCAGAAATGTGGTCCTGAGAATACCATGGACAGGACATGTGAGTAATGGGGAAGTTTTAAAGAAAATAGAAACAAAAAGACTGTTGTGCTTAGAATCAGAAAGAGATAGCTAAAATTTTTAGGACACATAATACAGAAAGAGGGATTGGAAAATTTGAGACTCACAGGACTTATTGACAGAGAATACCTCGAGTAACTTACCTTAGAAATTTGTAAATGGATGAAAGAAGAGAGACTTGGAGGAATGGTTAAGATACAAACATTGCTTAGTGCTACAAAGGAAAGGAAGTTGTGGAGAGACATGATTATTCATGCCATGAAGGGACATGGCACATTAAAGAAGAAAAAATGTATAAATCCATTTATTTGCTATTCCATTGAGAGATATCATGAAAAATATTGCATCACAGATATGCTATGTTGATTGATGAGAGTGGTGAGCTCATGAGCAAAACACACTCACATAGGTTATTATTATTCATCTAAGCAGAAGCAACAAGGAGCTGTGGCTGCCATTGTCAAATTTTGACAGGGACAGACATGAATTTATGCATTATTTCTATCTTGACAACTCATTTCTGCTTCTTTTTCAACATTTTTCTTTATTTCTGTCATTGATCTTTTCTTTCATTCTTTTACATTTAAATCTCTTTTATGCCATCTTCTCACCCATATTTATCTATTTTGCTTTCTTCATTCAAGTCCCTGCCATTGCTCTATTTGCTTGTGATTTCTTTTAACTTTCTTTTCTATTATATATTTCTCTTTTGTATCTAACATGACAATAGTGTGCCTGCAATATTCTGACTGCTTCACCTGAAGAGATGTAAAGCACCCAAAAAAGGGGCAATCTACCAAAATAAATTCTCAAAAACTCAAATATAAATATCCCCAACCATGTAAATGCTTATAGACTCAAATATAAGTTGCCAATATTTATTTATACAAAGTAAATTATTTACTGACTCAAATATAAATGACAAATATTTACCTATTACTGAATCAAGTAAATCTAAATACTTAGATATATTTAACCATATTCATTGATCCCTGAACAAAGTAAATGCTTACAAACTCAAATATAAATGACCAATATTTACCCAACACTGAACCAAGTAAATGCATGTAGATTCAAATATAAATTAACAAAATCTATGCCTCTAAACCAATTAAATATATTTAGACTTCAATATAATAAAGTGATATTAAATAATTCATGAAGGTTTAATATATCATAAAATCAACAACCCGAAATTTTTTAATTTTTTTTACTTGTAATCTTTTATTTTTATTTAATCTTTTCAGCTTTTACTTTTGTTTTTTTACCATTTTTATTTTCCAACTTTTTCTATCTTCTAATTGTGTTCATGTCTTGATTATTTACCTTTTCCTATTCTCTACATTTATTCTGTTTTTCCCTGTATGTACCTCTTTTTCTGACCTTTCTGTACAAATTCAAATTTTTTATTTTTCTTTCCTTTTGTTGTTTTTACAAATTCCAACTTTCATCATTATCTTCCCAGTCTGTTAATTTTTCTTCATTCTCATATCTTTACCTTTTCTCTTTTCCCAACTTTCTATCCTACATTTTTGCTTTCTTTTTCTTTTCATTTCAAATTAATTCCATCATTTCTTTTCCATTCTTCCTGTTAGTCTACCAAATACACTGAACTGCAAGAGAAAAATATTTAAGTAATCAGAAAAAAATCCAGATTAACTGTGAAAAACTTTTGCATGTAATGGTTTACTTCACCAAATAATTGATTTTTGTCTAGTACCTGATTTTGGATTTTCATTTTGTGCTTTTGTGCACACATGATTTGACAAACATTTTGGCTGTACTGGGGGGGGGGGGCAGTGAAGAGTGGGAAGCTGGAAACCTGTCAGGAATGACGTAAATCCATGTAGAGTTTTAATAAGTCTTCATCTGATTGTTCAGCCTCAAATAAAGACATAATTATCTAAGGGTTGCATCCAAGCTGAAGAAAACAAAAGATCAAAATTCACTTCTAAATTCTGTTTGTAAACTCAATTGTAAATTTTGATGCATGTTTTAGAATCTGACAGATTCAGTCAGATAAGAGGAAAAATCTGTTACAAATAAGTCATAGACTGGTTGCAGAATTAACTTAGCCTAAATTTGTTTGGCATACTATATAATAAATGAAATATATGAGATTGGACTATCTTCATGTACACATGAATCTTACTGCCAGCTCCTGAAATAGTTTGGGTGTTAAGTCACCATTAGGTGAGTTAGCACCATCTTGCTGAAATTTCAAAAAAGCACTAACTCATCTGAAAATTTTTTGCCCTAAAAACAAAATGACAGGTCTTATTTTTTGAAAAGTCAATAAAATGGTAGACTTCTTTTATATAAAGGTTACATTTAAAACTGTAGAGTACTTGGCAATGGTTAAATGTAATTGACAGAAAATACAGAATTGACAAAGTTTGCAACACACAATACCAAAGTAAAGAAAAGAATAGGGCAAAAATAATATTAAGAAAACACTATATGGAAGCAAAGCAACAGTAAAATGCAAAAAATTTCACACAATTAAGAATGATGTTAACATACAAAATGGGTACAGACAATTGATTGCAATGGTTATTTTCTAAGTATAGCTTAGATGTTGCACAAGGCTGAAAATATGGGCCACCGAGTGAGGATCAAACTCACTTTTCAGTCATAAATGATCTAACAAGACAAGCTTGCTAACCATTACACTATGCCGAGTTGCCCCAAATGATTGCAATATTCCAACTTCAAGACAAGAAAAAAAGATATAGATCAGATGAAACTAAGAATTGGGCTATCTTATTGGCAAGGAAGAAATCCCAGCATGCATCTGTATGTTTTGTCTATAAATTTGCAGAGGGGGATGTTTTGGCAATTATTTCTATGCTGACTGGAGTCAAGAATAGCTTTGATGTCAAAGAATACAACAAAGGGCAATGTCAAAATAGTGTCATGAAAAATCTTTTGGGACAATGAAATAATGTTATAAAGAGAACAGAACATTCACATGATGCTGATTGTTTGAGGAAATGTGAGAGATTTTAATTTATCAAATTTAATGAAATTAAAATATAAGCAATTGAAAAATTTTATTGAGCTAGAGAACGTTTTGAATTGACTTGTGGAACCTTGATTTTCAATAAATTTATGGTCATCCTGTCCATAAATGCTTTTAAATATTCCATGAACAACAAACCAGGTTATAAAGGATGGCATTGAAACTTAAACCAAGATGGTATAATTCATCATCTCAATGTAGCAAGATTTATTGAGTTAATTAAAAGGCAAGAAGGAGAGATGAGATTTGAACTTATTCAGGCTTCAACTGGCATCAGAATCAATATTTTACACACTGATTATCACAAAGAAGTAAATTTAAAAGTAATCATTGAAAATGTCTTTTTATTTGAAGAGGGACATTTTTTCATGCTTTGGAGACAGTATATAACTGCAAGTTGGAAGATTAAAGAATAAAGTTTTAATTAAATTCTTTTAAGTAAAAATTTTTATCACTTTATTTTTTATGCAAGTTGGCACCCTTTTATTATTTTAGATGATTGAACAAACAACTCACCTGTAAAATAAATAAATCTAAAGATGAATGAGATTGGCGACCCTTCACGTGCAGCTGAATCCCACTACTGACTTTGGAAATAATATGAAACAGGATTGCACTGCCAGCTCAAGCACAGAATGATCAGGATAGAAATATATCAGAATTCTTAAAGAAAAGAAGGTATGTTTTAGCTTACTGTCAAAGACATTCATGTGGGAATCTCTAAACAAGAGTACAGCACTCAGTAGAGAGGCCAACACCAACAAACTAATTCAAATAAAAGCTTTTTGTTTTACAAACACAGTTCATAAAAAAGTAACTGTTCATTGTGGCAACATGTTATCATAATAATCTTATACTTTATTTTGGTTTTTATATTCCTTTCATATTAAAAATATATCTTTATACATATTTATATTAAAAATATATTTATCTTAGCAGTAATAATTATTCAGAATAAAATAATGTCTGTTGGTTAGGATAAAAAGAAATTAAAACAAGAAAAAATATTATTTACAGTCAGACTAATGTTCTTTATTATTATTACAATGTTTCAAACCAGGAAGAAAACTGAATAATTAGATGTCTGAGAGAATTAGTATATCCTAAGCTGTGAGAAATAACGGGGGGAAAGCGCCAAGCTTAAGCTGAAAAAAAGAGAATTGATGGAACAGGTAGTCAAGCTAACCAGCAATGATTAAAGTTTCATGAGTTTCATAACATAATAATTATGAGATCAATCTCTGGGCCTGATTTTACAGATCCAAGCTTAGGGAAAACAAGACTGGCAGCTACTGAGTAGAACTAAAAATAGAACAAGATATCCTACACATGGACAACCTACCCTATAGTTTCTATTTTCTTTAAATCTTTCTCATTATCCACATGCTCTGTCTTTAATATTCCAGAATCCATCAGTAGAACCACATCCTCTGTCACTTCAAGTCTCTATATTTGTGAGAAGACTGCCCAGTATACACTGCCTATATGAGTTTAGATATTACATAGCAGTTAATATTTATTTCAAGTAAAATTTTTGTCTCTTTTATTGATTTTGCTACAAGACATCTTTTGTTTTTCCAATGTGCCTTTGGAATTTTATATCACACTTTTCTTGTCTGTTAGATAGTTGAATATCTCTGTAGCTGCTTGATTTTAATGGCACTAATATGTAGCTCATATCTTGGGATGTCTATTTTGCCAACAATCTTCATTTTCAATTCTTACAATTAATTGACACTTTTGACTACTCTTATCTTCATAAAAATATGTTTCTCATTAAGTTATAAATCCAAGATAAGTTATTATCACTTAGTTCAGCTGAAATTATTTTTTTTAATAATAAAGGTTAATCTAGAACTAAGCCATATATATATATACAATTTCAACTTGAGATGTAGAACACTTATTATTTTAATTATATTTAAAATCATTTCTCCCTTTCCCTTTCAATGCTTAATATTTTAACTTTGCATTCAGTCATCTCTCACAACTACTGAACTTTACTGAATATTGTTCCCATGCCTGTATAGATAAAGTTAGTTCACTGAATTTTAATGAATTTTAATTAGATAATTAACCATTCTGTTTCAGCAATTCACTGGCTAAATGGTCAGTAAAAACAAAGCCATCATGATTCTGTCTGGAAATGAGGCTTATTGAATCTATTTGACTTTTTAACTATCTTGGGGGGTCATTCGCCATCTAGTGCAGTGGGATAGACTGGACTATATTGACATCTAGTGCAATGATAATATGGCATTGCTGACTGAGTGAAGGGATTCCAAGTGAAAACAATAATCAGGGTAGAAGTTTCTCTGATGGAATCAATAGCCACATGCTATGACCAAAGTGAGCCTTCAGGTGAGAGGACATCAGAGAGGGATGTGCTTCTCTGGGTCTATTGTTCAAGACATATTATGTGTGAATGAATATCTCTCTGGCTTTCAAGTCAAATATATGAAGAGAAATGATCAAGTGTTCAGCCATGCTGCAACCTTATGACCACACTCAGTCATAGGACTGATGATGATAATGATTCATCTTGGATAATACATCATCTCTAAAGGTAACTGTTCTTTAAATGCATTGATGATATTCAACAAAATTTAAACACATTTTTTAAGTTCACATGCTTTTTACCCTGTGAGTATCAAATTTTCCAAGCCATCTTTCCATATATGTACCCTAGAAATTTCAATTCTCTCTTTCTGCTTCTAAGTATAAGTGTCCTTTTTCTTCCATTTTCTCTAAAACTTGACCATTGCTCACATGTTTGGTCTATGGTATTCTCAGGATCCTTTTGTAGAACCACATTTCTGTTGCTTCAATTCTCTTCTTCATCCGTGAGGAAATTGCCCAGCATTCACTGCCATATAGAAGAACTGATATCACATAACAGTTCAGTACTCTTTTATTTATTTCTAATGAAATTTTCCAGTTTCTTAATACTTTACATAGCCTTTGGAATGCATCTTTATCTATCCCAATATACCTTGAGATTTCAGTATTGCAATTTCCAGCCTCTGTATAAATACTTCCCAGATATCTTAATTGTTATACATGTTTGATTAGATGTAAAGAATTATTTTATTCAAAGGTGCATTGGAATAGGGAAAGATGCCTTCCAAAATCTAAACAAAGTATTAAGAAACAGGAAAATATTATTAGAAACAAACAAAAGAGTACTGAACTGTTATGTAATATAAATCCTTCTATATGGTAGTGAATGCTGGACAATTTTCTCACATATCAAGAGGTAACAAAGATGTAGGTTTACAGAAAGTTGCTGAGAATACCATGAATGAAACATAACAATGGGGAAGTTTTGTGGAAAATGGGAACAAAGAGGACACTTGTCTGTAGAATCAAAAAGAGTTGAAATTTCTAGGATGCAAAGTGAGGAAAGGGGGCTTGGAGAATTTGATGCTCACAGAAGGTGAGGGGGACAGAGGGAAACATCAAGTAACCTCCCTAACAAGCTTGGATGGTAGAACTGTGATCGGGAGGGATAGTAAAAAGACACACATTACTAAGAGCTACAGAGAATAGGAAGTTGTGAGGACTCATGATCACACACAATACTAAATAGGGGAAATGGCTCATAGAGGAAAACAAGTAATAGGTCACTTCATTTATGTGCCATGTCCCTTCAATCATGGCACCCAACAACTTCCTTTCCTTTGTAACTCTTAGTAGCATTTCTTCCTTTGCTAAGCCTTCCACTTCCTGTTCCACCATCCATTCAGACTAATCAGGTAGGTGGACTACTATCTTCACCTATCTCTCTTGTCCATAATATATCTTGTGAGATTTAAGTCTTACAAGCTCTCCTTCTTCATTATGTGTCCAAGAAATTTCATCTGTTTCTTTCTGTTTTTGTTACCATTTTCTTTAAAATTTCTTTGTTGTTTACTTGCTTCATCCATGAAAATCTCAGTATCATTCCACAGAACCAGATTTCTTTGCTGCCAGTTTCCTCTTCATTGATGGGGAGATTATCCAGCATTCACTACCGTAAAAGAGTCTTGATATTACACAGCAATACAGTAATCTTTTCTTTCTTTCTAATGGAATTATTCTATTTCTCAGCACTTTGCTTAGTTTTTTGTGTTGCATTTTCCATCTTCTGTTTTATCACTTCCCAGGTATTTAAACATCTGTACTTGTTAGACATCTCCAGTTTGTAATTTGTATCTTGGGCTTTTTCTCTTGTTGATGACCATACTTTATGTCTTCTTGCAGCTGATGGCTAATACTTTCTTCTTGCTTTCCTTTACTACCTTGTCTAAGAGCCCATGTAGTTTTCTTTCACATTTTGCTAGTAACACAGTGTAGTCTGTGTATCTTAGATTTTGAAATTGTGTCCCCCCTCCAATAGTAAGTCCTGGTAGGGTCTTGAGTTCCCTTGGATAGTCATGATGTAGAGGATTGAATAGATTTGGAGAGAAGACACGTCTTTGTCTTACAATCCTTTCAGTTTTCTATACTTATTCAAATCATAACAAAAAACAAGATTCTTCTCTCTAGCTTTCATTTTTCTTTGTTTCACATTTTCTCTTGACACAGAATGTTGTACATCCAGAAGAAACTTCTGTTTTAATAATGCATTTCTTCTTAAGGCAATTTTGTTCCTTCAGCCTTATTGCAGTAGGTTTTAAAACCCTGTCAAACAAATATATATAAAAGCAATTTTCTTGTATCATTTGTTTTATGAAATCCTATTTCTCCTTGGAAAACGGATGGAATGAGTGACAGCAAGCAATGAGGAAATCATAAAATTGGAAATATAATTACTTTTTCTTTTACGTAATTTTGCTTGTATTGATTTTATTATTTCATTACTTTTTATTTCTGTTCAAGATTAGGAATTTCAAGATTTTTCCTTCATTTGGAATCATATTTTGCTTTGAGTTATCCTGTTTTTTTTTTCAGTCTTTTAGACATTCCTGTGAATTCTAGATAATGACTATAATCATGATATATACAAAAAAGATATTTGAATAATCTCCACAATGTAATGTAACATGACTAATATCAGAATCTTTAGAAATTTGGAAAAGCTATTAAGGGTTTTCTAAAGCAAGGATTTTAATAAATCACTCCAGGCTGATGGATACTTAATTAAAGAATTCTGTTTTAACCAAAGAGACTAATCTGATATGAATTGTTATACACTCTGATATAAATTGTTATACACTCATTAGCCATGTAATTAAGTACATGGGAACAAATGTAAATTACTAATCAACCAATGATATAGCAGCAATTTAATGGATATAATCATTTAAACATGGTTATGGTGACCTACTGTATTTTATTTCATGCATTCATATAAGAAAGGTATTTGAAGTGATTTTAATGTGTCATGATCATTAGCGACAGAGAGGCAGGTTGGAGTATTTCAAAAAATGCTGGTATACTAGAATTTCCATGTGCAACTAGATAATAGCCCCCAAAAATTAAGTGGCAATTCTAAAGGCAAAAATCTCTTGTTGATAAAAGAGGCCATAGGAGAATGGCTAGACTTGTTCATGCTGACAGAAATGCAACATTAGCTCAAATAAACATTTGTTACTATGGAGGTATACAGCAGAAGAGCCTCTCTGAATGCACAACATGAAACAAATGAGCTCAGCAGCAGAAAACTGCACCAGGTGTCACTCTTGTCAGATAAGAACAAGAAACTGAGGCTACAATTGAAGCATCACAAAATTTGGACAACAGAAAACAAAAAAAATGTTATCTGATAAGTTTCAAATTCTGCTGTAATATTCAGATGGTTAGGCCAGAATTTGGCATAAAATCATATCAACCTTTCTTGCCTTGTATCAATCATTCAGTCCGGTGGTGTAATGGTAGGGCAAACATTTTCTTGGCATATGTTGGGGCACTTGTTACCAATAAAAGATTGTTTAAATGCTACGTCCTACCTACCTACAGTAGCTGACCATGTTCTTCAGTTTATGACTATGGTGCCCTCAACCAGAGTTAGCCACTTCCAGCAAGACAATGCACAGTGTCACAAATAGAAAATGGTAGAAGATTGCTTCATGGAATGCAGTAATGTGTTTTCTGTTTTAAAGTGACCTCCATAGTCACCAGATCTCAATCCCATAGTGCACAAGAAAGGGGTGGAATAGAAGATTTGAATTTTGGATGTGCAGTCAAACTAAAATAGATGATTTGTAGGATGCCATAATAACAACATAGGCACACATTTTCAAAGAGTGTTTCCAGAATATTGTCAAATCCATACCAAGAAGAATTGTGGCAGTTCTAAAGATAAAAGGGGATCTAATCTGGTACTAGAAGGGTATGCATAACAAAGTGACAAGTACAAGGGTTGTTCAGTATTATCTGAGTCTTTTTAAAATTTTTATAACAACTTTTTTAGCTTCATTTATGATTCAACCTTCTTTTTAATAATTTAATATTATTTATGACATGATAATTGATGATAATCAGTTTAAATTGAATTCTAAACTTTAGCTTTTAATTATGCGAAGACTTGGCTATCACATGACACTGAATAAAATAATTCATAGCAATAGAAAATTGCAAACCAAAAGCACTTAATTTGCCACATCATGAGATCTATAACCCATTAGTTTTGTTGGGGCCCTACATGTACTGCAGGTGGAGCAGAGCCAGCCCTATTCAAGCTGGTTTAAATTCAGTTTTCCTTCTTCTAGACTCACCCAAAGTGCAAGCCCTGATATTTAACCTGTAGCTGGAAGAGGATTGATTAAAGTGCATTAACACAAAATAAACAAAATGGACTCAACACAAATTTGAACTTGTTGATTTCAATTTTCAAGCTAATAATCATTAGGGGAAACTTTCAGAAATTAAAAAAATGTATCTATATACACAGAAAGGAATCTTATGCATAGAAATTTATTAAATGCATTCATTATACATAGAAATACAACCACAACTTTACAGTGTAATATTTAAAAATTCAGATATCACTAAAAATATATATGATCACTGCAAAACTTTTAGAATAGATTTTCCTAGTAGTAAGTAGTAAGTAACCATAAATTAGATACAAATGTATCAATTAGATATATACTTCCATGTTTAAAAAAACACTTTAAACACTTTTCAGGTAACTAAAGATGATATTTAATTATTAATTAAGAGGATTGATTCAAGTGCATTAACACAAAATGAACAAAATGAACTCTGCATATATCCTAAAGGAAATTTATGGTCCCATTTTTGTACTTTGTCAAGTAAATGCCTTCTAACAATTATTCAGTTCCATGCTGGAAAATTTCCATTTTTTCCTCCTCATAAAATTTTATATATATATATATATATATATATATATATATATATATATATATATATATCAGTATCACCCCATGCAAAGCAGTAAAGCCACTAAAACACAAAGGGGTTAGAGGATGGGGAAAAATTAGAAACAGAAACTTTAATAATGAGCAGAAATATAAAAGAGTAATCAGCTAGAGTGGAGACAGTGATTAACATTGCATTTAAGTTTTTGCAGATTAAAGTTGGCTGGAAAGCATGGAGTCGGAAAGGAGTTCCACAATCAAGAAGTATGAGAAAAGAAACTGTCAGTATAGAATGTATGGCTACATCTAGCCAGCTCAACTGTAAATTGATGAGATCTTGATGCCAGTCTAGTACTGCACTTTAATTTAAAAAGTCTAGGTGCCATAGAAATCATGAAAATAGTTATAGAAAAGGCACAGAGAGACAACCTTATGGTAATGGGAAGTGACTGAAGTCTAAAAATTAACCATCTTTCTTAGTATCTGACCTAACAATAGACTTAATATAGTCCACTTCATGTCAACTGAGAATGTTTGCCTGAGAAGGTGAAATGAGTCACTTTCTTGGAGGCTAGCATGCTGATGGAAGGCAGAAAGTGGATTCTTAGATGATTAATGGAGAGAATGTAGAGGGGCATGGCGGTTACCACTTGTTGAGGGTTCATGGCGTGGCTGTTATATTGTTGATAGAAGTCAGGCGCAGAAGAAACGCATGTAAGGTTCAGATACTCCTGCCCGCCGGGCCCAACTACATAAAAAGGTTGGACTTTGATTAAGTCCAAAGAAGAAGGAAAAGAAAGCAAACAAAACACAAGACCGATAATATATGTATATACAAATATATATTAATAACAAGTTACAATACATGGAAACAGTACAAAGGACGAAGTGTGTGTGAATATTCTGTATATGCGTGCGTGTGTGAATATTCTGTATGTGCGTGCGTGTGTGTATATTGTGCTTAGCGTGTTTCCACGCTATCCCTTGTTAGCGCCTACATTTCGAGGTTGATAGCTGAAATCCTGAAGGAAAAAGAGATAGAGGCCAAGGGTCAGCGGCTATTTATAGCCAGGGAAGAGAGACCCCTGGTGAAAGGGTTAACGGACTGAAGGAGGAGTTAACTCCGACAAGAAGTTTAGTTTTGGAGGCATTAAATTTGACAAACCATCTTTTTCCCCTGACAGACTTGAGATCGTTTTGGACATTAGCTGTAGTAATAAAAGGTTATAGGTCTGTTTTCTGCAGATAACTATTGTATAGTTATTAATTAGATTTAGCTTATGTATATTAAGTGTATCTAGAAAGATGGGCTTCTGGGAATTCAATGTAAAGAATTGAAGAGAAGAATGAACTTCAACAATTGCTTGATTTTGCAAATCTAGAGATTATTATTTGCATGCTATGCATTATTTATAACCAAAGTAATGTGGGGAAAAACTCTCTGATTCATGATAAAATCCCTAACAATTCATTGATATTTTTTATAATGATTCAAATATACATAACAATAAGTAAGAGATGTAATCAAGAAAGTGTACTTGTAAAAATTCATGTTAGTTGAAATTTCTAGGGCATATAATGAGAAAAAAAGGCTTTGAAAAATATATAGGGCAGATTGAAAGCAAAAGGGACAAAGGAAAACAATGCATAACTTACGTAGAGAGCTTGAGTAAATGGATGGTGAAACGAGGTTTAAGAGAGATAACAAAAAGAAAAAAATTATTAAGACCTGTAAACATCAAGACATTGTGGGGAGCTATGATTCAGTGGCGTAGCTAGGGGGGGCGAGGGGGCGGACCGCCCCGGGTGCCAGCACAGGAGGGGTGACACAATGTCACCCCCAACAAAATTTTTAAACCAGGCTAAGGTGCCAAAAATAGTCTGAAAACAGTGGTGGAGACACAGGATTTCGCAGGCGGGCATATGACTCCCCAGAAATAATTTATGACCTCCCAGTTTTGTCCCCCTGTCAGAAATTTTCTAATAAATTGTCGGGAAATTTGTGAGTAGGAAAAATAGCAATGTTTTCAGCTTTCATGTGTTTCAGTTGCTACAATCTTGGTTACTAACAAGAGACATTGTTGTAACATTTTATCGGATGATATGGTGTTTTAACTCTGCATCATTAATAACAACAAAGCGAAATACGAAGCCAAAAGTGCAACAATTTCAGTCTTGCCTGTGTATCAATTCGCTGAGATACAATTTTCCATTGAGTGAGCAATATACTTTTAAATATATCTACTAGTGTTGGGAATCGGAAAAATCGGAACTTTTTGGGTATCGGAAACGGTATCGGAATCGGAGAAATTTGTGCAGTTAATTTACAATGTTCCGAAAAATGCTTAAAAATTAAATAGAACATTTTTGTCAAGAAAAATACTTTCAAACATTATTGATAATTAAATGGTACCCAGAAAATGATACAACGGAAAATTGGACACCGGAAAATTAGCAAAGAAAATTACGTCAACCATGAGCCAGTCAAGACTGTCGGATCTGGCTGTGCTGTCCATTGAAAACGAGCTTACAAGACAAACAGATTTTGACGATGTCATTGACCTGTTTGCCACAATGAAAACAAGAAAACATTAATTCTAAGACCATAGTATCGAATGTCATTCTTTTGTGTATTGCCGTGTCTTGTATTTAGTTGTTCTGAAAGTGAACAGTTGCATTTTAAAAATCTTTTGATTTGAACTGATTATTTTGTGGTATTGGATTTTGTCTTGGATCATACATGTAAACAGTAACGTACCGGTCAGTAGAGTAAAGTAGAGGTAGAGCATGTATGAAAATTTAGCTACAGCTAACCATTCAGCATAGGGTGAATCGGGGTCATTGGGGTGACATTTGAGTGGACCTCCCCGGGTGACGTTTACTCTAGCTATGCCACTGCTATGATTGTCAATGTTCTGAAGGGACATATGTCACATAGAAGACGAATTTCAATCTGAAAAGATTCCATATTTATTCATTCCTCACAAAAATACATTTGACTTTTATTTTGTTCATATTATAGTTTCTTTACATCGCAACTATTTAAATCATCAATTTTTTGCTGTCAGTATACAGACTTTCCAAAACCATTTTTATTATATAGTAACTTTATGCAAAAAGAAAAATCTTTTTCTTCAAACTTTTAAAAGAAACAACAGATAATGCCTGTATCTCTTTTCTTTAATGTATGGCATAATTCTTCCAAATCATTAAACTTGATAGGACTAAAACATGCAACTGTCTTTGAAATCTCATTATGTTTCATGATTGTGGGTACATTTAAGAAAATATCTATGTGATTGATAAAATGATTACAACATTTAAAAACTTATCAGATATTTTCAAAATAAAGGATATAAAAATATTTATAAAAATATTTATTTTCCCAATAAACAATATAAAGAAAATAAATCTCAGTTAATCAAATTAATAAACAAAAAATATAAAAATAAATATTTTGATATATTCTCATCATTATCAATATTCAATTCTACAGTCATCAATCAATAATAGTGCTATAATAATGTATATAATTTAATGCTGCAATTTTGAATAGTTCATTGTTAGATTTTTCCTTTTTTGTAAACAAAATTTGAATCCTAGGATTTTGTTTATAACTTGTCACTGACTCCTGGGAATTGCAGGCTGAAACTATCATAGGAGTATATGATGGCTGAATGTTGACTTTAAGAAAATCAATGTCTTAGAAATATTTAAAAATACTTATTGAAAGTAAGATTTTTGAAGTTCTTTTGAAGTAAATTTTTTTTTTATTTTTTAGATATGACTGCTTTGATCTGCTAATTTTTTGTTTCTTTTCCTTCAAAGTAACTTAAGTATTTACTCCTTTTTTATTTGATCTTCAAAAAGTTCTAAAAGCTTTTCCAAGAATTTTTAGTTCTATTGTATAAGAGCAGAAAATCTACTACTACTATGTCTATGTGTGTTTGTCATCTTAATAAAACCAATACTGTATATATATATCAAATGTTCTTTTATTTAAAGATCTAATTTTTATTCAAAATAGTAAAAGTAGAAGTTTATACATTTGATTATTTCTTATGTAAATTCAAAAGATATTTTGTTATACAAGTATAAACAAGTATATTTGCTTTTTCTTCTTTTTTTTTAAATCAGTATCACCCCCATGCAAGGCAGTAAAGCAACTAAGACACAATGGGTTACAGAGTGTGGAAGAATTAGGAATAGAAACATTAATAATGAGCAGGAAGAGAAAAAGTAATCAGGAGGACAGTAGATAGTGTGGGAGAATAAAAATGAATTAATAATAAAAAATAAACAATTTAATTTTCCCATAATGCAAAAGAAAAATGGAAACCAAAAAGGGTTTCTGGTCATGTGTGAATTTTATGACCACAATTCTGGAAAAGACATGATTGCTCTCTTTTCATCTCCCAACAATTTAGTTTGGACATGTTTGATAGCTGTACCGATGAAGGGGAGATTCAGTGTCAGGCTGACTTGAAATGGACCATTCCCTATGCATTCACATCTTTGTAGCGACATGTATCAATAAACATTGGGGATTAATTTTCCACTGAAGACTTCATTTTGTCTATTGTGGCTCACCAACATTCAAAAGCTGTTAGTGACACAAATTCAAATACAACCCTCCACAATTGGTAACCACAACACAGTTTTTTGTCCTGGATAAAGAAAAAATATCCAGGACTATATAAACAAACTCAACTATGGACACTTTTTAAAACTGAGAGCCAGTAAAAAAATAAGCATTTCAACCAACTTCTCTACTTATCGTACAATGCATGCAAACACAAAAAAATTTCAACAAAAGTAATAATTTACTCTTAAAAATTTGTGATTAAACCTTATTTAAAGAGGAAAATCTCAAATTTCTAAACTGTACATGATATATATATATATATATATATATATATATATATATATATATATATATAAATGTTGAATATCTGCCTTGCCATCTGTGTCTTTTTTTAAAAACAAAAAATATGAATATTTGCTTTACCGCATATGTTTTTAAAAAAACAAAACAAAATATCATAAAACAGACATTTTTTTTTAAACCAAAAGGATGAAATGGACACAGCAGCAATAGTTGCTATCAAAATACCAGCATTTATGGAAACAGCCACTGCTAACTGGTTTGCTATTATCAAGGCCCAGTTCTGCCTAAAAAACATAATGAAAAATAATAAACATAGAAACATTTACAATGCGCTTTCATCCCTGTCACCAGAACTGGAAAATGTTCATTTTAACAAAAATACTTATGAGAACTTTAAGGAAGTAGTCATCAAAAGTTACAAAAAAACAAATTCAGAACTGTTTGAAAAATTGATAAATGACACAAGGATAACAGGCAGGCCTGAGAGAATTAATGGCTACAGCCTACAAAGTAGGAGTTGGAGACGATATTCAAGCATTGTTTTTCACAAGCTCTGCCTTTTACAATAACACCAGTCATAGCTGCTGCTAGGAACTTGACATTAAATGAACTTAGTACCTTAGCTGATAGCTAATAAACTTTTGCTATTTATGAAGACAGATATATAGTTCTAAACATCACATCAGAATGCTATAAACAACAAACCTGAAGGACAACAAACCCCAACACTGAAATGCATATTGAAGTACTTCCATTTTATGAAAATTAGAGACCCCCATTCATGCTGTGAATATTTTGGAATAAAATCCAAAACATGCAAACCATGGTGCCAGTGGTTAAATAAAGCAGCTTGTAAAATACAGTCAAATTCCAGATCAACATCACTAGCCAGAAGAATGAAGAGTCTGGTTTGGAAAATTTTTAGGTTAGATTGATGTTGCAACCAGTGATTTGCCACTTTTTGAAGTTGCAATCCGGATTGAAAAACAACATGAAGTTTGTGATTGATACTAGTGCTTCAGTGAAAATACTACCCAGCAAATATGCCAACAGACTCTGTCTAAACCCAGCACCACTCTGTCTATCCTCAGTCAACAGACAAGATATCCACTACTATGGAGCAGTGTCTACTGACATAAACTTTCCAAAGCTTTGCCACTCATATAGATGGACTGAATTTGAAGATTAAAGTTTGCTGGAATGCATGAAGCTGGAAGGGAGTTCCACAAGTTAAGAAGTGCAAGAAAAGGATCTGTTTAATAGAAT
The DNA here is from genome assembly GCA_903632075.3 of Acanthosepion pharaonis. NCBI lineage: Eukaryota > Metazoa > Mollusca > Cephalopoda > Sepiida > Sepiidae > Acanthosepion > Acanthosepion pharaonis. Next base: position 2,713,021 of record CAHIKZ030005588.1, on the reverse strand, counting down.
TTATGGTTACATCTAGCGAGCTTAACAGTAAATTGATGAGATCTTGATGCCAGTCTAGTGCTGTGCTTAAATTCAAAATGTCTACGTACCATAACAAAGAGCCCATCCAAACAATTTTTTTGTTAAAAAAAAGAAAACAACTTTTCATATGTGAATTATCATTAAGGCAAATGAAATGTGTTCCTTGCATATACAGAGTCACCCCCAAAATCTACCCATTCTTTAAATAGCAATAAACACTTTTGTTTACTTGCAGACAAGATTTATGCTTAAAATTAAGAAATGTTAATGTTTATTGACATACAAAGAAACTTGGAAATTTAAATTAGATATTAAATGAAATTAAATGCATGTTTATAAATATTCAAACTGACAATGAAGTCAAAAAGTGAGTAAATTTTTTGGGACACCCCTGTATTATTATTATTATTATTATTATTATTATTATTATTATTAGTTAAATATTTAACTTAACAATTTTATATTTATAAGTTTGACTAGAATACAAATAAATTCTGCAATAAACTTTTACATTTTACATTTAAATTTATTATTTATTGTGAGAAAATATTGATTTATTGCCCTCATTTGCACCCAATAAAAAGTATTTTATTCATTTTTATATTGATTTACAAAGAATACAATATGTTTTAATTCAAATGATTGATTAACTTCACAATCAATTCAGGGAAATAACTTTGAAAAATAGATAAACAATATTATTTAACTGACAAAAATTGTTATTCTTTCCTGACATTTTTCTCAACAAATGGAAGTGATTTCTGATGATTTTTAAGAAAACAAATAGAAATAGATAAAATGCAAGACAAAAAGAATTTTAATCATATTTACAGTTTATTTCATTATAAAATTATATGGAATTGTTCAATTTATATTTTAGAGAAGCTTTTACTACATTTTTCCTTCTTGTCAAGTTTATTTTAATAGTGTTGTGTTACAAATGGCGATTCTCCCACTTCCATTGAGATAGTCACGAGGATCATGTGATAGCTGGTGAATTGAGAAAGATTGACGAGAGTAGTTGCCATGTAGAACCCAGAGATGAAGGATATCCTTAGACCATAGCAGTGGGTCTTACAGGAAAAAGCATATAGCCTAACCTAGTTTTCCCTTCAGGAAATATAACAAGTAATGTTACCCTTTCTTACACACAGTTTGTTGAGGCATATGTTATATTTTCTTTGCGTGGGGCACTTTTATATATGTATATATATAATTTAGAGTAGGATATAGCATTATAAACTTCAATGTGAACTAAATATGTGTGTTATTTTTCTTCCATTCAGCTATTCCATTCTGTCTGTGAAATATCAGTGTTGTTATATCATGGATATAGCAATGTCCATAACGAAAGAAACGCATTAGGGAAAATAAATATTTCTTTCCCATACACTTGTTACAGTAGTAGGGTAAAATTCAGTGCTGGAACAACCTAGTAGCAAATGTAGTAAATGCAACAGACCCCATAACCATTCAGCATAGGGTGAATCGGGGTCACTGGGGTAACATTTGAGCGGACCGCCCCGGGTGATGTTTACTCTAGCACACGAATTCCTTTTTTAGTTGTCTCGTTCAACCAGACTTGCTTTTTCATATTTTTAATGAAATCATCGTTCACCGCTGATTTTTTCACGTCTTCTAGCGTAACCGGTAGTTCTCTAATAGTGTTGCATAACAGACCCAACAATTCACTTTCATCTCTTAGCGCCGCTATTACTGTTCCTTCCAGTGGTTCCGTATATTTAGGTATCAATCTTCATAACCCATCGGCGTGACCTAGCTTCTTTGAAGACACATATTCTATTTTGAAATTATAATTCAGTAGGATTACACTCCAACACTGTAGTCGATTTACCATGTGAGTTGGTATACCTTTTTTGAACCAAATATTGTTAACAGCGGTTTGTGGTCTGTTTTCAGAATAAATTCTCTTCCGTATAGAAACCTGTGATTTTTTTTTTTACAGCGTAGATTATTGCTAAAGTCTCTTTTTCGATTTGACTGTAGCTTCGTTCTGCGGGCAGTAACGTTCTCGAGGCATATCCTATTGGCTTTATGATGCAATACCGCACCTAGTCCCTCATTACTGGCATTTGCTGCTACAATGATTTTCTTCTTCGGGTCGAAAGGCGCTAACGATACGTCTGCTAATAGACAGCTTTTTATTTTTTTAAAAGCCTGTTCGCATTCTTTCGACCATATCCATTTTGTGCCCTTTTTCACCAAATTATTTAAAGGAGCTCTCATATCATACCTTTTTGGGATATAAATGCTATAGTAACTTACTTACTAATCTTTAGCCACATTATCAGGTGTTGGCATATTTTTTATAGCCTCAGCCCTTTCTGGATCCGGTTTTCTTCCTTTATTGTCAATGATCTGCCCTAAAGATTTTATCTTCTTTAAGAAGAACTCGCATTTTTCAGCACTCAGCTTGAACCCGTATTCCTCAATTCTCTGAAATACCGCTCTAATATGCGTTTTGTGTTGGGCCTCGTTTTCACTTTTAATCAAAATATCATCTAAATATGCGATTGCATACTCCATACCAGCAAACATTGTGTCCATTATTTGCTGGAATAGACTTGAAGCTACTTTCAGTCTAATAGGAAGACGATTTAGTTTATGCGTGTTTATTGTCAGGTACTTCGAACATTCTTCACTGACTTTAACCTAAAGGTAAGACTCCGACAAGTCCAACTTTGAAAACACTCTACCTCCGTTTAATTTAGTGAATATATCCTCCGGACTCGGTAGAGGGTATGCATGGTCTTTCTCACAATCATTTAAGCCTGTCGAAAAGTCAGCACACTCTCTCATTTTTCGATTTTTCTTTTTTATATATACGGTTGGAGACGCCCAATCCGCGTAATCGACTTTTGAAATTACGCCAATTTTCTGCAACCTTTCTAATTCCTCATTTACTATGTCTAGTGCCGAAAACGGTACTTTTCTCTTTGGTTTAAAGATTGGTTTAACATTTTCTTTCAATTCGAAGGTAACTTCTGTTTTTGTGCACAGACCTAGTCCTTCTGAAAAGATGCGAAGGAATTCGCATTTCAAATCCGTAATAAATCTTTCTGTTTGCTTCGTCTTATAGTTCTCTATGGCGTTAACTTTGTTACAGAAAGAATTTACCGGTAATTCCCATAAATTAAACAATACTATCCAGTCTAAACCAAAGAGGTTTACTGAACCAAGGAGCACATACACTTTCGATTTGTGAATTTTTCCCTTGAACGAAATGTTACATTTTAAATCATCTCTAAGCTTAAGTCTTTTTCCTGACACTCCCTTGGCAATTTTGTCTGTGTTAGTCAACGGCAGGTAACCAATTTTTTCTCAGGTTTGCTCGTTTATTACCGATATACCACTTCCTGAATCGAGTAATAATTTTACGGTCTGCCCATTTATTTTTACATTGAGGTATTTTCTTCTTTGACCCTCCTCAATTTCGATTTTAGACAAAACAACGTTCACCTTTGTTTGAAACCTTGATTTTACTTTTTTTCTGTTTTGCCCGACAATGGGAACTTCTATGGCCTACACGCCCACAATTAAAACATTTTTTATTCCTAAAGAAACAATCCTTGTTTATATGCTGTCCTCCACACGAACTGCATATAATTTTTCTTTCGTTACTTTGTATCCACTTCTGTTGTCTTACCCTTTGTACTCGCGAAATGCTCTTCTCCTCAGTCCGAGTATTATCTTTTTTATGTTTATGTCACTGACATTCTTCCGTTATTTTTTGTAGCGTAATCTTCGGATCCTGTTCCATGATAGTGAGGATTCTTGATCTAATTTCTTTGTCCTACGGTGTCTTTAGACCCTGCATAAAAATTATACACTTGAACATGTCGCTTGACAATTCCTTTAATTTAAACGTCTAACACTGTGCGTTAACCATACCCGCATACGTGTCAGAATCATCATCTTGTTTTACGATATTTAGACACTTGTATCGTGTATGAAACAGACTATCTCTTTTATCGAAAATTTTCGACAAAATTTCTACTGTTTGGGAGGATTAAATTCGCGTATTTTGTATTTTCTTCTGTTCCCGACTTCTGCAACAATAGAGAGATTTTTTCCTCGTCGGACCATTGTTCGCATCTTTTCGTAAAAATTGTTTCAAACCTACGAAAATAAGCCGGAAACGTTGAACCACTGTCAGGGTCGTATTTAAATTCAGAGAGTGAATTTGAAATTCCTTCAGCAGAAAAAAATCTAGAACCCGGTTCTTTTGTTGTCCTAGATAATACGTCTTCCCAAAGTACTTTATTGTCTTTTGCCTGTTGTTTGAATAACTTTTCAAACCTTTCTTGTTGCTGAATAAATTGTTGTTGTTGGAATTGTAGCACCTTAAGTTGAGCCAATCATATTACTGTGAGGGGGGAACCCAGGTGTATGCATATTCATTACATCAAACAATATATTGAAAAAGCATTTGGAATTCTTCCCTATACACATCATTTCTTCCTTTTGTACGCTTTTTGTAAAACCTCTGCGATTTGTTTAATATTAACAAAGTCTTCCATGAATAAATTTATAAACCTAAATAAATTGTTCCTTTTTCTATTTGGGTACATAGTTTGTTATGGGGTCTCTTTTATCTACAACCGTAGACTTAAGCAAAATCTTCCACAAACAGTAGTAAAGAAAAGCCCATTATTGACTTCATCACAATATTTACTTAGATTACCTTAGTTAAGGCATAAAACCAAATGCAAACAAATGGGGAGAGAAATTGGTTAGGGTAATTTTTCAAATGAGGCACAGTCTGCCTAGTATTAAAATCAACAATCAAAAAATAGTTTCAACTGCAATGCAGTTCACAATCTTCTGTTTACATATCACTGAAAACATAGCAGGATGCCATTGTTTATTTTTATTCTTTTCAATATTAGAATTATTTTGCATATATCGATATTAAATATTACTTACTCCAGTATGAGATTTTCATATTTTTTATATTTGCCTTCTGAAGGAATGAGAAAATAAATTTATTCTAACAACACACTATTACTGTTGAAATAGTTAAATGCAACTACTCCAACAGTTTCTTTTTTCGCACTTTTTGCCTGTGGAACACCCTTCCATTTACTTGCTTCCCTGATAACTACAATCTTAAAAAATTCAAATGCAATGTCAATCACCATCTTCTATCTTCTTGATTCTTGTTCATCTTTTGTCCTTTCCTCAATCCGCCCTATACTCAGTCTTTTCTCTCATTTCACTCCCTAACCGCCCTGCCCCCCCTGTGTGCTCGTGACATTCTCACCTTACTTGAGGTGAAATGATAAAAAAAAGAAACTGTTATTTGCCTCTTCTGTAAATTAAGTTATATATATATATATTTAGTTATTGTGAAAAATAAAACCTTTAAAATAAAATTAAAAATTTGATAAAACGAACAAATTATACAGATTCAAATTATAGCGGACATATTATTAGAACATATTGTATTAATTCATCAATTTCAGGCAAAATAAAATCGTCCTTTTAACGAAAATTATTAATGAAATACAAGTCAATAACAACTTAAAATAAAATTTTAATTAACTTATAATTTACAGAGAAAGATTAAATTTGCACAACATTTAAACTTATATCAAACAATTAATCTATAAATTGCCAGCTTTTAGGTATTTATGGTCATTAATAATGTTATACTCTTCAAATAACAGACTTTAAAATAGAATTTAATTTAACATATTTCTGTTAAATCTTAGCAAGGTGCCTGGTGTCTACATTTTAGTCTGTTTACTATAAATAGGAGACTTGGAATCAAGAAGTCAGTCTGTGATGAGTTATAAAAAATCATTAAAAAAATCTGCTGTTGACTTGTCTATTTTGGGTCAAACAAAAACTTTGCCTTCCAAAGAAAAACTTGAGTCAAGAAATTATTTGTAAAACATCTCAACAATTATGAAATATAAAATTTTGTATTTTCACTTTATCAGCTTTCCTTTCTTTTCTTTGTGGATGTGTTGAATCTTGACACAGTCAAATCTTCCTGACCTCAACCTTCATTTTCCGAAATTCTTTTCTAATTATAACAGCTTTAAAGCTGACAAATCAATATATTCCTCATGAATTACTTTGAAAACAACCTGATCAGTTAACATTTTAGTCTATTATCTCAGTATTCCAGCACAGTTCTGATTTACTCTTTTGCTTGTTGTTACTGTTTCAATTTACTGTAAATAAGAGCATTTTGCAAATTATTTGGCCTTATATCCCAATAAACAGAATACAAATAGAACAGATTTGTTTCTGCACAACTCCAGGCAATGCATCATGGGTTTTACTAAACAATGAACCAAACAGATATATAAAGTAATGTCTTATTCTGAATTGTTTATATATCTTTTATTAAATTATCATATTTTATTGAATCTAAATTAATATGAGAGACTTTTAAAGAATTTAGGTTTTGTTTAAAAGTAGCTAAAAGGTATTTCAGGCACCAAATTCAAATTCAAGTATTATGTATAATTTTATATCCAGCTTTAATTTTTATGAGGCTTTCAATTTAATTTTATATCTCTTATTCAAATAATTAAAATTATTAGAGACTTATGTTTTAGTTGTAATCTATTTTCGAAGAATGTGTATATTGTATATATGTCTACATGCATTTGCATCACAGAATGAACACACTTGTATGCTTTTGCCAATTAAATATCAAATTAAAATGTTAAAAGAAAATTAAATTATATTTTGTATAAAAAGCATGATATTGATTTAGCATAATCTGTCTTTTACTTGAATTTTAAAATTTTAAAATTTTAAAATTTTAAAATTCAATTCTTTTTATAACCTGATGAGATATCATTACTGATATTGTTCCAGATGTGTTTTAAAATAAGAAAATGATGAAGAGAAATTCCAGCTTCAGTTAAAAAAAACAAATTGGGGCAATCTCATCACTACTAAAGAGGAATAGACAAACATAAACCAGAAATTAATAAATAAAAATTTGAATTCCAGACTTAAATAACAATTCTGATGTGTCAAACACAGCTATTTTATAAGGAAAGTCTTAGTAAAAAATGCACTTGATATTCAGTAATTTCTGCAAAATATACTAAAATGAAATATAAAAAAGCAACTAAAAATGTAAAATTTTATATTTTTTTTATCAAAGACAAGATACTTTAATCTTTATAATTTCTGTTTGAATTTCTGGGATAAGGAATTATAATTATTTACATTTCTGGGATAAGGAATTATAATTATTTACATTTGGACTAATGTACTCAATGTTTTGGCTGTTATATTCTCCTGTCTTCTTTAGTTGTCTGTCAGTCTAAGTAACCTTCAGGAGAATTTCAAACAGAACACTTCATTATAAGACTGTATTATTATATTGTATAGTATTGTTATTTTAATAATGACAAAGATGAAGATATCAGTCAGAATGTAAATAATATAAACATTGAATCTTGATATTTATTAAACTAAACTCAGTATTGAATGAGATCAAACTGGGAGAAAATGAGATGAGATTGCTTTGGACTAATTTTTTGCTATGCAAATTAACATTCAAAATCCAGATTTCTTACATCAACTCCAAACAACAACCGGTGAAATATAGAACTTGGTAACAAGATTGTTGCCTTGAATCTTGATCTTAATTGCTTTGGGAATGATGGAAAATAATATTTGTTTGTGATTAGGCAAATCAATCAGAAAAAAAAAAAATATAATTTTTTGATATTTTTATTATTGAGTAAAAGAGTAGCACATGAAAGAAAGTGTCATTGAAATACAAATAAACAAAGCCCAATATGCCTATCATGACACCCAATCTGATTAGGGTATAACTACTGCATTCATCACAGCTAAATCTGGGCAATATTTTAATAAAAGCAGCCCATAACTTTCCAAGTGGGTTCAAATTAAAAATACCTTTTAGGGTTGGACATTGGGGACCTGGGAACAGTAATGAAGGATCAAACAGTGTAAAAAAGGGATTGTCAATGGAGTTCCAACCAACCATAAGGAGGTTGAAGGATGATAATAATGAGCAAAAATACTCGCAGTCAAGATAATGGCCTTCATCAGGTGTATACCAATTTGAGTAATCTAGAGAGAATTCTGAACTGAACCCTTTATTTAATTTATGGGGGTAGATTGTTTTTGTCCCACTGTCTAGGGATATATTTGTCCAGTTCTTATTTTTAGAACTATTCAGTTATTGCTCACCTGTTTCCATTGAGTTCAAGAACACACTCTCCGGCCCAGGGATTGAACTCACAATGTTAATCCACTAGGCTATTGGCTCATATGCCACAGCAGCTTAAATGTTGTGACAAAAACAATGAGAACAATAGTCCAAATATAAATACTGTAAATAATGATAAATCCTCATTCCATAAATTAAGATCAGATTATTTTCTTTATTTAAAAATTCAGTACAATCCCTAACTAAAGATGTAAGTTATGGCAAAGTAGTAAATATAAAATTTCTGATGTTAAGTGATACTTAACATGTACAATCTTTATATTTTATTTATATTAATAATATTATTCTGGGCAGTTCAATATTGTGCAATTTTTAAAAAAATCTCTTGTATGTTGAGGTTGCTGGAATTTTGTTATTGTTCTTTTATATTTGTTGAAACTTGACTAATGCATGGAATAATAATGCAACACAAAATGTACTTAGAACAAAATGTATTGAAACAAGAAAGTGTACACAATATTTACATATAGTCTTTTGTATATTCCTGGTAAGACCGTTCCTGGAGAATGTGTTGACTGAGTTGCAGTCGGGCAGAGTCTCTGGTTGAATCTCTTGATTCCTCCCTCTCTTCCCGGTACTAACCATATTTATATGGTCGGTACTCCACTATGCAAATTAGGTGGATCCTACCACAACAATATTGTACCCAGTACTCCAGTTATTATAGGTAGAAAAATAATTTTATTGTTCCACATTATTTCAATTTCAACATACTTATATCTGTTTATTTTTTCATATTATTTATCCCATGTGTTTTTATCTGATAACGCTGCTATATCTTTGAGAAAGTATATTTTTGTTTATTGTCTTTAATCACTATGTCTAGTCTGTTAACATTTATATATCTGTCAATATGAATGGTAAAGAGCTCAAGAATAATGACTTGATGGCTTTCTATCACTGGTCCAGGGTGATGTTCATATTATTTTTCAGCATGTAGCACATTGTAATATTGACATATCTTGCAATGAATAAATTGGTCAATCTTTCCATTTTTGGTCTTTGTATTCCTTCGGTGTCATAAATGGATCACCAAGCACTAACAGGTCAATGATATCAATATGTTGTTCACCTAGTCTGCATATTGTGTGTGCACCATTTTTTATTATGCATGATGGATAATTTCTGATTAATAGTCATTGGTCCTGCACAACTATTATAAATGCTGCTGACTATTATTGTTATTATTATTAACAACAATAATAATAATTTCCTGTCTACTCCTTTTTAATTCTTCAGTCATCATAATGAAGACTCACTGAATACCATGAGTTGTCTTCCTTTCTTTCAACTTTGTTGACTTCATGAAAAAGAAAAACATCCTCTTCTCCCCATGAAATTTTCATATCTAGCCAATACTGAACCCATAAATTATATTCAGCATTTATTTTCATCTTTCATATTTTCTTTTGCTTATTTGTTTAACTTTTTTCTTCTGTTTTTTTCTTCATTTTCCTTTTGTTCTAGCAACTGTCATCTTTCTTTTTTTCCTTCATTTTTCTCTTGTTTAGATTTTACTTCTGTTTTTTACCACCTTCTTTCTTCTATCTACTTTCTCTCTGACTTCCTCTTTCATTCATATTTTCATTACTTTCTTTCTTCATCATTCTCTTGGGTTTTTTTTTTCTCTCTTCTTTTTCCTCCATTCTTTCCTTTCAAAAATGTTCTCTTGCTGAACCAATATGGTTTTATATATATTTTTGTTCAATCTTTTTCATTTTTTTCCCTTTCCTTTCATGTTTTGTACCCTTTGTTCTTACCATTATTCTTCTTCTCAGAATCTCAAAGTCTGATTTGAATCCATTTCAAAAGACGCAGCCATCTGGACAATGTCATCCAACATCAGCTGTCAATGGCCCAAATCAAACTATTTTGAGCCTCTCATTCTTTTACAATATTTTTCTTTATTTCTCCTGTTGCTGTTTTATAATAAAAACCTATTGTTGTGGATGGATTTGGCTTTTTAGAGTGTGATCGTCTTTTCTTTAATCTTTTATTTGAGCTTTTCCAACCAGAATTGAAGCAAATATAAGGTGTTCACAGCTTATTCTACTGGTACATTTAGTTGCAGCACTGACAGCTGCACCATAAATTTGATTGCCCTGCTTGAATATTCTGTATGGTTGATTAATTAATTTAATATTCACATACACAAAATTGCATTCATTTTTGCTACTTATTTAATAATTGCATCTTTTAATTATTAGAAATGACAAAAACTAGAGTTGTTTTTAATAGTTACATATGACTTGAGTTTCATGCTAATGATTTGGTTTTGTAGAAACTTCTAGTTTTGGGTAAAACTACCCCTAAAACAGCCTATTTTATGTTCAATCTCCTATACTAAATTTACTATAACTGATCCATACATTGAGGTATTTAAAAAGTTTAGTATTTACTAATTCCACATCCTAAATTTTTACGATGGATTCAGGTGCCATCATTGTTTTCATTCCAATTCCAGATCATTGTTTCCATTTTGGAAATTTCTTAGGGCACTTGATACAGGGCGCTGATTTTTTTTGTTCGAAATCAATTTTATCCCAACAAAGAATACCTACATTTTAGTCATGAACCAACCACCTGCCCTCATCATCAGTACATTGGCCTTGGGAGAGAACAGCAGGAACACTTGTTTCTATCAGTAGATTCGTTTGGAATGCAGTATAAAATGCTTAAATAATCAGTAACCGTCTCATTACATCTGTGTTCAAATATGCACAAAGCATAGTTTGCAAAGAGATATAATAGATTAGGACCCTCATTTCCTTGTTGTCATACTGCTGATGGGGTTTGAAATATTTCCATGTTGGGCTCTTTGCCAGATGTATAACATTATGACACAAAAGGGACATTATGTGCTGACAGAGAGGATACAGCTGGCCAAAAGCAGGCCTGTGACCTGTTACCCATAGAGAGGGCATCAACTTCCTAACCAGGAAACATGCATATCCTGTGGACAGGTTCCCAACCATGGGATTCACAGACCCACTTAGCAACATGTTCCCAACTAGCGTTCCACAGACCCACAAAGCTAAATTAAATCAGTTTGGTATTTTTGAGGATAGGAATCGTGAATGCAAAAGAGAGAGGGAGGTAGAGGGGTAGGCATGCAAGATTTTACATGTATTTTAGCTGTTCATTAAGTACATCTTTTAAAAAATTCCTATATTATGTGTAATTTTTAAAAAGAATCATTGATTTTCAAAATGCAAGGCATCAGTTAATGCAGGACACCTACTTCAGCATCAAAACTGAATTTTCTTCTCTTTCTTGGAGAGGAACTAGAACAGACCTTGCTGATCTTAAAATGAATTAACTGTCTATTGGTACTTGGTGGGTAGGTTTTGCTTAATATTCTGCTGCAGAAATAAGGAAGGAGCAAGGGGAAAAATTTATTAAACTTACTAAATTTTGAGAAAACCTTTAGTCACAAAAATGGTTACTTGCAGGCTGCAAAAAGATAATCTGCATGTGTATTTGAGACTCCAGTTTTATAATTCCCTTGTTAGATCTAGACATTCAGTCAGAGCTTGGAAGGCATTTTCTAATGGATGAGAAAAAGAAGTCTCTATTGATGCAGTTGTGTGCTGCCATATAGTCAACATAGCTATATAGTTTTCTATTGGAGAGGCATTCAGTTTCCTGGATTCATTTGATGACATATGTGCCATCATTACACTCCTTACCAGAATGAAAACTAAATTTATTTGTGAGGAGTTGGCTTTCATAGAGTGATGAGAGCTCAGTTAATACAATGTTCATTAGTAATTTCACTAAAAAGGATCCAAGATACGTCTGTTTTATTTCCATTGTGCATTAATACATGATGCACTCCACTTTTGGGGTATGCACTTCTGATACCAGACTTACTTCAAAACTGAGAAACTTATTTTTAAATTCAGGGAGAGAGTATTCTATTTTCAAACATTCAGCCTCAGTATCAAGTGACGTTTATTCATTAGCTTTTTTAAAAGCATTTTTGATCTCCTCATCACAGGGTTTGTTATTGTTTATATTTGGAGACAGACTTTGTAATGATCAGATCAACACTGTTCTATTTCCATGGGCATATTCATCTTAGTGTGATCATGTTTGAAATATGACTCAAAGTGATTTTAAGACCAAGACACTTCTTCTGTTTTGATTTTGGTTGTATGATATTATTGTTATTTTCAACACATGGTCTATGCTGTCTGATACCATTAATTTGGTTTCCAGTTTTCTGAAGATATTTGTTAAAATTTTCTTTGTTAATTGTTTGGTATTTTTCTTTCTATTTTTTCTCTTATGTTTGATTTTATCTTATATCAATCTTTTCAAATAATGATTGTCATCCACTAGATGATCTTTTTCTGTTTAAATGTTCTTGGAATGGTCTCACATGATTTGGCTAAAGAAGACACAATTATATTATTTGATTCCTCTATGTTGTTTGGTTCAAGAATTAGAGATATCAGCTTAGACTATAATTTATCACAGAAATGGTTAACCTTATTTGTAAGTAAGCTAGTATTGAATCCTTCGAAGGATAAGTGATACAAGTTTAAATCTTGCCTAAGACTCATTCTTCCAAACATTCATTTAATTTTAAATTCACTTAAAAGAATAAAATTTGATTTGGTGTCACATCAAAAAATAGTATTCCCTAATAGTATGTCTGTAATGAAATATTATCTGTGACTGTGTATAGTCTTGAATAAATAATGAGGGACTGGTATATTCTTAACCATAGAAAATCATAGCACCTGAGAATTCAGGATAATGTTTTGATATCTTAACAATTTACTAAGAATGTACTTTCATTCCTGTTGCAATATCTATTATTGTTTTTTATAGTTAATTTGCATCAGAATATTTTAATTTTCTTGTTAAGAATTTCTTTTTGATCATTTAATTAACAACCAGAATCCCAAATGTTAGTAATGTACAATGAGTCTTGAAAGCCTATAGTATTTTCTGCAAAGATTTACCACATGTTAAGAAAATGTGGTCTATCAATTTTTAAAATTTTGAAACTGAATGAAAGTAACTCCCAAAAATACTGGAAAATTAATTAACATTTATTCACATTGATGTTAAAAAAAGCAAACATTAGGAATATGAATAAAAGTAAACATCATTTTGCCTTTTTAATATATATATTATATTGTACCTAAATTTGATCAGTCTCTAAAGCAGACATTTTTCTCAAGTCTAAAAATAGACTCCTGGCTCAACTCACATAAAACATAGAGAAAAAATATTTCAACTAACAATTTAGAGCTAATCAAAATACAGTTACTCATTATATTTATTTAAATTTTCTTGTTCAGACATTTTTATAAATTTATGAATAAAAAAATTCTTTTCATATTTATTTTTTTATAAAATGGTAAACAATAAATATGTCAATTATTGTTAGTTCACATATTTTTATAATTTTGTAAATTTAATATATTTGTTATCAATTCTCAAGATTAAAGAAAATGTATAAATCCACTTTCATATGTTTGGGTTTTATTAAAATTCAAACATTGCTTTTTAAAGTAATACACATTGTCAAGGGAGACCAAAACGTACACAATAATAACAGTGTCATGGAATAACCATCTTTTTGTTACACTGTTTTTTGTGGATGCACGAAGGTTAAACATTGCCACATTTTTCACATTAGAATTCAAAGAACTCTTTGCTTTTTCTTCTATAATACCCACTCAACATTTTATAAAGACTTTCTGTTCTACTTTTTTTCCTCTACAAATATTTGGCATACATCCAACACTTCAAAGCAATTTCCTACAGTCTGCAATTTTGTTTAATGGATAACTGGCTATTCGTATCCGTGGATACCCATCTCTTAGGGTGGCTAACTAATCCCTGTCGCAAACTCCTGCTCAGGCATATTTGTGTTTGTTCAACACCCACAGAACCCACTTGTGTTTTATAGTGCAAATATGCTGAGCAGACCATAGTTACAGTTTCTGAAAGAGAAATGTGTTATCTAGCATAATCAACAGTCTGAACAAGGCCAGAGGACTCAAACCTTCATGTTAGTACAACCATCAACGGCTACCAAAGGTACCATCCACCTAATTTCACTCACAAAGCTTAGGTCAACCTATGCTATGGTTTTCAGACACTTTCCAAAGGTGCAACATGCTGAGATCACCTCCTCTTGACTGATAACATCAAGAAATCACTTTCCTGACAAATTGACCATGGTGAGATTTGAACTTGGATTGTTAGAATTTCCTTTAATATTCTTTATAAATTTGTTATCTGTTGCACAAAACTTGTTTCATTGTTTCATTTTTACTATACTTATCTTTAGTTCTAGACATATAACCTGATTTATCTATCCTTCCTCTCTTGTCAACTTCATATTAAACTACAAGGCCACTACTAATATATAGAAAGTTTCTATAATCCTAAACCTAGCCACCAACAAACATACTTCTCATTGTTACTTTGAACTTCTCCATTTACAGATATAAATATTATAGTTTATGAAAATTCGTTCCAGATAATGATGCTTAGGTATTCTAGCCTTGCTGCTTCACCTTGTCTTGCCTTTGGACAAAACAGACAAATTCATTAATGTTCACTTCCTGGAAATCAATCTTCTAATTAGTATGTGTCCATTGAACTAAAATAGAAAAGGTTAGTGGCATGTTCTGACACCTGAAACAGTACAACAGTAGAACTATACAATTAAGAAAATAAACTTGTTCTGCACCATTACTTGTGCACATGTGTGGAAACAGCTTTAGATATGCTAGGAGTTTAGTATTATTTTTTTTTAAAAAGACTGCAGTAGATATGAAATAGTGATGAGTGATGAGTAATTAAGTGAAAAATGGCTTTTCTCATTTATTATATTTCTTTGTTTTTACTCAAAATCTTTTCAGATCTTCATATGACCTTTTCAGTTTTCTTCATTATCTTTCCAAATGTTACTTCCATTTTTAAACTCAAAACATTCCTGACTTCAAAATACCTATTCTAAGCAAATCGTCATAATTTAGGTTTTGTTGTTAGTGACTCCCACAACAAACCTGAAACTGGTTTCAGTTTGTTGTGGGAGTTACAGCACTGACATTTATGAAAGGGTGTATTGTCTAGGGTATCATAACTCATGCTAACAGAAAATGAATTAGATGTAAGACAATAATGGAGATGTAACATTGTTAAAGTGAAAAGGTGATATACAGAAATTATTAGAGAGTTCATCCCAGGATTCTACTACATACATAGGAGTTGGTATTGCATCAAGGTTGTATGAGATTTATTACATGGATAATAGATGTTGCCGTTGTGTAGTAACCTCGGCTGTTGCATCTAACATTGGACACCTGCTGTCTTCATGGTATCAAGATTCAGTGGGTAGGTTCTTTTGGTGAGTACCCAGCCAGAAAGAACACAGGACAGGTAAGTGACCATAGTAGCTTGGATGAGTCTTCTACTATGTAGTTTAATGATACTGATTTAAATAGTATTAGAGTAGCTTAAAAATTAATTAATGGTTGAAATTGTAAGGATCTTTTCTGATTGGTCAGAAAATATTTTTATGACTTTAAATTTTCTTTTTTTGTTTTTTGTTTTTGGAAGTGGATAGTGGAATTGGCATGAAATGAAGTCAGTTTTGGACCTTTGAATGGTAGCTGTTGAGGTAAACACTTCTGTTTGTATTGAAGAGTGGGAGTTCTGACATATTTATAAGAGTATCTAATATCTCTCTCCTTAATTCAGTTTCATATTTTCAATTTACTTTGGGATTTCATTATTTTTAATTTTTTATTTTTTAAAACTCTTTATAATTTGTTTTGACCAGTTAGGGAAGTGTTTAAATAAAATTTTATCAATAATTTTAAAAATTAGTAATATTTTGTACCAAATTGGTCACAACATTAAATCAATATTGGAATCATTCCATGTTAAATCAACAAGGGTTTGACCTTCACTAACACAATTTTCTTTCAAATTTGCTACACTTATAGATCTTCATGATATGAATAGAATGATACCTATTTTACATCTCTGGGTCAAAGGGTTCTCTAGATATGATCCTTTGATCTATGCCAAAAAGGTGAATTTTGGAAAACAGTCACAAAGTTTAAATATCAGCTGTTATATCTCAGCTGTTTTTCCTACAAAGCTAAATTATATACCATTTTAAAGTACTTGGATAGCTCTAAAAGGTAGGATATATATTTTATTGTTTAAAGGTCAAATAAGATAATTTGACCATTTCATGTTATTTTATGTTATCTTAGTATTAATTCATGACATTTTTTTTTAAATAATTAATTTCATGATGTCACTTTTTCATATAAAAATCTGTTTCTTGTATAAAAAAATGTAAACAAAACCAAAAATAAGTTTGTTTATTTTGCACCAAATTGGTCAATATTTAACCACAAATAACACAAATCCTGTTGATTTTTTGTGAACATTAACCAGCATTCAAAGAGCTTTCTAAAGATATACAACATGACCATATTGGGATATATGAAAATGTTAGCATATAGTGGCAAATACCAAAATCCGCCATTTTGAATTTCGTCCAAATCAGTAAAACCCAGTAAAACTCAGGCCACAGTCTAAAGTCCAGCACAAAATTTTGTACATATCTTGCCATAAGGCAGACAAATATGTTGTCAAATTTAAAAAAAATTAAAGATATGCTTTTTGAGAAAAGTAAAAGTCAATTTCAAATTATCTTATTTGACCTTTAAATAAAAAATAAATAGACAACATTTAGATCTATCCAAGTACTTTAAAATTTAGCTTTGTAGGTGAAAAAACAACTGAGATATTGATATTTAAACTTTGTGATTCTTTTCCAAAATTCACCTTTCTGGCAAAGGTCAAAGGATTATATCTCAAGAATCTTTTGATCTAGAGATGTAAAATAAGTACCATTCAATTCATTTCATGAAGATTTATGAGTGTAACAAATTTGAAAAATTCTGTGTCAGTGATGATTAAACCTTTGTTGATTTGATATGAAATAACTCATTGAAATTCTCTTCAACACTGTCTTATAAATTAATTACATCAAATTATAATATATATATATATATATATATATATATATATATATATATATAAGATTGCAGAAAATGAGAAAAACAGCAGTTAATTGGCAAAACCTCCTGACAAATGGACTGAACAATTATAAAAAGGCTAATTTATGAAAGTCTGAATTGTTGAGGTGTTGAATATAACATCAATCAGCTAAGTGACTATTAATCCTATATATATATATATATATATATATATATATATATATATATATATATATATAAAAACAGTTTGTAATCTTTTAGCTATTTATCCCTTTAGGACAAGGGCAATCATGTCTTTTCACAATTTCCTATCTTTTGTAGCTCCTTTGCCGTTTTTGCCTTTTAGCACAAGTTTGTTACTTGTTTTTTTGCTTTGCTTCTCTTTTTTTCAGTATGTCTTGTGAGTGTCAAATTCTTCATTCCCTCTTTCCTCATTATGTGTCCCCCAAAGTTTCAACAGTCACTTTCTGATTCTATATACAACTGTCTTTTTTGTTCATATTTTCCTTTAAACTTTCTCGTTGCTAACATACTCCATTCATTCTTTATTCTCAGCATCCTTCTGCAGAACCACATCTCTGTTGCCTTGTCATCTCTTCATCTGTGAGGATGCTGTTCAACACTCTCTTTGTTTCTAATAAAATAAGAGGCTGAATTTAGAAATTGTTTTAGTTCTATATAGAAGTTCATTTACAATAGATGATAGGAAGGCAAGAAATCTGTGTTAAATTTCAACTTTCGTCATTTTTTATCACTTCATGTATTTCCCATAATTGATTATAAACACAAAATATAATTACAATTCTCTGAAATGTTACACAGTGAATTCTCTGGTTTAAATCATTTGCTAAACCTAATCTGTTTAAGATGCAGGAAAACATAAAAAATACAAACACTTTTGAGTTTGAATTTAAGAGTGCAAACATCAGCAGATAATTTGATTAAAAGGTTAGTTTTCCTTCAGTAGTTTAATCAAATTTTCATTGAAGGAATTTTTTAGGTTCATTACTAAGTATTCTTTTTCAAATTATATTTCATAGTTTGTGAAAATGATTATTCATTGATCATCAGTGTCAGTAGTTTTACTAATTAACTTTGGACCTTCTTTTTTAATACTAGCAAACAGATCTAAGTGTCTGTTACTGACTGACAGGTTTTGTACAAATTTTGATGTCTTAATTAGGACAGTTGCTAAGATACTTACTGAATAGTAAAACAAATATCAATTTGTTGTGGGTTTATATTTCTTCTTTTTATTACTGGTTCTTGAGATCTTGCTAAAGGTTTTATTTATGTGTGTGCATGTGAGAAAGTGAAAGAGAGAGACAAAGAGAGAGAAATACTTAAAGGAATTATGAGAGAAGAATGAAAGAGAGAGTAAATATGAGAGAAATACTTCATTGAATTTAGATGAAAGTAAGAATTTTGTATGTTTGAGTTGATCAGAAATAGAGAATGAGTTAGAGAGAAAAAATACTTTGTATAATTATGAAAGAAGTAAGAATGAGTGAAAGAGAGCAAATCTTATTGGAAGAAAAATCACTTCCTAACTATCTCACCCATTTTTACTTCAGTTATATGGGTGAAAGTTAGAAAGTGATTGAGAAAGAATACTTCATGGAATTATGAAAGAAATAAGAATTTGTGTGTGTATGTTTGTGTGAGAAAAAGACAAAAATACTTCAAAGAATTATGAGAAAAATAAGAATGCGTGAGAGAAATAAATGCTTTATGGGATCATGAAAATAGTAAGAATTCTGAATGTGTGTTTGTGTATATTTGCATATATGTGCATGCATGTATGAAAGAAAATCAGGGAAAGGAGTAATTTTTTTCAGATTTTGTGGATGAATGTGTGTATTTCTACAAATAAACATTTTTATGGGCAATCCAAGTATTGTGCATTTCTGCATGTGTATGATGCATATATTGCCTATGCACATACATACACACACCCACACACATATAGACCCAATATTCACTTACATTGAGAGTCTTTATCAAAGAACAGTTGTACCATAGCCAGATTAGTACTGTCTTTCTAGATAGACTGCAAGTTATATAAGGCAGGTCTATATAAAGTAACAATTTGTGAATGTGGAAAATCACCCAAAGTGATATTACAGATTAGCTTATGCGAGAAGCCATCAAGAACATGGGAGTAAATATTGGAACTGTGTTTTATGGTCAGATGAAACCAAACTAGAATTATTTGGTCACATGTATTTCTCCATTATGTATGGAGAAAAGTGAATGAAGCTCACAAACAAAAAAATACCTCCCTACAACTAAGCACAACTTTGGGAATGTTTTTCTACTTCTGAATCAGGAGAGCTACTGAGAGTACAGGGCATCATGGATAAAGAGCAGTATTTGGTTGTTCTTTAAAATAATATAAAACAAAATGCACTACTGCTGTCTTTTAGGCATCACTGGATGTTTCAATATGACAATGACCAAAATACACAGCACAAATTGTTTCAAAATACTTAGATGACAGAAAAATTAAGATATTGGCATACCCCATGCAAAGTTCTGACCTAAACCCCATTGAAAATGTATGGGCATATTTGAAGAAAAAGTAACAGAAAGAAGTTCTTGGAATTTGGAGGAATTAGAAGCTTTTGCCATGGAAGAATGGAGCACAATATCTATCAGCGTGTGTAGTGATATTATAAAGAACTATCAAAACCAATTAAAGGAAATAATCAAGAATAATGGAATAAAACTCTACCCCATAAAAACATTCTTGTTAAAAAAAAACACAGTTGCAACAACAAGCATGGTGAGTATGTTATCCCATACTCCATAGGAGAGTCTACAGGCTTAATATAAAACAACACACGTAATTTAAAATGACTCAACAGTAAAAATGATGATGACATTGTGAGCAGCTTCCTGGCTTTGAGGAAACTGAGAATGCAAACCATATATCCTGAATTGTCTACAATTGTATCTATTTGAGGAGTTTATTTTGGTTTCCCACTTGAGACATAAGCTAACAATATTCATTTTCTTTGTGTCAGTTCTGAAATTTAAGCTATGAAAACACTTGATATTATATAAGAACTTAAGCCTATAGTAAAAACTGATGATTTTCCTGGTTTCAAGCTTCAAAATTACTCTTATGCTGAGACTAAATAATGCATCCTCCTTTGTAAAAACTGATGATTTTCCTGGTTTCAAGCTTCAAAATTACTCTTATGCTGAGACTAAATAATGCATCCTCCTTTGTAAAAACTGATGATTTTCCTGGTTTCAAGCTTAAAAATTACTCTTATGCTGAGACTAAATAATGCATACTCCTTTGTAAAAACTGATGATTTTCCTGGTTTCAAGCTTCAAAATTACTCTTATGCTGAGACTAAATAATGCATCCTCCTTTGTAAAAACTGATGATTTTCCTGGTTTCAAGCTTCAAAATTACTCTTATGCTGAGACTAAATAATGCATCCTCCTTTGTAAAAACTGAACAACACAAAAGAAAATGAGAATTCAACCATAGAGTTCCCATAGTTAGTATTCTGATATTCATTCTGCTTGTATAGATTTTACGAGTAAAAAGTAATTTTTTTGTTGCTTTCCTTTGAACTTAAAATAAAATTTCCTGTTTTTTATATAGGGTCTTCATAATTGCTTTTGCAATTACTCTGGTAATTTGTTTACTCTGGGTCTTCCAGAAAGAACTGTACACAATTTTGATTTCTGCATGTTGGCATGATTAAGAGAGAGATAATTAAAGTATCTCTTAAATAGACATTGTCTTCTTTGATTAATAACATGAAACCAGTATCAAGAATTAAAAGACAGGATTTAATTACACACTTTAATTACAAATTTTTCATAGTGAAACATGCATAATTATAAAATTCCAGCATTTTGCAAAAAAACGTTTTTTTTATTTGAAGCCATATGGTCATTTTTCAAAATTAAATAAAGTTTAATTTAAGTGATATTAAGAATGTTTGTTCTCCTATTTTGTGCTACAATCTAGGAGATAATATTTGATATTTAAATTAATATCAGCACAAATGAAAATATATCTTTTTTTATTGTCTGTAACTATGAGAACTGTCATTAAGTTCCCAAACTTTGTTAAACAAACTCATTTATGTATTTTGATGCTGTTATCTTTTTTTTAAACCTTCTATAGGATTTTTGTACAAACTAACATTGTCCTTATGTATGGTAACTAGCATCTCCAAAAAATGTAAATTTGTTAGTCTTATTCTTTTCTAGTATAAAATAATTGAGTTTATCTTATCGAGCAAGACCTATACATTCAGTTGATCCCCATCTACATGTCTAATTAAAACCAAAAAATTTCCATATGGATATTAGAAATCTTATCTCAGTGGAGATTTCATAGTTAATCCTTCTTGGCAAGTTATGTCCAGCCCAATCTATCCTTACAAAAATATTAACATCTCCTTTAAATTATTAATGGAAATGCAGTAACAACATCAAGAAATGAAAAGATTTTGAACAAAATTTGGAATATCTTGTTTTCTTTGTACAATCATTGATGAAAGAGAGCATCGATAATTTTATGATTTTTCAGAGTTAGAAGAGCACAAGTTAATCAAAAAGAGGGCAACATGAATGCCATTGTTTAAGCAATAGCAATTCCTTTGATCTCTTGCTTTTATAATAATATTATCTTGAAGATGAAAAGGTCATATTTTTAATATATGATGTGAGATGACCAAACTGAAATCCTGCTTTATCATGAAAAGTTTTGTATAAACAATACAGAAGTGACTTGTATTTGCAACTGAACTTGAGTTTTCTTTGGATAAGGATGCATTTCATTTACTTTTGCCCTAAACAGTAATGTGTTTTTATGGATGAGTTATGGCGCTATCCAGAATTTTAGGAGATTTGTTTGTGAAAAAATTGCTTACCCTAACTCCTAGTTCCTAGTGATTCTTTCAAAGTATTCCCTTTGAACTGATAGCCCACTAGCTTGAAAAGAATATTGTTTACCATGGTTAATGCTAAAAGCCAGTACTGAATTCAGTTTATGCGTTGCTTAAAATCCGCAGATGTTTATGTAGCATTAATTATTCTGCACATTCCTATATGAAAAAAAATTAACATCAACCAGGTGTCACATTTTAGAAATGGATTCAAGACTGTAAACAAACCTGTTGTTTTCTAAAAGTTTTCATCACTGTGTATTTTGGCTACACACAAGGTATATTGAAATAGAATTTTCTTTACTGTTTGATTCCAAATAGCAAAAAGGAAAAAAACTCTAAAGTATGCAAGTGATTTCATTTTGTAAAATGAGGGGGAAAATGCATAATACAAGGAGTCATTGTTTGGATGTGATCACATAAATAACATTGCTTTATTTAAGATATTTTTAAAATAAATTCAGTAATTTTCATAGACTTTTCAACACTATAATAAACATAAAAATTAATCCCTCTGACCAAAATTCAAACTAATAATAAAGAAAATGTTTCAAATTGTATGAATTATAGATTTATCTGATTTTCTCAGTAAAGACTAACATTTAATCAAAATAAACTGAAATATTACCAAAATAGGAAATATTCTGTGTTATTATAATGCAAAATAATTCTATTTTAAAAATGTTCTCATCATCTCTTATCAAAAGCTTATATTCATGAGTTAAAAACAGATGAAAGCCATGACTTTTTGAAATAAGCTGAGTGATATCAAATTCTATTATACTGAATATATGCTATAAAATATAAAAAAAGATATAGGTCCTATAACACTTAAAGGTGCCAAAATAATATTTGAATAGATGACATATGTTGCTTAATAAGTTACTGAATCAAGGGATATTTTCAAGCAATATTTTAATATTTAAGCATATATATGCATGAAAAAACTTTATAATCACATACTTTAAGAATCATGTTTTCAGTTCCAAGCAGATTGACTACACTAAATAATTCTTAGAATGTTTGAGTAGACAACATTGAATTAGAAACTAACACAGATCCTCATGTGTGTGCATGCAATGACAAGCTGTTATAGTGAGATTCATATTTTTTAATTACTTGGAAAAATCATATAAAAGATAACTGAAATTTCCACGATGTTTTAAATGTTTGAGACCACATTTAAGAAGCAGAACAAATCACTTTTGTGAAAATTAGTCCTCCAATAAATCCTGATATATCAAGGATACAAATAAAAGAATTTTTGGTAAGATTTATTATATACTAAAAATATTGCAATAACTTTGCTTTAATACTGCACTTTTTGTGTATCAAAATGTTTTTATTTAGATAATTTTCTTTATTTTCACTCATTTTTTTAAAAATTTAAATAGGGAAAATGTTCATAAACCTAATTATCATTGAAACTTATAAATCAATATATATGTATTAGGATTATGACTTTTTGTAATTCTATGTTCCTGTGCCATAAATCAATGAACTTTTGTTCAAAAGTACTGAATAAGACATTTATTTTTAGTTCTTGAAAAAGGTCACCCCCAAACTGAAAATTCAATTTTTTCATATGCAAAATAATGGTAAAAAAAGGAAAAATATTTCAGAAGCTTTATTTTTCAATTTCCTTATGATATAATTGGATAGTACTTATGTATTTTAACACATTTAACAGCATAACATACAAATTTAGAAATAAACAAAACCAAGTTTTCGAAGTCTCAAGAAAGTCAGAATACTACTATACTTACATACAATTTTAGAAATTTTGCATTGGGGGTGACATTTTTTTTAAAAATAAACTGAATTAAACCCTTCTTCATTATTTTTTTAACAAAATTTCATCAAATTTTGATACAAGAAATCAATTATTGTACAAAAAGTCAAAGTGCTAATATGTATGTACATCATTGTCCCACAGCCTATTGATGAAAAGGATTTATTTTTTAACATAATGTCCTTTCTGCTCAATGTAATTCATTTGTTGGTGAATAATAATCACATTATTTACACCTTTATGAAGGTTGATCAAAGTATCTATTACAGTTATGATAAAAAATAGAATAAAAACAAAATCAAACAAAAAGAAAATAAATTAAACAAAAAGAAAATAAATCAAACAAAAAGAAAATAAATCAAACAACATGGGAAAACAATTTGTAAATGTCACCCAAGCCTAAAAGTAAATGTCTGGATGGGGGTTGCCATTAGCAAGAGTTTATGCATTTTTCTTTATTGATGGAAATATTTACAGATGAAAATTATTTCAACATATTACAACATTTCTTAACCCCCGCCCAGTTCTCCAGAAGGTCTTTACAAAAAATGATCTAACTACAAGATGATGCACTTGTACATGACTCATATGTTTTCAGATTTTCTGGATAGAAAATTACCAAATTTATAGCTTAGGAAAGCAGAACTACAGATTCAGACAATGTCACCCACACTTCTAGATTTTTATATTTATTTTATTTGAGGCTTGATTCATCTTTCTCTGCTCATTGTTCTATGAGTGGAACATATTTTTTCAATAACAGACAAATATAATTTTTGCTTATTTTATTGATAATATATATGGCAAAAATAAAATACAATATCTGCTTACACATTGTGTTAAAATACATTTAATGCTTGTCTGGTATAAGAAAAAATATGTCTTAACTTATGCTCACTAGTGGATCAATGTGCATTAAAAGGTCAAGAATATGGTTTACAGAAGAAAATCTGAAATACTTTATGATTTTGAGAATTTCTTTGAAGAAGAAATAGGTTTAGTAATATCTGAAATACATCAAAATAATCTTCAAAGTTTTCATAGATAATTGCAATGATGGCTTGTCTGTTGTACTTATTGTTTAATTTATTGATAAAACATTGTCCTTTATATAACATTTTGTTTTTCAAATGTGGGAGTTTTTATTTACATTCTGTGTAGTGAATATTTCAGATTAAAATTCAGCTAATAACTTAGACTTATTGATTCACCCTCTTCTTCTTATGAGATATTTCACTCTTGAGTAATGTTTTACATCCTAGATTCACAAACAGTTACCATTGTAGTATGGTGAAATCTTACTGGATGCTCAACACTCTATTAAGCTCTGATAAGTAAAGGTATATGTATTTATTTTTGTTTAAATGTATTGAACCATAGTCAAGTCATTGTATTTTAGATGAGCATAAAAGTATATTTGCTGTTATTTTTTCTGCTGCAAAAAACAATTATGAAAAGTTATTTGTCCATCTTTGTAAATATTACAAATTCACCACTAAATATTATGTGTACTTTTTTAACTGTTTATTTCAATGTTGAAGATTTCATGTTTTTTTTCATGTTCAGAAGTAATCAGTCTGGTCAGTATAATTATTCGGAAAATCTTTGATTCAACATTGACAAATCAAAGGCTGTTATCAGCAATTATGAAAATATTTTCACATTATGGTAACATTTAAATCATTGTCTAAATAAAATAAGAACAAGTAATGAGATTTTCTTTCTTTTTTTTATTTTCCTTATAGAGGCAACAGGTTTTTATTTTTATTTTTTTTTTAATTAACAGACAATTTTGAGGTATTGCTGACTTCATCCATAAATGTCAGGCCAGAATAATGAAAACAAAAAAAAATGTGCAACTCCTGTTTAAGATTTGCAGTCTGTAATTTTTCAAAGCAGATATTATAATCACACAAAAATGTTTCTGGTGAATTGGGAAAAGGGATTGCAAATGTTGGGACTGAAAGAAAAGTGGTTGTGCAGGTGTGTATAAGTTCTTTGAAGTGAAATAGAAGAACAATAAAAAGCCATCAGACCTTTATTAGGAAATCATCAACAAGATAGAAAGTGTTAATAAGAAAGAGAAAAATGGTGTTGAATAGAAATTCGGCCAAAGGGAATGAAAGTTCATGGGTGGAAGCAGAGCCAGACTTTGGTAGGAGGCCTTGAATCATTTTCTTAGATAAGAAATTGTGCAAAAAATTCAACTCTTACATTTAAAAACAACAAACTCTTTAAATACATTCACTAATCTTAAAGATGTCAAATATAATGTTTTATTTGGAAAATAACAAGAAACAACAATGAAAACAATTTTATTAACCCTAAAGGGCAGATGGCTTTTTTTTTTTTTTAATAATTGTCAAAATTGTGTTAAACACATCAAATAATGTATGAGCCCACAGAAATAATTTGATAACATCATGAGTGTTGTATCCCAGAAGACTTGAACTGGTGTTGGTGACAAGAAGGCCGAGGAAATAAATTATCCCAGAACATCAAATAATAAAGATACTGTGAAATAATTCTATTTCCTTGGCTTCTAAAATAATTTGTTTTGAAATTTTATGAGAATACTTTTGTGGAGGAAAAATATATTTTAAATATAATAATAAAAAAAAATGAAACTAGTCTTTACTTTTTTTTCCTCTATGTCTGATCATGGAAAATGATGGAAGGGCCTGACCAGATTCTCTGGCATTTGTCTGCTTCTTCATGAGGTAAACTGGAATAGAGACCAAGGAAAAAACAGGCAAAATATTCATATATTTTGAAGGAGGATTAGCTTATACCTTCTTCATACACACACAAAAAAAGAAAAATATCATCAAAGTTAAATAAATTTGAAAAATGTAACAAGATGAATGTACTTTTTAAGATGTTTTCATATTGTTACTACTTTTATCTCTTCTTTTTAGGAGAATTTCTTTTTTCAGCTTCCTTTGGTAGATTTTTAATCAACTGTTACTGTAAGTAATTAGTGGGAAAAGAACAGAAATTTAAGCATTCTGACAAAGTTCAGAATCTGAGGATGTGTGTGTGTGTGTGTGTGTGTGTGTGGAATGTGACATGTATAATAATAATAATAAAGTATGTAGGAAATAGAAAATTGAGGACCATCTCAAAAAGTAAGGACAACATCAACAAGATTATAAGTAGCTGTAGTAGTTGAAGATTGAGGCATCTCTCAAAAAAGAGCAGAGATTTTATAATTTAAAAAAAGGGACCCTTTTTTAATTTTTAAACTGTTTATTTTTCAATTTTCAGTCATTATTTATTTGACATTTTCTTTTCTTAATTTAGAGAAGGTATACAGTGAAAATGAAATTTAAGAATGCTTTTGAAAGATAATCTGAATCAATGCTTTTCTTTTGCATTTTGTTTGGTATTATTTTGAGCATTTCGGTTGAATATTGTATTAACTTAATTTCTTTTAAATAATAGTGAGAGATAAATATTCAAAACTGAAACAATGAAAATGTTAGTATAATAATATAATCTATTAGAACAAATATCCTAAACATATTTGACAAACATATTCTTGCAATATTAATATAATGTTCTTAAATCTGTTTTAAATAAATTTACTTTCCTTCTGAAACAGGTATGTTAACTTCTGCAAGAGCTACCATCAAAAATTGCAACAGATACCTCTGAGTAGAAAGCAATGTTTTGTAGTTAAAGTGATATATTCTTTTATTAAAATTCCATTGCAACACCTAATTGAATACAAAAGAAATACATTTTTTAAAAATTCTAGATATTTATTTCATTTAAAAATAAATTTTCTTTCTTGAAAAGCTGTGAGAAAAACATTTATTATAATAATTGTTTTTCATTTATATTATGAAATCATTTTTTCAATGTTGCATGAAGTTTTATGATGCATTTCTTTTTTTTCCTTAAAATTGTATTTTTGCAGGCTATTATGAAGAAGAAAAAATAATTATCAGTGTTAAGTCTATATTCCAATAGTAGTTTTTTTTAAATATACAGAATGTTTTTTTTCTTTTTCAACTTTAATTGTTTCAAAATAGCTTCATCTGAGAATGGAATTCTTTTTAGTAGCAAACATTTCAGTCACTTTAAAAGCAAATATAATCTCACACACACATTTTTTCACAAAGTTAATTATTATTATTGTAGGTATGTATATATAAGTGTATTTATTATAGAATGACTCAGAAGGCATGAAGTTATATTTACCTATGGTCATTCTCTCCCTTTTCTATATATATATATATATATATATATATATATATATATATATATATATATATATATGTGTGTGTATATATATATATATATATATATATATATATATGTGTGTGTGTATATATATATATATATATGTGAGTGTGTGTGTAATGTTATATCCATTATAAAAGTCTGTTTGCCATATTCCAACAGAATTGTAGAAACAGTACAATATGGTTTTATTCCACAGTGAGTTCAACATGCTGTCATTGACAATCTCTGCACCATTGTGTACATTCAAGTGATTTTTTGTACAACTATTCTGATAAACAACTGATAAAAGAAAATGTCTTTTTTACAGATAAATATTTTTTTAAGGGAATAAGTATGTTGTCATAAAGTAACTCAATTTTTATAGAGTTGAAACTTTAAGGATAAATATTGCACATTTTTGTGTACAATGAACTTTTATGCTTACTGTACATACCACATGTGCTTTTACTGTACAAGGGAATTTCAGTGCTACTTTTTACAATATATTTATTTAGTTATTCTCTGTATATCATTATTATTAATATACTTCCATTTTGAAAAACAAAAAAAGGCAACCACATTCCAGTCATTTGACGTTGGAGAAGATTTCATTTCAGAGATGTGCTAAACGATGGAAAAATGATTCTCAATCAAAAACAAATTAAGTCTTTAATATTACTAATTCTAATCATTAGAAATTGGTATTGTGAGTAGACATTTTGACAAATTTTATAAAGTTACCTACAAATACGATTAATAGTTTCATGTATCTTTTTGTATAATAAGTGAAGGAAATGTGCTCTTTCCATAACCAGACATAGACACAGCTGGGGTATAAGACTAGGTTAAGCTTACAGAAGAGGAGGATGTTGGGCTGTTGATATCTGATTAGAACTGTAAAATGTTGAGCATGTTAGGGAAAGTAAACAGAAGGAACCAGTTCTACATAACAGTCACCCAAGGGTCAGATGCCTTAGTGCTGTAAACATGATTATACATATAAATAAACATGACTAAACACATAAAAAGTGCTACTTATTAAAGATGGAGCTTAAGTGAAAATGTTGCATAAATACTAGACTATGACACAGTTAATCTAACAATATTTTAATTGATCAAGTGCAAATTCCACAGATGACATTCTTGCAGTGACAGTAAACACATGTAATGACAAATAAATCCTAAGCAAACATTTGCCGATATTTAGATAACCATTTCATTTGAGATGGAGAAATACTTTAGAAATTATGAAGAAAATTGATTTGGTAAGGCGCCAAATTCCATAGCTGGACATTGTTTAATGATACTATTCAAAGAGTTATATAGATGCAACCATTTCAAACAATCGTCATACAGCCAAATCATCAATTAGAAGTCAAAAGTTTTCTTTAAGCATTTTTATTATTTGATAAATATGTAAAACGAAAACATTGTCAACAGTTAAAATGCTTTCTACCATATAAAACGAACCAACAGAAAACAGTATTTCTAGAACAATCACAAGATTTTAGGGATCTAGCAATTTTCAGGGAAAAAAGTAAAGAAATCCCAAAGTCAGCAATTGTTATGACATATATATATATATATATATATATATATATATATATATATATATATATATATAGTTTTATTTAACTAAAGCTTGACTATTGAGAGTAGGGAATATATATGTATATGGTTTGGGCCACCTTTGATAGGGAACATGGTGCTTTAACCATTGTGCTCTGTCTGCAGCAACCTATGTCTACATTATCTACTGAACAATGCAATCAAGAATGGTGAGGCACTTTATGAAGGTTTAAACTTCATTGCCAGATCTTTCATAGCAAAGATTGGTATGTGAAGCTACCAGTCAGAAAGAAGGTCTGATCGGGTCAGTCCGGCCTTTTACAGGAACTTTTTTACATTTACT
This sequence comes from Acanthosepion pharaonis, assembly GCA_903632075.3. Lineage (NCBI taxonomy): Eukaryota > Metazoa > Mollusca > Cephalopoda > Sepiida > Sepiidae > Acanthosepion > Acanthosepion pharaonis. The sequence continues at coordinate 2,682,843 of CAHIKZ030005588.1, read as the reverse complement.
TTGAGTGTGTATCTTCTCATTCTAATTAATTATATTTGTTAAGGTTGTTTAAAATAAAAAGCCCAAAACAAAAGACAATAAACCTATACCTACTGGACATATTTCTTTTTTTATGACAAAATCTATAATCTACAAATTCTGCTTGCTAAAGCCATTGAAATCTATTGCAAAGGATTATAAGAAAACCCCAGAAAGCACCAGATAAAATAAATGTGTTTAAATTTTCATGCTGGAATAGCATTTTCACTAAGTGAATAAAATAAAAAAAAGCAAGTATCAAAAGAAAACTAAGAATTACTGGTGCTTAAGACTGCATTACTACATTTCTTTTTGTTGAATGATTTCATTATCATTAACAATATATTTATTGCTCCATTAGGGGGTGAATTTGCATAATAAATTAGGATCTGACCCATGGCTAAGCCATTTTTTTTGGACGTGAAGGAATCTAATCACATTTAAAAAAAAAAAAAATTTCCACTTTTTTTTTGGTCCCAGCTTACTAGAATGAATTAGTGTAACAGATTTAAAGATTAGAATCAAAATGGAATGTTGAAGAATTATATACAAATTATGAAATTTTCACGCTTTTCCACATCAGCTTCTATCCACCCAACCATTCAAACTTATACAAACCAATGCATACACACGCACACATGCACAAATATACATACATGTATGCATGTAGATAATTATTACTACATCTAAAATAGGAACATGGCAGCTATACTCAAATCAACCTACAGACATTCATGTGGACATACACACAACTTCATATAAACTTAAGCATATGTGATATTTACCAGATGTACTGCTTATTTTGATATATTTGCATTTATATACTTGGTATTCAAATATAAATGCATTTATACAATGTTTGCAGATTTAAAATCTAGGGAATCATATAAATTTACATTTAAATATTCTGTATATTTATGTATACTCATTTAAACATGTGTGTGTTTCTGACAAAAATATTAAATGCACACATGCACAAAAATAACTGAATAATGACAACAAATTGGTATATTTAGACATGTTCTGCCCTTAAAATTACAAGCAAGAATTTTACATACCAGTCAGAATTTCAAAATGGCTATTGGCCACACTGAATATAAAGCAAATAAAACATTCTTAAAACAAATCTGTTTTTACCCATTTTGTAATGATAATAAAATTCTGCTTTGTTTTTATTTACATATGGAAGAAATAAAAAAATCTGACAGTTGCTGAATTATTTCATTTTTTTCAATAAACATTTTACTTTGTCATACTTTTAGCTCACAATTCAATAATTCTTTACTTAATTCTTCTGGTTGTTTACTTGTTATTTTGCTTCCCAGTTCACAATTTTCACACAGTAAAGCTGTTCCTTCCATGGCTACACTTTTAATATTTTCCTACTTCATCTATTTGCAATACAACGTTCAAGTAAATATATACCTTTGAAAAATATACTTTCTTGCATAACACTTTTTAAAAAAGCAATTCTATATTGTTTTTCAAAATTTGCAACAAGTTCACTATAACCAACAAAATTCCTCCTAAATAAATTGAAACAAAAGATCTATGAAATTGATTATGGCTATTTTTAAGTAAACCTTTCTTGACAATCTTTATGAAAAATGTAAATACGTATTGATTAATACCAAGATGGACCACTGTTCTTCATTATGGAGAAATTTTTTCAGTAGTTTACAAAGCTGAACAGAATTTAAATTTATAAATTAAAATAATCTATACCAAAAAGATCAATTAATACAGATATAAAAAAGCAAAAACATTTCAATACATTTATTATCTTAGTTTAGAATTTTTAATTCATTTCAAAAGAAATAAAAATCTCTGTACACATTATTAAAGGAAGCAAAATTTCTTTCTATGCATATTTATGGCTTAAAAATATGAATCACAGTTCTCCATGTATGTTACTGGCACATTTGATTAATTTATATTAATACTATCATTGTATGAATGTTAATCACTCATATTCACTATTGTTCTAAGTTTATTTGAAATCTATATTTTCCTAATTTTAGTTTTCAATCTTTAAAATCAAGGAAAAATGTTACATATTTTTCCTTTCTTTGAAAGTTAAAATCTTTCTTGTATTGTTTTTAATTATTAGCTACTAATATCAGTATGGATAACAGTAGTAATGTACTAATTTCTCAACCATTTGACTATTAATAAAATAAAATAACAGTCAGTTTGCTCATAAAAAAAACAACAATTATGCAAACATTTTGGCCCACACATTTTCTACATCAGTAATTCGACAGACACACAAGTGTATTTTTTTTGCTCTTCCTCTAATTAAACAATGTCAAGGTTGAGACAGGAAAAAGGTATGCAGTGACAAACATGATTTCAAAAACCAAGTTAACCAACCACATCTAAAATTACTACTGACTTACTAGTGTTTATTTCAATTAGGAAAGATTGTTTAAGTCAATTTCATCAAAGTGAAATGCATAAACGTTGATATTTTAATTCTCAAAAAGTTTTAAAAAGAAGATCAAATTTAAAATGGTGAAAAAGTGAAAAATTGAAACAATAAGATTAAAATCTTTAAAAAATTCAAAATTAGAAAGCATAGACAAAAACACCATATACATACATATATATATATATATATATAAAGTGTATATATATATATATATATGTATATATTGTTGAAGATAAGGATTAAATCTGACAAAATGATTAAATAAGAAACAAGTAGGAAAAGTTTTATAAATTTAACAGGTTTTGCTAATTTGTTTAGCCTCATAAGAAATTTTGTAAGGGGAATAACACAGAGTTGTTTCAAATTTTTAAATTTTATTCCTATTCCCATAATCCTTGATAAAGCTAAATAAATAGCAAAATTTGTTAAATTCATAAATGCTTCCCTACTTTTTCCTTATTTAAACATATATATATATATATATATATATATATAAATTTAGCTCAAGCAATGGCTATTGCATATAATACAACAAAAAATACAAAATATAATTATATATATATATATATATATATATATAAATATATATATATATATATATATATATATATATATATATGTAGGTGTGCATAAATGTATACACTTAGATAGCTAAGAATATATATTTAAATATACATATATACACACACCGATGTACATATATAAATATGCACACACATATATTCATAAAAAACATGTACACAAAACATACATTATAAACACATATAATAAAATGTTAACTGAACTTTGATTGGCAAGTTTTCCTTTTTTACCAAAAGATGGAAAAATAGAAGGAAAAAAAAAACAATTGTTGGAAGTGATCATCATACATTTTACCAACTATTAAAATTTTATGTGCAAAATATGAATACAGTTTTATGAAATCTATTAATAAAACTTTCTCTGATTTTACTACTCATTTTTTCTCTTAAATAAAGCATATATAAGTACTCTCCCTACAAAGTATGATAAAGATTTACACTTGATTTTTTTTATGTGAGATTATATTGCATAAACCTATCAATTATTTAGAATTGAAAATAAGAAATATTTTTTTATTTGCAATAAGCTCTACATTTTTTCTTCTATCTCTCCTGCAATACAGCAGTTCCAGCAAATTCCTTCAATACCAGAAATTGTATGCAATTTTGCAATTTCTTAACACCTTTTCAAGAATCCTACCATTAAATAATTAATTTTTCAGTGATAATATATCAGTGTGTATGTATGTGTATATACACATGATTATGTGTAAGTATACATGCATAAATGAATACACTTTTATCTACATTTTTTATGTACATTATTAATTCATATGTATTTACAAATAAATGTATAGACACATACACACAAATTTAATCATATGTGGAAAATTTCTATTTTCAATATAACTTCCTGTTTTGTTTAATATTTTTCTCTACTCCTATATTTCCAAATTTAAATCTAAAAAAATTTACAGGGATAAATTTCCTTCTCAATGAAAAAAAACAAATAAAGATTATAAAGAACCACAAGAAATATTTCTTCAATGCATTGTTCTTATACTCACAATGTTCATTTTAGATTCTCTAAGTAAATGACTATTTCATTTTCAATAATAAATTGACTATTAAGGCATCAATTTGTCATTTTGAACCCTGACACTTCTCACCTTCAATCTTCTTTCTTAATTTTTTTCTCTTTACATTTTTATTTTATTAAAACTGCATTGGTCAAATATTTTACAAATGAGTAAATCCTGTACGGGAAAAGGATAACAACAAAACAGATTATTTTTTTTATCAATGAAAGGATTATATTTGTTTTATATATAAGAAATAACAAGTAAAATATTTTTTAAATTAAGGTGAAGAAAATGATTTTCCACTTCATATATGAAATGTTAAAGAAATTATAATGCATTTAAGAAAAGATTGACCGAAAATAAACCCATTTACATAATGTGTGTAGACTTGAAATAAAAATTAGAAATTTTCAATCTGATGATCTCTGCAAAAGTACAAAATGGCTAACTTCATAAAATAAATAAATTATAAAATATGTCTCATTTTTCAATATTTTGTACTTTTGAAACTAATATTTACCTTCTATAATATATATTGTATTTTTGTTTATCTTTTGAAAAAAAATCTCGTAGAATTTTATGCAAATTCCTTATGATTAAAGTTAACTAAACAAAGCACACATAAGAGATAAATAGCTTGCACCTTGAAAAAGATAACCAAATATGGCATATTTAGTTAAATAAGTTAGATAATGGTGCTTGATTGTCCACTTAAAAATTGTGAGATTTTATAATAATGAATGTTAGTATGAGCTTATTAACTTTTTTAATTTGTTAAAAATGTGGCATTATTTGAACTCCCTGATAAACCATACCTCAATCCATATGAATAAGTGTAATAAATGACAAATTACTGAGTGGAATCCTTAGGTTTTAATGTATTACATAAATGTTCAGAACTCAACCATTTGTTCAAATGAAAACAACTTTATATTTATTGTTTTGCAAAAATTAAAAAGCAACATCAGTTTGACCAAAATATCATTTACATAAGGTGCATTTGATTATATCTCTTGATGTGTATATGCATATACATCTATACAAATATAATATTCAAAATATTTTTGTTTTGTGTGTAAATAAATGCTTAATATCATCCACAAACGTTCACAGTAATAAATGTTTGCATTGTGCCCATATTATATTTAATGAAAATCAATATAGATAATATATCAACAATATTTAAGACTATATTAAACTATAAAATGTGAATAAATAACTCCTCACACTTCAAAAGAGTATCTTATCTATTACTTTAAACAGTATATTGTTAGAATAAAAAATCTTTATACTAACTAAATCATAAAAATAAACATTACTAAATCAACTGTATAGTAATTCATCAACTAAAATTTACATAATCTAAGCAATAAAACTCTTTAATTTTTGCTTTACTTTCTCATATTTCATATAATTGGTTGAAAATATTATGTCTTTCAATTAAACAAAAGACGATAATCTACAAAAGTAACTTGCAATAAACATTGTATAATAAAAATAACCATATATAAAGAAAATTAATGACAAAGTATAAAAAATAAATTATGTGATATATTTCATCTTTCAGGACTTCATCAGACTGTTGATGCAACACAATGATTTTAAAATTTTAAATTTAGATGTTTTTGAGATGTTTTGGGGGTATATAGTCTAGATAATTTCATTAAGTTTCTTTTTGTTTTTATTACTTTTGTTATATTGTAATAATAGAAGAGCTGCCAAGAAAGGTGAGATGTAAGAACCTGGATGCAAATTTACTGTGGATGATCTAGTGCTTGAAGCATTTTCTATTCACTTTTGTTAAAGGAAATTGCTTTCTCTGTTAATTAAAGTAGCATTTTTTACATCAAAATTAGAGTCAGACTCATATCATGGAGCAACTAATGCATTTAGTGTGTTGTTCCATAAAAGATCCCTTCTGTGTTTATATAAACTTTTATTTAAATTCCTCTATGTTTCTCCTATGTATTACTTGTGGCAATTATATATATATATATATATATATATATATATATATATATATATATATATATATATATATATATATATATATATATGTATGTATGTGTGTGTGTGTGTGATGAATTTTGTCCTCTAGAAAAAGGACTTCATTGGATTAAATTATTGTTTTTATTAATGGAATTGTATATGCGTAGGAGATGATACAAAAACACAACCAGCAGTTATAATTATGCACTGATAAGAAACGTTAAAAATGTTAGAATGCTAAAATTTTTTAATTCAAAATTTAAAACTGAATGAAATTAAATAGGCTACATTCTCAGATATGTTTAAAAAAATCAAAAAATCTTTCAAATATAAAATTTCTGCATTTCAACATCTTCAGAATTTCCTCTCAGTGTATAATTATAACCAACACTTACATTTTTATATCTTTCCCCTCCTCTTCCTACACACATAATTCCATCAACAAAAAACATTACTTTAATCTGAAGTCCTTCTAGAAGATGAAACATTACACAGAATTTTTCTACTTTGTCATTCATTTGCCTAACATTGTTCTGACATATAGAAATGTTTAATAATATTCTTTGAAATATATATATATATATATGTGTGTGTGTGTGTGGTAATGTCAAACATTCCGTTGTAGTATATCTAACAGATCTTACTGTCCCAACATTAGATGACCCCTTCCAAACTGCAAGGAATATTTATGAATATCTTTAACTAGTGGGACAAATACTGTGTAATTTACAAGATGGCCAGCTAGTGGAAGATGATATTCTAAAGACACTATGAAAAGATCAAATCAAATGCAAGTTTATAAACTATCTTGACAATGTAAGGAATATACTGAAAACGAGAAATATAAATTTTGGATGCATTAGGTGCACCCTTATTAACAACATCAACATTACTTCAAATTTGGACAAAATTCCAAATAATACTTAGTAAAAAGACAGTCATATTTTCAATCAAATATATTTTGGTTAAGTTTTACTACTGAATTATATATGTGTGTGTGTGTATGTGTGTGTGTGCATTCATGCACACAATCTGGAATATATGCAGACATTTTTTAATTTTATATTGGTATATAAATATATAATATAGATTATAAAACAAGTGAAATTTTACTCAGGACTAAAAATTATAAGCAAACAAGAATTGCAATTAGTTAAATGACAGTTGTAAGAAATTGCGAAAAAAAGTGTAAAAAATAGTAAATTGTTTTTTTTCTTTATAAATATTGAACATCTAAATTGTTGACAGGATGAGGCAAGATACACAAATAAAAAGTGAAAAAAGCAGAAACAAACAGTGTATTAAATATGTACAGGTTTAGCCACAGACTTAATTGTAATGTCATATTAAGCATCATTGCTTTGGTGTTCATGTTCATGTGTAGAAAATGTTCATCATCAGAATTGTAGTCACCAATAAACTATACAAGGCTACACATTAGACAAAAGAATAACTTGGGGGAAAAACATTATAATTGTAGCTGTTCTTCATCACTGATCATGGTGAAAAAAATTTCTCATAGCAAAATTTACTTTTTTAAGATTTTGATTTTTTTTAAAAAATCTCTGATGCTCTCACAAATCAAAGAAAGAAAAAGAAAATTTAAATATTTGTCAAAAGCTTCTGATTCATATAGTGTTCACTAAATGGCATATTCCTTCTTTTTTCTTTTTCTTTTTATTGTATCTCAGCCTTCAGGCTTGGATCAAATATCATATCTAGCCTAGTAAGATTGCATAGAGACATATTTATTGCCTTGGAAGACATTTTTCAAGAGTGAAATTCCAAAAGTCTTCAGGCAGGTATTGGTGAGGGCAAAAAAGCTAATATTTTGATTCCAATACAGAAAATGAATTATTGTAGGGTAGGGGTGTACAAAAAATAATGAATAAGTAAACATTTAAGGCCAAAAAAAAGATGTATTTTCCCAAATATAAACTACCACAATTTTTTTCATTTTTTTTTTGATAGTGTTAATAACTAACGAAAAGTAATCAATGACATTACAATAATTTACACATAAAGTGTAAATTATCTTCATATATTTGTTTGTACATAAAGAACCTATTGCTTGTTTTTTTCATGAGTTTATCTTAGCAATAATTTAAAAGAAAGACATATTTTCATTAACTTTTTAAATTTCAATACATCTGAGTTCCTCTCAGATTTGATTTGATTTTATTGTAGGAAGATTTAATATAGTAATAGAAACAATCCCATTGACAAAAGGCAGTTATAAAAACAAAAAAAATATTTTCTTTAACAAACCTATAGAAAATTTCAAATTCTCTTGACTATTAAAACACATTACAGATACACAGATTTACATATTTTACATATATATATATATATATATATATATATATATATATATATATATGTGTGTGTGTGTGTGTGTTTGTGTGTGTGTGTACAGCTATGGATGTTTTTAAGCGAAGAACAATAAAGGTCAATGCTGAAATAAAAGGTGATGTGTATGCATTATTATTATTTTTTATATTTAATTATCATCAGTCATTTTTAAAGGCAATTGCAGCAATAGATGTAAATTCAAAAGAAAAAATTAAATTGCAATCAAGACGGAATACCTGTTGATTCGGTTGAAACAAAAGTTGGTATCTACTTTGACAAGTCCAAAAATGTTACTTTGTCTTTTTTTTATCTTTTTTTATTTAAAGTTACATCATTTACAACATTTCAAAACACTGTCATCTTATTGGAATTTTTCCTCCAATAAACCAGTTTTAATCAAAATTTGTGGTTGAGAAGATTTTTCCAAATGTGTACCGCGAGGACTTTTTGAGATTTCCATTCTTTTCAATTTACATTTTCAAACTTTGCAACCCATTCTTCTACCTCAAAGGCAAAGTAAAGAAAGAATTTAAAATACAATAAAAAATGCGTTGCATTTTTTTCTTTTCTTTCGAACACATTAACAATCAAGAATATTTTTTTAAATAACTTGAAAAGATTGGAACAACTATATTTTGTCTACTGCCAACCCAGTTGAGAATGTATACCAAAATGAATCAAAGAAAATGATTGTTCACAGTTTTGAGTTTTTTTCTTCTTCAACTCAGTGAAGCCAGGTTCTATATTAATAGAATAATCGCATGTCCAGAATTCATCTCAAATGATCAGAGTTTTTGTTTTAGTTTTCTGGGCCTGTCTGTAAAGATTTCCAATTTTTCTGAGGCATTCAATGAAAGGAAAAAAAAAGAACACAGGCTTTCCAGAAATTATGAATTTCCCAAAATTATCAGGAAATAAATTTCTCAAAGCTGGTAAGAAAAACAAATCTTTAAAACATTTTCATGTGCATTTTTGTGGAGTTATTTTTAAAATGCTTTTTGCATTTTGTTGTTTATGTTTGTAAGAGAAAAAGGAAGAAGAAAACATATTCAAATTCTTACTTTTGATTCTGTTGCTTACACTCTCCTTTTCCCTCATACTGCAAAATGTTAACATTGATATCTTTGCTAGTTTTAAACATGCAAAATAATATCCTCACCGGTTTAATAAAAATGAAGGAGAGAATTAGAATGATGGACTGGTTAAGCAGTATAACAACAACACTGACAAAATAAAATAGGTCAAAAAAGAGGATTACTCTCTAAAAAAGATTTTTTGTCTTTTTTACAGTTGACCAAATAAAGGATTATATTATATTTGACACTAACCAAAACTCTACTTGGGATTATCAACATTATCAAATTATCAAAGTCAGTTGAATTAAATAAGATCATCTTTTAAATTTAACCAGAGATTTAAGGAAATAGTATTTTCAATAAAAGCTGCTTTATTTCTTTGGACATGTTGATACAAATGATTAGTCAAATATTTGCTAAATTGAAACATTCAAATACATTACTCTATTATCAACTATAAAATAATTAGCTACTGATAATACCAGTGCTTGATGCTAAACACTTTCAAAAATATATCCTTGTAAAGTGTAAATGATATTCAAAATAAGCTTTAAAAATAATAACATTTAAATTTTTTGTCTTTCTGCAATATTTTTTGTTACCTTAGTAATTAAATGCTTCTTTTAAGGACTCATTTTTCTCAATTTAACACATCATCTGATTATGTCAAATATCTATTATTTGTATCTAATCTAGTAATAACCAATGCTTTTTCAGAGAAAAAAATCCTTTTTACTTAACTCATCAATGAAATTCTGTAATCTAACAAAAGGACAAGAAAAAAAAGAAAATGTTTTTGAAAAATATCAGACCCAACTTGGTTTGGAAAAAAACACAAACAAAAAAATTATACCCATTTATCTTGAACTGCTTAATTCTTGTATTTAAAGGTACAATCATGTTTAGTTATTTTCACATTTTTATTTTTCCTATTCTAAAGATAATTCTTTTCTTTTTGTAAATAATTCTTGTGAATCAACAGAATTGATCTGATCTGCACAAAACAGTTAGGATTGACAAATCAATCATTATCATTACATAACGAGGATCCCAGCCACAAACCAAAATACAGTAAATACTTGTAATATATTTGTCACTATAATGAAAGTTACTCTTGGTTGGCCACCGGTTTTATATAGGTTAAAAAAAGAAAAGGAGATAAAATCTTATAAACTACTTATCAACTGACCACTTAACAATAACAACAGATGTAACAATTGCAAGCATCTGTAGAAATTTTGTTTGATTCTCCAGATGTATTCACAACACATATGCATTATGTTTAGTAGTAAACAATCATTATTACATAACTCAATTTCAAAATGATACAAGATAGAAATTGTTCCAAAAGAAGGTAATAAAATATGTGAGGAAATATTTTTGCTGTAAATTCTATTAATCATACAAAAAATATAGCAGCTTACTATAAAAAGCAGGATTGATTAATGAATTCCTGCTGATGCATTTTATATATAAAAGTAACATTTTTAATGTATCCACTATTTGAATTCAAGGAATTTAAAATGATTTTTCAATATTTAATCATAAATTACACCTTATTTTTTTATTAGGTCAAGAATAACTTTCTACAAATATTAATCAAATTTAGTAAATCTAACCAGATCACTTAAAATAAATGAATGGAATATTTAAAATGCTGAAAGTGATATTTAAAAGTAGAAAATATGACCTGTTAACAAGGTATGTTAAATAACTGTAAATAGTTTTTCACAATAATTAAAATATAACATTTAAGAAATCCTCATTTCTATTAGAGTATTCCTTTTGATTGTACTTTCTTTCCAAATACAGACAATTTTGATGTCTTTAATAACTGATTAACAATCCTGACCTCATATGAAAATCTATGTTATAAACATATTTTCTTTATTATATTGTAGAATCAACAATGATTTAAAATAACAAGATTATATTTTATATTACTTGACCGATATTAATATTTGTCCAGTTTGGTTAATACATCTTGCACTCAGTGGACAAATGATGAAAAACCAACAGAATAATGAAATAAATTTACTTTTATATCCCATTATCCTTCATAGAGGTTTTGAAACAATGATAACAATAACAGTTGCAATAAAAATCATAATAAGAATGAGATTAACAATACTGATTAGAAATTTCATTTACATTCTTTACCTGGAAGAGTTTAATTTAAAAAAATTTTTCAAACATTACTTAAGATAATTTCTACATTTTTATTGTCACAACAGATAAAACATAATTTTCTCTTTTTGTTATCTGTGAAAACATTTTTGGATAAAATATAAGAGAAAAGAAAGTTCAAAATATAGTATTTCTTCTTTAAACCTTTCTTCTTCCTTTTTGCAGTGGTTTTAATTGTTTAATAACATTGATAACTAGTAGAGACTACAAGTTACAATGTTTGTATTTATGTTTACTAGTGTGTGTAAATATGTAGACAGACTGTGGTGTGTTCATAATGACTCGTGTCAAACCATATTCATCAACCAAGTAATAACAAGAGAAATAATTACAAGGCTAGGGAATTTTGAAATATTGTCACAAGTAAAAAGCTTTCATAATATTTGTACCTGTGGATGTATATACTGATATACATACATACATATACATATATAAAAACACACACACACACACACACACATACACACACACACACATATATATATAAAGAAGATGTATATATATATATTCAAACACATTACAACTTTTGTGTGTATCTGGGCAGTATTCTGTAGTGATTTTTGTTTTATTACAAGCAATGTTGCAGTCATCCAAAAGTGTTCAGTCTAAATTAATTATATACAGAAACAATTTTTTTCAACAGTAATCAACAAAATTATGACTTTTGTTATATTTGAAACATCAACAAATTTTAAGAAATCGAAATACAATATTATTTGCTTTATAGAAGAAAAGTACCCGATAACCACTTGCTTATCTGTATTTTGTACTTTAAGTAGGATGTACAGCAAACAGAAATGTGCACTTACAAATGCAGATGACTGGTTAATCATGTTACGGAGATCAAATACAAATGTTTTCATGCCTATATGCTTTGTTAGTATTTTGTTAAAGTTTTTCAATAATAAATATTTATTAAATTCTTTTGGAAAAGTTAACATGAAATTGAAATCTTGAAAAAAAATTGCTAGCGATAACAATGTCCAAAGATTTGTCTAATTTCTCTCTTGAAGCTTAAATGTGAATAAAAAGGGAGAAAGAGAAATTATGCATTTGAAAGAAGATGGATTAACAATAGAGAGAAAAAGAAGATAAAAAACTACAGAGTCTAAGAATATCTGTCCATAATGTGTCTACATGAAAATATACTGCCCACACATGTGTGTATATATGCTTACATATATATATATATATATATATATATATATATATATATATATATATATGCACATACATTTGGGTATGCACAAATATATACTTGTATATTTGTGTTAGATTGGGGTTTTATACCAGGTTTCTGAATGAGGATTGATCAACCCTGTGCTCCAATTGCACATCTGATTATTCCTTTGACTAGTAAAACACTGATCGTTACAAACACACCATACATTATGACCATTATTATTCCCAAAATTTTATTGAGCCTCCAGCGTGAAGCCACAATACAGATGATGACCACCATCAGCATGGTAAAGAGCATCACAATAGAGCAGAACATTCCACTGCTACTGACTTCAATGGGTGCTTGGCTTATGATTCCTTTCAGGAGCCATGGAAATGGTAATCTGAAAGAAAAGATCTAACATTTTAATAAGCATGTCTTTGAAAATTAAAAAAAAATAAGGTTTTGCTTTTTATGCCAAAGTAACAAAAATGTGACACAGAAATTCAAAGGTACATTGAAGTGGGGAAGATACCATCCTAAATCTAAGCAGTGTATTAAGAAGTAGGAAAATTTTGTTAGAAACAATGCCAAACTGAATAATATTAATTTTTCTATATAGCAATAAATGCTGAACAATTATCACACAGTGGAAACAGAAATCTGATTTGACAGAAGGGTGCTGAGAAAACCATGGATGAAAGATGGGAGAAAAGAGGAAATTTTAAGGAAAATGTAAACAAAAAGAACATTATCAGAAAGAGAGAGAGTTGAAATTTCTAAGACACATTGGGAAAGAGGCTTGGAGAATTGGACACTCATAGAATATATCAAAGGCAAGAGGGGCAGAGAGAAGGCAAGCTTGTATAAATGGATGACAAAACTGGAACTGGAAGGAGTAGTAAGGAAACAAAGTTTGCTTAGAGCTACAGTAGAAAATTGTTAAGATCACCCCTCATGTTGAAGAGAAACAGCACATAAAAGATGTTTTAGCGAAAGAGGCATCTAGTCATGATTATAGCAAAAATCAAAATCGGTTTGACTAAGGTGTAAAAAATCAGAAACACAGATGATGCACTTCCACTTTGAATAAGAAATGTGCTTTAAAATCAAATACATATTTGCTTTAGGATATAAATAATGTAAATATGTTTTCATTTCTAAAACAAAATATATTCTTTTTATTTTAGTTCACACATTAAACTTTGTTATACAGGAATGGGCCCATGTGACCCTTGCATGTTTTGATATTAAATATGGTGTTTTTAATTCACAGCAAGAATTACATTTTGCTTGTTCCTGTCTATTAAAATATTTCTACTTCATTTTCCTATTGAATTGTATTTCCTTCTACAATGTTATATCAATTATGTCTCATAAGAACATGAGGCTAAACCTTTCATACAGAAAATTATTACTTATTCACTTCAGGATTCAGCCATGATGTTATGTTGTTTGGGGGAATTTGAATGCTCAATCTTCTCACAAGGATGTCAGATTCTACCTTCTTCCGTTTATATATATATATATATACTTATATAAAGGCTGGGCATTTATATAACTTCCTTGTTTTGCATGTTTATATCAGTCATGTTGACTTCTTTTATGTCAGTCAGTGACATCCTCTAAGGTCCACTTTTGCACTTGTTGACTATGAATTCACCTTCTGAATCAGCCCATTGAGGCAAATAGTTTTTTGATGTTCTGATGTGAGAATAAGTACAACATTTACTTTAGTATCCCTTAGGATGAGTCCAGTACATATTGGGGTCACCACAAAGGATTTCGACCTTTGGTACTTCTTGGTGTACATCACAGTTCTGTGTTGAGACAAAAACTATCAGAAGAGTAAGATTTCTGTATAAAAATCAGCTTCATGAAATATGAAGAAATATTTGCTTGAATCTATGAAATATGATGCAATACTCTGATGCACATGATTTTCTTTATCTTTAACATTCTTCAATTTTTTTCATAGTAGTATATTTTTATTAATATTTTGTTATATACCTTATTGACATTCAGACAATTGTTATCAGCATTTTGGCCATTGTGTCCTTTAACCTTTTTGATGTATCTGTCAATCTGGGTAAATTTTATGAAATTTCAAACTAAATACTTTATTTAATCTATAGAGATAATTGTTTCTCATTCTGCTGTCCATGTGCAGGGATATCTCAACTCATTCATTTAGTACTTCTCAGTTATTGCCTATCCTATTTCATGAAGGAACACTTCAATCCAATAGCCTATTAAATAAAAGGATTGGTTCATGAGTTTGTTAGCATAGTAATTGTGAATTCAATACCTGGGATGGGTAGTATGCACTCAGATATAATGAAAACTGGTTGAACAATAATTAAAAATACTAAAAAGAAGATAATATTTCCCTATTCATGGGGAGCAAAACAAGAATAACCTATCCCTATAGATTATATAAAGGGTTCAGTTAAAAATTACCTAAAGGTTATTTGAACCAAAAGACATTTGAAGAAGGTTGGTGGGGCATGAAACATTGTGATAACAACAAAAAACTCAGACATTAGTATGATGTCAATAATAAATAGATCCTCATCCTAGAAATAGTACATTTATAGTTATTTACTATGGGTAACTTAGTCTAACAAAATAACACGATAGTTGGATACTCAGTTAGAGACAAAATCACTAGACTTACAAGTTGGTCAAGTAAGTTAGCATATAATTTGCATAAAATGATATTTTTGATCTCCAAAATTCTAAATATTTTTTATTAATTTGAACCACAAACTATTCAGCATTGAATAAAGATTTTTGGCCATATGGATAAAAGAAATTTCAAAAACTTTGTGAAGACAAACAAAATAAATATATGGACATGAAACTTACTTGAGCATTGTTAATTAAAATCAAATTATATGTATATTTATATTAGGCACAAATAGAAAAACAAAAATGACAATCACTTAAGTATTCATTTCCTGATATTTCAATGACAACATGAATCTTTTAACTACTGATAACTTTCATCAAATGGTAATGATAATATTAGGTAATAATATAATGATAAGAAAAAATTTAGCATTTGTTGAGTAAGCAACCACTAGTACTTTCAGTTGAAATTTTGTCAAATCTTTTAAAACAATTTTTCAGGACTATAAGTTTCTCAAGTCCACTCTTACTGCTCTTTCCTGTAATGATGGAGGCTTCCTTTTTAACCTTAATAGGTGGGGGGGCTTCCTTTTTAACCTTTTATTTGAAGTGGTATGGAATGTTAACATATTGATTATATCATTATTTTCTCTTCTAGTTACATGTGCTATCCATTTTACCTGTTGCTACTATTGAAAGTTCTCAAGTGATATGTTTTCTGTCATTAGGAACAGTTATTTCTTTGAGATTCTGTAATATCAGTCCATAAAAGTTTAAAGAAAGATAGTCCTCTCCCACATCTCCAGGGTTCATTCAATCAAAACCATTTTTAATTGTTGATTTGAGCAAGCAGTTAAATAACTTGGAATTGTCTCTATATGAAAACTCTTGTGTAAAATGTTTTAATTATTTAAAAAAACTGTAAGATACTGTTTTGTTCAGTCAGTAATGTGGGTTAATAAAACATATTTGGACTTGATTTATAAAAATATTGAATACTCACCCTACAGTTATATCAAATATATTGCTTCCAACTGAACTGGAAACAGCCATGTCGCCAAATCCTTTTTTAGCAACAATGACACTGGTGATGAGATCAGGAATACTGGTACCTGCAGCAAGGATGGTCAAACCCATCACCTGGAAAATAGCATCAAGAATTATGTTATCATCTGTATCTTGTTGAAAATAAAGTTGGTCACAGCTAAATTCTCCTGACATTTATTTCTTGTCATTTTCCCATATAAGAATTTATGTTGCTTTCTGTTTTTGTGAACATTTTTGGCCTCTTTCTTTGTCATTTTTCATTGTTTTTCATTCTATAGATGTGCTTTTCTATGAAATGATATTTTGAATAAAGACCAAGTGAACAGTATTAAGGCCTCATTACTAAAATTCCTTATTTGTCATATAAAGAGTCATAGAAAATAAAATGAATTACAGATAATGGCAAATGTAAAGAGACTTTGTTTCAATATACTTGAAATAAAGACTGTGATAATCGCAGGTGATATTTATTATTTTTTCAATATCATTAAAATCTACAAATCAATGATGCATTACCTTGGGCAAAGTGTTAGAGTAAAACTATTGAAGAATTTTCAAAATTTAAAATATTAACTTTAAGAATTCAGAAGATGGGATGGGAATACCTTCAAGTATCTGCTATTATACATATATATCTATCTATCTATCTATATATATATATATATATATATATATATATTAGTTTTTTAAAAGGGTCTACATATTTCAGAAATCTGCTGGATGCTTTTATCACCAACAAAATATCTATAGAATCAGTTGTGGATTTTGAATCTCAAATCAAAAGACACAAAGCACTTTCTATACAGCTAATAGATATTGATTTTTGGTAAAAAGAACTTTGTTATAGGAATGTTTCATAAGAGTAAGCTTTCATTGAAGAAAAAAAAAGCAATATTAACACAAATTTCTCTTGTTTTATCAGTCAATAACAGTTTAGTAAGTGTGTGTGTTTGAATGCATGAGGGAGAAAGAGACAGATAGAGATAGAGTAGCGAATAGAAAGAGGGAAAGGAACGAAGAATTGATTTCTTTAAGTTTCATTTATGAGAAGTTGTGCACCTTTTTGCTGACTAGCCTGGCAAGTAGAATGAAAAAAAGCCTCGAGGCAAAAATGAAATAAATCTATAGGCATGTTTGGAATATCATATGAAATATTACTGTCATCTTCGAGGTACCAATATATTGATCATCCAATTTGATCACTTGAGTTTTGTATATTTCAACTGTGCCTGTATAGTAAATAGCCTGTTTTAACTTCTAAATATATTTGAAATATCCTAGATATTTATACTATTGTTCATCAAATACAAGGCCCAAGAGCCACTCAGGGTAGAGGTTTAATGAATGAGTAGAGAAGTAAAACGTACGGATTATGAGGATATATAGGATAGATAACAGTTGACCTTAGACATCTTAGGGATTGAGAAAGCATCCTCTCAGGAGTTTGTTCTACAAATAGTGATTCTCTGGAGAAAGCTGAGTGGAACTTCTTTCTTGCCAATGGAATATGAAGGAAAAGGGGATAATGTAACCCTGTATACATGGCATAGTGGGTTCTAGTTGTGAAGGTCTGAACTGGTAGAATTAAGAAATGTAGCCTGTCTGAACATTTACCATGGAAATATCAATGGAATAGCAAGAGATGAGCAACATTTCATCTATGGAAAAGGAGTTGAAGAATGAAAAATGATTCATCACCCACAAGACCATGTAAACACTTTTGAACTCTATCAAGCCTGGAAAATGAGGTTTGGGCAGTTTCTGGCCAGATATGGCAGTAATACTGCATTTTTTGTCTAACTTGATTTTTGTAATGATAGATGGAGCATAGCAAGGGGAGTCAGATACTTTCTGGAACAATACAAAGAATTGACTATTTTTTCAGTATCTTCAGCAATGAATCATATATATATATATATATATATATATATATATATATATATATATATATATAATATTTATTTAAAAATATGATTCCAACGCTACATAAGAGTTCTCATGTTTCAAAACAAGAGCCAAAAACTTCAATATAATTATTTGAATTAAATTGAATTAAAGTACTAAGCTCTGTTCCATCTTCAAGCGAAATTTTTTTTTTGAATAACTTATTCCTGAAATTTACGCATTTTATAAGCATATTCATTATTGAAATTAAGATTACTATGGTAACAGCTAGAGCAATTGTTTAAAGAAAAGGGGCATAAGGGTTAATAATTTGTATCAATATCTCAGTTACATTCACAGACGTCAAGTCAGGGTAAGGTTGGGGTGCCTAAATTTAAAGCGGAAGATGACATCGTCTAGTCTGGTTAAGTGTCTATGGAGATTTATTTATTTTTTTATTTTATTTTTTTCCTGAAAGGGTTTTGTGTATATAAAAAAAACTGTTGTAAGTCACTAACATTTGGTTTTTTGATGACTTCATAAAGGGTTATCTTTTTTCTTTCTTTTTTTTTCTTTTTTTTTTGTAGGGCATCAGGGGAAATTGCCATTTGATCAGATATGCTTTGACAACTCAGCTATGAAGAGCTTCACAATCAAGCCAGGTTATATTTGTCTTTAAAATAGAAATATCTATATATTTGTATACAAATTGTAAATAATTGTATGAAAAAAATCAAGTAAAAAGTGCTTTAAAGATAAAATTATAAAATGCTGTGGAATTTCCCCCAGTACAGCTAAATATAATTATTATAAGTGGTCTCTCTCTCTCTCTCTCTATCTATCTCTCTCTCTCTCTCTCTCTCTTGAGGACCAAACTTTATTTTAGGCTTAAAAAAAAAGAAAATATACACAAACATTTTTCAAAAAGCATGTGATAAATTTAATTAAAATTTTAGTATTTATTGATATTCATTAAGCATTAAGATAATTAACATGGGTTTCTTGCAAGACTATGAATGAAGAGATTAGTAAATAAAAAGAAAAGAATTAAAACACAGTTCCTTAAAAACTGTAACTACTCACCGATTCTTCTACATTAATGGCTGTCCCTGAGCTATCAGCCCACCATACCATTAAGTATGAAAAGATAGCAATCCATATAATGCTACCCAAAAATGTAATGGGGAAAAATTTTTTCTTGTCCTGAAAATAAAAACATTATTAAATTAAAAATATTATTAAGTAGGATAATTATCTCTTAATTAAAGAAATATGTTTATCCGCATTAAGATCTAAGAAATGGGTAAACTTCCAAACTGAACTAAAATTTGGCACATATATATATATATATATATATATATATATATATATATATATATATATATATATATATATATATATTCATGAAAAATGTTATTGTAACATTATCTGTTGAATAAATAGTTATATCCTGTAAGAAATCAGATTTTTTTGTTCTTCTTTCTGACTTATAGCAAGTCTTTTGAGGACCATCTATCTTCTTCTATAAGCCATACTCCTTCAAGATGGTGATCATGGCTAGGCTAGTCACTATTTCCTGTCCTTTGTAGCTCCTAATAAATTATATCTTTTTTCTATCTCTCCTAAACCTTGTTCTGCCATCTCTTTATTCAAGCTTGCTAGGTATGTTATGCATAATGAGTATCAAATTTTCCAAGCCCTCTGTCCTCATTATGTGCCCTAGAAATTTCAACACTCTCTTTTTGATGTTAAGTTTAAGTGTCCTTTTTGTTTCCATTTTCTCAAAAACTTTGTCATTGCTCATATGATCAAACCAGGGTATTCTCAGTATCCTTTTGTAGAAATACATTTCTGTTGCTTCATCTGTGCTGAGGTTGTTCAGTATTCACTGCCATATAGGAGGACTGATATTACGTAACTGTCAGTACACTTTTTATATATTTCTAATGAAATTTTCGTGTCTTAATACTCTAGTTAGTTTTGGAAAGGCACTTTTCATCCTCCCAATGTATCCTTGGATTTCAGTGTCATACTTTCCGTCATCTGTTAAAACATTTCTCAGATATTTAAATTGTTTGATTTTGGTATCTCCAATTTGGAATTTGCATTTTGGGTTGTTCCCTTTGATAATAACCATGCATTCTATCTATTCACAATTGGTGTTTAGTCCTTTCTTCTCACTTTCCTTCACTACTTTTGGTAAGTATTTTTGTAGTTTCTTTTCAGTGTCTGCTATCAACACTATTTCATCTGCATGTTTTAATTGTGAGAATATAGGATAATATTTACTGGACACATACTAAATTGTTTTGGGTAATTATGGCACATATATCATGTAATTAAATTATTGTTTAAACATTTATTTATTTTTTAAAACAATAGATATTTTATGTCTATTATATGTAGTGATCTTTTTTCTAGAGTAAAAATATCCTTTTACATATGTGGTGGTTGTATGTTGATAAATTGGCTAAAATTCTGTTGTGTTATGCCAAGCTTTCACCTCACATGAGTCATCATTAGAGGAAGGGGTGCGAAATGAAAAGTGTGATTTTAGAAGTAGATTTATCATTATTTTTTTTTAACAATACATGTTTAAAAGAACAATTGCTGTTCACATATCAGTCAGTTATGTGCCATATGTGATACACACTTAGGCGATCATGTATCTTTCGATACATGACTGACAAGGAAGATTTTTCCTGCAGTAGGTTGCCACTTCTTTCTGCAGTAGACCAGTTGCCATCCAAGTCTATAAAACCCAGTCTGCCCTGCTATTTACCTGTAGCTTTGGAGAAGAGGAGGATTCATACCTTTCCCAAGGGTATTAGCATGTGAGTGAATGTAATGAATTCGACTGGAATCCGAACTCAGCTCTCCAATACCTCAATCCAAGCCACTATCCATTACTCCACTGTGTCCCAAATTATTTTTTTTATTTATGACTGAACTGTATAAATTTTAAATTATTTAAACATCATTATATTGATGTACATAATTTAGGTAAAATGTAAACAAATAAATCAATTTCAATCATTTCTTTGAAAGAATTTGTAAGAATACCACTTATTTCATCTGGTTTTCATTTTTTATTTACTTAATTTCATTTATCCAATATAATTAGCTTTAACCATTGTCTAAATCATATTAACTTGTGTATGGCAGAATTTTGGAAAATAGTTCATAACCAACCTAACAAGCTTGTGTAAATGGTTGGCAGAACAGGGATTAGGAGATATAGCAAAATGACAAACTTTAGAAAGAGTTACAAAAGGCAGGAAGTTATGGAGAGCCATGATCACACATGTCTTGGAGAAGGAGAAGATGGTAGTATCAATTACAGTGTTATATTTAAATATACCATACAATAAAATGCAATGGTTTGTATCTGTAAGGCGGTAGTATTTATTCTTAGTGTTGAACAGAAATATTTTGAAATGTTTTCTAAGTTTACATATATTTTCCTTATCTTTAACATGGATATAATATTTATAATTCTGTTAATTTATGTTACAGAGAGAGTAGAGTAATAGGTAATGGCTTGGATTGAAGAATCTGAGAACTGAGTTCAAATTCTAGTCAAGTTTTTTACAGTCACCTACGTGCAAATACCCTTGGGAAAGGTATGAATACATTTCTTCTCGCTCCACTAGGATATGAGTAAATAGCAGAAATTACTGGGTCCTATAGCCTTATGTAGCAAATGTTCTACAAGAAGGATAACTCTGAATTCAAAACCTGAGGAGGGTTATTTCAGCGCCTTGTGACACACCAGTTCTCTGTATTTGTCTCTTCTAAAATATGGTTGGTTCTACACAAGTCTTCTCTACTATAATGAAATCATATGTGTGGCTGTTCAGTTCTAAGAAATGAGTTTCTATAATCTCATATGTTAGTTCTATATTGAGAATACCATGGATGGACCATGGGAAAAACAAAGAAGTTTTAAGGAAAATGAAAACAAAAAGGACATTTATACATAAAATCAGAAATAGACAGTTAAAATTTCTAGGACACATAATGAGAAAAGAAGGCTTGTTGCTATTCTATGTGCTCTGAATGTTTTATGAACTATTAATAATATAGAATCATAATATAACATAACAGCAACACACTACATGTAGACAGTAATTCTAAAAGTAAGCATTAGAAATATATTGTTATAAATAATCAAAATATTTAATATAACCAAATGGAAATAAAATTGTGACTGAAAGGCAATATTTTCAAAGAATTTCTTGATTCAGTAAAATCATTAACTCATTAACTGCAGATCACCAGAATTTACTGTTGTATGGCTCAAATGCTAATGATGGAAATTTCTGCTGCAGGAGATAGAATTTGGGAAAAGGCTTTCTAATGACATGTACCAAAATATTATTATATGATTTTTATTTTAGGTAGTTATGCAGAAGTTAGTATTTGGGCCACTTGAAGAACTCTTTTGCTGAGGAATCTTAGTATATAATGAAAGGAAAACATCTTTTATTAATAAATTTTATTTAACAAAAATAAATATATATTTTTAGAAATCACACTCATACATTTCACAACTTATTAAAACTCAAATTGAAAATATTCAAATGATCTTTTATACCAATGTACCATATAACCTGTTTTTTAAGGATCAGCAGTTTATTATCATTTATATACAAATTTTATTTTAAATATATTTAGTAGTTGTATTGAAATTCTGATAAAATAATAAAAACAGAGAAAACTTTTCAAATATTACTGATAATTTTATCAATTAATTAAACGTTTGCTACTTATTATAAATTGGAGGGCTACACAACATTACCTATAGGTTATATTACAGAAGCACCACTATCTTGTTGGAGTTAAAAAATGCAACCTTGTAGGTGATGAATTTTTGAAAGCCTTACAACCCCTTTCCCACAAACAAAATGTCATGAGCCTATCACTGCTCTATCACTATTTCTATAGCATGTGTTCTGACAAGCTAAATTTTTTAGTTTCACCAGCTCTGACCTTTACAAGTAAGATCTATCATGCCATATACACAAGTGAATCATCCCCATTCTCTTTGTGCTCCAGTAATAAGAAGTAAGTGTCATTTGGACAGTTTCTTTCAAAGAACAACTGTTTTGTGGAGCAAACTTCAATCATGACATCTTTAAGTCTATGGTTAACCATCGTGCTTCCTGCATAACCTCATTAACTCCAAATTGCTCTTTCTTACACTCATAAAACACCAGACCCTCTAACTCTCTAAATTGAGTGGCTCTTGGGCCTTTTATTTGATGTGCATAAGTATAAATTTTTTTAAAAAAATGTTATGTGCAAATTCATGATGAAAAACCATACCTATGAACACTAATGGATATGTCCCAATCCTCATAAATACATTGGACATTATTGTAAGTGGGGAGGGTAATATGCTGTCTAAGTAGTGCACCACTAGAAGTGGTTTACCTACTTCATGCTGCTGGTGAGTACAGTATTTTGTTGATGTTATAAAGATTACCATTTTATTTCCAACCTCTGTTTTGTTTATTCCTCATTCAGTAACTTTTTCTAGGTTACAACAAAAATATTAATAATTACTTTTATCTATATTTAAATGTCATTTAATTTATTATAATAATATTAATTAGAATTTAATTTAATATTTTGTTACTACTTAAATAAATATATAAAGAATTTTTAATTCTCTTTTAAACCTGTTGTATGTACAGATACAAATCATTTATGTAAACCTTCCTTGGAACATGTTGAACTGGAATATATATCATATATACTTGCATATCATGCTAGAAGAGTTAATTATGAAGCTAATTTGACTATGGTAAATGGATATATAGTTTGATCAATAGCATAGGCAGAGCCAGCAGTACATATGCTAATTTTATATCTCATGTATGATGTTACCCCCTTAGAATTAGCTTCAAAATTATGTCTTCAAAAGTCGAATGATACATAAGTATATGCAGTATCAGATTTTTAAGATCAAAATATTATAATTTAGGAGTTTAAACCAGATACATAAAAACAGACAAATGCTTTTTAATAGAGAATGGATTATTTGAACTTTTGCTATATCTTCAAGGGATTCATGCGTACTAAAAAACAAACATTGCTTAGTGCTACAAACAACAGGAAGTTGTGGAGAATCATGACTACCTATGTCCTGAAGAGACATGGCACATAAATAGAAGAATGATATTTATACTGAATATAAATTTAAATTTTCTCAAATATTAGTAATAATTCCTATATAGATGAGTACAGTTTCAACTCTTATTTATTGTAAGATTCAGATCCATAAGTTTTGACATAGAAATCCAAAGGCACATCGGGATTGCAAAAATCCCTTCCAAAACTTAAGCAAAATATTAAGAAACAGGAAAATTTCATTAAAAACAAAAAAGTACTGAACTGTTATGTAATGTCAGTCCTTTATTTATGGCAGTGAATACTGAACAATTTCTTCACATATGAAGAGATTTGAAGCAACAGAAATATGTTTCTACAGAAGGATGCTGAGCAAATCATGGACATGTGAGCAATGACAAAGTCTTTGAGAAAATGGTAAAAAAAGGACACTTAAACTTAACATCAGAAAGGAAAAGTTGAAATTTCTACATAATTAGGAAAGAGGGCTTGGGAAATTTGATATGCATAACAGACCTAGTAAACTTGAATAAATGGAAGATAGAACAAGGTTTAGAAGAAGTAACAAAAAGACAAAATTTATTAAGAGCTACAAAGGACAAGAAATTGTGGAGAGCCATG
The DNA here is from genome assembly GCA_903632075.3 of Acanthosepion pharaonis. Lineage (NCBI taxonomy): Eukaryota > Metazoa > Mollusca > Cephalopoda > Sepiida > Sepiidae > Acanthosepion > Acanthosepion pharaonis. The sequence goes on along the minus strand of CAHIKZ030005588.1, from coordinate 2,657,707 downwards.
ATTGCTAATATCCTGAAGGGACATGGCACATAAAAGAAGAATCTACCCTAACAAGGCTTCCAAATGTTTTTCAGATGTGCCTAGAAATTTAGAGATAATTTTGTGCTACTATTACTTTCATTTCCCATCCAAATGTCACAGAAGAAATTGAAACTCATCAGACCTGGCAATATTTATCAAATATTTTATTGACTAATTATTTTGACCTTCAGTTTCTTGTTTTTATCTGACAGGAGTGGCACACAGTGTGATCTTCTGTTAATGTAACCCATCTCCTTCAAGGTTCAATATGTAGGGCATTCAAAGATGCTCTTCTGTATACCTCCATTGTAAAGATTGGTTATTTGAGCTCCTGTTGCTTTTCTATCAGCTTGAACAATTCTAGCCATTTTCCTATGACTTCTTTTATCAAAAAAAGATTTCCACCCACAGAGTTGCTGCTCACTGGATTTTTTTTCTGACTATTCTTTGTAAATCCTAGAGATGGTTGTGCATGAAAATCTGAATAGATCAGCAGTTTTTGAAATAATCACGTGTCACATTCAAAATCACTTAAAATGCCTTTCTTTCCCATACTAATGCCTGAAATGAAATTCAGTAGGTCATATTTAAATGTCTAAATCTATTTAATTGCTACTACATCATTTGCTGATTAAGAATTAACATGAAATCTCATTTGTTCACATGCACTTAAATAGTACGATTAGTTGTTTCCCTACAAGGAAACTTTATGACATTTATTAACTGAGCAGCCAGTACTGCTTTCGGTTAAAATTTATAAAATCATTTCCTTAAACAATTTTTCAGAAAAATATGTTTTTCAAGTCCAGTAACTGTTATTGCTCTTTCCCATATTGACGGGGGTTTCCTTCCTAACCTTTTATTTGAAGTAGTATGAAATGTCAATACTTTGATTATAACCTTATTTTATCTTTGTGTTATGCATGCTATCCACTTTAGTTAGTGCTACTCTTCATAGTCCTCAAGTGATGTGGTTTCTATTATCTGGCACAGTTCTTTGTTTGCTGTAGTGCCAGTCTACAATATTTAAAAGAGGATAATTTTTGGCAAAACACTCAGACTTCACTCACTCAAAGCCTTTTTAGCGCTCTTAGAAAGCAGTTGTATACTGCTGATAGTTTATATATTTCAGAATGTGTTTCGTGCCATACATGATATGAATATGAAAGTCTCAATCTGATAAGACTATATAAGAACATTACTTGATGTTTTTGGTTGATTTTTTTGGTTCTGTAGCAATTTGTGGTGTTGGACAAAACTAACTCTGGTGCAGCCTATTCTATGTTCAGTATCTTTTTGTCCTATATTTAATTTGCAATAACTGATCCATATACTGAGGTATCTGAAGTTGTTAGTATTTACTAATTCTACATGCTGAATTTTTATGATAGATTTAGTATAGGTGCCATCACTGTTGTCATTCCAATTCCAGATTAGAGTTTCTCTTTCGTAAAAGTTTATCTTGAGCCATATTTATTGGGACACTTGGTAAAGGATGTTGATTTTCTGTTCAACATCCTTCTTATCCTAACCATGAATGCCTATGTCATCAGTATAGCTCCCTCCCACATCATCAGTACATTGGCTTTGGAAGGGAAAGCAGGATTATTGTCTTTAATTGATAGATCTGTTTTGAATGTTGTATAGAATGCTTAAATGGTCAGTGTTCATCTCATCACATCTATGTTTGAAAATCTGAAGCCCATATTCTAGAAAGAGATTAAATAGACTGGACTTTCATTTCCTCCCTACACTCCTGATGAGGTTTGAAATGTTTCCATATTGTGTTCCTCACTAGTCTTGTAAGATTCTGTAGATCAATAGAATACCTATATTAGATCAATGCATTCAGTGGGTTTGGGGCTTTGAACAGGAAGTCTCTATTGATATGAGGTTGACAAAGCAGGCATATAGTTTTCTCTTAGAGAGATAAGCAATTTCTTAGAGTTGTTTGATGACATGTGCACCATCATTCATTGCCTCCCTTATAGATCAATGAATGCATATGTACCTTCTTTATAAAAGATAGGTGTCTTAAGGGTAATTTAATCTAGGTCTTGCATTCACAAATATAGACCAACAAATTGTATATTAACTTAATCCATATAAGTTATTTATCTTCTTTTTTTATCCCCCATCTTAACCTGTTTTCATCCCAATTAGGTCTGTGCAATTATGACAATCTTACGAATCATTTTGCATCAGTAGGTTCTTATTTTTAGAAATATTTTAAAATAGATACAAAAGCAATTATTCTTGGCTTTGCCATTGAGTCTAACCAAGGTTTTCATTCTCTGCTTATATTTCTGCTTGGACAGGCAGGCTATTTTTCCCAATGATATTAGCTCTAAATAACTCTATCAAGTCATATGTGAAGCTTCACTAGAGATGTAAATATCAATATTTTATGCACTGGCAACCACATTTCACCTGTCTCTGCCATTTGCACATTACCTGCTGTAGAACATTAGGTAGCAAATAGGTCTTCTATGCTATTGCTTGTGAGTTCAGGCCTTAGTTGGTTCTTCATTCTTGTGAGATTGTGCCAGATTGGGTGAAGCTAAATATGTCTAAAGAAAGTGCTAAAAAATAAAGAGAGTTTTACTTAGAAACAAATGAAAGAGTGTTAAACTAATATCTGGTAACCATCTTTCTCTATGGTAGTGAATGCTGGACAATTTCTTCACAGATGGAGTGGAAACTAGAGATCTAGCTGTACAGAAAGATGTTCAGAAAAGTACATATGAAGCATGTGAGCAATGAGGAAAATTTAAGGAAAACAGAAACAAAATGGATACTTGCACTTATAATCAGAAAGAGACAGTTGAAATTTCTGTGATACATATTGAGGAAAGAGGATTTGGAGAATTTAACCCTCACAGGACATAGTGAAGGCAAAAAAGGACAGTGGGAAACATTAAGTAAATGGATGGGCAGATCAGGGACTGGAAAAGATGGTAAGGAGACAATCATTATTTTGAGCTATGAAGGATAGGAAGTTGTAGAAAGCCATCATCATATGTTCTGAAGGAATATTAGACATAAAAGAAGACATGGCTAATATATAAATATAAGTTCTTAACAACATATCTTGCTTGAAATGCAGTGCCTAGTTTTGTCAATAAACAAAAGAGGAATTACGGCATTTGCATTTCAAATTTGCAATGCAACGCCTTCTGAAATAATAAGCACCTACCAGAACCAAAGAATATATTGAGATACCATCTTCTGAGGCTCTTGGACAATTGGCATAATAACAACTTATTTTCAGGATTTGATCTTACAAGAATAGAATGATTTTCTCTTCTTTCAGTTTCATCTTCTACTTTCAAAATGACAATACAGGGTGCAATGGAAAAATTGTCATCTAAATTACACAAAAATAAAAATAACACTGACATTTTAACAGATATATTTACAAAAATTAAATAAAAATATCTTCAAATACTAAAGAGTAAATTTATTTAACAAAATAGCCATTGGCTTAAACCACAGCCACTAGACAACTTCAGAATCTCCTGCAACTCTCCAAGTTTATGTTGCTGAATGTTGCCATAATCCTTGCCTTCAGTTAATCTTTGCTGTTACAAGGTGTTTTTTTGGTCTCTCACTCAACTGTACCCATGCATAATAATCAAGTGGGTTGCAGTCTGAGGAGTTAGGTGGCCAGATGTAATAGGTAATGTGATCGCAGAAATTTTTTTGACAGCCATGACAGGGTTTGCCTGCATTTGTAGCATGATGCAGAGTTTTGTTGCCAGAAATAGGGTCTCCCAGCAGCCACCTTCTTGGCTCAGAGCAGCACTACCTCCTCAAGGCACTTGATGTAGACCTCTGTGTTGAATCTGAGACCCTCATCAACAAATTCAGTAATTCTTTACTTATCAGAACAATCAGAGTGTTTTCCAAGCTGCTGTATCTTTGTAATCACAATTAGACTCATCTAACTCTTTCAGAATCCTTCATACTGTCTTCAGATTGACACTTAAACACTCTGAAATATTCATATTAGAGTTTCCAGCACAAATGCCAGACAGTACAGCATGCTGTTTCCAAATTTTTGGTGTAGAGAATTGCATGATGGTGCTCTTTTTCTTACAGATGGTACCCAACTGACCCTACTATAATGTGCAGTCTACAAAATCAAAAACAAACAAAGTGTTTGCACAAAATGTAAAATATAAAAAAATATATAAATATGTTCATCATTTATTTTCCAAATTTTAAGGATTAAAATGTTTTTTAAAAACTTCTACTTAAACTTGATGAATATTATTCTCCAAATATATTACTGATTGAAACATCAAATTAAACATACTCAGAAAACTAGTCATATAAAATATAACAAATATTATCTTATATATCAGTACATTATTGGTTTTAATAATGAAAGTTAAAATGTCCCACTGAGTGAATTTGTTGTGTTTGTGAAGAAAAACTGTAAAAATCTACATAAATTAATTCGATAAAATGGACAAATTCCACAGACTCAGATTATAGCAGACACATTATTAGAACAAATTTTAGTAATTAATCAGTTAAAAAAAAATAAAATCTCTTTTTATTGATAATTATTATTTAGATATGATACTCCTATTGTGTGGATAACTTAAAATTTAATTATAATTTGCAGCATTATTCTGTTAAATATTCATACATATTCTAGTGTTTAATATTAGTTCCACACATCATAAAAGACAACCTATTAAGTAGCTTGTCTGAGTTGATATATTGAGATATTGCATCTTTTCAATAAAAGAGGGTTTTTTTTATTTTGTCTGAAACTAATGAATTAATGGAACATGTTTTAATAATATGGTCATCAAAATTTGAATCTAATTTGTTCATTTCACCAAATAGTAATTTATATAAATTTTTAAAGATTTCCTTCATAAACACTACAAAAATCTATTGAAAAGATCAATATACAGGTCTTCTACAAATCAAGCAAAATAAAAGAGCTGGCTGATGTTAAATAGAATATATGAATAAAGTATTTGAACAACAACCACAAGATCATTGCTCTGTAATTATTTCTACTTACAGGTCTCCTGACATCTGGTAGACACAGCCAAAGAGTGAACATAATTGGAGCTAAAAGAAGATATGAGATCCTCTTTTTATTTTCCTTTGGCCAGCTAATGTCCAAAGGTTCTTCAGGCTCCTCCAATTCAACTGCCGGAACAGCAATTGTAGCTGAAGTTTCTTTCTGAAAGTTAAAAAAAAAAATGCACATGCTATTTATTTTGGCTAAAAATAGATAAAACAATTTCAAATGAAATTTTTATTCATGAAACAAAAAAAGAACAAAACAATCTCAACATGCAAGCAAAGCCTTTTTTTAATTTTAAAATGGCCTCCTTTTATTTTTCACAGATTATGAGGTAAGAATAGAAATGTTTGTATCACACTGATATTTTCTTCTCTGGTTATTGAAATTATATTTACTATTCATACTCTTTTGATCATAATGATAAGGGAGCGCTGAAAAGTTCTCATCCCAACCTACTACCCCAAATCTGGCCAAATGAACAAACATCAGAACTTTTTTCTGGAAGGTCTTCTTGGTTAGATTGAGAAACTTTTGCAACTCTTTGTAAATTAAATATATCTCAATTGAAATACTATTTAGTAATAAGCATAAATTTATATGCTTAATTATCTAAACATTAACAGTTAATATAGCAATGAAAGTCAAAAACAAAATAGTCCACTTAAAGTTAATTTCAAGTGAAACACTTCAAAGCAAGAATCTAGGAAAATTATAGTATTATTTTTATGCAGAGGAAGTAAAAAATTTTCTATTAGTTCTCAGCCAGAAATTGAACTTTTCATAATTATTCAAGTATTTATATACAGTTTTATACACAAATGAAATCAGAATAAATAAAAGTACATCTCTCTTCTGGAGATTTTTCTTTGATCTACTTTCCTTTTTTTTCTTACAAGAAGAATTAAGAGACACTTAAATTTGATTTAAGTTCTCTGAGAAAGTTTTGAGGAAATCACCCAAGATATTTAATATTCTAAATGCCTATTGATTTTGGAAGGTATGTTTTTGATAAAGAAAGCCAAAGTAGATCCTAATGGTTGGTTAAGATAAAGACTTTCAATATGCAGAGAGAATATATACAGCATGTCAGTATATAACCTTAAAAATCACAATAATATTTTCCATCCATTAACTGCACAGATAGTTTTTTTTTAGTGAATCTACCATTCTTTATTTGTTCTTTATTGATCCTTTGGCATTAACAAAAGATTTTTACTTTTTTAGTCATACAAAATGGTGCTGGTGAATTTCATTAATTATATAATGAAAAACTTAATGAAAATAAAAGGCCTTTTTGATATTGCTTAAAAAAGTGTTTTCCATACAAAGTATAATGCTTATGATAATGAACATGAGTATCTATTAAATTGATTTATGATACAGCAAAAAAGAAAGATGCTGACTAGAATGATTCCTTAAATTTTTATTAAGTGAAGAGAAGACATTTTGCAGAAAGATTCATTGCATTTGATCCTGACTTATTAAAACTGATGCCTATTAAAACCACTTAATTATTTTTCTTTTTATTATTAACTCTTTGATAACAGAAGTTCTGAGCTATATGACTGGAAATGAAACAAAGCAATGCAAATAATCAAGGAAGATAAGAAGAAAGGGATTAATACCCAAACTACTTCTGTCTATCAGAACTAAATGTATAACTCTATTGAATATAAAACAGATTTTATAAGCATACGCTGTAATCAATGTCATTTAATTATCAAACAAATTTGTACTCTACAGTTTCTGATAATATACAAAAGTATTTCTTTGAAGCCAACAATCACAAATGTTATATAATCGCAAACACTGATTCTTTTGGTTAATTTTTTCCTTAAATAAACTTGTAAAATAGTGTAAGGAAATTTGTCCTCTGACCTTTTGGCATTTCTAACAATTATTGCAATTGGTCATCACTTAAATTAGAATTTAAAAGATCTGACAACATTTGATATCCTCTTTCGAAAATAAAAATGTTTAATAAGATTGTGTAAAATGTTGACAAAAAGTTTTCAATCTCTTTTTTATACCATTTTGCACTCAAATTAAAAAAGATAAACTTCAAATTAAAAAAGCTAAATTTCTAAATCCATTTGAGGAAGGTTGGAGTGGTTGGAAGACAACGATGAAATGCTGGATCACTGAAACAAATGAAACGATGGCTTCACCCCTACTGAGATAACATAACCTGTACTTAGTCAGACTAAGTATATATTATGCTATCTCAATAAATATTATGCTATCTCAATAAAGAAATTACCCCACCAATGTGCATGAAAACATGCAATCATGTACAGAAATATTTTCCCAACTTTGGCACATGATCGCCAAATGAGGGCCAATGTGTAAATTGGTTAATTTATAATTATTTGTCTCTGATTATATTTTTTGTTCATTTGTTTATTTGCAAACTAATAATCTTTCTGTAATAATAAAATTTTAATTTGAAATTCAGCTTTTGTCAATTTGAAATTCAGCTTTTGTCAATTTGAATTTCAGTGTTTTTAATTTAAAGTTAACATTTTTATTTTGAAGTTGAACTTTTTTAATTTGAGGGTAAAAAGCTATAGTAGCTGTTCAATCATTTATATCTTTTTGTTACTTTTTCATCACTGATGATAACAAAAACAATATCTCACAGCAAATAAAGTTGATATTTATTATTATACCAAGAAAATAGAATAAAACATTCTTTGCCAACATTGCCCCTATTTCTATGCCAATTTTACTCAAAAATAGAACAAATACAAATATTAATATAATTAATCAAATAAATATTGGTATTTCATGATAAAATAAAAAGATGCAGTTGGAATAAAAGTGCCCCATCCCCTGATTTTTTTTTCTTTTCTAAGAATGTTGTAAATCATCAAGCCAACTTGAAGGGAATTTAAGAAATGATGTGTGTTTTCAAAGATATTCCACTAACAGCAGCTTGCCTTGTTGACTAGAATTAGACAAGGTTAGCAGCGGTTCGCGTAACACCTCAGAACCATTTTGGGAGTGGTGTAAGGAGTCAAGGGCTGGGAAAAAAATCAATAGATGAAGATTTTCAGTTTTATTTTAAAATATTTCAAAAGACAAGAAAAAGAAACTGTCCCTTCAAAAATGACAAAAGAAACACACAATGAGCTGAAGGAAAAATATTAAGAAATGTATTGTTAATCCTTATTTTTATTCTTATCACAATTCTTCAGGCATAAACGTTTGATTGTCAGGTGACATATTTCATGCACACAAAGACACACATATGCACGTTCGTGCAAGTAATATTTTCATAGGAAAATAACATTGTGAATATGGTAAACTTTGACCTTTGTGCCTGCAAAAACAGAGCATAAAAAGACAGTTTTTCCTTAGACAACACTATTATTTTAACTACCTTCACCACTCAGCAGTGTTTGTTATTTTAAAAAGTAATGATTAGAAATGTAACAAAACCTAAATATATGATAAAAGTGAATTTATACATTTTTTTTTTGTCCTTGAGAATTTAAAAAAAATTACTATTTAAAATAATAATAAATAAATAATATAACATTAATCATTTACAAATTTATAAAGAAATAAATATGAAAAACAATTTTTAATCCATAAATTTATTAACATTTACTAAATTATAAAAATATATGAACCAGCTATAATAAAATCCTTATTATTTACCATTTTATAAACTTTGAATTGATTGAAAATTATTTGATATTTTACCAACCATTCCAATAAACAATATAATGAATAAATAGTGATTAATATTTTAAAGACAAAAGAAAATGTATAAATTCACTTTCATATGTTTAGGTTTCATTAAAATCCTTATTGCTCTTTAAAACAATAAACACTGACAAGGAGTAAAGGTAGTTGAAAATATGATTGGTATCAAGGGAAAAATCAGTTTTTTTTACAGACTTAAATGTACAAGATTGCCATGAAAATATTCTAAAAGTGACAGGTAAAAATTCAAGATCATCATAGTGAATTATTATATAAGAACATTTGTCACTTATGAATTTACCTTCAGCATGACACCTAATGGTAATTGGACATTATATCTATGAAGATGATATAACAATACTGATTAAAGCATTAGTCAAAGGCAAATATGATGCCTTATAATAAATTAAGTGTAAAGAATTTGATTATTATTCATGCTTTCAAAAAAGTGTACCTATTTCATTTTCTATATTTTATCAGGATATTTTTAACAATTAAATTTCTAAAATTTTGGATCACAAGAAGAACCTGCTGATATATTCTGATTATCATTTAGTCAAACCAACTGATTGATTATTTACACAATTTACATGCAGACTTTTATCTTCAACTTTCCTGTTGTTATCACAACATTTCAGCCATTGTGCCCTCCAGCTTACATGAGGTGTTGATCCGATTGATATTTGACTTAAATTTATCAAAAGCCAAAAGATACTTCTGTATTTATGCTTTAATTTTTATTTATGACCTTGCAAAGAGCTTTTTATATTAAGTATTGTTTCTAAGTTTCACATTAAATTTTTAAAACATCAGTTATATTGTTATAAACAAATCATTTTTGTAATTTTTATACTATCATAATGTTCATGTCAGATTTTATTATGCAAGTCAATGTTTTCTAAATAATTGATGCTGGTAACATTTACAGAATGTATAGCATGTTAATTTCAGCTCATATATCTTTCTATTAAAATTACTTACAATAACTTATTTGTTGGTGTGATACTTTATTATGTCCCTTGAAAGTTGTTGATATTTTAAATAAATATATTTATAATAGTATAAAGTTATTTATATTCCAATTTTTGGACTGCCATAGGAAAGATATAACCTCAAAAGAAAACCAAGATATAAAGTTATTGATTAATGGGAACACAATTTTGTGATAATTGGGAACAGAAATCATCAAACAATCAAAGAAAAAAATTGAAGACTTTGTAAGATAAGAACAAGAAAAAAATTTACTTTAAGAATGTTACAAAAAAGAGATCTGAGAAAAAAAAAAAAATTGGGTAATAATCTAGAAAAGTGGAATGACCAGCAAGAAAATAGTCAAAAAAGGTGATGTTGGATGTGCAAACAGAGAGAAAAGATGCAGAATGCAAAGAACATTCAAAAAATGCATCAAGGTAACCAAATTAACACCAGGAAAAAATGTAAAAATTGGATGAAGAAGTACATGAAAACTGATTTATCAACAGTAATTTTTACTGATGAATGTTGAGCTAAATTTAATAGGTCTTGGCTTGGGATTGAGCCCTACATAGAAATAGTTAACTAACACATTTAGAAAGCAACAGTGGAGGATGTGGAATATTGTTTTGGATAAGTATTTTAGGTAGTAAGCTTTAGGTTTCTTGAATGTTGATGATGGTGCTAAAATAAATGCAGAGAATTATTGTAAGTTCTTGAACAAGAGGTTTTAAAGTGGTACAGATTACAGCAATGAAACTAAGCCAAAGAATGTATATAAGGCAATGCTCATCATTTTGTAAACCTGACTATTGTCTGACTTGCAAAAAAGGGATTTCAAAGCTACTAAATGTCCCCCAGATTCTCTAGCTATGAATCCAATAAAAATTTGTAGTTCTTTAATAAAGAGATATATTTGAGAATGGAAAACAATATTTGAGCTAAAAGATCTCTGAGAAGCAATGAAAACTGTTATAAGTAATGTTAAAGTCAAGACAGTAGAAAAGTTTAAACCAATGGTTGAAAGACAGATGAAGTTTACATAATAATTTATTTAGATATATGGAATAATTAGTTAATCAAATATGTGTTTTTGTCCTATATCTTTTGTATTTATTTATGAATAAATTTTGTGTTAATTTGCTTAATAAAACCTGACACCTCCAAATCAGATTATTATCAATGTTTTAAATACTGATAGATTTCAGCTGAAACTCATATAATGTATCACTCTTAGTATATATCTGAAAGATTTTGCATCAGGTAGTATGAATGTTATTCATTTGGATAATAAATTCTGAAAGAGGGTAAATCTCAAAAAACAAGAGGCAAAGTCAGTGGCGTAGCTAGAGTAAACGTCACCCGGGGCGGTCTGCTTAAATGTCACCCCAATGACCCCGATTCACCCTATGCTGAATGGTTAGCTGTAGCTAAATTTTCATACATGCTCTACCTCTACTTTACTCTACTGACCGATATGTTACTGTTTACATGTATGATCCAAGACAAAATCCAATACCACAAAATAATCAGTTCAAATCAAAAGATTTTTAAAATGCAACTGTTCACTTTCAGAACAACTAAATACAAACACGGCAATACACAAAAGAATGACATTCGATACTATGGTCTTAGAATGAATGTTTTCTTGTTTTCATTGTGGCAAACTGGTCAATGACATCGTCAAAATCTGTTTGTCTTGTAAGCTCGTTTTCAATGGACAGCACAGCCAGATCCGACAGTCTCGACTGGCTCATGGTTGACATAATTTTATGCTGCTAATTTTTTGGTGTCCAATTTTCCGTTGCATCATTTTCTGGGTACCATTTAATTATCAATGATGTTTGAAAGTATTTTTCTTGACAAAAATGTTCTATTTAATTTTTAAGCATTTTTTGGAACATTGTAAATCAACTGCATTTTTTTAAAGGTTACCTAGAGAATTTTGTTTTTCTTTATACAAGTAAAATAAATTTACATCGTATTTTGATGTTATTATGATTTTAGTTTTAGTGTTAATTTAAAAACAATAAATATTTATCATTAGTACCAATAATGGAAAATTAAGTTAAAAATTTAAAAGAATTGTTTTTGGAATCGGAAAATAGGCACAAATTTTTCCAATTCTGATACCGTTTCCGATACCCCAAAAAGTTCTGATTTTCCTGATTCTCGATTCCGATTCCGATTAATCATCTCAACACTAGTAGATATATTCAAAAGTATATCGCTCACTCAATGGAAAATTGTATCTCAGCGAATTGATACACAGGCAAGACTGAAATTGTTGCACTTTTGGCTTCATATTTCGCTTTGTTGTTATTAATGATGCAGAGTTAAAACACCATACCATCTGATAAAATTTTACAACAATGTCTCTTGTTAGTAACCAAGATTGTAGCAACTGAAACACATGAAAGCTGAAAACATAGCTATTTTTCCTACTCACAAATTTCCCGACAATTTATTAGAAAATTTCTGATGGGGGGACAAGACTTGAGGGTCACAAATTATTTCTGGGGGGTCATATGCCCGCCTGCGAAACCCTGTGTCTCCACCACTGTTTTCAGACTATTTTTGGCACCTTAGTCTGAATGAGAAATTTTGTTGGGGGTGACATTGTGTCACCCCCTCCTGTGCTGGCACCCAGGGTGGTCCGTCAGCTACACCACTGGACAAAGTCTTTTCATTGTTTACTGAAAAATCTAAAACACAAAAACTTAAATGTGGTTTTTGTTATAGTGGAACACACCTATTCTACAGTTAATAGACTCTTCCAACTATAATAAGTAGTAGTAATAGTAATGAGTTGGCTCAGTGAGTTGGTTAGTCAGTTGATGTCGGACGACCATTAGTCGGATATTAAAGTATCAGCCACCACAACTAGATTACTGCATCATTAACTATTATCTATTATTATATTTTCAAACTCACTTAATCTACCTTAAAGTCCTGAAATGGCATCCTCAGATTTCATTTATCTGGAGGTACTCAGAAGATAGTGATTCTATAAGAATGATAAATGAAAGAAGTACCTCATATATAGCTAAAAAAGAAGCCAGGAAATTACTACAAAGTGGGTATATATATATATATATATATATATATATATATATATATATATATATATATATCCACGTTCATGAGTGGATTACCATGATTGAGAAAGAAGGAAATTATGTTGAAAACTAGATTTGGAATCCTGAAACATTTGAGTTTATTTTGCTATACTTTTTGTCTGACACTCTTAATTTCTTTTATTTTTATATGGGGATAAAAAATTGACCCTTTTTATTTACAATTATCCTGAAAGATATGTTAATACATTTTAACTATGTAAGTATTTTATTAATTCAGGTAAACACTAGCTTTTATTTAATAATTTGTTACAGAAATTACTGATTTAACATTAGGGAATTGCTCTATCAAGAAAGTATAACAGTTACAGGATCACTCTGAAAAAATCAGTTGAATGGCTTGTAAACAGACATACTACACAACATGAAAATAGAAAGAGAATTTTAATCCATTGAAATCAGAATGTATTTTATATAATGGTACTGTAATAACAACAATAATGAATCTTTATTCAAATCATTCATCTTTGCTTTACTTATGGTTTCTATAATATTTGTATATTCAATAATCTAATTTATATAAAAAAAACTAAAAGAAATTTTTTTTCTTCAAAAAGCTAACATATCAACAATAATTAAAAACCTTTTGATCAAAAGATATTTAGGCGTGAATAAAACTTTTCAGCACTTTTTAGGAGGAACTTTCTTTTTTGGAAAATCTATGCAAAAGCAGAAAAATTCTTTGGGTAATATGTTTCATTCTATAAGGCTTCATCTGACCAAATGATAAAAGTATCACTTATTTTACACAGCAAATATTTATTTTTAAACATAATCTACTTCCCTACCAATGTACTTAATTTAGAGATGAATATTAATCACATGTATTGAGCATTATACAATGAAAAGTTCAGATAAAAAATGAACTGATATATTGTCAAGCCACAGCTTTAGTGATCCATGATCCATGACTGTAGATATGTAGCCACTTTAGTTTTAGAATCAAATGAGCTTTTTTCCAGTTCAAAATTGTCTTGTGAATTTCCTGGAAGTGCTTACTGCATCTTAAAATGTCTCTTTTATAGTTTATGCCCATTTTTAACAATAGATTGTATGCATGTATGTGTGTATGTATGATAAGTCTGTAGACACCTCTGTTGTAATATATGTCCATAATCTCAGAAAACTTGGTGTTTTCTTGTGGTTTCTCTATCTCAAATTTATCCTTCTCCTACACTGGTTGCCATCCAAAACTAGAAAGTCTAAACTGTTTTCCTATTTAATATATCTCATGGGAGAAGAGATTGGTCCATACCTTTCCAAGGGTATTTTCTCAAAATAAATTGCGTGATGTATAAAAAGTGTGTATAATGTGTAAAAATTGTTATGACTACTTTCATAAAATGACAGCCTGCCTTAATTTTTGACTTAATCAGATTTATTTTTATTTTTTGGTCACAAATCCTTTGAAGATTTTCAATTTTATTTCCATTGGTAAACCAGAATAATTTATCTACCTCAATTTTCTCTGGTTGGCACATGGAAGCATCCTTATTACTCAGGAATTATTTTGAGATGAATATTATCTATATTTTCTAACACACTAATATTTTTCAATTGTCATCAGTTTATTTTCGCTATTTTTATTTCTTGAGAATAGCCTAATTTCTAAATTTTTATGGTTAGCAAACATTTGGTAAATTATTGGCAGTTTATGCAGATTGAAGAACATTTTTATGAAAAATCTTAGGCAAAAGAAAAAAGAAATTAATAATCAGGAGAAAATTGACTTATAAATAATGTTAAATAAATAACATGATTAAGCCCTTAATCTAGTGTTTAGGCTTACTAATTTTTTTTATTTATTATTTGCTTATACAGGGTGCAATTGCTAAAGTGTCACTATTCTATATTTTAATTTTGCACATGCACATTGTTTGTTTTTGATTTTCTTAACTGCACAGTATAGTAGGGTCAGTTGGGCACTGACTGCTGAGAAAAAGGACACCATGAAGGAATTCACTCCACCAGAAATTTAGAAACGGCATACTGTACTGCTTGGCATTCATGCCAGCAGCTCTGATACAAACATTTCTGAGTGTTTGGGTATCAATCTGATGACAGTGCAGAAGATTTGGAAAGACGGATGAGTCTAATGGTGATTACAAATGTGTTTGGAGTTATCACCAGTGATGGTGATGTCATGGCTCCATTCATCTTCCCATGGGGCCTCAGTTTGAATAGAGCCTACATCAAGTGCCTTGAAGAGGTAGTGCTATCCTGGGTCAAGAGGGTGGCTGCTGGAAGATCCTGTGTCTGACAGCAGGACTCTGCACCATACCACAGAAGAAAGAGAACCCAGTCATGGCTGTCAGACAATTTAAGCAACTATATCACCCATTGCATCTGGCCACTGAACTCTCCAGACTGCAAACCTCTTAATTATTATGTGTGGAGTACCAGTTGTGCAAGAGAGCAACAAAACTCCTTATAACACCAAAGATAAACTGAAGACAAGAATTATGACAGCATTCACCAACTTATACAAGGAGACTGTCCTAAAGAGATGTAGGAGATTCCAAAGTTGTCTGGATTCCATGGTTGAAGGCAATGATGATTTTAATGAATAAATTTAGTCTTTAGTATTTGAAGATATTTTTGTGTAATTTTGGTAAATATATTTGTTAAAATGAGATGTCAGTGTTATTTTCATTTTTGCATAATTTAGGTGACAATTTATCCATAGCATCATGTATATATAGTAAGTATATTTGAATTTAATTGTTAAAGATATTGTAGTTTTTTTCATGTTTAGAAGCAAAGAAACAATAGCAAAATGTAGTCAGTGTTATTTTTCATTAATAAGAATTTTGTATTATATTGCTCTTTTGATAACTATGATTTTATATAAGTTAAAAAATGTAAAACATCTTTTCAAATATTTTATGACGAATATCTCTCATAAAGATTATACAAATCATTTTACAGACTTTATTCACAAATATTACATCATGTCTTTTCAAAATTACTTTTACTAATATGCCATACTTTATACTGAAACAACATTGAATAATATTTAAAAATTCAGAACATATACATTTCTTAATGTCAGCTCCATATAAATTTCTATATTATAACATTAGCAATATTTTTATCACCATATATCTTGGTGAAAATTATTTAAATACAAATTCATTTTTTTCTATTATTAATCATAAACTAATTTGTCTTACCTGAATAGGTTTCTCTTCTGGTACTGGGGAATGTGATTCTTTTGGTTGTGGTGAAGGTTGTTGAGTTTCAGGGGTGGTGGCACAAGTGTTAGTACTTGTAGAGGCACCAACAGGGCTGTTGGCAGCAATTGGTATGTCCACATTTGACCGGGTCTCCAGGGAGCCTGTATTAGTGAGTTGAGTCTCTTGACTTCCTGTTTCTGTGCACTGGGAGGGCGACTCGGTAGTCGCAGCTCGTTCATCTAGAGCTATCTTGCCATTTGATATTGCGTGGATGGACGGGTCCTTAACTTCTTTGATTTCTTTAAGGATCTCCTCTTTAACTGGAGTTTCCTCTGCTGTAGATTCAGCATCCAATACCACATTCAACGTCGCAACGGCATGGAGCTTTAGTGCCTTATCTTGAACTTTAGCTGAAAAATTGATGCAGAAGATGATTAATTATTATTAATGAGTTAAAGAATTTTCACAAACTCAGAAATTTGATAAGATTACAATGTTAAATATACAAGCATTTTTCAAACAAATTTCCAAAATTGAAACAGACTAAATTGGGAAATAATTAATTTTTTAATGGATGGCTTTCAATTAATTGACCACATGTATTTTGATAATTTCAAGGACAGGTTATATTTGCTTTACCAGTGACCTTCACCTATGTACTAAAGCTACAAGGTCATCTGTTTTTCTCTCATTACAAATAACTTCCAGTTAATTTTCTTTCATTTATCATTCAATGTCATATTTGGTCTAGTGCTTCCACTATATATCTAGAGATTCTTGACAAATTTCAAAATCTGTAATGTAATCAATCTTGATCTGGTATCTTGACTTGAGTCAATTTCTTATTGACATGATGTTGTTCCCTCTGTCTTTTCTACAAATACTTTCATGGCAACTGTTCTGATGAGCTTTTTTCCTTAGTGCTTCAACTGTATGAATTTAAGTGTAAGACTAGATTGCTTCCATGTCACCTACAACATTCAAACATTTAAATGCAATGTCAATTGCCATCTTCTGCTTTCATGAATTCTGTCCTTTTTGTCCTTTTTCCTCACTTCTCCACACTAAAGTTTTCTCATTTTCTTTCATTTCCTGTAACCCCCTGCATCTTAGTGGCATTATCACTTTGCTTGGGATGGCATGATTAAAAAAAGAAAATTTCTAAAACTTATATTATAGTCAATATGAGATTCATGAAAAGTATTTATATAGTTTAAAGATTCCCTTGTTATGCAATTTTATTATTTACTATCTTATTTTTACATACTATAATTCAAACAGTACAAGGCTCGAGAGCCAAACATGGTTGAGTGTTATTGTTAAAATTGTTATGATGAATGAGGTGTGACATAAGTGAAATTATTATGAGGTAGGAAGTGAAGATTATGAGAAGAATGAGAATAGATAATAATAATAATAATGATGATGATCCCTGTGATAATAAAATAATAAACACATCTCATCTCCCCCCCTCTCACTTGTAACCATCTACTATATTTAAATAATCATTTTCAGTGTTAAAGTTGTATTAATGAAATAAAGCTTCATAAGCTTCTACTTAGAGTTGTTACTATATTACAATCCCCTCAACTTGAAGGGGTTAAGATTGAAGTTTTTGAGGATGCATCCACATGAGAGTCGATTTCATAAAATAGCACTTTTGGGGGAAAAAAACTAGATGGAACTTTCTCCTTATGTTATTGCTGCTCAATGTACTTTCTTGCTTATTACTTTTAGATAACTTTTTGTGACATTCTTAAAGTCAATTCTTTCTTGTTATTTATACAGGATGTTCACAGAATTAATTGATAAATAGAAAAAATTATTAAAACTACAATAGAAACTAGATACTGTTGAAATGTTTACATAATATGAAGTAAATGGACTAAGGTATTTGGTCTCTAGTAAGTTGTCTGTTGGTCACACCAACATTGTTGTGATCTTTAGTATATATATATATATATATATATATATAATCTTATTACATTGATGCAAATCATTTAATGTTAATAATTCTAACATATGTAGCTTATTTTGAGGGCATACAATACATACATCATATACATTGCACTGCAGAATAAATAAATTTTATCTCAAATTTTCATAGATGTGTACAGTACACAATGTATACTGTACATGTCCATGAAGTTGCTAGATGAAGCATTTTAATGAAAAGAGTAAATACAGATTTTTAAAAATGGCTTTGCTGTAGGTGGAGGATTTGTATTGTACTACAAAGCAAATTAATTTTATCTCAAGTTTTTCAAAATTGAAATTTGCATGAAGCTGAAAAACAAGATAAAATTTCCTACCTTCTCCCAGTGGGTCAATTGTATGAATCATCAGTTGTAAAAATCCATGCCGAAATCTTCCACTTCCAGAGTGGAGAATTGGCAAACTGCAACTTCTTACTGGTTTCTAAGAAGAAAAACAAGTATGCAAAGATTTATAAATATTTAAAATATTTTCAGAGAAACAGAAGTAGATTGATCTCATTCTAATAAAATCATTTTTAAAAGAATAAATGGATAAATATTTTAAATTAGTAAAACACATTTTTGTTTCCATAAGTAACAACAATAACTTTTGCATAAGTGAAAAAGTAAATTTGCCAATAAATTAGGTCATAACAACGGATAAAATTAGACCATTTTTATATCTCCAGCATACTGAAATACTCAACATCACTTTAGAAGGCCTACATAATGATATTTCATGTTTTAAATATACATTCATTTTTTAAGCCATGATATAAACTAGAGACTACTTGAAAAGAGTATCTGAATAAGAAATTGATTGAAGAAAATTTTTAAACAGTTTGATGCACTCATTCCACTGGTAATATCCACCATTCATAAATAGAAAGAAATTGGTATCATATCAACTCTTGCAAGATCTAGCCATCCAAGAAAGATTTCAACATGAGAGTTGATCAAAATACCAAGTTTCAATCAACCCAAAATTGAGTATAAAAGTTATTCAACAAATAGATCCCGATTATGCTGGAACATATACACATTGAACATTAATCCTATAAAGATGTTGTGGACAGGTTGTACAAAAAAAGCCATTACTGAAAAAAAACTGAACATGTAGCATTCACTCCAAAAAGATTTTGGATAACTCAAGTAATTACTGGCATACAGTGATTTGGCCAAAGAAATAAAAATTAAACATAAAAAAAACCCTATAATTTCCAAAATATCATTCCTAAGTTCATCTTTAGTGGTAAATAACTATCTTCTAATTTAAAAATTTAAATTGGGTAAACAAACTAGAAGCTTCATCAAATGAGTGCTGCCATTTCATTTCTATATTCATTAGTTTCCTTTGTCAAGTGTGATAGACCACTGTAGTATGTAAAATCTTCTTTCTTAAAATGTTTGGTTTCTTCTTGAATAATAGCTTTACATGTACCTTCAAAAAATTTTATATATCTGTGTTGTCATTTTGACACCATCTGTAACTTCCCATCAACCCACTACTTTACCATAGAAAGTCCCATTCCACCTAAGTGACATCATACTCACCAGTGAAAAGAACAGTTGAAAAATTGGTTTAATTTTTTTGTGATAGAATTCATTCAGTTTTCCAAATGCATTTATTTTAAAGATGACCTAGTGATTGATCACACATGTTTTGACACTTTCCTTACTTAATATTGGACACAAATCAGTGCGATAAATCATTAAATTATTATCAGACTGGCATCAGAATTGTCTAGAATCTTCAGCAAATTTCTCTACAGTTTGATGATACCTGTTGATCATTTTCCAATTTCTTTTGCAAGCTTTCAAATTGTTAAACCTCTTTATCCATCAAATCAGATATAAGACCCATTTTAAAGCTTCAGACTTGCCAGGTGGCTATTGAGATTTCAAATTCAAAGTCTTCCATAAAAACAGATGCCATTTGTTTACATTTGTACAGAATAAAATTGTTTGCATCCTAACTGCACTTGCTATCATTCAATAAACAAACCCTTAGATTCTAATAAGAATTTATTTTATATATATATAAAAAATGAAGCATGCATTATTGTGAAATAAAGTGTGTATATATATATATATATATATATATGTGTGTGTGTGTGTGCATGTTTGCACATATTCATCATTTTTTCAGTGTAAGATACAACTTGTAACTTTTATACATTCAAAAAATATGCTGGAATTACTAATCAGAATGGAAAGGAGTTAAATAAAACATTCATGTGTTTTAATAATTCATTTTAATTCAAAATTACTTTCAAAAGACAAACTGTTAAATTAAATCATGAAATATGTTGGTGTCAAAAATTAAATATTGAAATAAAAGCCATTACAACAATTTCTGTTTCTTTCTTCTATAAAATCTTCAAGAATTTACTGAGAAAAATTTGAATAAATAAGTAAATATTGGATATTTTATTTGTGTGATTAAAATTCTAAAAATAAAATTAAACATCTGGTTGATCTTCTGTGCAACCAAAATACAAAGAATAAAATTTGACCAGTGAAATTGATTTAATTTCATTGGTCAAGTTCTAAAATTTTCAAAAAATTGTTTAATATTATAAATATTTGTATATTTGATGATATTTATTCTTCAGGCAAGTATTTCAACTTATTTCATTCATAACAAGCAAGAGTCTGTTGAAAAATATTTGTTGTTTAAAATAAATTTCTTAGTTCTTCATTAGGTTACAGTTGAATTGATATAGTAATGTCTGTAAACAGTTTGTAATACTTTGAAAAATTACTCAGACAAATTTTCAAATAACTAAAATAATGTTTACTTCTTTGTAAATTGCAACCTCAGTCTTCATTCTTCAAAGAAGAACCATATTTAAATCAATTGTGCTATTCACATTTTTAGATGCTCTCAATTAAGAGAGACACCATTTGCATCTTAGAAAATGATTCTGTAAAAAAATTGATTTAAATAATGCAGACAAAATTTTTACACAAGCTGGAAAATAAAGGTTTTGCATTTCATAAAAGTAAAATATAGTGATAAATTATATCCAAGATAAAAGCAAAGTTTTACACGAATTTACAACACAGAAGAATTTAAGTACATGCATTATTCAGTTTGAATCATAATTACATTAAACAAATTTTTATTCATGCTGAATTTTACAAGTTTTCCTCGTCCAATGTAGGGATTAAATAGTAGTTTAGGCTGGGCTCTTGAGATTTGGGTGATGATTAATCAAGAAGCAGGTCTACTCTAAATTCAAAACCATCAAAAAAGGTAATAGGAAAACCACTCCACAATTTTTTTCTAATAAGTCATCGTAATTCAAAGATAATAAAAATTGGGAAATGTCTACATATGATGCTTCATTCAATTTCAAAATGAGATCTGTTTATTTTTGCAAGTAATATCCAAAATAAAAGTAATTTTTAAAATTTACAAAATTTAAACTACCCAATTATTCTGTTTAGAATAGTATGTCTAAATTTTAATATCAAGAAAGAGAAAATATGTTTTATAAAAGATTTTACTGATTTTTTGACATGTGACATGTGACATGTTTCTATTTCTCTTGTATTTCATTTGCTTTTGTATCCAATATGACAACTCAAGCTGATTATAACTATAAAAATGTAATTCTATAAGATACCAGTAATTGTTTAGCCAAATTCAAATACATTTCACAAATGATACCAAAGGAAATTAATGTTTGCAATTTTAAAAAAAGTAAGATTCAATATGCTTTACATCAGTGGCTTGCAACTATTTTCCTCACAGACAACTTTTAGTCTTAATTTGTTTTTTTTTGTGGAGTCCCATAACTATTTGATGAAAAAAAGCTTATTTTATTTTTTACTAATAGATAAGTTTAGGAATTGTAGTATGGAAGTAGTAAATATAAATGCATTATTTTGAAGTAAAACTAATTTAATGAAAATAAACTTGTATTTAACAACTGAATTCTATGGAACATTTATGTAAACTACTAAAATAACTATATTTTTTGTGTGGACCCCAGAAATGTTATGTGGGTACCTCTTGAGAATCACTGTTTTAGAAAAATATTATATCTGTTTCTTGAACCTTTCATAAACCTTTTTATCTTTGTTGGTAAGTTTTCTTGTAGTAAGCTTCTAAATTTTGAGGAAGTACAGAAAAGTTCTCAACTTGACTGATTTCCCCCAAATCTTGTGAGGGTAAAGATTTTTAGTGAGCCTGTAAACTTTTCATCAGTCCCTTACACAGTATGTAGAAATAATTGCAATACATTAAGAAAAAGCTAATGGTTGAGAAAAGATGCCAGACTTGGTTCTAAAGAAGAACACTGAGCACATAAAATACAGCCAGAATAAGAGGAAAAAAAAACTCCTTGTAAAAAAGCTCATTTGACAACATAAAAGGATATTCAGGGGATGTGTGGATAAAAGTTATCTGTACATAAAGCAAAATTGGAAAACTGACTTCAAATTCTGGTCTCATCTACTGAATTCACTTTCACACACATCACTTCAGGAAAGGCATAAATCCATTTTTCCTCCCCCAATGTATGGGATGAATAGTAGACTGGGCTCTTGAGCTTTGGGTGACAACTAGTCGAGGAGCAGGTTTATGGAAAAAAGTAATAGGAAAACCACTCCACATCTTTTCCCAAAAAGTCATGTTAATTCAGAGATAATAAAGAAAAGAAATTTGTGGAGAGACAGGATTGCTTATGTCTTTAAAAAAAAAAAAACAGATATCATTTTAAAGTTGTTTGTCAATCTGTAAGAAGATGAAAACACTTTTTCTCATATGATTAGCATATAAAGATATATTCTTTTGTGGTATTTTTCATATCTTGCTAACAAATTATGCATCTATAAGTCTATTTATCCATCTACAGGACACAAAGAGAGATTGTCTCCTTCAGTGATGAAGAGAGCTGGGGTTTACCAGTGGTTGATGTCTGAGTTTAGGTAAAATACATGATTTTGAATTTTTTTTAAAAATCATTTTACTCCAAGCATGGTGATAATGCTGCTAAGACTCCAGAGATTACTGGGAGTGAAAAGAAATGAGAAGCCCTTAGTGAGGATAAAGAACAATAAAAGAAGAGGATTCAGGAAGAAAGAAGATGGCAATTGATATTGTATTTAAATTTTTGAAGATTGTTGATAGCAGGGAAGCAAGAAACCAGAAAAGAGTTCCACAGATCAAGGCAGGCTTTTTTCCATTTCAAGTAATATAGTCAACCAAATTTGTTTTTGTGCTAACATCAGATAAACTTAGGAAGAATATATATCACAGCTATGCATTTCTTGAATGCAAGTCATGCTTTGCATTAGCATTTAAGATCAGCTGTTGTTTATTTTATAAAGAAAGAGATATGTAAATGTTTTTGTTACATAATCCTTGCCATTCTATTATAATGAAGATAATCATTAGTAGAAATGAACAGAAAAAATAACTTAAAAGTTAATGACAATGGAGCATCATTCAAATCTCAGTTACTGGGAATCTTGAACACAGATTCACATTAAGAATAATGAGATAATTCTCTTCATACATGCAGAGAAATGTGTGATATGTACAGACAAGCATGTATATTAAAAAGGATAAAAGACTAAGATTAAGATACCAATGCTCTTTGGACTCAACTACATCAAATATATTGTATACAGCTTAGCAGAATAAAAAATATCTACTCCTTCCAAATCCCAGATGAGATTTTGCAAGCAAATACTTGGGAAATGGGAAAGCAGATGAATTAAAATTCATTCAATTCATCACAAAACTATGTGTATTGATCCACATATACAATATAGCCTGTAATAAACTACCTTGTTTATAGTGATTTTCTAAGCATATTTTAGAGTGTGGAGCACTCACTTTCTTTCTTCTTTTATGTACTGTGTCCCTTCAGGGTATAGGTTATAATAGACCTCCACATCTCTTAATAAGTTTTGTCTCCTTCTTACTTCTCCCAAACCCTGTTCTGCCATCCATTTACTAAAGCTCATTGGTGCATGATATTGTTTTCAAATATATTTACCAATGATCTGAGAAGTACTTGAAAATAATTAAATAATAAATGATAGAGAAGACAGTCATAAGATTACTGCAGTTTTTACTAGATAATGTACACTTTCCTTTCTGGGAAAATGGCAAATATTTAATAATATTTGATTATATACATTACACTTATAATTTTCCCCTCTTGGCCAAGTACCTGAGAAAGTTCTGTTCAGATCAAGTTGTCTAGAAAATTCTGTTTATTCCTTTATTTCTTATAGTGTTGATATAGATGAACTGAATCATAAACAGTTATTTATAAAGTCTCGCATAATTTTGATACAAAGCTATAGATACAGGAAACACAGTGAGAATCAAACTCACCACTAATTATCTGTAATTTTTTTTTTATAGTTTATGAACCCTTTTTGGGTCATTTAATGCTGAAACATATCAAATTGTAGGAAGTTATTTACAGCACCCAGTGTTCCTTATCTAAGATTATCACTGCTCAAGTTTGGTAATTGATTGAGAACCACAATGATCCTTGAGATAAGCTTGCTAACAATGAGGGACGATTTGTTAAAATCTATATTATTCAATCTTTTGCTTTCAAAAATTTCATTTTTTCATTCCTCTATTTTATATTTTTGTTGACATTAAAAATAATCTAAGTCTAAAAATAATTACATATCATCTGATACAGTGAATTATGATAGCAAATTAATGTTTCCAGCTAAACAGAAATAAAACAAATTCAAATTACAAATAGTTTTGAAACTCATAAAGGTACATATTAATTTTGTTCTTATAGAAAGATACTGTCAATGTCCTTCACCTACAAATGTTATGTGACTAAAAGCACTTAAAGCCAGCATGCTCTTGAAAAATAAAGTCAGAAGGTAGATGTCAAATTATGAAAACAATGTCAGTGTCAATTCTAATCAAAACAAAGCTATAATTTCATATAACCTTTTAAAGCTGATTGTTAAGTGAAATTAGTTCTTGAAAATCCATGATAGACATTAGTCCACATCATTTCCCATCATTTCAGTCTGGTTTCGTCAATAAGTCTCCTTCGATTTGTTAATCATAGTCGGATGATTTCACTTTGTATCCTTAGCTTTTATCATCAACAATCCACGTGAAAAATAATAAATTATTTGTAATTCATTGATATTTTTGTACTATAATTTCTTTTTTGTTTTGTTAATTCTTTCAATATTTTGCCACAGATTGAATGAAAATAAATATTTGTTAAAAACGAGAATGTTTTCTTCAAGTCCAACCACTTTCAAATGGTAATAATGATAAAGTCAGATAAATTTTCTTTGATATTCTTGATTGATTTCACCAATGATGACATAACAAGCTACATATCCAAGATATTTAATTTGGTTGCTATATATCTATATCCATAAAACATGAAGATGTCTGTGCATGTCTGTCTGTATGCTATTTATGCATGTCCATATTTCTCAACTGATTTCAATGAAATTGTACATACATGTTACAAATTTACTAAGTACAGAAAGATCATTTTTCAATCTCCAAGCCCACTCCGCCCCCGGGTTTGGCAGAAAATTTGCTAAAACTGAAGGTGAATATGACTTTTTGTCGAAATCAAGGCAAAGTTACACATGAACAAAATTTTTACTGGATGAGCTGATGTTCTTTGCACTTAATGCAAAACATAGCTCATGCTATGAGGTTTATTTAGAATGCATGATAGTTTTCCTGTGACATTGGCTTCACACAAAAAATTGCAAAAAACTGTGAAAAAATTGGGTTTTTTGTATTACTTAAAATAAAAACTTGAATAACCTCCTCATTTTTTATCCAATTTTCTTCAGACATGTCACAGAAATTTGCCATTATGTAAGAAATAAGACAGCATGGTTTTAGTCCTGCTTATTTCCCCACATATAATGAAAACCATGTAAAACTGTTCAAAATGCCCATTTTTTGGCCATAAATAATTTTCCCCTCTTTCTAATCTTTTTCTTTTATTTTATATAGAATTACAATCTACTTTTGACCACTGTGAATGTTGTTAATTTATTGGCAATTAAAATTTATCATATATCATCATAACTACACATTCTATAGGCTAATTATATGACATCAAACATTGATCACTTTTCACAGTTCTTTTCTCTGTAACATCAACCAAAACATTAAAACAAATTCTCTTCATTGTAAATCATTAATTTTATAAAATAGTTAGCACTATATTAAATCAATCTTACTTGCTCTTGTCACTAACAAAATGACAACCATTTAATGTCACATGCTGTAAACATTAATGAATTATATAAATAAATAATGGCCATGCGTAAATATTTCTGATGGCAACAACGGCAACAACAGCAACAACAGAGAAAAAACATTTCTTTTTGGCTATAAAGGATTTAAAATTTCTGGCTAAACAGAAATAAAACAAATTCAAATTACAAATACTTTTTAAAATCATAAAGGTACATATTAATTTTATTCTTATAGAAAGATATTGGCAATGTCTTTCACCTACAAATGTTATATGGCTATAAGCACTTAAAACCAGTAAGTCTTTGTAAGACATTAACATGATCTACATAAGTAAAGAAAAAAGATGCAAATATGATTTACAGCATGGAGAGAACAAAAATAAATTTATTTCTAGACACTGAATCAAATGAAAATCCAGGGCAATATCAACACAACACAAAATACTTACAGTTTTACACACACACGTGTGTGTGTGTGTGTGTGTGTGTGTGTGTGTGTGTGTGTGTGTAAAATTGTATATATTAAAAAAGAGAACACCAAGTTTCACTGGATAATAATAGAACCTCATTTGACTGTATATTAAAACTGCCAAGATTTTTCAAACCTCTTTATGAAAAACAAATAAAAAATTGTTTTCTGTAATTAATCAAATTTTAATAAATCTTGGCTGGTGGTGACATAAAAAACAGATGTTCTCCCTTTTACCCCCAAATAAATACAACACATATAGTGTAAATACATCAACATCAATGTGAATGTAAAAAAATCACCTTTATTTCACTCTTAATGGTAGGATGGACAGCAATCATCAAGAATGTAGGAGGAAAAAAAGAAAGAGAGAGAGAGAGAGAGAAACAATGACATAATAAATATTTAGGGAAGTGTCAATTGTTAGACAAAAACCTGAGATTTAAATCAGATAGTTTTATATTTTTATTTTTTTTAAAACTGACATTTTAATATCATGTTAAAGGATCTTTTTTTAAAAAAAAAATAGTTGAAATATCTGAAAAAAGTAAATACATTTTAAATTTAATAAATATTTCTGAGAAAAAAAGTTATTGTCTCTGAAGCTCATTGTTCTGAAACTTTTCAATCACTTGTGGCATTTACTTATGGAATGTAAATGGTGATAGGATATTGGAAATATTTTATTTAACAGTACAACAGCAGAAAGTTTTAATAATTATATATTGTCTCAAAACAGAAATGCAACTATCAATCTCATCACTTACAGATTTGGCTTTTCAAAATATTTTAGGATTTATTAAAATAAACTTTGTTTATAAATCTTGTGCATCTCTGCCATTATGCTGATATCTGAACAGGTTTGAGGTGTATTTCTAATAATGAAAATGACCATAGCAAATACTTATGAGCTAATTTCTCAGTAAAGATAAGAAATTATTTATTTAACCTTTAGCACTCTGTATATAACTGACTTTATTTGTCAAACAAAATGTTTGTACAGCCACTGCATGCAACTCTGATCATCAGATAATAGTGTGGTTAAATTTTGTGCTAATGTTGTCATATCCTACTATGGCAACAGAAAAATGACTAACTGAAAATCAAAGATGATGCTACTGCTGCAGTCTGGCCACTTAAACCCAACGGATAAAATACTTATGGATATTGCAGAGTGTGAAAAGTTAAAATGAATTACCATAAGCAACAACCACAGATTAATGTTCAAACTAAAACATATGAGTTCATCAAAATATTTGCTTAAATAATTTCTTATATATAATTTATTAACTTTTGATTGATCCACAAAAACTATAATTTACCTGCTAAAAGCTACATTTTTTTTCATTAGCACACAGTTGATGATAGAATACTGACTCATTATTCCATGTCAAAAAAAGCAACAGATATTTTTTAATATAGCCTTGTTGCTAAAACTCACAGAAGTAAATAAGAAATAGGTTATATTTTTTGAGTCCATTTGAAAACTTCTGTTATTAAAAGATTTTAAAATATAACCTTTAGTTAACATTTATGAGATAGATATTTGTTTAATTGAATCTATCTATGCTTGATTAGGAGGAATATTTTTGATTTTTGGCATTTACATGCAAAAATGAAAATAAAATAATTTTTCACTAATTAAAAAAAAAATGATCCCTCCTCTTTTGTTGCTTTTCTGTCTGCTTCTCTATTTATCATTTGAAATCCTAATTAAATGTTAACCATTAATTAGATAAAATAAGGAAACAAAAATCAATAGAGAGTTTGGGAGTTATTTTCATCTTAGTTATAGTAACAATAAGATTATTATATATACATTTATTATATATATATTTATAATCCTCTATCAAACCTGATAGCATAATGAGTCAATACACAGATGGTTAGAAGTTTGATGTGCCTCATGAACATATGGTAAATAACAACTGGTATTACTGGTAATAAATTCCAATTATATGAAAACAGATCTTTGATAATTCTGACCATTTTTTTTCAATTCAATATTATGAATAAATAATTAATTTCAGAATAAATTGAATGACTGATTAATTTCTTTGCTTGTTTTCTACTTTGTGTATTATTTAAAGCCACAAAGATTTTTACATTATAAGAATCTTTTTGAGATAATAATAATTTTAGTGATACAAGTTTTATTAATTAACCCATAGCTGGAGAAGAAAATATGGATTCATACCTTTCCTTGAGGTATTTGCACATAAGTGAATATGATAAACCCAACTAAAATTGGAACTCAGCTCTCCGATTAACAATTCTGAGATGTTATCCCTTGTATGACCTGCACACCTAAGCTTACAGCACCTTGTATTCCCAAGCAGTCACCCATCTAGGTACTGACCAGGCTCAACGTTGCTTAACTTTGATGATCGTATGGAACCTGTATGTCCATAAGCCTCAGAATAAATCATGTCCAATTAAAACTTATGGATAATGCTTTTGAAAAGCATAAGCTTGATTAAACTATAATTTTATAGGAGCAGAGATACAATATTTAAAAGCATTTTATGAATTAGATTTTATAAACTCTGTCTATTGACAGTCTAAAACTTATCTATAAATATAAATTAATTTAAAATCTTTAAACAAGGATACTATATTGCAACAAGCTGATTTAGGATTTATTAAATAAATATGTTAATTTTTCATTCTTTCTAATGACAGAGCAAATTTCTGATAGTATGGTTGAACACACAAAACAATAATCCCAAATGTATTTCAGAGATGACATCATTATCAGTTGTCAAGAATTAAGGAATTGCTGCATTAATGAGGCCATCATATACATAATTATCAATTTTCTCCTTTATAACAACTTTTGTTTTATATATTTAGATGTTCAACAGCAGTAATAAAATTCCTTTATTATTGGTATTTCTTATTTTCTAGTATATTAGAAAATAAATCAGGTTTGGTCACATCCTGATGACCACTCAAACAGAGTCATCTACCAGTCTGACCCACTATCTGCAAACTGGAGATGACCTCATGGCAGACCATGCAGCCGCAAGGAGGACATTGTCTGCCAGGACCTCCAGCAGACTAATCTGGTGCTGGATAATGTTCCAAATCTCTGCTAATACTGCAAGAATTGGAGGGACAAAGTAGCTCTTGTTGGCTCAACACCTTTATAGCATGAGATTTAACAGCAACAGTAGAATATTAAGAAAAATACAAGTCTATATGAAACTTATTTCTAAAAGGGTAAAGGAAAACAAGTATATTTGGATTATTCTTAAAAATATTCTTTCATTATCAAATGGATTCCAGAGTGATTTTTCTACACATCTACTTTTTTATCACAAAAAAAATAGACTGATTGTGTCAGCCACCATGAAAAGGAGATCAAACATAGAAAAATGAGCTGAATACTCAAAATATTATATTTTCTTTGAAAATGATCAATGAAGGTTAAAAGCAATGAAGAAATAAACTTCATAATTTTCTGAAGTAATATAAAAGTGTATAACATAAAATCTATTTTCAATGTACAATAAAAAAAAATCATGATTAACTGATGAGGGTATGCAAGTTTTCATTCATTACATTGATATAATTCTAAATACAAATAATAACAGTACAGATTTCTGATGATTTTGCATAGTATTTAAAATGCAAAATGATTTATAGGAAGCTAAACTGAATTATTTGTAGACATGCAAAAATATATTAATCATCATAAAGTGAAAAAAATGTATAAAAATTAACATTTATTTTCAGCTGTTAGTTGTAATACCTCAAGGTACCAGAAATGTGTGTCTGGGCTAATAGAATATTCAGAAGTAATGAAAAATCACTGACAGTTCAGATATTACAAATAATCTATAACTGTTAATGTTTTCAATTTTGCAGTTTCTAGTTTCATAACATTTTCAATTAACACATCTCTGATACACTTCAAATCTTATTTTCTTATTTATTGCAAAATTTATCTTACTAAATGCAAAAATTGGTTATTTTCTTTGATATGACAAGCAAAGCTTGTTGAAAAAAATTCTTATAAAAAAGCCAATAAACAAAAAATTAAACAAACTGCTTATAGTCAATGAACTTTGAATTTGCTACTTTTTTAAGTCCTTAAAATATCTGGTTGGAAGGAAAGTTCTTGAGATTTAAAGAATATTAAATTCATTTAAAAATACAAGAACCTGTCTTCCAATTAGGTAGTTGTTTCAGTTCCTAATTACACAATTTTCACTTTATATAAATAACACGGGAATCACATGCCTAGAAACACTAGTTGTTATGCTTTAAGCTGGGTTAAAATCAATTTTAGAATGGAGAATTTCATGAAATTATTTTTTTTGTACAGCTGATATAATTGAAAACTTAGAAAAGGAAAAAGATGTTACCTAATTTTCTGAAACAATCTTCAGATTTTTGTATGTATATATATATATATATATATATATATATATATATATATATGAGAGATAATAATATATAAACTTTTACATATCAAGAACAATATAGGGAGAAAATGTATGACAAAGTTTTTGTTTGACATGTTTCATTCATTAGGACTTCATCGGACTAAATTTGTTATGTTACTGCAACTACACATGTACAAATAAGAGGTGATGGGAATTTTAATTTATATATATATATATATATATATATATATATATATATATATATATATATATATATATATATATATAATTTCATTTAATTTCTTTTTCTTATACATATATATATATATTTATGTGTGTATATAATTACAAATGTGCAATTTATTAAACATTTACCAAAGCATAAAATATCTTTTTAACTTGCAGAATATTTCTCTTGAATAATTAAGATAGATCTTGAACTTTTATTAATAACCATCTAGTGTTTCTTTCACATAAGACATTTTTTTAAAAACATTCAACAAATATTAAGGACTCACTTAAGTAGACTGCAAGAATAATGTTTAGACTAGAAACCAATTAGAGAATAAAGCCAACAACTAAATGCTTTTTATTTTTTAAAGCAATATAATATTTTATATAGTAAAATGGTTTTATATTTCAAAAGCATACACTGCTACTGCATGTCAGAATAACATGTAAAATAGTAGAAAAGTGAATTTGACACTAAACATGACATTGTAAAAGTGGATTTACAGTCATGCATTATCATCACTAACATATAGACTTGTTGAACTAAAGTTCAACATGCACACAGCTGTTCACTTGCACAATATTCATTATTGTTTATAACTAACTATAAGATTAACAACAATGAGGAAAGAATTGTTAATTGAAAAAGACTTAACTTAAAAATCAATTAAAAAATAACTACAGAAGCAAAATATAGAGATAAAAACAATAAAAAAAAAAGTGGGAAGAAACACATTATACACCACATAGAATGCTACAAGGCATCAAGTTGATGCAATTGGTTAAAATATCATGCAGAAAATAAGCTAAGTCAGCTGCATATTTGATAACACTTTATGTTTCTTAATTGAAAAAGTCAATCATTTACAATCATGAAATTTTATAGACCAATATTTGATCAGAGATAATATTATAAATCAAAACCTGGATTTTCATTTATAAAAAAATGGTTATTTTATACATACAATTACAGATCTGATAATATAAACAGACTTTGGAATAACAACTATGATAACTGAATTAGTCTCACTTAGTTTAAGAAGGTACACTTACATATATTCCTAAAAAAATGCAAACCATGTTTCTTTTAAAAAATCCTTCACTTTGAAAATGGAGATTTGTTGCAAAGATCAAATATTTTAGGCATATTTACTTACAATTAATTACCATATCAGTTACATTTTTGTTTTTATAAAACAATAATGAAACTTTGAAAAAGGAATCAGAAACTATGGAAGTAGGTAAATATTATAGAACAGCTATTTGAATTAAAACAGAATGAAATTGTAGCAGGAATATTTCTGGAAATTATACAATGGATAATTTTAAAACATTATCAAAGATGAATGACATGAATATTTTCTGGCCTTGCTTGGTATGTTGAAAAATAATTTTTCTTAGGAATCAAATGTTATTTTTTCTTTCTTTTCTCTTTCTCTCTGTCTTCTCCTCTCTCCCCCTACCCTATCAAACTATATATATATATATATATAACAACAATGAGGAATACATCTAGAGATAGCAACTTAAAACCATTATTCTACATTTCATGACAACTGTAATCATCAGACATTCCTGGTTGTTGTTGTTGTTGTTGTTGTTGTTAGTATTATGTCTTGGTTTTGTTTTCCATTTCAGGTTTCTTTATACTACAGGCATTGGATATTACTGGTTTGTGTTAATATAGGTTCCCATTTCATTTTTTACAGGCTTTGATAGGATCCATTTTGTAATGAAAGATTGAGAAATAAAGAGATGGGTTAAAAACTGAAAATTTCCAAAAATAAAACACCACAAATGGTAAAACATTTCAAGTTTACAAACTGGACAAAACATGCTTATGTATTTTGGCTTTGTTAGTAGCAAAATGTCAAACCAGGCAACCATTTTGGACAGTGATTAAACAGTGAACCTGCTGCAGATTTTGTAACCTGTAACTTATTATTATCCAACTGAATACATTAAAAATAAATGATATGATACTGGTTTTCAACTTCTGAGGTTAAGTATCCATTTTCTTTGTCTTCATAAAATTGGTTAAAAAAGCAAAACCAATGATTCTATAAGATATTAATGAGTCAATGTTGTGATTTCATCAGGACTTTAATATTATATTGCAATCTGAGTTGTTGAAGTAAAAAATCTTGAAGGAAAATTACTGTTGATATATCTAGTTGTTGTAATAAAGTATGTAAAAATCAATCCATATTAGTGAGACATAAAATATCACAATATTAATGTACAATCCACTGAGCAATAAAAACAAGAATTTTTGTGCTGTCTTTGTGGAAGAGTGTAAATCACTTGCAGATTATTCATTTTTTAAATCTGTGACATAATTAATGGTTAGTTTTAATTTTGTGGTGTAATAATTCAGTTTTATAAATATATATGTTTCATATATAATTTTCTAATTTATATATAATAAAAATTTAGCAGATGTGGGCCTTGAGAGATCTGAATAAGACATGCACATTTCTTAAATAGTTTAATTCAACTTTGCTTGACTGTGAAAGTCTTTAATGGCTGTGTTATCTAAAAAAGCATGCTACACTTAATAGTGGTTTCCCCTACAAGAGGGTGGGTGCAGGTTTGAACACTGATGGAAGAAGCATTGTCTCTATGAAGACTCAAAGGCACAGTCTGGTAGATACACTGTTTTAAAAAACAGGATGCTCTACTGAAACAAGTATCCACTAAATATAAAGTTCATATTAATAAGAATATATATATATATATATATATATATATATATATATATTGGCAAATAATAATTTATTTTCCTGATGAGTGGATTTCAGATTCTGCAAAATTGTGGGTAGAGATAAATTAACATTTAATATATATATATATATATATATATATATATATATATATATAAAAAAAGCTGTAAGATTTTTTTAATATTTTAGAGTTTCTTCTAAATCAAACTCTGAAGATATATCCCCATATTGCTTCTGTGTATAAATACAAATAACTAAATAAAAATTTCTACACTTGCCTTGATAAGGTTCCATAAGGAGTAAAATGTGTTGACAAAAAAGGTTTTCTTCTTGTCATTTAAGCAAGTTTCATTATAAAAAACAGTGAAATTTCTTTTTTTTATTACATTTTTATTGCCCAATTCAACACTGAATAATTTTTCTGATTTCCACAAAATTGTGTCCAAATACAACTAATCCATATATATATATATATATATATATATATATATATATATATATATATATATATATATATATATAATTCTGTATGCACAATTATTTTTTACCTTTTCGAAATCTTGACTCATGACCTCTTGTTCTGAAAAGCAATTATTTTTTGACCAAATGAACTTGATTTTTAGAGCAATCAGATATTGAAAATCTTTACAAATGAATGCTTTCACCATGAAATTAAATCATTGTTGATTTAATAATGAATCCTATTCACAGAAACGGTACAAAACTACATTCTCTTTAACAGATAATTGTTGACAGGAATTTGCTAATCACTTGGTTACTTAATCACTTGGTTAATGAATTGAAATATCAGTCTATCTTCTCAAAGAGAGTTAAAAAAATTGCTAACAATTTAAGTTAATTATCTGGAGCATTTCCAATTAGATATTAAATTATATTTATAAAAAAACTAGTATCAAATCTATTAAATATTAAATACATAAAAAATCAGGAAGAAAGCCTATAAAAACACAAAGAAATGAAAACACCACCATCATCATGCTTTTTTGACTACTTTTAATCTTCAAGCATTTTCTACTGTCTTTATAAAAAAAGAAATCAAACCAGACAATATTATAAACAATTGTAAGAAAATAATACACACATGCTTGGAAGGATGACAGAGGTAATAAGGAGGAATTCAAATGAAATGCATATACATATGACTATATATATATATATATATATATATATATATATATATATATATATATACATACACACATATATAATTTTATATATACACACACACACACATATATATATATATATATATATATATATATATATATATATATATATATATATATATCAGTTATACACTGAAAAAGTTCTCAACCTGATAAAAAGTGGCTAAAAGATTCTGATATTTGACCAGAATGCGGGAAGGAGCTCAGATCGAAACTTTTTCACTGCTATGAATGTGTATGCATGTATATATATATATATATATATATTTATATATATTTATATATAGTTATATATGTGAGTGTGTTTGAAAAAATATATATTAGCACATCAATGCAGTCTATGTAAACTAGAAGTTTTTTTATCACCTTCACATCGCCCTTGATGGTGTAATATTGAAAAATAAAAGAAAAAAAATGAAAAAAAATCCATTATAATCTTTAGGTTGATAATGATAAAAGATTTTCATTGAATTAATTTATAGTTTTTTCCATAATTTTGCCATGCTCAAAAGCAATAATAAAAATTTATGTTTCTATCATATTTTATTATAATAATATTATTCAAGTGATATCATATTTGGAAATGCTAGCATTCATTTTTATGAGAATAGTTTAAAATATATAGAAAATAATTTAAGATATATTCAGTTTTGGGGAAATTTATAAATTTATTAATATTTAATCATTTAAACAAACTATAAAATCATAGATTTGTCATGATTGTTCTAGAGAAAGTCAAATAAATTTATGATTGAGATTATAACTTTAATTTAAAAGTTTATTAGAGTTTAAAATCTTCTGAATGCGATTCTCAGCTTCTTAGAAATAAGGTTTTTAATGATAAATTTTCATTTTGAAAGTGTAATCAAAATGTTCTTAAATGAACCACACATTATATCTACTGCTTTTTCCAAGACCAGGTTTATCATTGCATAAAAATACACCCACAAAAGAAACAAATTATACTGATTTCAGTTTTATATAATTTTGATGCAATAGCAGACCACAATTTAGAGATATAGTCTTTGTTCTTACTATAACAAAAAAATATTTTATTTGCAATGTTGGGTGCTGAAATCATAAATTCTCCTTTTTATATTTTTGCTTTATTGCATAAAAAAATATTAAATATTTAGCATACTTATCAAAAACGGATTTAAAGTTTTGTAATGTTTTTTCTAATCAGTTGGTCTTCGATAAATATCCTGAAATTTTCATATTTTTGATGTGATAATTATTGTTCTAGATATCTATTGAGCATTTCATTGACAAAAGTCTGTTCACCTTGACATAAGATAAATTATAATTTTATGTATATCAAAAGGTATTACCATTATTATTATTGCTATTTTTGTTTATAAAATTATAAATTTTTCTTTTATGTTGAAAAATGACTAAAGATTTTATGGGTTTGCTAATAAATGTGTGTTGATTATTTTATAACTGGAATTTAGTCAGTTTTATACACAATATAAACTAAATTCTTTTTAAATAATTTGTATTAATCATAGAGAATTACAGATAATGTTCAAGATAAAATACTGGACATATTTTACAACTGATTTTGGCAAATTTTAAATTGAATTATGTTTTTTGTGCATGTCTCACTTATTAGTTCCTGGAAAGCTAAAAATTATTGCTGATGTGTAAATGTGTAAGTCATTAAAAAAAGTATGATTATCAATAGGGTGTTGTCTTTTGAATTCAGTCTGGAAGAAAGCCATGAAAAGAGCAGCAGTTTAAGCAGGTTCAAAAGAGAAGGAAAAAGTGGAATGAAAGTATTTTGTAAGCTGAACTCATAATTCAATCAGATTTAAAATTGCGCTTCATTGAAAGCTGAAGTTGAAAAATAATTTGTCGAAAGAATTGAATAAGTCAGATAAACAGTTTATTCACCTTCACAGTGCCCTTCAAGTGTAAAACAGCAGACAGGATAGGTAAAGTGAAAAAAAATATATATAAAGAAAGAAAGAGAGAAAAAAACAAATGAGCAAGAAGGAAGTGAAGCAGATATAAAAGCATGAAAATGGAAAATGATTAGTTCTTAAAGTTTTATAGGCACAAAGTTAAAATTGTGTGAGGTAATGATTGTTAAGAGATTGACACAGTCTTATTATAAAAATTAGATTAACACAAAATCAGAAACCAGGAAAATTAACAGGTAAAAACTTGTGTGCTATAATAATTAAGAATATTAATTCCAGGACAGAATCAAATTTATATTATATAAAGTCAATATTTCTAAAACAGTATAATTTGTATACATTGAAATTGTTTTGAGTTTTGTAAAAGAGAAGTTTACATTAAGAAATATTTTAAAATATTTTTAAAAAATTAATTAAATTTAAGTAAATCTTTGGATTTTTATACTTAAATTATTTTGTTTTGTGCATTTAAAATTTTTGACAGACATATTATTTAAATATCTTGAAACATAATATGGCAAATATTAAGCAAAATGTATTAATTGTACAATTAACAAAGAAACAAAGAAAAGTTATCAGAGCAATGTATAAATATTTAACATCAGAAGATAAAAAATATTAATTAAAATAAAGAAAACTTCAAAAATGCAAAAACAAAAGAAATTGGAAAAATGCAGTTGTGTTGTTATTTCAACAGCTCTTGATAAAGAAAAGTAATAACTTAATTCCTGTAATTTAATGTTAACAAAAAAAAAACCTTTAATAGATTGATTTTTGTATTACAGAGAAAAGAATGGAAGAAATAACAAAATTCCAATAAGTGGTTTATGAAACTATGGTTTATAATTCTTTTATGATTTTAATAGATAAAAGCTTGAGGACACTCTTGGTAATTTTTTTTTAAAATTGACCCAAAAAGTAGTTGTTTTATACTTTAAAGAATAGAAAATTATAATATGTGGTTAAAACAAAGTGAGGCATGATTTTTTATTAGAAATTTTATTATGACAAAAATAAAAAAAGCATTTTATGAGTGAAATAT
Source organism: Acanthosepion pharaonis (assembly GCA_903632075.3). Taxonomy (NCBI): domain Eukaryota; kingdom Metazoa; phylum Mollusca; class Cephalopoda; order Sepiida; family Sepiidae; genus Acanthosepion; species Acanthosepion pharaonis. The sequence goes on along the minus strand of CAHIKZ030005588.1, from coordinate 2,619,452 downwards.
TCTCCTTTAACCTTTGTAGCACAAATTTTGGCATTTGTTGCTAATTCTGGAGGTAGCTTCAAACTTTTGAACTGTAGTTTGTGTGTATATATATATATATATATATATATATATATATATATATATATATATGTATGTATGAATAACGTCAAAAGGCAAACTTGTCTCAGCTGATACATTCTGTCTTCTGATAGACTTTATCAAGCCAAATATAAGGATTTTATTTTGCAAGAAAAATTTCTAAATGAAAGTGAAAAGTATTACTCTTTTCCCAAGCCAACACACATGTTTATAAAAATGTTAAAAAAATAAAAGAAAACTGTTAAATACATAACCTCCATTTATTTAAAATATATAATACATAAATTAACTCCAAAGTAAAATAATATACATTAACTACATTATAAATAAAAACTTCAACATCATTTACTCATTTTTGTTTCTTAGACATTGATTTGCATCACTTAGCATCCTATATAATTTAACTAGACTTTTCCCTTAGCCTAATTAATATTTACGAGTGTTTCTTAAATTTAAAAAATTTAAAAAACTAACATTTTTACTTTCATTAATAAATACTTGTTACAAAATAAAATCTTTGCATTTGTCATCAAATGACGAAACTTGTCAGCTAAGATAAGTTTTCCTTTTGTCTTTATTCATATTTGGCCTTTTACCGACATATTTTTAGTTATAACTGAAATTTTACACACACAGATAAACACACAAATATATATATATATATATATATATATATATATATATATATATATATATATATATATATACAGACTCTTAACAAGACAATGAGGAAATACCATTTCTGTAAGAGAAACTTGCTTAGACAACTATTGCATAAAACTGCTTACATTTTTCACTCTATTTAATAATCTAAATTAAATTTTTATGAGGAAGAAAATGATGCACGTGGCAGGAAATATACAAAGTTTAAGAATGCTTTAAATTTCTTTTTTCAGAAGACTTGTTTTTAGCTTCACAACTTTTTCTAATCATATTTGAGCATGAAAATATTTTGACTGGTATTGTTTAAATTTATTTTACTAATCAATTTGTATGTAACTTACAGGTAAAATTCAAAATTAATTTCAGTATTAGTGACCATGATTCAATATGTGTATAATGTAAATATCATTTAATTTTCTTTGTAAAAATATTAAGTCAATATGGCAATATAATGTGATTCTGTACTTTCATGAGTTTTTATATCTAGAAATAAAGTCTACATAGGTACATCGAATGTATATATGTATAGGTCTGTGTTTATGTGTCTGTTTCAATAATTTCATTTTATGATTAATAGTCTAAGCATTATCATATCTAATTTTGAAAACAATATTGGCCAATAATTGTGTTTTTACTAAAGACCAATAAGAAGATGCTAAGCAAAGATATAATTTCTATTCACATGGCTATGCATAGCAAAGGTCATTGTTTTCAACAAAATCTTTTGTTGCTGCCTTGCTGAATTCAGTTATTGACAAAATATATTTTATATTTGTCTAAATTTCTGGAATAAACATTTATCTTTTAGATTCGAACTAATGTCTTCATCTTTTTGTTAATATCACAATAATTCAGCTGTTGTACACACCTGTTTTTTTTACCAAATTTTTCTTCATCCTGGTAATTTTCAGACAATTTTGAACTGAACCCTTTATTTAGTCTTACATGACAGTGGTCTAGTGCATTGTTTTCTGGATTTGACAATATAGTAATTGTGGTTTCAACCCCTGAGCTGGATAGTACAGATTTAGACTCTAGGGAAACAAAACAAGCAATAATAACTGAGCAGTACTAAATAAAAACTAGATGAGATATTTCTAGATATTGACAGCAGAAAAAAAACAATCCTCCTGTAAATTAAATAAATAGTTCAGTCCAAAATTTCCTGAAGGTTATTTGGATCAACAGATACCCAAAGAAGTCAAGAGGACACAATGTCTAAAATGTTATAATGATAACAACACCAAAAATTAAGAAATTATTTTGAATGTAAATAATATATTTTATGTAATTATTTAACCCTGTTTGTTTAAGATTATCTAATAATTTTCCTTTTGTATAAATAAAATAATTGGCATAAAATAAAAACAAAACATGTGACTTTTTACACGATTACATTGTTTGAACCATTGTCCTTATCTTTATTGTCATATTCATAACATTTCAGCTGTTGTATTCTCCAGCCTTCTTCAGATGATATACATTAGAATTTTGATACTGAACCCTTTATTCTACTGGTGTAGATTATTCTAGTTTCACACCTTTTCTGGATATCTCTGTTTCAATTATTTCCCTTTAGAAACTCAACTCTCCAACTTTTTGTTCACCTCTGCTGTGAACTCACAAATCTTTGGGTCAAGTCACTGGATTACTTCACCCAACACTTTCATCCACTGGGCCATGTGTCCTTGGCTCAATAACTGGCCACAGCAGAGGCTAACAAAAACTTGGAGAGTTGAGTTATTAAAGGGAATTAACTGAAACTGAGATATCCAGAAAATGCATAGTACGTGGAATTAGAACAATCTACCTTTATGGACTAAATAAAGTGTTTAGTTTGAAATTCCAGCGTATATCACTGGAAGAAGGCTAGGGTGTACAATGGCCGAAACATTGTGAATATGACAATAAAGATGAAGACAACAGTCTGAACAATGTAAATAGTGTAAATAGTTTAAATAGTTACAATATCTCATCTCAGAAATATAGACAGATGTTAAATTATGTTAGAACTTTTATGTAGATTCTCTTTAAATCTTTACATTTATACTTTTTTCTGTTTGTTTGGAAATGTTCTCTAACAGAAGATAAGGCATCAACTCATGTTATTTTCTGTGATTTGATTTCTTCTTCAGAAACACAATCTTTTTTGATCCTTGTATAAGTATTTATTACAGATCTTAGAAATGGGGGAGAAAACAAAAGCCTGTGAAAGTATTAGCCTTGCATCTAAGAAATCTTAACTATTATTTGAATATGAAAAGAGTATAATATCTACTAGTATCTGAAAACTTTGTTCAACTAATATCTATGAATTATATTGGAGCAAGTTATTAGAAAAAACAATACACTATTTAAGTGTTTATCTCTAGTAAACTTGAGATTTACTATGGAGATTAAAATAAGACATTAAATATTTAATATTTTCAATAATAATGTTAATATTTTGAGTAAATGTTTTTATAAATTATATTAGCAATTTTAATCACTGATTATATAAAATGATTTGTAATTATCTGTAGTTGATAATCTGATTTACAAGATGGAGGGTTTTCAAAGAAAATGGTAATTTTGTTAGATTTTGTTATTTAAAAAATTATATGCTACTTATAAATGAAAAAGTTTATTTCAATGTACATATAATGAATGAAAAAAAAACAAATAAATTTAACACTACAGGACTAAAGTTTATTGTTATTATTTTTAATGAGATTCCTCATTCAAACAGAAATTTGTTTGACTAATCACCATTTTAAGATTAAAATTTATATTTAAATGATTTTATTAAACTAATATTTAATAAGTTATTGAGAATTACCAAGTTGAATTTAGTTTGGCATAACATCACATGAAAGGAAGGTTGTTCAAGAGAATTTTTTAAGTAGAGAGGAACTGGTTATAAAATAATAATTTGAGATCTCGTATTTTACTTGAGCTCAAACAAAAAATTCTTGTATGTGGAAAATATACAAGAATTTCAGCCATGGATATTTTGGCCATGAGAAGAGCTAAAAGAATGACAACAAATGCATGGAAGTCATCATAAACAGAAGTGTTTGTTTTTAAATTGAAAAATAAAACTTGAACTTTATAGTCATAAAAACAGAAAACTTCTAATGATAACAGATTTCATTTATTGACTGTAGTAATCAATTTATAAATGTATATCAAATATGCTTTAAAAATGTAATTAATTGATATATTTTTGTTGATATATTTCTTTCAGATTATAAGCAACCAAGAATAAATCAATGCACCTTTTTATCATTGTAGTGTCATGATTGCAATGTGTGAGCTCTCTTCAAGCAAAACTCCGATCAGGGATAATAATAATTATAACTAAAACTGTTAAAGTGCTCCCAAAGAAAAAGTGTTGATGGAAAGTTAGTTTTATTTGAAAGTTTACTCCAAATGATACAGATTATAAAGGGGATGGTGAATAGTACCAGCTCAGCTTTCTTCACAAAAATTGACTAAACATCAGTTATTTTTAGAAAGGCTTCTTAGCATGACCAACAACTTTTCATACTTACTAACAGGAAGAAAACAAAGAACAAATCTCAGTTTATCAATTGTTTGTTATCATTTTCCTTTGATGCATTAAGCAAATAGAAAAAATTATGATGCCTTAAAAATATATTAAAGATTTTAAGAAACACATAATGTGCATAAGTAAAAAATACTGGTATATATGTAAGTAAAGGAAATTAATGAAATGTATTTTTATTTCTTTTACAATAAAGGATATACATATTTGAAAATATAAATGTTTCTTTCTCATTGTTTCTTATTTTTGATAAAGAACAAGAATAATTAATGGGAAAATTACACTGATTTTTAAAGACTAACAAAAAGATTAATCTTATGAGGTAACAAAAGGATTAAAATCTTATGAGTTAACAAAGCAAGTGAAAATTTAAGCACCCACATTTTTTTCTTCAATACTGTTTAAATTTTCTTTTCATTAAAGATCAGATGTTAAAATTTTAGTTACAATGTTAAGATACAGAAAGAAAAAATCATTAGTATGTATTTCATAATGTTTGGGGAGTAAAAATTTTTTAGATATTTTATATACTAGAATTTTTATGACACATCTAGAAATCCTCACAGTATTTAGTATCACTCTACATTTCATTCAATTTCACAAACCAATTGATGAAATTTGAATATGCTTATTTGTTTTGAAAAATACTTTGGCAAAACTCACGGTTTAATAATTTCTTTAATTTAATTTAATTTTATAGGACTTCATGGTAAACAATATTTTTTAAGAAAATTCCTTTTTTTCCTTTTTAACAACGAAGAATAAATTCTTAGGATTTTTTACTCTTGAACATGCAGCATACAACTGGCCATGTATAAATATTACTTTATGAAGCCAAATTTCAGCTTTTTGAAGGGTTTGGCCTTGTGATTTTTTTACAGTTTTTGTAAACACAGGGCAAGCTGGAAACTGGAATTTTGTATATATAAAAACTTATGAGATATGCAAACAACAATATTGCATTTTTATTAAATAAGTATTTAATTAATCATTAAACTGTGTTTAAAATACTCTGAGTATTTTTTGTTAAATGATAAAACTTTTAATTTTTCCCCCAAAATTAATGAAAATCTATTGTACTAAACTATGCACCCTAGTCAAACCAACTCTACTTTGTACCCACTCACCTGTTTGCACTTCTACTCAAAATTTGGTTTTGATCAGTCAACATATGGCTATTTTAGAGGGTGTGACAGATGGATGGATTAGCAGAAGTCACAGAATTTTATATACAGATTGGAAATTGTTGAAGAAACACATTCAAAACATTTTTCATTCAGTGTAGATTATATTGTATTCTGAAAATATATTCAGCCGAAAATTTACTGAGTAATTTATATACAACAGAAGAGTAAACAAGAGATAATTCTTGGTGAAATAATTTTATTGATAACCATTTTACATTTATTTATATATTTATTTGTTTGTTTCATATTTACAGTTTACTTATCAGCAATTATCTGCTTGTTTTCAGACAATGATTGAGTCATTTTTATGCAGAAATAATAAAATATTGTTAAGATTAGATCAAAGCATTGTTTACTAAACGTCTTCAGAAAATATTTCATTAGAATGTTCCAAAATTATTTGATTATTTATTCCTATAGATTTCTTATGAATTATAAGACCACAACCACCTCAGGTAATACTATAGTTTCAGTAACAAGAAAATATTTTTATAGGGTCATGTTGATAGCCTGTGCCCAACTTAGACTGCATTACAGGTCTAATGGACTCCAACTGATTAATCATTTACCCACAGCTAAAAGGAGGAGCTCATACTTGCTGTCACAAAGAACATTAGTAAATAAAAATGATGCAGCCACTTCTCACTTAAAGACCAGGTTCCAACAACCTAGATGAGAAGATGTGCCTGACCCCTATTTCAGACATTCTATGTGTGTAATAGGCCAGCCAACTTCAGATAGATTTAATGTAATTTTTGCACCATTTATAAAGTTTCTGATTTATTTCTAAATGTTTATACAGTAGTCTACCAAACAGTAAGTGTAATAAACACATTTTAAAATTAGCTCTATATTCTGTACATTGCTTTGCATACAGTAAGTATTGGATTGGAAACAAAACTTCTGCACAACTTTTAAGAGAAATCTATAAAAAAAAGTTGTGTGGGAACTTTACTTCTAATTCAGTATAACAATATAAAACAGTTCATTTTTATTCATTTATCACATTATTTATTCTGGTTCATTTTGAAGAAAGAAAAAACAATCATGATCATGATTTTCATACAACACAGACTGGTTGGATTATTTTTATTTTATGAGAGTCAATAACAAGTTTTAAGTATGGTGGGATTGTTAAACAGGTAAATCAATTAAGTGAGGAGTGCCTGGATATGATCATTACAAATTCATAATTCTTATTCACAAAAACTGTAAACCAAATACAAGAAAGTCAAGAAAGAAAATGGCATAAAAACAATTCTTAAACTTTGTTCTTTCTATTTATTTATTTAGTTTTTATGCTTTTATCCTCATGGATACATGACCCAGCAGATAAAAGCATTGGTTGGATCCACTGACATGAGGCATGATACGTGGAACTACAACATACTACCTCAGTGGATGAAATAAAGGGTTCAGTTTCAAATTCCAATTACCTGAAGAAGGTGAAATGGCCAAATATGTTGTGAATATGGTAACAAAGATGAGGACAACAAACCAATGTAATTAATTTCAATAGATTTATCAGTTATTATTATTATAGATGAATTGAACAGATTTATCAAGTATTATTATTATTATTATACAGGAATTCAATAGATTTATCAATTATTATTACAGAGATGAAATTAATAAATTTATCAATTATTATTATAGAAATGAATTCAGTGGATTTATCTTACCCTGATGAGCAGATCTGTTTCTCTGCAACACTTCAAATCAAAAGATAAAGTCATTTGAAATTTTATTTATCTATTAACTATTGTTCTAATCTTTTAGTATTGATCATTTTGTGAACCCTTCCTACCTTAAACATATTATCCTCCTGTTATTTACTGATCAACATGTTTTGAAAGGTATGAATGATGTTTGTTATTAAAAAGAGTGATAAATACTGAGTAGTATATTGGGTTTCAACTATAAAATATAACATTTCAAATATTCAAGATTTTGATGGAAACCTTGGTTTTATTGCCCTGAAAAGTCATAACTCTGCAACAAAATATTTTCTTATAGATATTGGTTGAAAAGAATTATTACATTTAAATGTTCAATGATTGACTGAAGAAACTAAATATAAATATAAATATTTGAAGATAAACATGATCAAAAATTCTTTCAACTAGTTTCATATTGCCTTTCATATCTTGCTGTTAGAATAAATATGGCTTAAAATCCTTAACATCATTTTCAAATAAAATAATGCAATAAAATTTTTGCATTTTATGTGATTTGTACAAATGGAAATTCAGACTCTTTTGCATTGAATCAATATTATAAGCTCTGTGCCAAACTGGTAAAATTTGAAACAGCAAAGCAATAACATATTTTAATATAAAATGAGGGTGTGCTGAAAATTTCTCACCACAACTAAGAAACCCTTCCAAAAATATATTAATCTTTCATCATTTGGCCAGATTTTGGAAAATATATCAGACTGAGAGATTTTTACCACCTTCTCATAAGAAGTTCAAATAATATGCTTAAACTTAATATTGATTTCAAAAGCTCAGACATAAATTTTCTTGTGAAAGTTAGTGGTTTTCAAAAGACAATACCATTCCATTTATAAATATATCTGGAAAAAAATAACTAGTTTCCTGATCATACAAAGCAAAATGAATAATATAACATAGGCCAACAAAAAAGAATAAGTGACTATAAAACATATTTTGTAAATTTCATTAAATTGTTTCATTTGTGAACTATCAATGGACATTATGTTCAGTTAACAAGCATGATTATTAATAAAAAGAATTTAATATAGAGGAAAGGCAGTCAACTGCACTGAGAAAATATGGAAAGCAACCCACGAAATATAACAATGATATGTGGAGTTAGAAAAAACAAAGGTACTTGGCTTGTTAGCCCTGAAAATGCATCATCTTCAGCTGGAAGCCTTAGATCAAAGTAAATTTATCTAAGGAACAATACTAGACACAAGGAGTTTCTTTTTATATAGTGTATCACTGTACTATAATTGTCTGTATATGCGAAACTTGGCCGATGGAAAATAACTCTTATTTCTTTATATATATATATATATATATATATATATATATATATATATATATATATATATATATGTATATATATATATATATATATATATTTTTTTAATGTCTGCAGTTCATTGACAAAATGTAAGCACAAAAATAATGGTGCTTTTAAATGACATAAATATTTAAATTTCTAGAATATAATATTAAAAGTAATGAATAGAAATTATTTTTCATATTTTAAGATTGTATAAAAAGATAAAATTTTGAATGACTGTTTTATTCTTTTTTATTGGTTTTGATGACTGCTTCATTTTTATTTTTTATTGGAAAACAACTTAAATGCTGCAAAAAGAACAATTTCAACAAGAGGCCAAACAGTTTAAGCTTTATATAATTTTCAGATAATACTTCAGATATTTCTGAGTTATATAGCAGACAATATTTTGAACTGTTTTAACAAAACTAAAAGATTATAGATTTATAATGAAATACACTGATCAAAATCATATTGCACCCTTGTGTTGCTGATAAGACTAACAGCTGTTGATAAAACCCTCACAGGTTGGTAAGCAAAGTATCTTTCATTTTCTCTGCTTAATAGATCTATTTTATTCATTTTGTTTATTAATTTCTCCGTGAGTTGTTTTGGCTGAACTGAATATAGATATTCACTCACAATTGCTTTCCTGTTGCATAAGCTTTGATACTGATCTGTATTTGTGTGTGGAATAGGCTCTGCATCAGTACAAGCAATCTATTATAACATTAAACAAAATCATATATATATATATATATATACATATATATATAGCAAACAAGGTTTTTAAAAATAGATGAGAAAAAGAGTTTTCTGAAGAACACACAATATTTGCAAATATTTTCATGGATCAAGAAAGATAGCTATTGGGCAGAATGAATTTACTGAGAAGCATTTTCAAAATCTATGCATTGCTGATATCAGTATTCTTACTCAGTTTATGAACAGCAACAAAAACATTGCTTAACAACATAACTAGCATTAAGTCAACAACATTACAAAGGCTGGAGTAGAATTAAATTACAAAAGCATAGATTTTACATCATATTGCAAACAAATACATAGACACAGATTGGTTCTACATAGGACCGAGTAGCATGTACACTAAAGCTAAACTGATGATGCAATTAGCTATATTATTTTAGCAGATATACAAAGGAAACATGTACAACATTCCTACATAAGCAATCAATTTAAAATGATTATAGATATATGACAAATACTAGTAGCTGACCATTTATTAAATTCTTAAAGCATAAACATCAATAATAAACAATAAATATTTTAAATTATCAAACAAAGATAATGAAATACCTCAATATAGAACATAACACAGCTTTAACAATTTCAATTTGAAAGCACTCAACAAGACATACAATATTTTACTTTTAGATTAATCAGCATTATGGTATAATTAAAGCAATGATTCTTATACAACCTGATTCTTTTGAATATACAGCACATTCCAACATTTTATGCAAATAAAAACATTACAGTTGTTCAAAAACTAATAGTAGAAAATCATTTTTTTAAATAAAAGTCTTTTTTATATGTAAAACATCCTAAAATCTTCACTCACAGCATGAGATGCAATTGAGTTTATGCTTGACTAGATAAAAAACAATGTATTTTTGACTGTACCACTTTTTATGCAGTCATCTAAAAATCAATGTGATGTTATGTAAGGATAAAATATTGTTGTATCCTTAAAGAGGTTACAAACAGACGAAGGTGGTACTTGAGTGAAGGAACAGCAACACGCGCATAGATGAAAGAAAGAGAGGTTTATTGTAAAAGAAAATACATTAATGAAAGACAGGAAAATGGGTGGTAGGCTAGTAATTCCTGAAACAAGCCCCAGGTATATCCTGTGCTCACTATATATATAGTCAGTCCACATAGGTGATAGGGAGTGTGGAACATTCTATTACAACAAAAATGAACAACAATCTCTAATCTAACAATAGTTTATCGACATAAATAACAGAAAACTGCTCATGACAAGTTAAGTGCAACAACAAAGCAGAAAAGAAATATTATTTACTAATATAATTTCCATTTTCTCTCCTGACTTGAAGTAGCCTAATATCAATAGAAAAATAATTAATTTGAAATTTTCTTCAGGTATAATGATTTTACAAATAGCTAACATTACTTCCAGAGTCCATTTTTAGATGTAAATTGTTTGCCTCCTTATAAACATACCTCTTCATGATGCTCAAAGGTTTTCAATGGGTTTTAAATCCAGGAAATATAGAAATCATTTTAAAATTGTAATTTATCTAAGTATTCATTAGTTGCACTCAGTGTGTGCTGGAAAATTGCCATGCATGAAAATGATTCTTATTTTCATGCAACTAACTTTTACTTATGATATATATATATATATATATATATATATATATATATATATATATATATATATATATATATGAAAGGTTGGCATTTAAGAATTCAATGTAGATCCTTTTGACATCTTTTTCCACCTTCATCAGTCAGCCAACTCATTATTGATGATACTTGTACAAACTGATTTTGGTGATATCTCAACCAAATAGGCTTATGGTCCTCTTTGAAGCATCACACAATTTACCAACTTCCATACCAATTCTGCATTACTCCACACTCATTTATAAATAGCACTTTCTGGAAATCCAGTTTCATACACTGTACAACTCATGTGACATGCATAATGATGTGAGCTGACTTCAAGGGGTATATTCTTAAATACTTCAATGTGCTATATCATGACATTTCTGTATCTTTTCTTTGTCAGGCTGCTCATGGTATGCAACTGAGTTTACAACAAACTTATTGATTGTATGGAGATCTCTTGCAAGGAATTTAATAATTCCTAATGCTGTTTAATGATCATGAATCATTAAGTCAATTGTTGCTGTGTCATCATTTGTCAAATATGTTTTATGATCCATGCTGCAGAAAAAGGAGTACAGTGGTAATGAAACAATATCACCAAAATGTCTTAAATTTGTTTTACTATGTTTTACTATGACACGGGAAGCATAAATTGTATGTGTCAGTTTTGTCAACATTTTGGCCAAATTAGGTTCAAATACATGTGGTCAATAAAAAGATACTTGCAAAATTTTAACTTGCATAAAATGTTAGAAAACGCAGTAAATCATAGCTGTCACAAACAGAGAAACATGCCTTTTTTATACAAACAAGTACAAATAAGAATGTTTTTTTTTTTTTTTTTTTTTTTTTTTTTTTTTTTTTTTTTTTTTTTTTTTTTTTTTTTTTTTTTTTTTTTTTTTTTTTTTTTTTTTTTTTTTTTTTTTTTTTTTTTTTTTTTTTTTTTTTTTTTTTTTTTTTTTTTTTTTTTTTTTTTTTTTTTTTTTTTTTTTTTTTTTTTTTTTTTTTTTTTTTTTTTTTTTTTTTTTTTTTTTTTTTTTTTTTTTTTTTTTTTTTTTTTTTTTTTTTTTTTTTTTTTTTTTTTTTTTTTTTTTTTTTTTTTTTTTTTTTTTTTTTTTTTTTTTTTTTTTTTTTTTTTTTTTTTTTTTTTTTTTTTTTTTTTTTTTTTTTTTTTTTTTTTTTTTTTTTTTTTTTTTTTTTTTTTTTTTTTTTTTTTTTTTTTTTTTATTCACCTGGGCTTTATTCTTTAAAGAGGAATCACAGCCAGTAGAAATGAGAAATAGAAAAAAAAAAAAAGAAAGGATTTTGGTGAGTCAAAGACAAACAATTCAATAATGAAAAAAAAGAAAGAAATTTCAATTTTTTATTTTTGAACTTTGTATAAAAGCTGAAAATGGCCAAAATCAAAATGTAAAAATGCAATGGTTGCTAAAAATGCTAAGAAGCAATACAAGAGTTTGTATATGGCTGAATAAGGAAGAGTATCAAAGAAAAAATTCAGTCAAATTTTTAAAATTATTTACACTATTTACACTGTTCAGACTGTTGTCCTAATCTTGATTGTCATATTCATGATGTTTTGGCCATTGTACACTGTGGCCTTCTTCAGGTGATATAAGTTGGAACCTCAAACCAAACCCTTTATTTCATCCATTGAGCTGGATTATTCTAATTCCATGTGCCATGTTTTTCCTGGATATCTCAGTTTCAGTTATTTCCCTTTACTAACTCTCCAAGGTTTTGTTCACCACTGCGTGGCCAGGTATTGAACTCACTGGCCTTCTTCAGGTGAGGTACATGACCAGAAGAAGGCCAGTGTATACAATGGCCAAAACGTCATGGGTATGACACTAAAGATGAGGACAATAGTCTGAACAATGTAAATAATTACAATACCTCATTTTAGACATATAGACAGAAATTATTTTAAATAGGAAAAATATACAGGATAATTTCATGCTGACCTGAAGAAAAATTCTACTAGGTAAAATAAATTAGATGAAGCTCAAAAATAACCCCTTTGAAATCAAGCCATTAAATGGCCACCAACAGACAAAATAAAGAGAGCATAGTCTGAAATGAGCTGGTGACAGACAGTGGAATGATACCAACAGACTGGCTGAGGAGTATATATGATAAATTTCATTGACTTCCTCATAGGTCAAATGATGTGAGAGCAGATGAATCTGGGTCTGATAAAGAAAAAATCAAATTAGGAAAGAGATGCAATACTGATAATTATTTAAAAAATGCAAATATTTATTCATTTCCAATAGAACAAAATTCATACCTCATGCTTTTACACTTGTTCAATTTTCTTGAGAAATAGTCAAATGTGTATAAAGAAAGGCAAAAATCAAATGTTTAGCATCAATTAAAGATGTAATGAAATCATGTCTTTTCTTCAAGAATAGAGATTTTGGAAGATTTTCCAAACCTGTTTCAGTTTCCCAGTGAAGACTATATGTGAAAAGAATGCTTTTCTACATCAATGCCAGGATGAAAATCTGGAAGCCAGTGGAGGCTCTATTGCAGGGCTGTCATTTCTATTCTGATCTTTCTCTCATGTATTTATGACACATTAATAATTTTTGTATTACACCAAAACTGAAAAAAAAACTATTAACTATTTTATTATTAAAAACTATTAAAGACTATTAACTATGTTAATTAGGCCTTGTTCTATATATGGAACAAATGGACATTCTGTTAAATATCTTAACAATTTTGTATTTTGAGTTGACATAATTTCTGTATTTTTTACATTTTATTATAGATTTAAATTTTTTAAAAAAATGTTACACATTTTTATTATTTCCTCTTAGCATATTTCTAAACATAAGAGAAGTCAGCCTTTACTTTTAGGTTCCTGTTAATAAAATATGTTTTTAATAATAACTTAAATTTATTTGAAATCACATATTTGTTTTCTTAATTATTAATGACAAAAATTTACCAATGTTTGTAGGTGTCACTTATAAATCCTCATTTAATATTTCCAACATTCAGAAAATTATTATTCTTTTAAAAATGTAAAGATGTAAGAATTTTAAAAATTTATATTAAGCTATGATTGCTTACATGCTCAGTCATTAAGAATGCATAAACAATATGCAAAGATTTTTTCTTTCTTTCTTAGAAATTTATTAAAAGAATTTATCATCATTTTGTGAATGAATGAAGAAGTGATTGAAAAACATCAACAATTTCTCATCTTTCTAGTTTTACTTGTTTTATCTCTGGAGGAATAAAAATTATTGTGGAATTTATAAAGGAGTTTGGAATTTTATTCCAGATCTTGAAATATGCTTTTCTTTTAGGTTTACATAAAATCTTTCTAAAACCTTTATAAAAGCAAAATCATTATCTGAAACATACATCATTTTTAAAAGATATAATAGAAATTTCAGCTCAGGACATTATTTACTGTAAGCACCAGTCAAAATTGTAAAATAATATTTATGGTAAAAATAATATTTAACAAAGAAAAGAATTTGTATTTGCAGTCTCCCTTTAGAACATAGATGATCATGGCTTTCCACAACTTCCTATCTGCTGTAGCTCTAAGTAATGTTTGTCTTCCCAACTACCAGTTCTGTCATCCATTTAACAAAAGCTCCTTAGTCCCTTTTGCTTTTGATATGTCCTGTGAGTGCCAAATTACCCTAACTTTCTTTAGTCATGATGTGTACCAAAATTCAATTGTTTGCTTTTATTTCTAGGTTAAAGTGACCATGAATGTATGAGGTGATGAAAATCACCTTCTCATATATTCATGACTTTATATGTATACTGGTGACTATATACATATATCTTAATAAATATACATATTATCTCTTACCACTAGCATGACTGAGCTTTATGTATTACACATCCTTCAGGTGCTGAGTATGAACTGACTGTTACATAATTTGAATTATAATATAACTGGTTACCACAATGTTGTCATCGTTAAATATTATGTTTTACTGTTTTCTTAATTTTAGAATTTAAAATTTATATTTCACAATTAAAATAACTGTACTACAAGATGTACTAGCAAGCTTTGAATGCTTACTATCACTTCACAAAGTTAGATAGATTCCCGACTTGAAATCTTGATAAATTGGCTTGTTATAGTTAAGGAAATTTTCACAAATGGATGCCAAATTGTTGAAGGCCAAATAAAATGCAAATTTCAAACACTTTTCTGCACTATATAAAACGATATTCCTAAACAGAACTATTTTTGATATGAAAATCAAAACAATCCTTGAATAAAAGAACAGTAATGAAGGGAAGTTAATTAATGACATGAAATTTTTAAAATCAATATGCAAATTAGTTCAAACTGAAGAATGATATTGCCTAAAAGTAGATACTATATAATACAGATATTGTGCTCTTAGTGTGTACCTTACTCTTTTTGAGTAGGTATCATCTCTCAGTTGTGTCTCTGTCCTTGGACAGAGTGCACTCAGGGGCTTCTCTGTCAAAGGACAGAGGGGTAACTGAGAAAATTATACTAAAGAGGTGACCAGCCCTGGGGAACAGCTGCCCAAGGCTGCACCTAAAAATAGACCTTGTGTCACATCTCGTCCTAGTGGGAAGACAGAGTAAATACTTACTCTTTTTGAGTAGGTACATGTCCACTTATTATCTCTCAGTTGCATCTCTGTCAACATAAAAATAGACCTTGTATCACATCTCGTCCTAGTGGGGGAACAGAGTAAATACCGTGTGTACCTTACTCTTTTTAGGTACACATCTACTTATCATCTCTCAGTTGCATCTCTGTCCTTGGACAGAGTGTGCTGAGGGGCTTCACTGTCAAGGGACAGGGGGGGCAACTGAGAAAATTACACTGAAGTGGTGCCCAGCCCTGGGGAACAGCTGCCAGAGGGAGGGATCGGTGCTCGCACTGAGGCCAGCACAATTGACGGCGAGGGCTGAGGGGAATTTTCGTTCCTGTCTCAGGTGTACACGCTTGGGTCCCCTCATAAAAATAGACCTTGTGTCACATCTTATTCTAGTGGGGGGATAGAGTAAATACCACACATACCTTACTCTTTTTGAGTAGTTTCATGTCTACTTATCATCTCTCAGTTGCGTCTCTGTCTTTGAATAGAGTGCGCTCAGGGGTCTCGTTGTCAAAGTACAGAGAGGCAAACTAAGGAAAATAATACTTAGAGGTGCCCCACCCTGGGGAACAGCTGCCTGACGTCACGCCCTCCAATTGCACCAGAGGGAGGGATCGGTGCTCACACAGGGGCCAGTGCAGCCGACAGTTGTGGGTGCTGAGGGTAATTTTTTTGACCAGCTAAGATCAGCATCCCAAGTCCCATGTTAAAATCTGACCTTGTGTCACAATCTGACTCAGTGGTGCGGTCAAGTAAATCAATCACTCTCTTGAATAGTATACATGTTCTGATATTTACCGGTCACAGTGTTCTGTCCTTGAGATGATAGGATCACAGCTATGACTATCTTGGACCGGCTCTGACCAGCTTGGTCAAGCTAAGACCAGCAGCCTGAGAGAAGACACTCAGGTCCCTGCATTAAAAACTGACCTTGAATCACAACCTGACTCAGTGCGGGGTCAAGTAATTCAACTGCTCTCTCGAGTAGTTTGTAACACATTTATCATCTCTCAGTTGTGTCTCTATTTTTGGGTAATGTACACTCAGTAATGGCTTCATCAAAGGGCAGATTTGCAACTGAAGAAAATTATACTGAGAGATGCCCAGCCCTGGGGAACAGCTGCCTGAGGCTGTGTCCTCTCATTTCACCAGAGACAGGGATCAGTGCTTGCACTGAATCCAGTGCAATTGACGGTTGCAGGGTCTGCAGACAGTTTTTGTTCCCTGCCTGGGTGTACTTGCTCAGATCCCTCTTAAAAAAAGACATTCAGTCACAACTCATCTTAGCGGGGCCACAGAGTAAATACCTAGTGTGTAACTTCCTCTGTCAAGGTACAATGAGAGGGCGCATCCTCGGGCAGCTATTCCCCAGTGCTGGGCACCTCTCAATATAATATTCTGATGGAGCTGCCACTGAGTGCACTGTGCCCAAAGACAGAG